>CAJGYO010000007.1:108744435-109389667 GCA_904845875.1 Miscanthus lutarioriparius | reverse complement strand
CACCTAACTTTTTTAATTAGGAACCAAGTCCGTACATTGTTAACAATAACAAACACTATAACAGACGCCAGACTTTGCTTTGAGAGTCTCAGACTCGGCAAAGAGTTGGCTTCGCATATCCCTTCACTAACAAAAATGCCTATTTGCCGAGTGCTTTTATCCGCACTGCGGCAAAGCCTTTGCGAAAAGTCGGAAAAGCTCTCGGCAAAGATTTACACTCGGCAAAATGAAAATGCGAAAAAACCCAAAATAATAGCAATTTTTTTTTTGGGAGGCCGCCACTAGCCGGTATCATCACCGTCTTCATCGAAGTCGGTGCATTTTTGCGCTAAATTCACAAGCTAACGCGGCCAATGGATTCGAACTCACGACCTCTCAAGGTGTCATTGCTATACCTTTGACTACTCGCCACCGGGTCTAGATTCCGTTATCTATCCCTCAGTATATTATACTAAACCGAGGGTAAATTGCTTATTTGAGGCCCTAAACGAATTCCAATGAAAAAGTGGTCAACTACAAAGTTTCATAACTTTTCGAGATCTGCAATTTTCACTTAGGAAGTTTTTCCATCCGAGGTCGTTTGAAAATTTGAATTTCAAATTTCAGAGATTCAAACGTGGTTTGGCATGATAAGATCATTTCAAATCAAAAAGTTGTCAACTACATAGTTTCATAACTTTTGAAGATCTACAATTTTCATTTAGGAAGTTTTTCAGCCGAGGTCTTTTGAAAAATTAAAATTTTCAAATTTTCAAATTCAAACATCGTTTTTTGCATGACAAGATGATTTTCAAATTGTTGAAACTTGCGGTTTGAGAGACAGGTAGCAGGGGCCTCCGCCGATGGGCCAGTAATCTCAAAGCGGAGGCTTCGGATTCTGGGAGCGATCATTTGGGCGTGTAAGGGAAAGGGCACGGAATGCTAGGGTTTCATTAATGCATTTTCCAACCACACCTGTGCGGTTACAAGTGTTCCCTATTTATAGGGCTCAACTACTTCATGGCGTAATTTATTACAATGCCCTTAACTGCCACAATACATTTCTGGAATATTCGCTTTAGCCTCTCGCTTATGGGCAATCCCGCCATACTGGTCTCTCGAGTAATGGGCCTCCATGTGATCGGCCCACCATGCTTGGTCTTTGGCCCAAAGGCACAGGTCCCAGTCTTGGCCTCCATCTCCGTGGGGCGCCACACTATCTCGGCGGTTCTCCGCCCTTGATCGAGACATCCTGGTCTCCGCCGGCCGCGGCCATGGTCGCGTCGCCTGGCCTCCCGCCAGGGGCGCGCCGTCGCCTGGCGGGTCTCCGCCGGTCTGTCGGTGAGGCATCATCCATGGCCTCCGCCCGCCACGCTGGGGCAGTGGCAAGCCGCCTCCATGGGTCCGGGCGCCCGCTTGAGTACTGCACATAATTAGGCAAGATCGTTGTTTAATTAGTTTGGAGGTGAGGCGGCCTTCGCCCTCCTGGCGGAGGTGCTCCTCGTATCCACGCGGGATCACAAGGGTCTCCGCCACCCATGGTGGCCATGTTACTGTGAGTTCCCCCCTTTTGAGACCACGGTCCGCCTGGCGTGTCGTGAGCTCAAAAATGCCCCAAACAAGGGCGTCCATGGGGGCGGAGACTAGGCGCAGTCACGTCTTCGACGGGTCCCCGCCGGTTGGGGGCGGTGACTACGCGCAGTCATGTCTTCGACCGATCCTCGCCAGTTCCCCCCTAACCCGTTCTGGCACGGCCGTTGGTCTTGTCGAAGTGGCCGTTTAGACCTAGCCGTTGCGCACCTTGCAGTTTATCCGAAGATGACCGTTGGGCCGGTGCAAACTATCGGAGAAGCTGTTGGAGATGACCGTTGTTCGGCGGGAGCTGAGCCACCCACCCGCGGCCTATATAAGGGCGAGGTTGGTGGCGGGGTCCCCCCCCACACGACTCGTTTGCTTGCCTTGCAGCACCAGACACCGCTCTCTATTTTCTTTCCTCATGCCTGAGTCGCGTCCGCGCGTTCCTTCTTTCCACTTGCGCATTCCTCCGTGGTTGTAGTCGCGGTGGCTCTCTCTTCCACCTTCGCCCATACTCGTCGGCCCGCCTTCTTCGGTCCCTATCGCCACCTTCTTGGTGTTAGGGCAGGCGGCTGGGGTGCATGTTTCGAGGAGTGCATGCTTGCCTCCGCGTCCGCGTTGGATTTTGAGAATCTTTGGAGGAAGATTTGGGAGTGTCTCCGTGTCCGGCCGGAGACCTCGGCTCATGGATTTTGGAGACATGGCGATAAAGTCATGGGACTTCGGCCCCTCCTCCATTACTGAAGAGGCGGTCGCGGAGATGTCGAAGGAGTCGTATTTTCCACCTTCTAGGGTAAGGATCCCTCCGTCTGGCCAGACTGTTCCGGAGCCGGAGGAGGGATATGCGGTGGTGTTTCGGGACTTCTTAAATGCGGCCTCCACCTTCCTTACGGTCCCTTCCTCCGCTTAGGGTGTTGGAGACCTTCAACGCCCAGCTCCACCATCTGACCCCTATGGCCTTCCTTACGCTCAGCAAATTCTACTAGGCGTGTGCTTCTTATGGCGCCGAGCCGGATGTGGACACCTTCTGCACCTACTACGAGCTGCAGAAACAACCGAAGAAGAGGAAAGAGATGCGGGACGGCAAGGAGGTGGAGGTGGTCTGCCAGTATGGTAGTTGTACCTTCATGGCGAAGAGGAACCAAGGCATAGATCGCTGGAGATTTTTTTTTGCCGAAGGGCAAATGGGACCCATGGTAGCTCGAGGGGTGGTTTTACGTGAAGACCTCTGTGGTTCGTGGCACCACCGGACATGATGGCGTGGAGGTCGTGGAATACCCACCGACTTCAAGGATGGAGGTTATGGCGCCACACACAGCGCGTGGAGCCGCCTGGAGGCGGTATCTCCGCGAGGGAGGCTGTGGACTGGCCTTCGTGTTGGCGTGCCGCTTCTCCGGGGCCGCGACGGTGGAGGAGATCATGGCCTCGACTATTGGCCCCTTTAAAGGGAGACAATCCACCCTTTAGGCTTGAAATGGTGAAGATTCCTGTTTTTAGGCGGGAGGTGGGATTCCCATTCCCCGCTTCGCCGATCTTTTGGCGAGAGGCGAACGGAGGACAGTTTCGTCTCCGAGGTTGAGGAAGCTGCTATCGGGTTGGTCGGCAAAATTTCTGAGCGTGAGTACATGTCTCGGAGAGCCGTGTCCGGCATCATGCCGTGGCTCAATCGAGTTTTTGAGGAGCTCAGGATCGTCTACTAGGAGCGTGAGGTTCCCACGGAGGTTATTGCCTCAATTGACAAGAAGAAGAAGAAGACCTCCGCGAAGAATGTTAATGTTACGGCGCAGGCCGAGTCCAAGAAGAGGAAGGGCGCCGCTATTGCCCAGGCGCCTACGAAAAAGAAGAAATCCATTGCTCTGGTGATCGCACCGGCCACGTCTTCGGCCGACAGCGCGGGTTCTTCTTCGGCCGGCAGTGAAGATGCCCAAAGTTCTTCGGCCCCAAGGGATGCGCGGGTGGCGAGCGGCGAAGGTAGCAGGGTTGTAGCCGTCCCGCCGAGCTCATTGCACGGCGCCGCAAGGGGTGCAGGGCTGCCGGAAACCGACGTTGCACTAGCATGCTCCCCGCAGGGTGCTACGAGCGGCGCCGAACAGCCGGAAGCCTTGCTAACGCCAACCCTATGCCCAATATTCTCGGCGGGCTGTGCTCAAGTTCTGAAGAGGGCACGGAGGCTGTCCCACCGCGCGCTTCTTCACCTCCGCCCGTTACTTCGTCTCCCCCCGGGCCCGGGGCTGGCGTCAGGCAATTGGAGGCCCTGCTTGCTGAGCATGCCTCGGCGGTCCGGGCCACTCCGAGCCCTCCGCCTGCTAGGTCATTTGCTAGGAGCAGCCAGCCTTCTGGTCCTTCGCCGCATGACGGGGCGGAGGCTTCTGCCCAAGGCGCTCATCAAGTGGCCTACCCCGGGCCTTTTATGAGTGAGTTTGTTTGGCACGCGTTTGTGTTCGTACTGTTTTTGCCGAGTTCGTCTGTTTTTGTATTCTGCCAAGTGCTAATGCTGCGTATTTGTTGTTTTGCTGGTGGTGTCATGGCCGGACTCCTCACTCCGGAGGAGCAAGCGGCCACCGCCAGCGCCAGGTTTGGTCCTTGGCAGTAGGGACCGCTGGCGCCGCGTGCAAGTGAGCATAGTTTGTTTCTAGCTTACTCGTCTTTTGGTCTGCTGCTATTACCTACTTCAAATCGGCCCTCTAACCTGAGCTGTTATTGTTGCTATTTTTCTTTACGCAGGTTCCTCCGACACTTCTATCTCAGGTTGGGAAGAGTGCTATCTTGGAGTTCTTGAAGACGTCGGAGGTGATCTCCGGCAGTTTTTGCATTTATTGTGAGATTTCTTTTCTCACTTTATGGCTTTTTGTGTTCTTTGAACAGATTGCTTCAAACAACGACTGAGGGACATGGATTTCTTCCAGCTTCTTCGTGTTCATCTAGAACACCAGAGCTTGGTGCGTCCTCGGCCGTTTGACTTTTGGTGTGTTTGTTGTTCTTTATACTTGTTTATATTTTGTATCACTAATGGCCTGGTCTTCTTTTTTCGAACGCAAGGGTATCACAACTGGCGTTGTTATGGAAGAGCGCTGCACTCGCGAGGTCTTAGATCGAGATCTTTGTGATTGAAGCGCTCAAGGCGGAGAAACGAACGTCTGGAAGGTGAAAAAGGGGGCTTGGCCAACTCCCTTGCAGCTCTCCGCCTTTCACTGGCAGAGAAGGAACAAGAAAAGAGGCCTTGAGGGCCGATCTCGTGAAGGCCGGGGACGTTGGAGCTTTGTCCGCCGAGCAGTGCCCACAAGGCAAATGACTTGGCCGAGGGTCTTGGCCAGAGCTGACCTCGAGAAGGAATCCACGTCGTGGTGGAGCAACAACTGTCTTTGGCGACGAGGAGTTTGGACTCAGTAAAGGGGGTTCTTGCTGCAACCATTGCCTAGTACCGGGCTGCCATGGCCAAGTTCAGAGGCGAAACCTCCGCTCCTCCAGAGGAAGACAACGCCTACGCCCTCGCCTCCTGGCTAAGGCATCACCTTGTGAAGCTTCCCGATCTGATGAATGGTTGCACGGACTACGGGGCGCTAGCGGGTGTAACGAACTACGCCAAGCTTCTGGCGCGCTTTGGGTGCACACATACCGAGAGTATCCCGGAAGGGGTGCTACCGGGTCCGGAGGCGCTTGGTGAGACTCCTCCGGGTTTGCGAAAAACCTTGAGAAATTTCATAGGGTTCTTTTGGGCTCTGTTTGGGAGACCTGCCACCCGAAGTTGGCAGAGGAGAAGAGGGCAAAGGTATTTGTACTCTTTCTCTTTTGTCTCGCAAAGCTGTGGATGCTTTTATTGCTCTGTGTTGATGAAGTTGTTAACAGGAGGCACAGAAGGTTCTGGCGAGCAGGCCTCCATCGATTCCTTGATCGGCAACTGCGGGTGATGCCTCCGCCCCTGCTAGCACTCCAAAGAGCGCTACGACCGGCGGTGGTGAAGGTCGGAGGCCACAGGCACCGTCTCCGCCCACAACGAATGCGGGTGATGTTGCGGGGACTTGTGCTGCGGCCAAGACGCCGGAGGTCTAGGCTCTTTCTAGGATTAGTTGTTCCGGCTTGTAAATTGTAGTCTAGTTGGACTTTTGTAAATAAAGTTTCTTATGTTCTAAATGATTTTGTGTAAAATTTTAACCTTGCTTGAGTTTGAATCGGGAGCCTGCGCAAGATGTTGCACCTTTGGCTCTCTACAACGATGGTATCTTTGTGAGCGGAGAGCTTTGGGAGTATTGGCGCTCAGCCTTTCCTCGCAACATCAGCGCGCGACGTGTTTGAGTCAGTTAGGTTTGACATAGACGACGAGCGCGCCGAGTTAACTCACGCCCTCGCTTGGCGCGAACCTCCGCCACAATAGTTTAGATTTTGTTGTAAGTTTGTGTCCTGTAAGAATGTTACTTGAGGTTCTATGGAATACAAAACAAGTTCGCTTTCTTGATTGTTTGTGCGAGGGCCTACGTCTATCACACCAGTTTACATATCTCGTCTAGTTCTGAGCCTGCACACTGTGGGCCTTTGCTTGGGCAAACTTACGCGACATGAGGTGGTGGTGGAGGCCTTCGCCCCATTTTCCCCCCTTCTCTGCGCTTGCTTGGTGGCCGGGATAGAAATGTTGGCTCTTTTTTGGCTTGCGGAGGCGTATTTGAAGTCTGCCTGGCGAGGCTTACTGAATCGGTGTTTGACCCGATGAGAGGTTTGGCATGCACTTGTGTGCAAGATAAATAGGAGGCTTTTTGTATTTATCTGGTGGGCGTTTTAGCTGTTCGGTGGTGTGTGCCTCCCGACCTTTGTACACCAGCAGTTCATGCTCTATTTATGGAGATGGCTGGTTAGATTTCGGTGTCGGGGGGTGTTACGAGATTTCGTCTGGTATCCCCTTGTTCCGTAGACCTCTACTTTCATCATCACCGTGTCGTGGGTTTTTCTCTCTTTCCACTCTCTCCGCTTGGTGCTGCGGTGCCTCTGCTTTTATGAGTTTTCGCACGATATCCTGTAAAGCTTGGATATGTAAAGAGACACCGCTTCCATGGGTGGTCTTGTGGCTTGTGCTCGCTTTACGCCTTGGACCGAGGATTTAAGGGTTTGGGGAGCTTCGTTTTATAGCGGGGTGGTGGCTTTTGATTGTTAAATATTTGGTACGTTGTTTGTTGGAGCGTATCTCGCTTTAATGGCTCGGATCTTTTGAAGTAAATAGGCACGGTGCCATAATGATGGCGGTGTTTTGTTGGACATTTTTATCCTTCCGTTGTTTTTGATGGCGGAGACCTTCTTCCTGGTTCTAGCGCCAAAATGGTGTTACCCCTGATGCTTGGGTTTTTTTGGCCTTGATGCCTGATTCTGGTCAGGTCTTCGTCAAGGTCGGAGGTCTTTTTGGCCAAGGTGGTTTTTGCCTTGATGCCTGACTCTGGTCAGGTCTTCGTCAAGGTCGGAGGCCTGTTTGGCCAAGGTTGTTTTAGCCTTGATGCCTGACTCTGGTCAGTCGTGGGTCTTTGTCAAGGTCGGAGGCCTGCTTTTATTAATGTTGTTTTTGTTTTGATGCTCGACTGGTCGAGGTCTTTATCAAGGTCGAGGGCTGTTGGCCATAGAGGTCGTTCAAATTGCCAATGCCTCGTGGTTGGCGTTTTGAAAGGACCTGTACTTATTTTTGTTCACCGAATATTGCGGCGCTAGGGCTGGCCGCTTTCGGTTTTACTCTTCGGTCGTTCTTTTGGGGAATTACCTCTTTATACTTCCAGAGGATTTTTACATTGAGCCTACCTCGTTAAAAACCTCACCTCCGCTTGGAGTTCCCCTATGAGGAAAAGAGTACAGGCTCTTTTGTAATTTCTTGTAAAAGAAAAAAAGGCTGGAAAGTAAGCGAGCGGAGGGCCTCCGCTTATTGTTTGAGGAGGTTGCCCTTTGTTACATTGCCTAGATGTAATATCGGTGGAGGCTATCAATATTCTAGGTGTGTGTCATCGTGACACCTTCGTTTGTCTGTCAAGTAGAAAGATCTGTATGCGACCTCTTTGTTGTTGCGTGTATGGTCCTTCCCATTTCGGTTGTAGTTTGCCAACAAGTTGTGCGTTGGGTTTTCTTCCGAGTACCAGATCTCCGTGTTTTATGTCTTTTCTTACCACACGAGAGTCTCTCCACTTCTTGGTTTGGGACCTGATATTTTGTAATATTTTCTCTCGCTTCCGATCTTGTGGCTTCTATTGTTTCTTTTACATATTCTTCATCTTGCATCATTAGCTCTCGCGTTGCGGGAGGCTTTTCGTGCTTGATTTCTCTCCGGCAACATGGCCTCTTCTCCATAGAGCGATTTGAATGGTGTGAATCTGTTGTCCTTGATATAGTTGTGTTATGTGACCAAATCACTCTGGGTAACTCATCTACCCATTTTCCTTTCTTCGAGACCCAAAGGTGTTTTTGATCTTCTTGAAAAAATTACTCCGTTTGCTCTTTCCACAAAGCACCATTGGACTACGGGTGGTATCGAGGGTAAGGCTAATTTTGTTCCAATGCTTTTGCAGAATTCTTTGAAGTTCTCAGAATCGAACTACTTTCCATTGTCTACTGTCAGAATCCTCGGTACACCGAATCTGCAAATGATGTTTTGCCAGAAGAATTTTCTGACAGTTTCTGAGGTTATCTTTACCAACGGCTTTGCCTCGATCCATCTTTGTAAAATATTCTACTGCTACTACTGCAAATCTGTTTCCTCCTTGGGATGGTGGTAATGGGTCGACCGGTCCATACCCCATCTTTGGCCAACCATGTTGGAGGTATGAGCTGGGTCTCCGGTGAAGGTTTTGATCGACCGGGAGAGAATGTTTGGCATGCTTTGCATGTTCGATTTGCTCGCTTCTCGCATCTTGTATGTGTGTTGGCGATAAAAGCCTTGCCTTATTGCCTTTTGCCGATAATGCTCTAGAGCCAATGTGCGATCCGCAAATTCCTAAGTGTATTTCTTGAAGCAACTCTATGCCTTCATTCTGCGATATGCATTTGAGGAGGGCTGGACTACTCCTTTCTTGTACAAGACACCATTTATGATTGTGTAATTTCTTGCCACGCCTGTGTTCTGCTTGCTTTTGCTTCATCTTCTTCTGTGGTTTTGCCTTCCAAGAATTCTGTTATCGCCTTTCTCCAATCTTCATTTTGTAGGTGTAGTATGGGCTTAGGTGTCTGAGATGTCTCCGCAGTTGCCGGAGACTTCAAGGTCTGATAGAAAGTGTTTGGTGGTAATGGCAGGTTGTTTGCCGCAGCTTTTGCCAGCTCATCTGCCTCCGCATTTTCTGATCTTGGTATGTGTTTTAGGGTGAAGCCCTCGAATCTCCGTCCTAGTTTCGACGACGGATAGGTACTTGATGAGTTCTGCTCTTCTTTCAGGTATTCTTTTTCTAATTGGCAAGAATCACTTGAGAATCTGTTTTGACTATCAATGTTTTTGCCCCTAGGGCCTTTGCTTTCTTGAGTGCCGAGATCAAGCCTTCGTGATATTCGCTATGTTATTTGTTGATTTCAACTCTAGCCTTGCTGCGTATTTGGTCGACGACGAGGGTGCCGTTAGAACGGCGGAGGCTCTGCTCGGCTTGGCCCCGAGCTCCGTCAGTGTATGCTATCCAGCCTTGAGTGGTTGGTTGTACCTTGGGCTCTGTTGGAGGTGTCCAATCTGCTACAAAATCGGCTAGCGCCTGTGATTTGATTGCTGTTTTGGGGACATATGAGATACCGAACTATGATAGCTCTGTTGCCCATTTGCCTATTTTTGCCGGAGGCTCTCTTTGTTTCTTAGCAAGTCTTGCAATGGCAAAATGATGTTGGGACTGAGATTTCATGGGCTTGGAAATAGTGCTTTAGTTTTCTTGATGCCATCAAGATAGCGCAGAGGCAACTTTCTCCGCCTCGGTGTAATTTAGCTTGGCTCTGGACAGGCCTCGAGATAAAATAGACCTGGCTTTTGAGTTTTACTCGATTCTTTTTCCCGCTCGTGAACTAAGGCTACTGCACTGTTGCATGGTCGGAGGTCGCCGCAGATAAAGCAATAGGTGGCTGTCCGATCTCGAACGGAGACCACCAAAGTGAATTTGTGAGATATTCTTTCAATTTACAAAATGCCTCCATTGCTTGGGCCCCACTCAAAGTTGTCTCCGCCTCTCGATTGCTTGGAAGAAAGGTAGGTTGCGTTCTGCACGCTTTTGAGATGAATCATTGCTGTATTTGCTATTCTTCCCGTCGACTTTTGCACTTCTTTCTTGTTTTGGGGTTCTGTCATTGTCATTATTGCTCTGGTTTTGTGCAGGTTCGCTTTGATGCCTCTTTGCTTATGATGTATCCAAGCATCTTCCCTTTTGTGACTCCAAATATACATTTTTCTAGGTTGAGGCGGAGGCCACCGCCTGAGACGAGGTTGGCGAAGGTCTCCTGCAAGTCGGAGACATGATCATCTTTGTTCTTGCTCATGACCACTATGTCGTCGATGTAGGCTATGATGTTTCTATCTAATTGTGAGCCCAAAACATCCTTTGTCATTCTGGCGAAGGTTGCTCCTGCGTTTTTAGGCCCTCCGGCATTTCGGTGTAGGAATATGTCCCGAATGGAGTGGTGAAACTTGTCTTGTCTTCGGTCTTCTTTTTTTCATCCAGATTTGGTGATACCCTGAGAAGCAGTCGAGGAGAGAGCACCTCTAGCATCTGGTTGTCTTGTCGACGGAGGCGTCTATTCTTGGCAATGGGAAAGGGTCTTTTTTGCAGGCTTTGTTCAGATCTGTGAAATCTATGCACATTCTCATTTTGCCATTCTTCTTTGGTACCAGTACTACGTTTGCAAGCCATTCTGAATTCTTGACTTCCATGATAACCTTTGCATCTAGCAATCTCTGCACCTCCGCCTTTGCTGCTAGGATTCTGTCCTCCGACATTTTCCTCTGTTTCTGCTTTCTTGGTCTCATGTTTTGGTTGATATTCACCTCATGCTGTATGATATCCCTGCTGACTCCTTGTAGGCTCTGGAGGTGACTGAGCAAAGATGTCTCTCTTTTTTACCAGAGTTTGCATGAGCTCTTCCTCCTCTGCTTTGCTCAATTCTGAGCTGATTGTTACTTTTCTGTCTGGCAACTCCTTTTGTAGAGGGGTCACCTTTGTTTCTTCTTGACCTGCCATATCTGTTTTTCCTCTGGGCATATCCAGAGGCTCTAGTTCTTTGTCTGCTGACTCAACTACATTGATGTTTCTTTGGGCTCTGTAGATTGCTTTTTCTATATTTCTTGCTTCTTTCTGGCTGCATCTGACTGTGATGATGCCATGGAGTGCTGGTATCTTCATGCATAAGTAGGCCATATGCAGGGCGGCGTTGAATCTAGTTGTGAATCCTCCGCCTGAGGATAGCATTGTATGGGTAGTACAGTTTATCGACGTCGAAGGTTATGTACTCGGTTCTAGCATTGGCTTGGTTTCCAAACGACACGAGGAGTGGTATCTTTCCTAGTGCTTGTATCGCTTTCCTCCGAATCCTATCAAAGGGGATTTGGAGGGCTGTAGTTGACTCCTGCTGAGCTTCATTTGGTCGAAGGTATGTGCAAAGATGATGTCTGCTGAGCTGCCTGTGTCAACCAAAACTCTGCTTATCTCCCATGCAGCAATGTTGGTCTTGATTACCATTACGTCTATGTGAGGGTAGCTTTCTAGCTGGAGATCTTCTTTCGTGAAGGTGATTGGGACTCTGGACCAATCTGTGTATTTTGCTGGGCCTTGGACTGCTACGTTGTTTACCAGGCGGAGGTGATCTTTTTCTGCTTTTTCGTTTGAAACTCCATTGACGATCCTCCGGCAATTGGCAGTATCATGCCTATTGTTGGTAGCGGTCCATGGGGGTTGACTTGGTTTTCTAGGTTTTTTGCTTTTTTGGTGTTGGGAGTTGGTTGTGAGTAGGCGGCGGAGGCGGTTGTTGAATGTGTTCTTTATTGCGGCGGAGGCTCGAACCTCTTTGTGGTTTTGTGGCGGTGGGTTTGTTTGAGGTAGGTTATGGGGAGGATTTGGGTTTATGTAGGTCAGGCTTGCCTCCGACCTGTAGTTGCTGCCCGGATCTTTCTTCTTGGCGTTAGCCGCCATCTTTGGTAGGAAGTTTGGGTAATAGGCGGAGGCCGGTGTGGAGGGATGTATTTGGTTTGCGTTTAGCCTTTGGATACATTGGGCGCATCTTCTTGGTGGCCGATTATGTAGGTGGTGTTGACCTCTCTTGCGCTCTGCTGTGTCGGAGGCTGTGCAGTCTGCTTGTTCTTCATTCTTTTCTGTGTCGCTTTTGTCTCCGGACAATCTTTGGTGTTGTGCCCTGCGCTTTTGCAGTGAAAACGCGTAATATGGCCTGCGTTGTTTCTGCTTGTTTTTGTCCCAGTTTTTGCCTTGGTAGCCTTGCCGACCTTGGTTCCTGGTTTGGGTCTCTGGTCCTGCTGGCGTTGCCAATTGCCCTTGTTCAGGTTGAGGTTGACCCTCAATGTTGAGCACTTGCCTCTGGCCTGTTTTCTGATTTGATGCGTTCTGGTTCGGGTAGCTCTTCTGGGAGTTTTTACTGCTGCTTTGCTGTCTGTTTTGACCCTGCTCCTCCAGCCTTTTCCGGAGGTCATTATCTGATCTGCAGTATTTCTCGAACTCGTCATACAACTGTTGTATGGAATTTGGTTTCTTTCTTGCTAGGTGTGCTACGAATGGCCCGATTCGGAGGCCTTTGATCGCTGCTTCAATGGCGATCTCATCTGGGATGTCTGGTGCCTTCGCCTTTACTTGCACGAATTTCGAAGTAGTCATGTAGTGTCTCTCCCTCGCATTTGCTTGCTTTGGAACAGATCCGTGGATGTCGCGATTGTCAGCGGCTAGTCCTTTGAAGTTTGCCAATATTTTGTCCCGAAGGTTTTCCCAAGAATAGACCGTGCTTGGTTTGAGCATGGAATACCAAGTTAACGCATGCTGCCGCTTCGGCAACAATGATAAAAGACTTTGCCAGGACGGCGTCGTCTCCGCCGGAGGTGGAGGCTCTGCTGCCTCGTAACTCATGATGAACTGATGGGGGTCTATCTTTCCGTTGAATTTTGGCAGTGTTATTGGCTTGTACGCTGTTGGCCATGGCGACTGTTGTATACCTTCTAAAAGTGGGGACTTGGGATCGGTAGGCCTCCACGTCACTTGAGCTGGCATTGTGGGCTGGTTGATCACTAGCGGAGGCCCCGTGGTATAGTTCTTTATTCTTGCGCGGAGGTTGAGGTGGCATTGCATGTTGCATACTCAAGCATGTAGGACCCGCCAACTATCTAATCTAATTTCGCCGCTTGTCTTTGATGCTTGAGTAGCTTGTCGATTGGTCGCAAACGCCTGCTGCCATTATGTCTCTCTCTTGTTGCGCTCTCTCAAGAATCGCTACCGCAACGGTTGCGATTCTTGGTCGAGTGTTGCACTGGATTTGGTTGGGCCTCCGGACCTTGGATTTTGGATCTTGGGGCTCCGGTGGTTGACCACAGGCATCTGCTGCGTCTTGACCTCCATTTGGCGAAGTTGCGAGGTGCTACTGAGTGGTGCGCCTAGGCCTTCTTTTCGACCCGTGGTGGCCGCCTTTGCTCTGGTGGTGGTTTTTTTTTCCTGCCATCTTTGGTTTGCCTTGGCCAACCACGGTGGGTGCCAATGTTGAAACTTGCGGTTTCAGACATGAGTGATAGGGGCTCTCGCCTGCGTGGGTGGCTGTCCTCAAAGCGGAGGCTCGGTTATCTGAGAATGATCATTTGGGCGTGTAAGGGAAAGGGCACAGAATGCTAGGGTTTCATTAATGCATTTTCCAACCACCCTGCTGCGGTTACAAGTGTTTCCTATTTATAGGGCTCAACTACTTCATGACATAATTTATTACAATGCCTCTTAACTCACTCTGTACATTCATGGAATATTCCGCCGCTAGCCTCTCGTTTATGGGCAATCCCGCCATACCGTCTCCGAGTAATGGGCCTCCATGAGCAGTCGGCCCACCATGCTTCGGTCTTTGGCCCAAAGGCCTGGGTCCCCGGTGCTGGCCTCCATCTCCAGGGGCGCCACACTATCTTGGCGGTTCTCCGTCGGCCGGTCGGAGACATCTCCCATGGTCTCCGCCCGGCCTGTGAGGGCCATGTGTGTCGACGCTGGCCTCCGCCTGGGGCGCGCCGTCGCCTGGCGGGTCTCCGCTTGGTCGGTCGGAGGCATCATCCATGAGCCTCCGCCCGTGCCTGAGGCTAGGGCTGGGCCTTCATGTGGTCCCGGGCACCAGCGCTTGAGTACCTGCACACAATTAGGCAAGATCGTTGTTTAATTAGTTTGGAGGTGAGGCGGCCTTCGCCCTCCTGGCCGGAGGTGCCCTCGTATCCTGCGTGGATGCTGGGTCTCCGCCACCCGTGGTGGCCATGTTACAACACAAATCAAAATGTTGCCAACTACAAAATTTCATAACTTTTCAAGATCTACAAAGTTTATTTTGGTCATTTGTTCATCCGACATGGTAGTAGTAACATTGTTCACAAATCTTATATATCTCTCTTTTACTTTCATAAAACTAATATGAGAGATATGAGAGATGTAGATTTTATGAACAACGTTATTGTCGCTTTGTCAAATAAAGAAATGACCAAAATAAACTTTGTAGATCTTGAGAAGTTATACAACTTTGTAGTTGAAAAGTTTTTCATTTGAATTCATTTAGGGCCTCAAAAATTATTTTGAAAAACTGATTTGCCGAGGGCCAAAAAAAATGCACACGGTAAAATGCCTCTTTGCCGAGTGCCAAAACAAAGGCACTCGACAAAATACATCTTAGACGCATTTTGTCGAGTGTTTTTTTTTTTGCCGAGTGTATTTTATTTGGCACTCGACAAAGACCATCTTTGCCGAGTACCTGATAAAATATACTCGGCAAAGCCTCCGGCACTCGGCAAAGTGCCAGTTTCCGGTAGTGAAAAATGGCATCGATATTACTGTAACATTTGAAACGCAATAATCAAATCGAAAGCACATCGACAATGATTGAATACCATCAAAACCATACTAAAAAAACGATAAACACGTCAATCTACAGCTCATAGTTGGATGCATGTTACGTAGCAATAACAGTGCCAGTAGAAAGCAGAATACCAGATCTACTACTTCACAGATATAGGGGCCTTTGACAACGAAAGGAACAATAAACCTAACATATGGCTACAGTGTAAATGTACTCCCTCCGTCTCTTAATATATGTTATTTTCATTTTTCGAGAAACAACTTTGACTAAATATATATAAAAAATATTAGTATTTATGGTACATAATTAATATCATTAGATAGATATTTGAATCTAGTTTTTAATAAATTTATTTAGACATACAAATGTTGCATGTATTTTCTAAAATTTGAGTCAAAATTTGAGACAGAGGGAGTACAGCATTGCTAACGAAACTGCCAAAGAGAAGCAGTGCCAACAAGCAACAGACCATGACTGGCTACCAACGTTGGATCCGATGACGTACTGCCCTGATGGCTGACGCAGCATGTGAGAGGCAGCGAACACGTCACCTGACAAAAGTCAAAGTGAAACTTATGTTCAAGACAAAAGTCATGTGAAACACTCTTGAGCCGTGCATTGGAGCCAAGGTAACAACCTACTCTCTCTGTCCCAAAATATTTGTGTCGTTCTCGCTTTTCAATAAGTCAAGTGTTTTTAACTTTAACCAAACATATATATGAAAATGTTAACATTTATAGTAGATAATTAGTATCGTTAGCAGATCTTTGAATCCAGATTATAATAAACTTGTTTAAAGATACAAATGTTGCTAATACTATCTACAAATCTAGTCAAACTTAAGAAAATTTGATCGGCACGATACCATAGCGATACTTATTTTGGGACGGACGGAGTACCACGCAGGAATACCATAGCAATACAAAAATGTGTTAACAATACTAGCTACCCGGCTGCCCAACCGCCAGCGGCTCATGGGATCGATAAATAAAAGAACTAGAACATATTATGCGCGTTGTTATTTACGGAGATTGCGAAAAATAATAATAAAATTAAGTAGAGATGACATGGATAACTTGCATTAAGAGGTTGAAAGTTAGTGGCATGACATGTCTATTAGTGAAAGATGATGTGGATAATTAGTGGAACATGATGTGAATGTCTTGTATGTTGAGATAGAACTTGAGATGACGTGGATAGCTTGCATTAAGAGGTTGGAAGTTAGTGGTATGGCATGGATATTAGTGGAAGATGATGTGGATGTCTTGCATGTTAAGATAGAACTTGAGATGACGTGAACAGCTTGTATTAAGGGGTTGGAAGTTAAGTGGTATGACATGGCTATTAGTGCAAGATGATGTGGATGACTTGCATGTTGAGAAAGAACCTGATATGAGATGTGAATAGCTTGCATTAAGAGGTTGGAAGTTAGTGACATAACATGACTTTTAGTGCAAGATGATGTTGATATCTTGTATGTTGAGATAGAACATGTAGTGGGGATTAACTTTATAAAAGATATAAATATACAAGGCTCACGTAGATAGATTACTGATGATGTGTGCATTCATGCGAGCTTATATATTAGACAGGGGATCTAGGCCGTCTTCTCCAAGCAGCTCCAAACCAGCGAGGTAGTAGCAGCCATCCTCTTCGACCCGGCCGTCCAATCCAGAGCCATCGAGATGACCACCAGCGGCCCCGTCCCACTGGTCTCGCAGGTGCAGCGCAAGCCACTGACATACACCCCAAGCCCATGGGGTGACTTCTTCCTCGAGCACATCCCATGCACTCCATCACAGGTACAAACAAGCCGGTCACCATTGTTCCCTTTCTGCAAAACTTGAACATGTCATCATTTTGCCAGCATTTCCGCATTGATGCAGTAAAAAAATGGAGAAATCGTCAAAAAAGGGTTCTTGTGAACTAGACTTTTCTGATCCCCGTTAATAATCAAATTGTCCTTTGCAGTTCTTGTCAATGAAGGAGAGGGCACAGATCAAGAAGGAACAAGTGAGGCAGATTGTATTAGAAACCGTTGCCACCTCCAACCTGATACAGAAGATGGAGCTCGTCGACACGATGCAACGGATCGGGCTGGACTACCACTACAAGAAGGAGATCAATGATTTGCTTTGCTCTGTCTACGATGACAAAGATGGAGGCTCTGACAACCTCTACATCACCTCGCTGAGGTTCTATTTGCTCAGGAAGCATGGGTACGGAGTCACTTCAGGTATGTAAGATCGTCAACTAAGAACTAACCAGTATATGTTTCCTTTCATAGAGTTTTTTTAGAAAATGGAAAAATTTCAGCCTCTTTGACTACATACAGCTAAATCTTACAATGTTTGTCAGGTTATTTTGCTGACTTCCTTTCATTTGAGCTGTGTTGACATATGCATGAATGAATGTTCAATTATGTGTGTGCAGGTGTGTTTGAGAAATTCAGGGATGAGCAAGGGAACATTTCAAGTGATGATGTCAGCTGCTTGCTGATGTTGTATGATGCTGCGCATCTGAGAACTCGTGGGGAGGATATACTTGACAACATCATCACTTTCAACAAGAGCCACCTCCAATCTCTACTGCTGCTGGAAAATTTGGGGCCAGAGCAACAAGACGAGGTCCAGTGCACTTTGGAAACACCTCGGTTCAGGCGGGTCAGCAGAGTCGAGGCAAGGCGCTACATCTCAGTATATGAGAAGAAGACTACACGGGATGCGACCATACTGGAGTTTGCAAAACTAGACTACAACATCTTGCAAGCTATCTACTGTGATGAGTTGAAAGAACTTACAGCGTAAGGAAACCACACATTGGTATTAGTAAATTGGCGGTAATAATTTACTTAATGGAGTTGCTTACTTATTTCGCCAGCTAATAATACACATTTACTTGACAATGTATAGATGGTGGAAGGATTTCCAATCACGAATAGATCTGTGCTTTACAAGGGACAGAATGGTGGAGCTGCATTTTTGGATGCTCGGAGTGCTTTTTGAGCCTTATCACTCATATCCACGGCAAATGATGACAAAGTTTTACATAATCATGACCTTAATTGATGACCTTTATGACAACTACAGCACCACAGAGGAGAGCGATATCTTCACTACGGCCATGGAAAGGTTTGCCTAGCTACTAGATATTATATGTTCTTAAAGTCAGATTACATGTAACTAAGATGAACAAAACTTATATATGCGTCACCGAAGTTTACCTTGCTTGAAAAAACTAATGACAGGTGGGATGAAGAAATCACAGAACAGCTTCCAACATACATAAAGGCACTCTTCATCAACATACGTAACACTACAAATAAGATCGAGGAGGAGTTAAGACACAAGAAAAACAAGCATGCTGAATTGTTCAAGAAACTGGTAAGCTGCTCCTAAAGATCACATTAAGGAAACATGATGAGTTTTCTCAATTAATTTTAACATCCTTATATTTAACTATTTAGGTGATTGACATGGCTAAAAACTACCATGCTGAGGTGAAATGGCGAGATGAACATTTCATTCCAACCAATGTTGAAGAGCACCTCCAAATTTCCTTGCCTAGCAGTGGTTGTATGCATATGACAAATCTTGGGTTTATTTCATTGGGAGATGTGACTACTAAGGAGGATGTTGAGTGGGCTCTCACCTTTCCAAAAATCATTAGAGGTGTCTGTATCGTGGGGCGTGTCGGCAATGACATCGTGTCGCATGAGGTTTAGAAAATCTCTCCATCTATACATACAAAATTCTTGTAAATGATAGTTGCAAAACATTTATCAGTAGTGTAAAGGTTATATATATTTAGTGCAATTAGACATTTGCCTTCTTTTATATTTTCTAACTATCCCTACTCGTTTGTCCCTTGAAGCGTGAACAAGCTAAGGAGCATGTGGTATCCACAGTGCAAACTTACATGAACCAATATGAGGTGACAGTAGAGGAAGCCAACAAAATGCTTAAAGTTATAATTGAAGAAGCATGGATGGATATTGTTGAAGAATGCATCGAGCACAAACGTCCTATGGCACTTTTAGAGGTAGCAGTCAATGTTGCCCAAACAATGGATTTCATGTACAAGAGTGAAGACGCATTCACCCTTTCATTTAGCCTCAAGAACACTATAGCTTCAATATATGTCAACTCCGTGTGAGCTTATTGATCCAGCATTAGTAACCAATACTTTTTTTAGCGTACGTGGGTGTGCTTAAGGTCTGCCGCCAAGGGTACCTTTTAACCCCAGACTATTGCTAGTATAAATAATACAATTCGCACAACATCTTGGACTCTATTTTTGGCTTTCGGCAGCTTTTAGCTTTTCCAATTAGGTGAAAATAGAGTGACGTTTACAGTTGTTTTAAGGGAAATAAAAGAGAGGAGGTATATTTCATAGTTGTTTTAACCTAACAGCTTATAGCTTGTTTACGTCACATCGCTCACAATAGCCTTTCCACAGCTTACAACTGAACCAACACTATGTGAAAAAGTCACATATCCACCAGCGACGCTATAGACGCCGCACAAAAGCACGTTTGTGATATGAATTTACAGACACGCTTTCCTGACGCGCGTCTGTAGTAAGTCGCTGGCGGGTCGCCGGTCCAGCAAGGTCAACGCGCGTCTCTAACAAGAGCTTACTACAGACGCTCGTTGGTAAAACGTGTCTATGATAGTGCTACAGACGCACTTTTATAACATGCGCCTGTAACTCTATCACATATTATTGATGCCTGTTATTTTACAGGCGCCTATTATGAACACGCGTCTAGAGCAATTGCCCTATTACGGACGCTTATATCTTTCGTACGCGTGTTGGAAACACACGTCTCTAGTGTTTGTACTTGGAGCAGACGCTTCCTATTCTATACGCATCTATAATTAGTGGCAGACGTGTTCTGACGGTGCTTCTCTGTAGTACTTGGCTTGCGGACTTAGCCATTGGCACATGCTAATGGACGGGCAGAGCGCTCAAGCGGGCGGTGGCGGGGGCCGCCTACAGCTCTCAGGCGGGCAGCGGCCGTGGTCATGCGCAACGCAGGCCTGCGGCTCTAAGACACTCGGAGCTCGTTGGCACGAGGCACAGGTGGGTGGCGATCAGAGGGCCGTGCTGCGCAGGCAAGCAACGGCCGGAGTGGCGCGCTGCACAAGCTGGCGGTGGCTGGCATGCTAAGCTCTCCTCCCTTGTCCTTGGCGTGCTTTGCTCTCTGGCCTCCTGGTCCCTAGCGTGCTCTGCTCTGCTTTGCTCTTCGCCATCTTGATCTTTAGTGGATCGTCGGTGTGCTCAGCTCTCCTCCTTCGTCCCGGCATGCTCAGCTGATCTCGATCTACGTCCATCACAAATCGGTTCCATGAGCAGGTAGGTGACCCGGCGAGCTAATTCAGCTAAATAGCTAGTATCGTAATTCTTGTGTGACTATGAAACTCAACATATTCATGGCAGTAGGGGGCCACTGGCACACGCAGCATCTCTACCACCGATCACGCTAGCCAATCTCCCCCGCCGGCAGTGTTAGACATTGAGAGGTGAGCTAAATTTGTGAACTTGCATTACATTGTGAACTATGATGAGCTTGCGTTTGTGAAATTTGTGAACTTGCATTGTCAACTTGTAGCGAAACAAGTAGATTGACTTATATTCTTCCATTTTTAATCTTCTTTTCTAGACTATGTAGGATTAAGGCCACTGGATGTATCTTCTGAACCGTACTTGTGGATACTACTTAGATGGATTGAAATCTTTCCGTTGCAGAGGCGGATATGGTGAATTGATAGAAGTCATCTATGTGGTGCCCATGTGTTGACTGTGAGAATGAGAAGCAATACGCGAATTCGTTGTCAGTCCATGCCCACCTAATCATTCGAGGATTCATACATGACTACAGATGTTGGAACAAACATGGAGAAGAAGGTGTCAATGACCGAGACCAGGAGCAGGCTGCTGGTCAGCACGATGGTGCATCTACACTATTGTTCTTGTCACAGGCACGTCTTAATCTTGTCACAGACGCGTCTTGGCAACACGCATCTCTAGTAAGGGCTTACTATAGACGCGCGTTGACACCCACTAGTCTCTAGTAAGGGCTTATCACAGACGCGTGTTCATTTATCACAGTCGCGTTTTTGTAACACGCGTCTATAGTATATGTTTATTACAAACGCGCTTTTTGCGTGACTCTAATAAGACCTTATTACAAATGCGTGCCTGCGCATCTGTGATATGTTTTTTTTACATATGCAATCAGACCCGTAAGATTAATTAAAATAAGGTTAGGCTAAATCTAGTCAAATCCAACATGATAGCTAGCTAATTATGTGCCTTGTGACTCCACAACGTGATATATGTATGTCTCGTTGCAACAGTGTGGATATATTTGTTGATCATATGGCAAACTTAAGAGAAACTTGAAAAAAAAAAGTTCTGCTGACCGTTATTCGGCGAAGAGTGAGGTTATGGATGCGGATCGAGCAAGCTGAGGTGAGCGCCTGTTCGTGGTAAGAAGTAATAACATCGCGTCGCATCTGGAGTTTCTTTTTTCTTTAACTAGAATCATGCTCGTGTGTTGCAATAGAAATACAAAAAGGGAACAAAAATAATAATAACATGATATTTCATGTTCGATTGTGTGTCACACTATTAACAAAAAAAAATGATATTTCAAGTGTAATGTTCGTAACATTATGTTTTGTAGCCAAAATTTGCTATCCGACGTGGCCTGCCCCGTCTGGTCTCGCCCGTCAAATCCCTGCCTGCCTGCCTACAATAGGTCAGAGTTCCCCCCTGCACCAAGTGCACCCTAGGGCAGAGCTCCCCACCAGCGTCGAGAGCCGCCCGTCACCTATGCCACCCACCAGATATCTCCAATTTCTAGGGATTGATGTATCCCAGGATCTAAAGGAATATTGCTCTTTAGAGACCAATTTCTAGGGATTGATATGTCCCCGGATCTAATTAGCTAGCTCCAGTTTAAATTTGCCCCCCACAACTCGCACTTAGTTGTTGTTTAGTTCGTTGATAGAAGCGGCAATGGGAATGTAATCAGCTGCCCCTGCTACATGTTACATGGGAACGAATCGCACGATCTGTTTGGTTTGCTTTAGAAGGGTTTCCATTTACGGTTGGAGAAGCAGGCCTGCGCATTCAGTCTGCAGTTGCCATGGATGAACGGGGTCTCGCCGCTCGCTCGCCCTTCCCATGCCTGGTGCTCGCTCCCTCGGCCTGGTAGTGTTGGCTGCGGTTCTTGCACCCTTCCGCGGCTGGTCGTTGTCGCCGCGGCCCCTCCTCTTGTGCATCTTTCTTCATCGCCCTGTTCGTTTGGGCTTGTTTGGCTTATAAGCCGTACTTTTTCAGCCAACGAACAGTACTTTTCTCTCACACCAAATCAGCCAACAGTACTTTCAGCCATGGCTTATCAGCCAAACAAGCCCAAACAAACAGAGCGTGTTAGTCTGCTGCTCGAGCTGCCGTGGCTCAGCACGGACCCCATCACGTCGCCATCGTCGTGGTGGTTGCGGGGCGCAGCGCCCCTTCCGCGGCCGGCCATGGCAAGGTCATCAGGGTTACCTCACTGGTTGCTGAGTTGCGACTCGCGAGGGAGAAGAACTCAAAGGAGAAGCCGAACGGAGCGGAGTCCAGATAACGCGCCGAAGGGAGCGGAGTCCGGATAAGGGAGGGTCAGGAGTGGGATCGAGTTTGTACAAGCCTGTAACTGTTCACAACGTGACCGATTAGTCATTGGATCAACCAAATGTGAAGCAACGGTATCCATTCACGTCGTGAACCATTGACGGGCTAAAATGGCTCAACCAAACAGCACCTTATTAGTCATATGTACCCGTATGTGCTTTAAATCTACCAAATAACTAAAATAAGTGTACATGCCTTATTTTGCGGAGTTAACTAGTAATCTTAAGTTTAACCAAATATATATAAAATACTAATGTTTATTATATCAAATAAGTATTTTTATATTAATCGTGCCATATATTTTCATAGTAAATTGATCTAGAGATAGAAATGTTGTTGATAATTTTAATAAATCTACCCAAACTTAAAATTAGTTGACTTCTAAATTATTTTAGGGTGGAGGAGGGACGACTATATATTTCACAAGTCAGACATTTGACACATCCAACACACATAGATGAGAAAAGGACAAAAAATAATGTAGCGACTCTTATTTTGTTTTGTTAGGATCATGGTCAGCAACAACTAGCATATAAGACAAATAGCTAGTTAGGGACGTACTTCCTCCAGTTCATTTTATAAGGTATAGCTTAACAAATAATTTGAAATTAAAACTCGAATTGTGAACCGAAAAGAGAACAAAAGTAATAAATCTTGGTAAGGACTAAATTGGACTAAAATTAAATAGTTGAAGTGACTAACTCAAACCAATAAACATTAGTTTAACAGGTTATCTAGACTACGCTAAAATTTTTGCGGGAGTCGAATGTAGTTAACGAGTTAGGAATTACCAGGGGTACATAGCTCACAGCTGAATCTGAATCTGAGTGAACTGAATCTTGCAGATGTGGATGTCTTGCATGTTGAGGTTAGAAGCTAGTGGTATGAAATAACTATTAATGGAAGATGATGTGGATGACTTGCATGTTGAGATAGAACTTGAGATGACATGGATAGCTTACAGTACATTAAGAGGGTTGCATGTCTTGCATGTTGAGGTTGGAAGCTAGTGGTATGAAATAACTATTAATGGAAGATGATGTGGATGACTTGCATGTTGAGATAGAGCTTGAGATGACGTGGATAGCTTACAGTACATTAAGAGGGTTGGAAGTTAGTAACATGACATGACTATTAGTGAAAGATGATATGGATATCTTGCATGTTGAGATAAAACATGAAGTGACGATTAGTTTTATAAGAGATATAGATGTGAAATAAGTTTCTACGTTTGCAAAGAGACATGACACCCAAGGATAAGGACAAAACTAATCCAGTCATCTTTACGTGTAAAAAAAAAGATGTGAGATGTGAGAGACTAGGATGACTCACACATGTATAAGAGAGATAAAGAGGTACAACATGCAAATAGTGTGAGGTTTTGGACATTTTAGCGTTCATTTGGCCATCCAACTTTCCACGCACAACGATGATCCATAAGCTACATATATATATACCGTACTTTCCAGAATGTCTAGCCAAAACGTAGGTTCTAGTTCTATATAAAGCGCTAGACACCTTTCATAGCACAGCAGGAAGGCAGAAGCACACACACCACCGGCCTGAACCTCGCTTGGCTAGCTAGTAGCGACCATGAGTCACCTGCAGGAGGTGGCATACCAAGTCACCTCTTCACCGTTAGTTCTGGCACAATGTCTCCTATTGCTCCTCGTTCCTCTCCTGCTCCTGCTGCACTACTACGCCTCCCGACGGTCAAGGTCAAACCGCCGTCATGGCAGCAGCTGCAGCGACGACAAACAGCAGCTTCCGCCTTCGCCTCCGGGGCTGCCCATCATCGGCCACCTTCACCTCATCGGCGACCTCCCGCACGTCTCCCTCCGTGACCTCTCCGCCAAGCATGGCCGCGACGGCCTCGTGCTCCTCCACCTCGGCGCCGCCACCACTCTCATCGTGTCATCCCCGCAGGCTGCGGAGGCGATCATGCGCACGCACGACCATGTGTTCGCATCGCGTCTCGTGTCCACGGTCAGCGACGACCTCATGTACGGGTCCTCCGACATCGCCTTCTCCCCCTACGGCGAGCACTGGCGGCAGGCCAGAAAGCTGGTCACCACGCACCTCCTCACCGTCAAGAAAGTGCACTCGTACCGTAGTGCCCGCAAAGAAGAGGTGCACCTTGTGCTGGCCCACGTACAGGAGGCAGCGGCGGCGGGCACAGCCGTGGACATGGGCATGATGATGAACATGTTCGCCAATGATATCGTGAGCCGCGCCGTGACAGGCAAGTTCTTCCGGGCAGAAGGCCGGAGCAAGCTCTTCCGAGAGCTGGTGGAGGCCAACTCTGCTCTGGTTGGAGGGTTCAACCTGGAATACTACTTCCCCGGGCTGGCGAGGTCGTTAGGTTTCCTTAGCAGAAGGTTTCTGCGCAACAGGGCCCACGAGACGCACAAGAGATGGGACGAGCTGCTTGAAACCATACTGAGCGACCACGAGAGAAGAGACTCTATGATGCTTCACCATGACGGAGGTGACTTCATCGATGTGTTGCTCTCCGTTCAGAAAGAATATGGTATGACCAGAGATCATGTTAAGGCCATATTGGTGGTGAGTACCGTAGTATACCCAACAGACAGAATCGATCCTCTCATTTATATACGTCCTGAACTACATATTTGATGATAACTAGGACATGTTCGGTGCGGGCACAGACACGTCATCCTTGGTCCTGGAGCTCGCCATTGCCGAGCTGATGCGCAACCCACAGCAGATGGCTAAGCTACAAGGTGAAGTGAGAAAGCACACACCAGAGGGACAGGAAACGGTGGAGGAAGAGAACCTACCTAACATGCCCTACCTGAGAGCCGTCGTGAAGGAGACATTGAGGTTGCACCCGCCTGCCCCGCTCCTCGTGCCTCGCCTCTCCATATGGCGGACTGCGTCGTCGATGGCGGCTACTATGTCCCCTCCGGCACCAGGGTCATCCTCAACGCATGGGCTCTTGGCAGAGACCCGGAGTCATGGGAGAAGCCGGAGGAGTTCATGCCCGAAAGGTTCATGGACGGTGGCAGCGCTGCGGCCATCGACTTCAGAGGGAACCACTTCCAGTTCCTGCCGTTCGGAGCTGGACGAAGGATCTGTGCTGGCATCAACTTTGGGATGGCTACTGTTGAGATCATGCTAGCAAACCTCATGTACTGCTTTGACTGGCAGCTGCCCATCGGCATGGAGAAGGGTGTTGACATGACAGAGGTGTTTGGAGTGACGGTGCATCTAAAGGAGAAGCTCATGCTTGTTCCCGTTCCCAAACTTCGTGCTACTTCTGGTCACTCCATGCAAGCTGCTGAGGAAACGTCTATGAACTACAATCTACCCAGATTGGACCGGATGTAGTATGGTAATAAATAGTGTACTAATAACTCAATCCGGAATCTGGTAAAAATAAGTGGAATGGTATTTTAATTTGAAGGGAAAAAAATCTCTGTGTTGTCGTCAAGATTTCCTCACATATGAAGTGCTTTCGTCGTAGAGACTTAACTAGCTGGGACCTAAAGATTAGGGATGAAAGCGGGAACGGGAAATTCCCGTACCGACCGACACCGAATACCGGAATTCCCGACCAGATATCATTTTCTCGGGAAAAAATGGATTCGGGAAGAAATCCGGGAAAATTCGGCGAATCCGATATCGAAATCAGTTAGAGTGATTTCCCGACCAAATTAGCGGATCCCGTATTTGTCCGGTAAACCTCCCGCGGGAAATTCCCGTTTTTCCCATGGAGCAGCAAGGTTTGGCCCAGGAAGCAAGGTTTGGCCCCGGAAGAGAGGAGGGAGCTGACGAGTCATGCATGCGGCCCATCATTCCATGCTTGGCCCAGGATTTCACGCATGGAGGAGCAAGGTTTGGCCCTTTGTTCATTTTTCTTTTCCATTTTCTTTTTTTGGTAGTTCTGTAGTTTTCTTTGCATAAATATTCTGACGAGCTCACTGTTTGCTATTGTTTGCATATAGATTATGCATGGTTGCTATTGTTGCATCGGGCTCACTGTTTCCGGTGGTTACATATATCGATGTTTCCGTTTTGTGTTACCACTTCCCGATCATAATCGACGCGTTCCCGTTCAAAATATTCCGTTCCCGATATCCCGTAATACCGGATTCGTTTTCCCGCCTGGCCTTCCCGTTCCCGTTCCCATTCCCGGCCAAAAAATACAGGAGCAGGAATGGTTAAGATATTTTTCCGACCGTTTTCATCCCTACTAAAGATGGTCAAATGGGTGACACGACACTAGCACTATTTGGCGCGGCCGGCACTAAGGAGCTGTTTGGTTCGCGCTTTTCAGCCCCGCATCGATTAACAGCGTGATCAAAGAGACAACCTTGTTTCGCGTTTGGATGGCCCGGTCCGTAATAGATGACACCGTGAATGGATCCGACCTATACACAACCACTCCCCCTCCTTGATCTCCTGCCGTTATCCGCTCCTGACTCGGGAAAAAGAAATTCCCCCCACCCCCTCCCCGGGCACGCTCCTGGCTTGTAACACATGGCTTTGTTGATCACAGTTCTGAAGCCAACCAAATGTCGCTTTCAGTTCCCCAGTAACAATTTGCGGCTGCAACTGCTCCCATTACCATTGCCGTACACAGCACTTAACCAAACAGCAAGCACGGCTTTCTTAATTTGTCATACTGTCTCCAACAACCGTGACACAAAATACAAGACCCATTCGTCCTTTGGGTAGCGCTACAGGCAAATGGTTCAATATATATTTTTGGTCTTCTCCAACAACAAGACTCAAAAGACAACCCTTTCTGTAAATGGGTCTCCAGGAGAGATGATACTCAGATTTAGGTTATGCCTCTCCTGGCACCTAAAATGAGTCTTCCATATAGGTAGTCTGTTGGAGGCTATAGGTATTATGTTGGAGATCCATTTTGAAATTGGGTTCTGCAATGGGTCTCGTGTTGGAGGCAGCCTCACGTGAAGCTATTGCCCCGGTCAGCTGTGTGGCTTGGTCTTGATGACAAATTTCTTGGCAACAAGGAGGCCTGGTCTGCCAACACTGTACAGCCCATCAACCGTCACCTTTCAAGTCTATTCTGGCCCGGCTCGCGCGTGGCCCAACGCCAGGTCTTCTTGGCCCTCGACCTCAAGCGTCTGCTGCAGCCGAGCGTTCTCTGCCATTGCTTTTGGTTGGGATCAGCAGCAGCCTGCAGCTCGCGAACTCATTGAACACGATGACGCTCATGGCTCCCTCCCTCCAACACTGGCTGTGTGGTACACATGATTTGGGAGGGTGGTGATCTCTCTATATCACCTCACACGTCTCCTCCTGACATAATTGTTGGCAACGCTTTTCTTCTCTTCTTCTGGTCTTTTCAGTTGGCACTACATCTTTGCCTACTACGTACTCATGCTCCTTTCTTTACACCTTCGCGATGCTCTTATCTCCCCTCAAATTATTAGGTAGCACTTCTGTGATCTTCCATGTAATCAGAGTGACCTGGTTAATTGCATTATTGCGATATTTGGACATCTCCTATTTCCAGTGTCTCGGGTTAATTACAAGTATTATCTTGTTATTTTAATTGACCACTCTCACTTTTTAGGGACATATCCTCTCCGTTTGAAGCCTGACACATCTCGCTCGGCACAGCCCAGTGGTCACGGGTCGCCATGGCTTGTCAGGTGCAGCGGGCCGTGTCATGCCAGCCCACGGACAGCACCAATGGCCCAGGCACGGCCCTAAAGGCCTCGTGCCGTGTCGTGCCGGTCTGACGGCCTGACTGGCCCAATGTGCCAGAGACGGCCAAGGCACGAGCTGCTACGCCGCCGTCGCCGCGGGGGGAGCTGCTGCGCCGCCACGGGCGGGAGCCGCTGCTGAACCGTCGTTGTGCATTGGGAGCTGCTGCGCCACCGCTAGGCTCTGGTTGTCGAGCGCAGGTGAGTGTGTGTGTGTGTGTGTGTGTGTGAGAGAGAGAGAGAGAGAGAGAGGCAGAGCCGGGATGGGAGGCGGAGAGGAAGCGTCTAGATGGGAGGCGTAGAGGCGATGCCAGGATGGAGAAGGGCATGCACAGCCTCACGATGGGTATAACGGTGACCGCGAATAAGAGCTGCGGAGTGGAGGAGTGCGTGCGACGGAAGTTGGGAAAGAATGTTGGGTTTACTGATTGAGAGATAAGGGTGGCTTACATGGGCCTTCACTGGCCTACAACTTATTGGGCCAGGCCGGGCCTGCACGCCATTCCGAGGGTGCAGCCCAGGCACGACCCTAGGGTCGGGTCAGCCCGGCCTGGGCCCGACGGCCACCAGGGCATGCCATGCTTAGGTTGGGCCGTGGGCAGGCCATCGGGCCTAGTGCCTTATGGCCAAGTATACATACATGTGATATCATTGATTTTATATTTTAGGTGTGCGGGTGCTGCACCGCGTGCCCAACATCACAGTTATGTTGATACAGTGAAACTGAAAAATGAAACCAAGGCATCTAATAATCAGACTACGGATGATTGCGATGATGCATGCGTGAACAACGTCTAAAATTCAGAGGACATATATACATATACATAAATATATATGTCGTTGTCATGTGGAACACGTGGAAAATATGTCTTCATCACGTGTATTTGCCACAAGTGGACAAGAGAAATTGTAGTCCTGGACCATCAAGGATGATTGTCTTCATCACGTGTATTTACCAACTTCCAATGATGATTGTCTGGATTCCATCGGCTTTGAACAATCCTTGCTGATCACCTTCTATTGGCGTCATCGACCCGAATACTTGATTTTCGGTTAAGTAACTGTTTCCTGAGCTGATGACAACATCTGCAGCTTGATCAAATAGCCGATACGTTACGCCTTTGAATATAGGTAGGTCCCGCCTCTGCTTTGTGCTTCAATCGGATACTGCTGTCAAGCACCGTGCTTCAGACTCCAAGCATCAACGTGGCCATGTGCACATGTGTGGCATTCGGACTTTATCTCTTGTACTTTTTAAATAATCTCACATGCAACTACGTAACTGGTAGGCAAAGAAGTCAATTCTTCTTCAACTTCCTTCGTACGTGAATTCCAGCTTGCCTCATAATAGTGTCGAATACTTTTCAATATTGGAGCTAATCCCAGACTTCTCAAATGATTGTAATTCCACCGTGAACAAGCTTAGGTAATAAGCCGATAGAATATGCTTAACCAGAGCAAAAATCCATCCATCGGCTATCCTTTGTTATTACCTCCATCGGCTATTTATCGTATCAAGAAACAATAGCCGATAAAAAGAATTCAAGATATAACCAGAAGCTACATTGATATCCATTGAGGGCTACCGGCTTTAAATTATAAATGCTCATAGCCAATAAGGTCATCTCATGATGGCTTCTCAAAGTACTACCACCAATTTTCCAAAAATAGAATCTTGCAACTTCTACTGCTAGGAATTCTATTAACAGCAGCCCTGGCAATATATTTTCAGAAGACATTGGTTAATATTCATACCTCATTGATCACATTGGTTGTGCGTACGCCAAACTGTAAATAGCCGAGACGCTGATATTAGCTGGCATCTCTTTAGACCACCTTTGTAGAAGTATCGGCTGCCTAGATGACTGTTGTGGACTTCTACTGCCGATATTCTCCAAGCCGATATCCCTCTTCGGGCTTTTAAGAAGAATCTGATTACTCCACTATATCGACTAACACGCTCTCTACTCAGCCGATACTTTTTTGAATGTGGCCGGGATGGCTTTTTGCCGTCCGAAGGCTCGCTGCATGATGAGACCCTCTAGCTTGTTTTTCGAGGTGTGTTTCGGTGATGATATACTCATGTGGTCACCGTACTTGCTCGGGCCAAGACTACTTCTAAAATCTAAATCCCTTGCTAGTTTCTTCTGAAATTAAGCCAATAGCCGATTCTTCTCCTCAACAGCCGATTCCTTGTACCAAAATTATAATAATCATTAATCTGATATCTGGACCTGCCCCTGGATCCTTATCAAGCTGATGAAGCAACTTGAAGTCATTCGCCAAGAAATTTAGCGGCTATTGCAATATGGAAATCGGCTCTTCAAGGCTGCATCGGCTTAGCGAGCAAGACTTTGGACCCTAGCCGATTCCACTTTCAGACAGCCGATCTCCATCGGCAAGCTTCCATAAATATCACTTTTATACTGCTTGCCCAATGAAAAATTCCATCTAGGAGTTTCTCCAACATGTGCTTGAGCACACCATATCTGATTTGATATATATGACCAATATAGCCCCTTTCCATCTGCTCCGATCCAAATCAATGTACGATATAAGTCTTCTTTAAGCTAGTAGTCTGACCAAGCCGAGTGAATATCTTTGTGTGCGCTCAGCCAAATAGTTCTTTGAGCGGTGGAGTACAGGAGCAGTAGCTTTTGATCTTCTTGAGTTTATCACTTGGAGTGTCAACGTGTTGCCACACGTCACAACCGGCCCCATGCAGATGACACGTACAGAAGGATTGGCTTGCAAGCCTCATGCGGTGGTAAATCTTGGCAATATGGATGACGTTCTTAGAACAGTCCTGAAGATTCAGCATAATGATCAATTTCGGCCGACTTCTAATCAAACAATTGTGGTCCCACCGAGCGTGCCAAAAAGCGTGTCGGCGCCAAAACGTGGTAGCCGCGCCGAGTGGACACGCAGCAAGCCGAAATGATCTGGAGATCTGCCTGGCTTCAACGCAGGAGCGGTCGATCCTGCGAATTCCCAAGGGCATGCTAGTCAATTTAACCAGCAATTGACAAGGAGAGAAAGTTTATCAATAAGTTAGTGTGGAACATGCCGGTTTTGCCCAGACAGTTCCAAGTGTGCCGCTTCGGGAGCAGCTAGACGTGAAAATCGACTAAATAGCCGATACGAGAAGAAATCGGCTGTTAAGGACTATAACGCTCGCGGGTCATGATTGATTTATGATGACAGAACAAGTACTATACCCCCAAATATAAGTAATATAAAGAAACATCATCAACAGATGGATATAACCAATGTAAAGTATTGAGCCGATAAGTTTAACGAGAAAGGATGTAACATGCGAACAAATCGACTGTCTAGTACAAATGAATCTATAAACGCTCTGAATCTAACATGCGAGCTATAGACCAGATTCAACTAGCCAGTAAACTTTCTCAAGATTAGACATGCCTTAGCCGCGTACTATGCACGATCAAGATTGAAGTAAAACAACAGATAAAACATAATCTATCGTTTAAAGTAAGAAACATCGCAGTGTGACAAAATAAATGACGGACTAAAAGGATGTGAGGCTGATCTAGATCGATCTCGATCGGGCAGGTTGATATTGCTGAAACAAATGATAATAAGAACATCAGCAAGATCGGTAACTTAATGAATCTACCCGAAGGATGCCACCCTTAGGTAGAGCCAATTACTTGACCTTAATCTAATTCGAGCAGTGGAGGTCGAATTTAACCGATGCAGTCGTACTTGAACTAAATAAGGATCGATAACTAACTTATACTAGAGCTCGTAAGAGGTCGGCCGGACCGATATAGCCTTACGAACAAAAGTATAAGCCATGACGGTACTAACAGACAAGCCGGAGGTCGATCGGATTGATGCAGCCCTGTTTGTTGAAGAATTCATCGAAAAGCTACATTACTCCTACTCCTAAGGGTTGGCGTGAAGCTAAAAAAGTAAAGACTGATTTTGATTGATGCGTGTTGTCTATTACAATAGCCGGGGGTTTATATTTATACCCTGGGCTGATAAGAGTCCTAAACGAACACGACTAGATAACAAAAAGAAATATCAAGATATATGGACTCTAATTTCCCTTATGCAGAATTCTTTCTGATGAAGCTTCCTTGTTTGATACGTGTCCTTGTTTCTTTCATCCTGATATGCACCTAGATGTCATGTATCCTTGTAACGTCAAAATCATAACTTTCTTCAACTTCTTTTCCCCAAAGATTTGGAACCATCACAATCTTCTTATCCCAACTCCATTCAACCACAGCAATCTTCTCTTGTTCATTATCCTCACCATTGTCATCAGCTAAATATGGATTATAAGCTTCATCAATTGCGGCATTCTTCTAGAATCGGGTATCTCTGCGTATATTCTGGAATTGGCTATTAAGTGCTGCCACCCGTTGAGCCAACTGACCTAAATTATCAAACTCTTGCCCAAGCAGTTTTTTCTATCCATGTTGACAACATTCCTTGAACAGCCAAAGCAGCTAGCTGATCATCAGTTAGATTCAATGAAAAGCACAAATTTCTTGTTTCCGGAACCTCTGAAGAAACTTCAGCACCGATTCATTATTTCTTTGCCTTATAGTCGTCAAATCTATGATTTTCTTTTCTCCTGTCCCAGTATAGAAATATGTATAAATTTTTTTCTCTAAGTCAGGCCAATTGGCAATAGAATTAACTGGTAACGATGAAAATCAGGTGAAAGCTAGTCCTGACTGGGATAAAGAAAAGAAACAAACTCGATGAGCTTCTTCAATGGATGCTTTACCCAACTGAGTAAGATACCAACTGACATGTTCTATTATACTTATACTATCTTGACCAGTGAACTTAGCAAATTCCGAAAGCCTGTAATTTGTAGGAAGAGAAACTAAATTATACCATCATGGATATGAACGTTTGTACGAAAAGGTCTGCCTTTTGGTTTTAAACCAAACTGATTCTTCATTATTTCGGTTACTCTGAGTAACAACTCATCAGTATTCGAATTTGGATTTCCTTGCAATTGCTGTCCCATCTGCGGATTAAAATTTTGGGTACCTTGATACCCTAGATTTGAAATCATATGAAGGGTATTATAATCCGTGCCATAATGATATACTTGTGAAATCTCTGTCTGTTGAGTCCTTTGCTGACTTGCTGCTTGAAGTCTCTGATTGTAAATGTTATGATCTGTATCTCTACGAATCATTTGAACTGAGGGTGCTATTTTTTAAGCCGACCATGTATTTGGCCTGATGTACCAAAATTAACCATTTGATTCTAAAGTTGCCCCGTCGGCTGTTGCACATGCTGCACTGATGATCCAGGATTATACCGTATTTGATTAGTAGTAGTACCCTGAACTTGCTCAGATGAGCTCTGAACTGCCTGAACATCATCATTGCCAACTAGTGCTACTTCTTGATGACCGGTACCGGCTTGATTAGTCCCCTGAGTCGACGGATGTGGAATATTGTAATGAGCCGGTCCAATCTGATCAATTGGATATCCATGAAACACCTCCTTCATGGTGTTGTGGAATGTGTTCAAGAAAACTGTATTATGATTCAACATGGCATCATGAACAGATTTGTTGACAGCATCTACAAAGAAACGTCTATCATTGGCTTCATCTGTATCTGACTGCCCATTTATCAAAACTCTTGGTAGTAGATATTTCTGAACAACTTTACTGTCACGTATCTTGGTGTAGGACAACAAATACTTATTTTGAAACTCTTTTATAGCTTTACCAATGACATCTTTATCCTCATCAAGTAAGTCTTCATAAGGTACTATAAGAATGTCCCTATTGTTGTGAGCTACCATGACGATTGTGGTCCCACCGGGCGTGCCAAAATATGTGTTGACGCAAAAATGTGGTGATGCACCTGACACACAGCAAGCCGGAACGATCTGAGCGAGGCCAACCCATAGATCTTGCTTGGCTTCACAACAGGACCAGTCGATCCTGAAAATCCCAGAAAGTGTGCCAGTCAATTTGACCTGCAATTGACAAGAAGAGGAAATTTTATCAGTAGTTTAGGGTAGAACATGCCATTTTGTCCAGACAGTTCCAAGTGTGCTACTTCGAGAGCAACCAAACAGAAGAATCGACTAAATAACCGATACGAGGAGAAATCGACTGTTAAGGACTGTGATGTTCGTGGGTCATGATTAATTTATGATAACAAGTACAATGCACCTAGATATAAGTAACATCATCGGCAAGATAGATATAACCAGTATAAAGCATTGAGCCGATAAGTTTAACGAGGAAAGATATAACATGCGAACAAATCGACTGTCTAATACAAATGAATCTACAAACGCTCTGAATCTAACATGTTACCATCAACAGTGAGGTTCGATCGGATCGATGCAGCTATGATAATGATAACAAACTAACGCCAAAGAATCCATAAAACCATCTATATATTGACAGGTTCATGAAAAAACATGTTATATGTGTGAAGGCACATGCGAATTATCTAAAATAGTCGATGCATGCATAGCAAACAAACAGAGTACATATCTCAATCACGAACAAAACCACTAATCGATAATCTCTAATCTAAAGTCTTACCAGTGAGGTTCGACCGGATCGATGCAGCTATGGTGGTGTCATTAGATTAGATATCATTAACTAGTGAGTTCATCCAAGATCGAAAACATATCTTTGAATGCATACTATGCTTGATTGGAATAGAGGTAAAATAGCTGATCTAGTAGAATTAAGCCATCAATTATGAGATTCAAAGTATGACCAGACTAGAAGACGACCAATCATGATGATATGATGCCGATCTATCTCTATCTCAATTAGATGATTTGTTATGATTAATGAAGCATTAATTATAACAAGATCGATAACTAGTGAATCAACCAAGAATAGCCAGAAAAATCTTACTAATCTTAGAAGATTCGATAACCGGTGATATTGTATTAAACAATAAGTTATTTGACACAAGATCAATAACTTTGATCTATATTATGATCCGTAAGAGATTAATCAGCTGATGCAACCTTACGAATAATGATACAGATCGATAACTAACTTATACTATACTCGTAAAAGATCAATCGGCTGATGCAGCTCTACAAGCATAATATAAGTCATGATGGTATTCACAGACAAGCCGGAGGTTGATCAGTTGATGCAACCCTGCTTGTTGAAGAACTCATCGAGATCTACAATACTCTTACTCCTAAGGGTTCGCGTGAAGCCGAAAAAAGTAATTGTATTGATTGGTTGTTTGTGTCTTTACAATAACCGGGGTCCAATATTTATACCCGGAACCTAAACATAAATCCTACTCAAATACGACTCATTATAATTCTTGAAATAAAAGAAAACATTCCTAACTTAAAAATAACTTGGACTCTAATCTTTTCCATTTTGTAGAGTCCGACATATCTTTCCCCGACGCCATCCGTACGTAGTCAATTGACATCGTCTGCTGATGTCGTCTTTAAAATAGCCGATTCCCACACTGCATCAAAACCAGCCGATATTGATTTACATTTGATCGATTCCTTGATGATACAATCTTAGAAGCTTTGAGTTCCCGCTTTCTTCTCTCCAGATTTTGGTGTAAACAGGCTGCTAGGGAACCGTCTCCTCCTCATCAACTACCTCATGATAGGTGCGGATGAAAGTGAACGAAACAGTTTTTCAATAATTAATCATTCTCAATTTTTGACTTCTCACGTAATAACCATTTACTCTCAATCATTTTTGAACTCACAGGTCTCCCAACCTGAGTCCACTTCCGTCCCATGATGATCATCAGAGTGCTCTAGACGATGATGATTCGTTCCATGGCACGACTGCATCTAAATCTCCATCTCCTCCAAGACAGTCTCCCCCTTCTATGCCTCCCGCACCGTAGAGCTAGAAGATGCCCCCGCCCCCGGTGAAGTCCTCGGTGAAGAAGAAACCAACCGTCGTAAAACAAAGCCCCCTCCAGAGAAGCTACCTTACGAGAAGTCTAAAGAGGAATCAAAAGCGACGGCACAAAAAGATTTGGATAACTGGCGAAAAAGTTTAGAAGAATCAAAACCAAGGAGGTTGAAACTTCAGAAAACCACGCTAAAGCCGCACTACATAGCTCAACGAGAACTAAGGAAAAAAATCAATGAGCGCGAGAAAAAGCAGCGTGATGCACGTAAGCCCTCGCCATTATTGGACTATGAACGCTATCTCGACAAGTCATATATGGCGTCGTTGAAAGCAAAGAGAGCAGGGAAAGATGTTGCACAGCTCGGGCAACAATCTAAGCAATCTATTGACCCGCTAGTTGTTGAGGGTGATTTCACAAACGCAGAAGGCGGTCCAATAAATAAGGAGGCACTGGAAGACTTCATGGCCACCACAGGTCTCACAACTGAACAACTCATGGGCGGAGCATTGATACCAACAGGCGACTATGATATTCACCGGACCTATGTGTATGGCCAGAGTCTTGTCAACCCTAAGTACTACTCATCACTAGGAATGCAGATGTTCTTGTTGAACAAGTGGTACTTAAAAGTGACTGAGAATGATGAAGCAGCATGGCTTGTTGCCAGAGTGAGACTAGAGCATTACTTGGGCTATGACGTTGTACATATTGAGTTCAATGAATTACACCAACTATTAAACCGGGACGCTCTACACAAATCTCTCGTCGGCTGTTGGTGTCTGTAAGTGATTCTTTCTACAATTGAATTGAAGTAACTTGCATGTTAGTTCGTTGTTCATATATAGTCATCCTCACACTATATATATATTCTTTTGTACTATATATATGCAAATATGAAATGATGAAACTAAAGAAAAAAGAGATGACTGATGTTGGTTTCATTTATCCGAATCACGTATTCAAGGACTGGGTTACTCCATATGATAGACGGTGACCTCAAGTGGAGAAGCTTATGTTCAGGTTCTTAGATAAGAATGCTAACAAGACACTGATACTCTTCTCATACGGCTTCAAGTGAGTGTGAATGTCGTGTGCCCATTTTATTTTGCTTACTCTATATTGACTTTAGTTAATGAGTTATGTCTGCATATAAACATGTAGCTTTCACTGGATACTACAGGTCATTGATATGACCAGGAGTCGTGTAAAAATCTTTGACTCAGCGACAAGACCCCGAGCAGATTACCAAGAAATCCTCGATATACTCCATTGGTAATTTTGGCCTCGCTTTTACTTTGTGTACTCTCTTATGCCATTTTAATGATATAACTCTATTTTTTTTTATTTTGTTGAGCAATTGCTTGGAAAAGCGTTCGCGAGAGAAACACCATTATGGTAATTGGGAAGTGCCTGCGCATATAGTCCAACACCCAGTAAGTACTAGCTAGCTCACCTCATCTTTATTTAGTTCAATTCATTATTAACATGCTTCATTGGTTGATGATGAATTTTTTCTCGTAAAGTGGTGTCTCTGCGGTAGGGATCGGGAAACAACTTTTGTAGATATCTGCGAGTTCCTCATGGAGTACTCAAGGAGAACAAGAGAAGAGATCCTCAAGTACGTAAAAAAATATACACAATTTATTTATTACCATCGTATTGATATATATAATCATATATATATTCAAACTTTTGCTTTCATTCGAATTGAAGATTGAATGGAGGAAGCGAAAGGTCCTGCGACGTGAATAGATCAAAGCAATTCAAGAGGCATTGGTAGGATTTCTTATGGAGCAGGTCATAGATCCCAAGGACGCGTACTACTATGACCCTTAAGAATTCATACCTAGTAGCCAAACGACGGAAGATTAGGGTTGAAAGAAATCCCAAGAACATTAGTACAAGGCTTTTGTGACTTTATTATGTACATATTTCATGCATGTACAACCTCTTGTATATATATAGTTTCATACATTTTAGTGTGTTATTTATCTATAATCCTCGAACGGAACTTTGTACGTACGTATATATATGGACGTATATTAGCAGCGTAGAATTCGTATACGAAAAGCTAATCGAAACCAACAAGAATTTAATTAAAAAGAAACCATAAAATGAAAAGGGAAGAAATGAAAAAAAAAACCTTTAGTATCGGTTGAAAACACCAACCGAGACTAAACGTGCCGGCCCCGGTGTAATGTCTGGCGGGCCATTTAGTCCCGATTGATAATAGCAACCGGGACTAAAGGGTGGCCCTTTAGTCCCGGATTCAAATTCCCGGTTGGGAAACCGGGACTAAAGGGGATTTCCCAATCGGGACTGATGCTCAGTCCTGTGAAACACTCGTTGAGCCGTGTATTGGACCTAGCAGTGAAGACAGCTCACTGTTGGTTCCAACATACCAGGCAGTGATGGGCAAGAAGAGATTCCGGATCGTGCATGTGTCCACGCCATTGCCTCCAACACTACCGCAGAACCATGGATCGCTACCAGGTCTAAACCCGCCAACACTGCTAGAGTCAGATTCGATACACGGCAATCGGTAGTGGTGAGGCTTTCTTATCACTACCTGTTCTAGACCTGACAGTGATAAGATTATATTACTATTGGGTCTTGCCCTTTAACCTGCATTAATAGGATGAACATCCCTGCCGGGTCATATGCCTCCCCCCAGCAATGACAGGATGAACGTCATTGCTAGGTCGAGCCCGTACCCGTCAGTGATTCGATGAGTATAACTGCCGGGTGAGGTATGTACCTAACATTGTGTATATCGTACTCACTACTGGTTTAATGGCTTGAACCTGGTAGTGGCCTTTTTTTTTTTTTTTTTGTTCATATTCATTATTGGTTAATGTCTAACATTTTTAATGCACCACACACACATATCGTACTGACTACTGGCTTAATGCATCACACACACACACTATTACGTTGATGTATCTTCTATTTCAGGTTCAGTTTGGTTGGGTTCTAGTGTTGAGGGTGGTCATTGTTCCTTTCTTTCTTTTTCTTTTGTTCTTTTGCTTATTTCTTTCAGGTCACTTACCATTGTCTTAGTGGTCTGTAATCTGTGCTAGGAATCTTTCGTAGTTGTGTTGTGTAACTCTCTCATGTTTGATGAACGCTACTACAAATTAAGCTTCATTGTCGGCTCATCACTGTGAGTTTCTTACAAACCAACAGTGATAGTACCTGCCTGTCGGCACATCCCTGCCGGTTTGTGGCTAAAACTAGCAATGATAGGACCAACCTACAATGATATTAGGGTCATCACTTCCAGTTCATATCACTACCGGTTTTAGACAAAAACCGACAGTGGTATTGGGTCATACTGCTAGTCCGTGCCTTGAACCGGCAGTGATAGGCTGCACGAAAAACTTCATAACTTTCTCATAGGATGTCAGATGAAGACGAACTTTATACCAAAGTTGTAGTACTCGATGAGATCTACAACTTTGTAGTTCAATTTTTTTATTTGAGATTGTTTGGATGTCAAAATATGCATCACAAGATTTTATAGAGTTAATACTAAAGGAGTCCATATGCTCTAAAGTTACAAGTGAGTGTGTAGTGGTAGGGAATGATCTCGGATGGAGAAACAACCAAACCAAAAGTTGTAGATATCGCAAAGTTATGCAACTATGTAGTTCACAACTTTTTTATTTGAAGTCATTTTGATGCCGAAATATTTGATTCACAAGATTTTATAGAAGTTCAAACCAAAGGAATCCATATGCTCTATAGTCATAAGTGAGTATGTAGTGGTAGTTAAGGATCTCAGATGGAGAAGCGACCAAAACCAAAGATGTAGATCTTAAAAAGTTATGCAACTTTATAGTTGACAATGTTATCGTTTAAAATCATCTATCCAACAAAAATGACGTTTGAATTCTCACATTTGAAATGCAAATTTTTCAAACGACCTCAGACTGAGAAATGACTTAAACAAAAGTTGTAGATCTCGAAAAGTTATGTAACTGTAGTTAACAACATTTTCATTTGAAATCATCTATCGAAGAAAAATTATGACAATTTCCATACTTTGGAAATTCAAATTCTTCAAACGACCTCGGATGGAGAAATGACCGAAACCAAAGTTGTAGATCTCGAAAAGTTATAAAACTTTGTAGTTGACAACGTTTTTATTTGGATTCGTTTAGGGTCCCAAATACTCATTTTAAAATTAGATAAACATAAAATGGCTAGGACGAATATCTGTAATAGAAGTGTCTTATCGGTGGGGTGGTTAAGGGATGAACGTGTGACCCCTAAGGTCATGGGTTCAAGTGCCAACGGTTGCAAAGCAAGCTTTTTTCACGCGAAAAATGTGCGTGACTTGTTTAGGGTCTCTCCTAGTTTTTTTTTATTTTGCTATTTTTTCAAACTGTTTTTTTTTGTTTCCTGGAAACCTCATCAGTGATGAGCCCCCTTCGTCACTGTTGATTTGGTATTCCTTGTTCAAAATCCGGCAGTGTAGTAGTGGAAAAACATGGTTAGGCACGCTCTCGGAAAAAAATATACCCCATCAATCATTTAATGGAGCTGACCCCGGTGTCGTTCACATGTAGATTGCCATATATGTGTTATGTGCGATAGCATAATTCGTCTGTGTACACATAGTTTGGTCACCCATCTAATCTCAGACTACAGATGAGTGCATGCATGGACAACCGTACATAAATAATGGTCTCGTGTCTTGCCATGTGTTTCACGTCTATTAATTTGCGACATGCTGACGAGAGAAATTGTACTCTTCTCCCCCATCTAGGACCACCAACATGTTTGTTGATATCATCTCGTAAAGTCTTTTTTAAGCTATTGCGGAAGGCTCTCTATATCCACACAATTTATTAATAGTAATAGAGATTTAGTGAAAAAAAGTCTACAACAACTTTTTATTTAGATCTCCAAATGTTGTCATCCTCTATCCGGTATTTTCTCGCTAGAGAGTGAGATTAACTCTCTAGAGCGCACACAAGATATAGAAAAACTTTGGGAGGATGAAAAGATATAAAGAGCGATTTTATATTCAAATGGCTCTCAAAACGATTATTAAGAGAATGAGTTTTAGAAAGACCCATAGAGATGCTCATAAACTCAGTATCTAAATCATCGTATAGAGAGCCGTTTAAATAAAAATTGCTCTCCATCCTCCAACAAGTTTTCCATGAGCACTACGGAGAGCCAACCTTACTCTCTGTCTTTATCTAGTGAGAAATCCGGAATAGAGGATTTACTTAAAGAAGTTGTTAGAGTTTTTTTTCATCAAAATCTCTATTCGTATCAACGAGGAAGGACATAGAAAAACCCTTGGAGTTGCTCTTAACTACAGGCATAAGCCGGCCATATGACTATTTGCTGATTGGTTCCATCCGAATTGTAGAAGGAAGCTGGATTGTAAAATCCGGGATTGATGCTTGTTGGATCCTAGATTAGGTGGAGATTTGATGCTCTATTGAATGCTTATATTGTCTAAAATGCTTTCAACAGGATGTAGCTAGTGCGGTAGATATGAATGCCAAAGGTGGGTAATTACCATTAGGTTCCGATGGGCATTTAATTTGGTCTTTCTGCAGCCCATGAACTAGTAAAAGCTAGCGGGAGGCAGTTGTGGATTGCTACAATATATGCTTCATGGATTCTAAAAGTTGGATCAAAATTTAGAAGAGTTTAGAGCTAACTCCATATAGCTGATGTATCCCACTCAGCTGTCTGCAAAACTAGAAGAAAAAATATCTGCTCCGAGAGCCTCGGCGTGTGTAAAAATACAGAGTAGGAGTACGCTATATATCGTGCTTTTTTGGGGGCCATCCGGATGCAATCCTACGCAGTGCGCAGCGCCTCCGTCTCCCTCCTGCGTGCAGCACCGTAGCAGAGCAGACTAGGGACAGGGACAATGAAAGTGCACGTGAAAGATCAGGCATAGGAAACCGTATGGGAAGCCAACAAATCAACAATGTGCATCTAGCATGTAGACAATATAAACGCAGAAGGTGTTACCAGTTCAACGAGAGCCATACTCCCTCTGACCCGTCCTTTTTAACCGGTGTTACCAGTTCACCGGAAGTCAAACGTACTTGACTATGACCAAATATTTACAGGAACGTATTAAAATCTATAGCACATAATTAGTATTATTAGATAGATCGTTAAATCTATTTTCATAATAAATAATTTATTCAGAGATACAATTGTTGCTAATATATCCTACAAACCTAGTTAAACTTAAGAAAGTTTTGACCAGCACAAATATTATAGCGACACCTTAGAAAGGGACAGAAGGAGTACATTTCAGAATCTCTCTGCTTGAGCTTCCTCTACACCGCATTGTTACAGTATGTCCGCTGGTCGTCGCGTTTATTATGTGTCGGGGACCACATACTAGGGTACCTGAAGAAGAGGAGCTCATAACCATCAACGTTGATACATCCGAACAAGACAAGAGCGCGACTGCACCTCTTGCCCGACGTCTGAGGGATAACTCCGTCTCGTCCGACCCCCGGGGGATGGCTCCGCCTCGTCCGACCCTCGAGGGTTGGCTCTGCCTCGCCCGATCCCTGAGGGTGGCTCCGCCTCGCCCGACGTCTGAGGGCTGGCTCCGCCTCGCCCGACGTTTGAGGGCCGGCTCCGCCTCACCCGATGCCTGAGGGTGGCTCTGCCACGCCCGAGGTCTGAGGGCCGGTTCCGCCTCGCCCGACGTCTGAGGGCCAGTTCCGCCTCACCCGACGTCTGAGGGTTGGATCCGCCTTGCCCGATGTCTGAGGGCTGGTTCCGCCTCGCCCGACGTCTGAGGGTTGGCTCCGCCTCGCCCGACATCTGAGGGTTGGCTCCGCCTTGCCCGACGTCTGAGGGTTGGCTCCGCCTCGCCCGAGGTCTGATTGTTGACTCGTCTGCGCACTGCTCCTTCATAATTATGCGCGCAGATAAGGCGGGGCACTCAAGTCAACCGCAATACCGAGGACCATGCCCTGCACGCCTGCAGGAAAGTACCGTCAGGATATGACAACACGGGCGCTTTAATACCTTCCAGGCACGTCAGAGCCCGAACAGTGTTGTAGGCGCCAACATTTGTCTTACAGTGTTGTGGGTGCCGCCATTTGCTCTCGGAAGCGGATTCTGACGGAAGCATACGACAACCACTACGAACCAGGAGGAAACTCGCTTCACCTACAGTAACAGACGTACGATCACTGTACCGTTTGCTCCCCATAGGGCCACGGATCAGAACCCTGGTCCTCCGCGCCGCCCGCCGGGGCAGGATGGGACGTGACCACTTGCTGACAATGCTAGGACATGGCATCATCAGCGGACAAACGCCCAGCGCGGCCCTATCAGGATCAGCGGACATGCAGCCAGCTTGGAGCTATCCCTGGCATCGTCTGCCGGGTCAGCGGGACTCGCTCATAGGAAAAGGAAGACCCGGCATCTTTGAAGGACCTCCTTGGCCTCTGGTTTTTCTTCTTTCTCCCATCTATAATCCCTGCTTCCCCTTGGTCTATAAAAGGGAAGGCAGGGCACCCCAGTAAGGGGATCAATTCAAGACATCACCCATCACATCACACATAGCAGAGCAGTAACCAAGCGCTCTGCATCCATTCGATCTTTCCATCAGAGACTTGGGACACGTCCCTCTCTCGCCAGTTTGTACCCCCTACTATGAACTTTTTAGTGCAAACAACAAGAGCAGCAACCACAAACTGGACGTAGGGACATTCTGCCTGAACCAGTATAAAGCTTGTGTCTTTTTAGCACACCATCTGGGTCAGACGCGCAACAATACAAATTTACTCGTTGGTGTTTACTCGAAACACCGACAGTTAGCACACCAGGTAGGGGCCTTTGCGCGTTCCGACATTAACATCAGGCCACGGATCGCTACCAGGTCTAAACCCGCCAACACTGCTAGAGTCAGATTCGATACACGGCAATCGGTAGTGGTGAGGCTTTCTTATCACTACCTGTTCTAGACCTGACAGTGATAAGATTATATCACTATTGGGTCTTGCCCTTTAACCTGCATTAATAGGATGAACATCCCTGCCGGGTCATATGCCTCCCCGCAGCAGTGACAGGATGAACGTCATTGCTAGGTCGAGCCCGTACCCGTCAGTGATTCGATGAGTATAACTGCCGGGTGAGGTATGTACCTAACATTGTGTATATCGTACTCACTACTGGTTTAATGGCTTGAACCTGGTAGTGGCCTTTGTTTCTTTTTTTTTGTTCATATTCATTATTGGTTAATGTCTAACATTTTTAATGCACCACACACACATATCGTACTGACTACTGGCTTAATGCATCACACACACATACTATTACGTTGATGTATCTTCTATTTCAGGTTCAGTTTGGTTGGGTTCTAGTGTTGAGGGTGGTCATTGTTCCTTTCTTTCTTTTCTTTTGTTCTTTTGCTTATTTCTTTCAGGTCACTTACCACTGTCTTAGTGGTCCGTAATCTATGCTAGGAATCTTTCGTAGCTGTGTCGTGTCGTAACTCTCATGTTTAATGAACGCTACTACAAATTAAGCTTCATTGTCGGCTCATCACTTTGTGAGTTTCTTACAAACCAACAGTGATAGTACCTACCTGTCGGCACATCCCTACCGGTTTGTGGCTAAAACTAGCAAGGATAGGACCAACCTACAGTGATATTAGGGTCATCACTTTCGGTTCATATCACTACGGTTTTAGACAAGAATCGGCGGTGGTATTGGGTCATCTTGTTAGTCCATGCCTTGAACCGGCAAAGTGATAGGCTGCACGAAAAAACTTCATAACTTTCTCATAGGATGTTGGATGAAGACGAACTTTATACCAAAGTTGTAGTACTCGATGAGATCTACAACTTTGCAGTTCAATTTTTTTTATTTGAGATTGTTTGGATGTCAAAATATGCATCACAAGATTTTATAGAGTTAATACCAAAGGAGTCCATATGCTCTAAAGTTACAAGTGAGTGTATAGTGGTAGGGAATAATCTCGGATGGAGAAACCACCAAACCAAAAGTTGTAGATATCGCAAAGTTATGCAACTTTGTAGTTCACAACTTTTTTATTTGAAGTCATTTTGATGCCGAAATATTTGATTCACAAGATTTTATAGAAGTTCATACCAAAGGAATCCATATGCTCTATAGTCATAAGTGAGTATGTAGTGGTAGTTAAGGATCTCAGGTGGAGAAGCGACCAAAACCAAAGATGTAGATCTTAAAAAGTTATGCAACTTTATAGTTGACAATGTTATCGTTTAAAATCATCTATCCAACAAAAATGACGTTTGAATTCTCACATTTGAAATGCAAATTTTTCAAACGACCTCATACTGAGAAATGACTTAAACAAAAGTTGTAGATCTCGAAAAGTTATGCAACTGTAGTTAACAACATTTTCATTTGAAATCATCTATCGAAGAAAAATTATGACAATTTCCATACTTTTGAAATTCAAATTCTTCAAACGACCTCGGATGGAGAAATGACCGAAACCAAAGTTGTAGATCTCGAAAAGTTATAAAACTTTGTAGTTGACAACGTTTTTATTTGGATTCGTTTAGGGTCCCAAATACTCAATTCAAAATTAGATAAACATAAAATGGCTAGGACGAATATCTGTAATAGAAGTGTCTTATAGGTGGAGTGGTTAAGGGATGAACGTGTGACCCCTAAGGTCATGGGTTCAACTGCCAACGGTTGCAAAGCAAGCTTTTTTCGCGCGAAAAATGTGCGTGACTTGTTTAGGGTCTCTCCTAGTTTTTTTTTTATTTTGCTATTTTTTCAAACTGTTTTTTTGTTTCCTGGAAACCTCATCAGTGATGAGCCCCCTTCGTCACTGTTGATTTGGTATTCCTTGTTCAAAATCCGGCAGTGTAGTAGTGGAAAAACATGGTTAGGCACGCTCTCGGAAAAAAATTTACCCCATCAATCATTTAATGGAGCTGACCCCGGTGTCGTTCACATGTAGATTGCCATATACTCATGTGTAATGTGCGATAGCATTATTTGTCTGTGTCCACACAGTTTGGTCACCCATCTAATCTCAGACTACAGATGAGTGCGTGCATGGACAACCGTACATAAATAATGGTCTCGTGTCTTGCCATGTGTTTCACGTCTATTAATTTGCGACATGCTGACGAGAGAAATTGTACTCTTCTCCCCCATCTAGGGCCACCAACATGTTTGTTGATTTCATCTCGTACAGTCTTTTTTAAGCTATTGCGGAAGGCTCTCTATATCCACACAATTTATTAATAGTAATAGAGATTTAGTGAAAAAAAGTCTACAACAACTTTTTATTTAGATCTCCAAATGTTGTCATCCTCTATCCGGTATTTTCTCGCTAGAGACTGAGATTAACTCTCTAGAGCGCACACAAGATATAGAAAAACTTTTGGAGGATGGAAAGATATAAAGAGCGATTTTATATTCAAATGGCTCTCAAAACAATTATTAAGAGAATGAGTTTTAGAAAGACCCGTAGAGATGCTCATAAACTCAGTATCTAAATCATCGTATAGAGAGCCGTTTAAATAAAAATTGCTCTCCATCCTCCAACAAGTTTTCTATGAGCACTACGGAGAGCCAACCTTACTCTCTGTCTTTATCTAGTGAGAAATCTGAAATAGAGGATTTAATTAAAGAAGTTGTTAGAGTTTTTTTCATCAAAATCTCTATTTGTATCAACGAGGAAGGACATAGAAAAACCCTTGGAGTTGCTCTTAACTACAGGCATAAGCCGGCCATATGACTATTTGCTGCTTTGGTTCCATCCGAATTGTAGAAGGAAGCTGGATTGTAAAATCCGGGATTGATGCTTGTTGGATCCTAGATTAGGTGGAGATTTGATGCTCTATTGAATGCTTATATTGTCTAAAATGCTTTCAACAGGATGTAGCTAGTGCGGTAGATATGAATGCCAAAGGTGGGTAATTACCATTAGGTTCCGATGGGCATTTAATTTGGTCTTTCTGCAGCCCATGAACTAGTAAAAGCTAGCGGGAGGCAGTTGTGGATTGCTACAATATATGCTTCATGGATTCTAAAAGTTGGATCAAAATTTAGAAGAGTTTAGAGCTAACTCCATATAGCTGATGTATCCCACTCAGCTGTCTGCAAAACTAGAAGAAAAAATATCTGCTCCGAGAGCCTCGGCGTGTGTAAAAATACAGAGTAGGAGTACGCTATATATCGTGCTTTTTTGGGGGCCATCCGGATGCAATCCTACGCAGTGCGCAGCGCCTCCGTCTCCCTCCTGCGTGCAGCACCGTAGCAGAGCAGACTAGGGACAGGGACAATGAAAGTGCACGTGAAAGATCAGGCATAGGAAACCGTATGGGAAGCCAACAAATCAACAATGTGCATGTAGCATGTAGACAATATAAACGCAGAAGGTGTTACCAGTTCAACGAGAGCCATACTCCCTCTGACCCGTCCTTTTTAACCGGTGTTACCAGTTCACCGGAAGTCAAACGTACTTGACTATGACCAAATATTTATAAGAACATATTAAAATCTATAGCACATAATTAGTATCATTAGATAGATCGTTAAATCTATTTTCATAATAAATAATTTATTCGGAGATACAATTGTTGCTAATATTTCCTACAAACCTAGTTAAACTTAAGAAAGTTTTGACCAGCACAAATATTATAGCGACACCTTAGAAAGGGACAGAGGGAGTACATTTCAGAATCTCTCCTCTTGAGCTTCCTCTACACCGCATTGTTACAGTATGTCCGCTGGTCGTCGCGTTTATTATGTGTCGGGGACCACATACTAGGGTACCCGAAGAAGAGGAGCTCATAACCATCAACGTTCATACATCCGAACAAGACAAGAGCGCGACTGCACCTCTTGCCCGACGTCTGAGGGATAACTCCGTCTCGTCCGACCCCCGGGGGATGGCTCCGCCTGGTCCAACCGCCGAGGGTTGGCTCCGCCTCTCCCGATCCCTGAGGGTGGCTCCGCCTCGCCCGACGTCTGAGAGCTGGCTTCGCCTCGCCCGACGCCTGAGGGTGGCTCCGCCTCGCCCGAGGTCTGAGGGCCGGTTCCGCCTCGCCCGACGTATGAGGGCCGGTTCCGCCTCACCCGACGTCTGAGGGTTGGATTCGCCTTGCCCGATGTCTGTGGGCCGGTTCCGCCTCGCCCGACGTCTGAGGGTTGGCTCCGCCTCGCCCGACGTCTAAGGGTTGGCTCCGCCTCACCCGATGTCTGAGGGTTGGCTCCGCCTCGCCCGAGGTCCGAGGGCTACTCGTCTGCGCACTGCTCCTTCATAATTACGCGCGCAGATAAGGCGGGGTACTCAAGTCAACCGCAATACCGAGGACCATGCCCTGCACGCCTGCAGGAAAGTACCGACAGGATATGACAACACGGGCGCTTTAAGCCCTTCCAGGCATGTCAGAGCCCAAACAGTGTTGTAGGCGCCGACATTTGTCTTACAGTGTTGTGGGTGCCGCCATTTGCTCTAGGAAGCGGATCCTGATGGAAACATACGACAACCACTATGGACCAGGAGGAAACTCGGTTCACCTACAGTAACGGAAGTACGGTCACTGTACCGTTTGCTCCCCATAGGGCCACGGATCAGAACCTTGGTCCGCCGCGCCGCCCGCCGGGGCAAGATGGGACGTGACCACTTGCTGACAATGCTAGGACATGGCATCATCAGCGGACAAACGCCCAGCGCGGCCCTATCAGGATCAGCGGCCATGCAGCCAGCTTGGAGCTATCCCTGGCATCGTCTGCCGGGTCAGCGGGACTCGCTCATAGGAAAAGGAAGACCCGGCATCTTTGAAGGACCTCCTTGGCCTCTGGTTTTTCTTCTTTCTCCCATCTATAATCCCTGCTTCCCCTTGGTCTATAAAAGGGAAGGCAGGGCACCCCAGTAAGGGGATCAATTCAAGACATCACCCATCACATCACACATAGCAGAGCAGTAACCAAGCGCTTTGCATCCATTCGATCTTTCCATCAGAGACTTGGGACACGTCCCTCTCTCGCCAGTTTGTACCCCCTACTATGAACTTTTTAGTGCAAACAACAAGAGCAGCAACCACAAACTGGACGTAGGGACATTCTGCCTGAATCAGTATAAAGCTTGTGTCTTTTTAGCACACCATCTGGGTCAGGCGCGCAACAATACAAATTTACTCGTTGGTGTTTACTCGAAACACCGACAGTTAGCACGCCAGGTAGGGGCCTTTGCGCGTTCCGACATTAACATCAGGCCACGGATGGCTAGCCACGGAATCAGCTGGGTCCCGAGCGCACACGTGTGTTTTGGGGGCCTGGACTTCATCATAATGGTGGAAGGAGAACTGGCGCGGGCGCCCATCATCGTTCAACCCTTCCACCCTATTAGCCTCGACGTGATCACCAAGATGCTTGAGGAGCTATGGCTTACCGGAGGAGAGCCGTTCTCCCCGGAATACATCATCCGGAGCACCCCGACGGTGCTCCCGTTCGGTCTCTGCAACACCGCGGAGACCGTTGACCACCTTGTGGCCCAGCGCATGATCCCGTCCCCCGCGAACAACGAGTTCGTGGGGGTGATCGAACACGTCGCGGAATCTTTCCATGACCTCCTTGCAGAGGAGCCGGAATCGCCCTCTGGCTCTGCCTCCACCCGTGAATGCTTCATGACGGGTACCCCTGAGGGACACGTCGAAAGCGTCCCCGAGGAGGAGGCTACCCCGACAAACAACCTCGACGACGAGGCTGAGGCAGAGACAGCGGCCCCACCTCGCTTGAGTGTGGAGCAACTGAACGCCCGACACCGAGAGATAGAGGAAGCACAACTCCAGCTCGAGCAGGAGTGTGTAGAGGTCAATCGGGAGATCGAGCGCCACAGAGACGGTGGACGTGCACGCGCCATGGCCCGCGACGTGAACCGAAGGATCATCGCGGACGATGAAACCCTTCCTCGCTTTGCCCGGGCAAGCCAAAACATCACCGCTATGGCGGCCTGGCTTCGTGGTCTTCCAAAAGTTGCGACTCCCGATGATCGACGGGCCCACCATAAGATTCGCACGCTACTCGAGCGTGCAGCGGCACAGCAGGCCGAAAGCTCATTATCTCGGCGATGCGAGCTCGACGCCAGCCATCGCACACCCTCGAAGCATCTCGGTAGGGACGCATCGGTCCACCAGGCGCCGCAAGGCGGTAGGTAGCTCACCGCGGTCCTGGTGCACCAGCGTCTCGGCTGCAACCGAGACGCACGCGACACCCTCGACGCCCACAGACGTACCTACGATGACCCGAGAGAGGGAGCTAGCCATGGCTATCATCCTTGTAGTGGCGGACGCTACAACAACGGCGAGGACCGAAGCCCGAGCCCTAGCTTGCCGGGCCCTCAGGCCTTCGGTCGACACATCGTCAACGCTGCCTTCCCACCAAGAAACTGGCCACCCACCAACATCCTAAAGTACTATGGGGAAACGAACCCCGGACTATGGCTCAAGGATTATTGGCTTGCTTGTCAAGCCGGTGGTGCAGATAATGACGATTTCATTATCCGTAACCTAACATTGTTCTTGGCCGATTCGGCACGATTATGGTTGTAGCACCTGCCATCCAACAAAATCTAGAGTTGGGTGGACTTGAAGGAGATCTTAGTAGGGAACTTCTAGGGCACATACAAGTGTCCTAGGAACCCATGGGACCTCAAGAACTACCAACAGAAGGCCGGAGAAACCCTTCGTGGGTACATCCGGTGCTTCTCCCGACAGTGCAATGAGCTACCCAACGTCGCCAATGCCAACATTATAGGAGATTTCCTATCCGGGACCACCTGCGAGTCCCTGGTTCACAAGCTAGGACGCAAGGTCTCGTGGACCACCAAGGAACTCCTTGACATCGCCACTAGCCACGCTTCGGGCGAAGAAGCAATCAGAGCGATCTTCGATCGTCCCAATGGCAAGGCAAGGAGGGACGAGGACACCGGCGAAGGCACCTCCAATCATTCTGCCAAAAAGAAAAACAAGAAGAAACGACGCGAGGGCTCGCTCATGGCCGCCGCTGACCGCAAGGGTGGTCGAAAGCCTACAGAGGGCACTCCAAACCACTTTGAGAAGACGCTTGAGGGACCATGTCTGAACCATGCCTTCCTCGTCAAGCATCTGTACAAGGACTGTGGCCTCATGAAGCGGTTCTTGTCTGGAGGATCCAACAAAGGGGAGCGCGGGAAGGATCCCGACCGAACCACGGACGATGCCGAGGGGAAGGAGGGTGACTTCCCGATGCTAGACGGCTGCCTCATGATCTTTGGAGGGTCATGAGCGGCCTATAACTCCAAGCACCGCCAGAAGGTCGTGCGCCGCGTGGTCTATATGATCGAACCGACCACACCTACTTTCCTCCGGTGGCCGGAGTCCGCCATAACCTTTGACCACACCAACCACCCGGAGAGCGTCCCACAACCGGGGAGATATCTGCTCGTAGTCGACCCGATTATCAGTACAAAGTGGCTCACCAAGGTACTAATGGATGGAGGAAGCGGCCTCAACATCATGTACGCCGAGACACTCGATGCGATGGGCATTGACTGAGCGCGTATCCAGCCAACCAGAGCGCCTTTCCACAGCATTGTACCTGGAAAGCAGGCCATGCCACTTGGGCAGATCGATATGCCCGTCACCTTTGGGGGTCCGTCCAACTATAGGACCGAGACCCTCACCTTCGAAGTGGTTGGGTTCCATGGAACTTACCACGCCATCCTAGGACGACCATGCTACGCGAAGTTCATGGCCGTCCCCAACTACACCTACCTCATACTAAAGATGTTGGGCCTAGGTGGGGTCATCACCGTCGACACCTCCTTTCAGCGTGCCTACGAGTGCGGCATCAAGTGCTGCGATCATGCCGCAGCGATCATCGTCTCCAGAGAGCTCGCGGCCCTCAGGGAAGGGGTCACCAAAGAAGCACCCGACCCCAAGAGGTCGACCGGGTCTTTCAAGCCAGCGGAGGGCTCCAAGGAGGTTCTCATAGATCTCGGCAGCTCCGAGGGCAAGGTGGTGCGCATTGGCACCACACTTTTATTCTAAATAGGAAAGCACGCTCGTCGACTTCCTCCGTGCGAACAAAGACATCTTCGCCTGGAAACCCTCGGACATGCCAGACATTCTGAGGGGGTCACCGAGCATGCCTTGAAGATCTGCCTAGGCTCCAAGCTGGTGAAACAACGCCTACGTCGTTTCGACAAGGGGAAACACAGGACCATCGGCGAGGAGATCGCGAAGCTTTTAGCGGTAGGATTCATCAAGGAAGTGTACCACCCAGAGTGGTTAGCTAATCCTGTTCTTGTATGAAAGAAGAGTGGGAAATAGAGGATGTGTGTTGACTACACTGGTCTCAACAAAGCGTGCCCGAAGGATCCATTTCCTTTGCCATGCATAGACCAAATAGTCGACTCTACCTCATGGTGTGAAACCCTCTGCTTCCTTGATGCCTACTCCAGGTACCATCAAGTCATGATGAAAGAGTCCGACCAGCTCGTGACGTCTTTCATCACCCTCTTCAGATCATTCTGCTACGTCACAATGCCGTTCGGTCTAAAGAACGCTGGGGCTATGTACCAACGGTGTATGCTCAAGTGTTTTGGGAACTTCACCGGGCGGACCATTGAGGCCAAAGTCAATGACATCGTGGTCAAGTCCAAACAGGCTGACCACCTCGTGGCCGATCTTGAACAAACCTTCGCATAACTCTGAGCAAACGGCATCAAACTCAACCCCGAGAAGTGCGTTTTCGGGGTCCCAAGGGGCATGTTGCTCGTTTTTATCGTCTCCAAGCGTGGCATCGAAGCCAACCTAGAGAAAATCTCTGCCATCATGAGGATGGGCCCGATTCGGAACATAAAGGGGGTACAGCGGGTTACAGGGTGCCTCGCCGTGCTTAGGCGCTTCATCTCGTGCCTCGGCGAACAAGGTCTCCCCCTTTATCGACTTCTAAAGAAGGCCGACCACTTCGAATGAATGTCCGAGGCCCAGGAGGCACTTAACACGGTCAAGCAGCTTCTGATGAAGGCTCGATCCTAGTTCCTCCAACCGATGAAGAATCCCTTCTGCTCTACATAGCGGCCACCACGCAAGTGGTCAGCGCCACCCTGGTAGTGGAGTGGAAAGAAGAGGGGCATGCCCTCAAAGTACAGCGCCCTGTGTACTTCATCAGCGAGGTCCTATCCGACTCAAAGACCCGCTACCCCCAAATCTAGAAGCTCCTATACGCCGTCCTTGTCACCAAGAGGAAGCTACGCCACTACTTCGAGTCACACCTGGTGACAGTCATGACGTCCTTCCCCCTTGGCGAGGTCATTCAGAACCAGGATGCCACAGGAAGAACCTCGAAATGGGCACTCGAGCTGATGGGTCAGGGCATTGCGTATGACTCCCGCATGGCTATCAAGTCCTAGGTGTTAGCTGATTTCATCATAGAATGGACCGAGGTTCAAATGCCACCGGCGGTCGTCGATCAAGAGTATTGGACGATGTACTTCGATGGATCACTGATGAAGAAGGGCACCGGCATGGGGCTTGTCTTCGTGTCGCCCCTAGGGGTACGCATGAGGTACATGATTCGCCTCCATTTTCCCTCATCCAATAATGTGGCTGAGTATAAAGCACTCATCAACGGCCTACGCATCACCATCGAGTTGGGCATCCGACGCCTCGACGTCCGGGGCGACTCCCAGCTGGTCGTCGACCAAGTCATGAAAGCATCAAGCTACCACAATAGCAAGATGGTTGCATACTATCGAGAAGTCTGCCGGCTGGAGGACAAATTCGATGGCCTCGAACTCAATCACATCCCAAGGTGCCTCAACGAGGCGGCCGACGCGCTTGCGAAGGCGGCGTTCGGTAGAGAGCTGGTGCCAACAGGTGTCTTTGCTAGTGACCAACACAAGCCCTTGGTTCGCTAGAGGGGTCGGAATGGGCCAGTGATGGTCCGTCCGATCCTGGCTCAGGGGCTGACCAATCGATGGCTCCATCCCGCCCCGAAGTCATGGAGCTCGAAGAGGACCCAGCAACAGAGCCCGACCCTTTGGTCGACTGGAGGATGCTCTACCACAACTACTTCCTCTATGACACACTGCCAAGGGACAAGACGGAGGCTCGACAGCTCGCGCACCGTGCCAAATCCTTTGTTCTTGTGGAGGGCGAACTCTATAAGCAAAGCCACACCGGGATCCTACAATGATGCATCCCATTGAACAGGGGAAACGTTTGTTGAGCGATATCCACAGTGAGATCTGTGGTCACCATGCCACACCTAGAACCCTGGTCAGAAATGCGTTCCGACAGGTCTTCTACTGGCCCACTGCAGTAGCCGACGCCGAGCAGATCATGCGCACCTACGAAGGGTGCCAGTACTATGCTTAGTAGACTCACCTCCTGGCCCAAGCACTCCAGATGATCCTCATAACGTGGTCATTCACGGTCTGGGGGCTCGATTTGGTTGGACCTCTCAAGAGGGCGCCCGGAGGTTACACCCACTTGCTTGTCACCATAGACAAGTTTACAAAATGGATAGAAGATCGGCTGATCTCCGCGATCAAATCTGAGCAAGCCATGCTGTTCTTCCTCGATGTCGTCCATCGCTTTAGAGTCCCAAACTCCATCATCACGGACAACGGTACGTAGTTCACCGAAAAGAAGTTCCTTTGATTCTGCGATGAATACCACATCCAGGTCGATTGGGCCGCCATCGTGCACCCCCGAACAAATGGGTAGGTCGAGCGCGCAAATGGCATGGTCCTACGGGGCCTCAAGCCTAGGATCTTCAACCGGTTGAACAAGTTCAGTGCACGGTGGGTCGCTGAGCTCCCCACGGTACTCTAGAGCCTGAGGACAACCCCTAGTCAAGCCACTGGCTACACACAGCCGACGAGTATGAGGCCGGGCCTTCAACATCGAGGACCTGGTCCTCCACCTCGTCTAGAGCAACAAGTACCACCACAAGCTCTCCTTACCATGGGAGGGACTGTACGTCGTCATGGAGGTGGTCCGGCCAGGCGCCTACAAGCTAAAGACCATCGATGGCGAGGTCTTCACCAATGCCTGGAACATCGAGCAGCTACGTCGCTTTTACCCCTAAATAAACACATACTTTCTCTTATTAGTTTTTGTTATCGAAATCCCTAATCTTTTGTGACATCTAACCCCTGCAAGGGCGAGGGGTCGAGTCTCACTCGGGGGCTGATATGAGTGTATTTATCCTACAAACAAACTCTCTGTGCCAGCCTCCCTTTCTCACGTTAATGCCTAGGAGCTAGGTTTTCGGGAACAAGCTCTGAGTATAACTGGTCAGACTACGAGAAACCTACGCCCCAGCGGCTACGGCGCCTTTTCTCACCAGCGTGATTAGAATTGGCTCACCCGCACTCCGAGCTTTTATGGCCTTAACAACAAAAAGGGTCAGAACACGCTAAACCCTTCTGTAGAAAAAAGGGGAGAAGAGCTGAAAAGATGTTTGCTGTAACAAAATTTGAGAACTTGTCCATCTTTGCACAAGTTCATCGCTTGGCTTATCTGTCCAACTAAATTCTTGTGCGGGATAATCTCGTCCTCTATTTCCGTAGGAAAATCTTGTCTCAATAGGAAACACAAGTCGATTGGACGGCTTGGCCACTGTCGAGAAACGGGTCGATCGAACGGCTCAAAACCGCCGTCGAGAGATAAGCACCCTTACTTACTTACTTTACATGTTAAATTCGCTACCGAGCTTTCGACCCCAGCAACGGCAGGGAGTTGGACATCGCTCGAGGGCTGGCAGGAATGTCTATTCGCTAGGCATTCTCTTTGCCCGACCCCTCCTTACGTTTAAAAATTAGAGGCATGGTGTGCGGGCGCAAACTTTGAGTAAAACTGGTCGAGTTGCTAGGACCCTACGCCCCAGCGGCTATGGTGTTTTTGCTCACTAGCGTGATTAGAGGCGTTGCCTCCACACTCCAAGTTTTAACCTCCACCTTCCCAGGAAGGGTTTGGAGGAGCCTACCTATGGAATCTCCATCGAGGAGAGACTGTCAGGTCGCCTAAGTCGATCGAACGGCTCGGGTCGCTGCCGAGAGACAGATATAGAAGACTTGGATGCTCATACAGGTTACACCGGCCCCATCACGAATGTCAAACCCGAACCCCGCACAGACATATCTGGTAAGAGCTCCCAGAACCCATCACTCGCGCCATCGAGGTAACATTGCCGACACCCACTTTTTCTTTTCTATTATATTATCATTCATCCATTTTCATTCATACATTCATTCATTCATTCATTCATTCACCCGCTCATTCATTCATACATTCATCACATACATCCAAGCGTTGCATATGCGATTGCTGCATCTCAACGCTTCGCGTCGCGTCACAAAGCGGTAGTCATCTCATTCGATATGAGTGGTGACAGACCGAGGTCTAAAGGCTGGTTCATGAAGGGCTCGAGGCCGCCTTGTGTCAAATAGAGTCAGGCGAGAAAAACTGAGATGAGCCCCAGCGGCCTTGCCCAACCCTGCTCAGAAGCGGAAAGGGACATCTTGACCTTTCTCGTTCGATTCTAACCTCGAGCCAAGCCCATAGAATCTCTATCGAGGAGAGGCCAATGGGCCACCTGAGCCTATCGAACGGCTCGGGCATCTGCCGAGAGGCGGGTTAAGAAGTAGTGGAATGCCACAAGAGGGCTCTGCTGACCCCATCAACGAATGACGGACCCGGATTCCACTCGAACATGCCTGTTAGCGAGCTCACCGAGTGCGACACTCGAGCTATCAAGGCAAGTGTTGTTAGCTTAGCCCCTCTAGTTGCAGAAATCGAGGATGGGGTGACGCATGAAACACGGCCGACCCCTACCGAACCCCACGGGGCTTGGGGGCTCGAGCCACCCGATCCTAGATCGAGAGACCGAGATTCGAAGGCTAGCCCACGGAAGGCTCGAGGCCGCCGAGCGTCGAACAAGAGCCAGGGGAGAAAACACAGATGAGCCTCAGCGGCCTTCGCCCAACCCGTATAGAGGTGGATAGGGTCATAACAACCTTCTCGTTCGATGCTGCCCCTAGCAGAGCCCATAGAATCCCCATTGAGGGGAATCTATTGGAAGGTGGGTTAAGGAGCAACGGAATGCCACACAAGGGCTTAGCTGACCCTATCATGAATGACGGGACCGGATTCCATTTGAACACTCCCATTATGACCTCACCGAGCACGTCACTCAAGCCATCGAGGCATGTGACGTCACCTCAACCCCTCCGGTTACGAAAACCGTGCCGACCCTTGACCGAATCCCCACCACGTGCAGGGGCTCAAGGAAGGTTGGACTTACAAGGAAACCAAACGTACGGTCGTAGAACGATAGCTAAAATCCTAAGGAAAGGATACGTGCGAATACAAGAGTAGTTTCACTATCCTCTCTTCAGTCTTCAGTGACATTTGACCCCAGCAACCGTAAGGGGTCGAATCTCACTCGGGGGCTGATAAGGGTATACATACACCCTTTTTCGAAACAGTCACCGCGTCAGACCTCTTCCTCATGCTAAGCCTGGTGGCAAGGTTTGTGGGAAACGAATAAATTGATCATGTCTGGTTGGACTGCAAAAAACCAACGCCTCGGTGTCTACGGTGTCTTTGCTCACCAGCGTGATCAAAGTTCTCCTCTTACACCTCGAGCCCTATGGTCTTAATGAACATAAGGGCTGGAATACGTGGGCCCCTTTTTCGCATACAAAAAGGGAAAAAGCAAGATCAATGTCAAAACACAAAAATACATGAGGAAAGAAGAAAGCGAGAGGAAGGATTAAGGGAATACCCGACCAGTAGGAACGACGATGTCGCACAGGATGGCCCTGACCTGGTTCAAGACTTCCAACATGGCTGAGATCCCCTCGTTGAGACTCTCCCGCTCTATGCTCTCGGTAGCATCGTCAAGCGAGAAGAGTATCGACGTCGGGTCTTGTGGATCCATCCACTGGAGCAGTGGCTCGCCCCGCATGGGTGAGTGGCTGCCCCCCGATGTCAGGGCCAAGGGTGATTCCCCACTGGTCCTCTCCACCACCGCCACGATACTCAGGAACCCCTCGGCCGTGTCCCCCTCCGTCCGGCCCACGTCGGGCGCCGTCACTTGGGCCGCCGGTGGCGTGGATCGTGCCGCTACCTTGGGCACCACCGCGGCTACGTCCGGCTGTGCCTAGCTTGTCATAGTCATGGCCACCTCCGCTTGCATCGGTGGGGCCTCGACAGGTGGCGTCACGCCCACCACGATTGGTGCCACAAGCGTGAGCGGCAGATCCATCCGCTCCGACATTTGCCGTGGAATCACCTCCGTCACCGGTTGCTCGGCGACCTCTGAGGGCACTCCTTCAGCCCCGACGTCCGCTTGACCCGCCGAGGGCACAAGCACCACCACGGGCGGCGCCTGACCGGCCGACAAGGCTGTGACACTGGCTCTGCCCCAGCCTGAAATGGGAGCGACATCGAGCGACGGCCGCCATCTCGCTTGAATAGCAACACTCTTCTATGGCGCCACCGACAAAGAATCGCGCCGTCTCAATACGCTGCAAGAACAGAAAAGGCATGAGTCATGCTGAAAATAGAGAAAACAGAGGACTTGGTGACTTACATTGGCGCTGTTGGGTGGTGGAGACATTTGGGGGACAAACCCCTAGGTCCCTAATCCAACTCATCGGGGCGGGACCATTTTGAGCCTGGCCCCTGCTCCCGGGCAGAGGGCCTCACCTCCCTTGCGTCCGGGGGCACGATAGCGGAGCCGCCTCCCTTCATCAGCACCTTGAGCGCGGCAGCAGATCTGCCCGCCCCTGATAGCTCTTGAGGTGCGGCAGTGGGCCACTCCCCTCCGTTGGCGCCTCGGGCGCGGCGGCAAACCCGCCCGCTCTTGCTGTCTCCTAGGGCAGGCCGACGGTTCAGCCTGTCTCCGCCGGCCCCGCGAGCGTGCTTTCCCCGTGTGGAACAGGAAAGGCCCCTGCACGAACGAGTGGATACCTGTCAGCGTATCCTCACTCTCCACGTCATCCCACTCAGTGTCGGCGACTACCTCATCGTCTCCTTCCTCGTTGTCGTCATCATCACTATCGGTTTCCTCCCCTCGCTCCCATGCACATATTTTCTGTTGTTTCTTCTTCCTCTGGTCCTCCTTCGCTTTCCTCTACCGCTCGGCCTCGGCGTGGTTCGCCGTCGTCATGGCCAGATCCTTCGGCAGCAGAGCCGGATGATCCATAAGGGCGAGGTTCCTCGACTGGTCCCCCACTCCCGATGTCAGTATCAAGGGGTTGGCAGCCCAATTAAAGAAGAAGGCACGAGGAAGAGAAAACTTACAAGGACAATATACCCTGGTTCTGGCCGCATCAGAGGATGCCCTGGCACCAGATACACAAAATTGAGGACAGCGTCGTCTTCATCCCGAGAAGGCTCCATCGCCTCCTTGATTCGCTGTGCTACTTCTGAGGGGGAGAGCGCTCCCTCGGCGAGTGTCGTCCCGTCGAGTGACGCCCCGGGCGCCATCATGTGCAGGGGAAGCGCGCGCCTCATCAGCGACGCCACCCTCCTCGTGTGGTAGGCACCGATGATGCCCGACCCCTTCATGCCCCTCTCCTTTAGGATTTGGATGGCGGCAAGATGGTCCTGGATCCTCTTCTTGTCTTTCTCCAGGACTCCCCACTTCCTCCATGAGTCTGGGACCTCTTCGATGAGGCACCCAGTGACCGCTAGCAAGGGGGCAGCTGCGTTGTTCTTGACGTAGAACCAATGCGAATGCCACCCCTTGTTGGAGGTCGACAAACGCATCGGTGGGTACTCGCTGACCCGGTTGTTGCGGAGCTGAATGCTAGCGTATCCCATCGGCACGTTCAACTCCTACCTCTTCTCTCGCTTCTTCAGGAGGGAAACGGCGATGAAGTATCGCCGCAGGTCGAAGTGGGGACTAATCCCCAGGAATCCCTCACACAGGGCGACGAACGCCGCAATGTGCTGGATTCCGTTGGGATTAAGGTGCTGCAGCTCTATCTTGTAGTAATGTAGCAATCCCCGAAGAAACTTATGGGCGGGGGTGGCAAATCTCCGCTCGTGGAAGTGAGCGAAGGACACGACATAGCCATCGGGCGGCAACGGTGCATCCTCGTCGCCGGGCAGCCGCCACTCCTCGGCGGTGGTCCGCGCGCAAAGAAGACCACGGCGAACGAGGCCCTCTAGGCGCTGGAGGGTGATATCAGAGCAGCACCATGGCTCCATTGGAGGATTGGGGTGGATGGATGCGAAGTCAACGACGGCTGAGACGCGGATGTGAGGAGCTTGGGTGATTGGCGACGGAGGTTGTAGATGCGAAGGCAAGAAAGCAGAGTATGAAACCTTGGGGGCGAACCCTTTGGTTATATAGGGGCGACAGATGCGAGGAAAACAACCATCCACCTCCATCTCCGTGCCTGCCATGACTTGACCCAACGTCACGATCGTGGGATATGCGCACGCAATCCCTATCCTTTCCCTCAGAAGACGCGCCGGTCGTTTTGCCTCCCCGGGCGGACCGGGACTTGTTACGAATAAGAAGGATATGGATCAAAAAAGCACCTCTACGGCCTATCTAGGCCCAGGAGGTCGACGGTTGGCCCATCAATGGGTTCGACAGCCGCTCCAAGCCGTCCTACGATAAGGGATGGCAAGGCATGGGCCCCGCCAGCGATCAAAACCCATGCATGCGAACGCCACACGTGTCTTGGCCCACGAATGAGTCACAACCAGGCCGGCCCTTGCTGGATGCCCACGAACGGGATACCGGGACTCCAATCGAGCAAACCAGTTAGCAAAACACCGAATCTCAAAGCCATACCCGCGAAGGGTCCGAATCACCCCCAAGTGATTCTATCCGAATCACCCGGGGCCTCGGGGGCTACACCCATCGGGTGCGCTCGCGCGCACCCGCTGGCAAGTCGAAAAAGCCTCCAAAGGAGTGTTCCACTCCTCCGTAGGCTCGGGGGCTACACCCACCAGGTGCCCTCACGCGCACCCACTGGCAAGTTAAAAAATCCCCCAGGCGATTCTACCCAAATCACCCGAGGGCTCAGGGGCTACTGTCGGCGACCACATACTAGGGTACTTGAAGAAGAGGAGCTAATAACCATCAACGTTGATACATCCGAACAAGACAAGAGCGCGACTACACCTCTTGCCCGACGTTCGAGGGATAACTCCGTCTCGTTCGACCCCCGAGGGATGGCTCCACATCTTCTGACCCCCGAGGGTTGGCTCCGCCTTGCCCGATCCCTGAGGGTGGCTCCGCCTCGCCCGACGTCTGAGGGCTAGCCCCACCTCGCCTGACGTCTGAGGGCCAGCTCCGCCTCGCCCGACGCTTGAGGGTGGCTCTGCCTCGCCCAAGGTCTGAGGGTCGATTCCGTCTCGCCCGACGTCTGAGGGCTGGCTCCACCTCACCCGAGGTCTGAGGGCCGGTTCTGCCTCACCCGACGTCTGAGGGCTGGCTCCACCTCGCCCAAGTCAGAGGGCTGACTCGTCTGCGCACTGCTCCTTCATAATTATGCGTGCAGATAAGGTAGGACACTCAAGTCAACCGCAATACCGAGGACCATGCCCTGCACGTCTACAAGAAAGTATTGTCAGGATATGACAAGACAGGCGCTTTAAGCCCTTCCAGGCATGTCAGAGCCCGAACAGTGTTGTAGGTGTCAATATTTGTCTTACAGTATTGTGGGCGCCGCCATTTGCTCTCGGACGCGGATCCTGACGGAAGCATACGACAACCACTACGGTCCAGGAGGAAACTCGCTTCACCTACAGTAACATACGTACGGTCACTGTACCGTCTGCTCCCCGTAGGGCCACGGATCAGCACCCTGGTCCGTCGCGCCGCCTGTCGGGGTAGGATGAGATGTGACCACTTGCTGACAATGCCAGGACATGGCATCATCAGCGGACAGACGCCCAACGCGGCCCTATCAGGATCAGCAGGCATGCAGCCGGCATGGAGCTATCCCAGGCACCATATGTCGGGTCAGCGGGACTAACTTATAGGAAAAGGAAGACCTGGCATCTTTGAAGGACCTTCTTAGCCGCTAGTTTTTCTTCTTTCTCCCATCTGTAATCCCTGCTTCCCCTTGGTCTATAAAAAGAAAAGGAGGGCACCCCACTAAAAGGATCGATTCAAGACATCACGCATCACATCACACATAGCAGAGCAGCAACCAAGCGGTCTGCATCCATTCGATCTTTCCATCAAAGACTTGGGACATGTCCCTCTCTTGCCAGTTTATACTACCTACTACGAACTTTTCAGTGTAAATAACACGAGCAGCAACCACGAATTGGACGTAGGGACATTCTGCCCGAACCAGTATAAACCTTGTGTCTTTTTAGCACATCATCCGGGTCAGACGTGCAACAATACAAATTTACTCGTTGGTGTTTACTTGAAACACCGACATTATGGTTGCACGGCACTGCCCATAGCGAAAATGTAAGAACCAGAAGGACCGGAAACGACGACCAGACGGAGGGTGAATGGAAGCCTCAAATTTCTTTCAAAATATTTGACCGCTGTCCGAAATCAAACTTCAAAAGCAAACGCAGGCTCATGAGCCAACTGGTGGTTGAGTACCTCTATTGATGACAAAAGGTACTGTGGAACAATGGTGAACCAACAAAAACGAGCACGCGAAGGAACGGAAGAAATCAGCGACCACTGCACAGGGGCAGACTGTCTGCAGTCCAGTCCCGGACAGTCCGACGTTCAAAACTCGAAAAACGAATGCGAAAGAATGGTTCTGCTCCCTGCCGAACTAGAGAGTGCAGACTGTCCGTACCTCAAGGGCAGACTGTCCGCGTCTGGAACGAACGAGCGTACGGACGAAGGGAGCAGTCGCGACTCAGGCGATGGGTCTGCTCACCGCTGAGGGCACGGGCGGCGAGCGGCACACGACGGTGCGAGCTCGGCCTGGGAATGACGAAAGGCAGAGCACGGGTCTGCACGTGCTTGGTGCCTGGGAGCGCTCGCTCACGGATGTGCTCGACCTGAAGTCGCACGCAAGCTGAGAACGGAGGGAGAGACGACGAGCTCCTAGGCGAGCGGCCAGCCACGAGCACCCACGGCAAGTACCGCTCAAGCGAGCTCGCTTGGTGCCTAAGCACCTAGCGCTGGTAGGACTGCCGCTGGGCTACTGGACTGCTGCACCATCTTGAAACAGACACGAACACACGAACAGAGAAGAAGCAAGAACGAACAGAAGGGGAAAAAACGAGCAGCCGGGGCATCAGATCAAGCAGCCTGCCACGGAGACCTACAGCCAGCGCCGCTCAAGAGAGCTCGCAGGGCGCCTAAGCGCTCTGTGCTGGTAGCGCTGCCGCACGGCACAGCAGCCCCTCACGAGCAACAAGCAGGAACACAAGTGCTGAGCACTACGAACAGAGAAAAAGGCAAAGCTAAAATCAAAAGAAACTCCATCAAAACTCAATGATTCGCTCTCAAATTTTGCCCAGATGAAATTCGAATAGGAAAGATCCTATTCCCAAAAGATCATCCCCTGAAATTGATTCAAACTCTGGGAAATTGAGATCGAACCAAGAACGAAAAAAGAGAATAACTCAAGAACACAGTAAACGAACGAAAATCACAGCTTCAATCGAGGAATACCAGAGGACAACCGGAGGATTCGGGCCGCCATTCTCAACTCGAATCTCAGGTTTGATTACACAAATTTGGAATTTGTGGTTCTCTCTCAAGAACGCTAAAGGAGGGAAAAACCTAGGACAAGCAAAAATGAAAATGGGAGAGGTAAGTGAGATGGGGCTCCCTCATCCTATTCAACAGGGCTATTACACAATCTCAGTTTCGCTTCTAGATATTTTGAGTTGAACAACTTCACCCGAGGGCGTTATGGTCCAACCCGATGTAATCTTCATCCGACGGCCACCGCGCCCTTCATGAGATAGCTTTGCCTCGATGCGAACTCCTCGATGCCGCCACGTGCCATCCGTTCCTCCTCGGAATCTCCGCCCAGGTTTTGAGGCCCAAACCCGTGAAATCGACCACCGATGGTTTTGAGGCCCAAACCATCAAACCGCCCGCGAGTAGCATACTCCATTGTGTCCCCCGCCACTCGACACGTGTCATCGCCGTCCTCGACCGGCCGGCCGCCAAGTCCTCCTGATCCCCGCTCGACTCGCACGTCCACCGTCTTGACTCGGTCAACACGGTCACTCCCATGTACATTTGCTCATGTCGATGTCCTAGATGTTAGCCACCGCGGCTGGTCACCCGGCCTCCTGGTCCATCAGTCCAAGCCTCACGACCGTCCTTCACCGCTCCCGGTCCGTCAGCACGGCACGTCTCAACTTGACCTTCACCTCGCCGTCGACCATCGCATCCGAGCTCCACACCTGCACACCACAAGCTAAGAGACATGTCGCACAACCCAACTCACGCCATGGTTTGCTCACAAACTCAACCAAGGTCGTGGATCACGTTGACAATCACTCATCACAAAACGAACTACAAGGGCACATATCGACCTTGTGTTCGTGACGACACATAGGACAACTCCCAACTAGAGTAGGGATGCAAGCAGGTTGACCCACACAACCCACAAAGTTAAATCTATATGTGGGTTCGTAGACCAACCATTTGCATTCTACCCTAGAGGCGACTACAAAAGAGAATAAATGAAAAGCCTAATTTAGAAAAAAAAAATCTATTGGAGTGTCTATATTAGTTAGTTCGGAGAGCCAATTTAGAAAATCCAAATTTCCACATGCTCTTGGAGTTGCTAGAGGTTGAAAAATAAAACAAACTCCTACGATCTAGTTTATGCATCCAAATTTAAAGAGCCCTAGGTAAGAATTCTCTCAAAGGTACGTGTTAGATTCCAGTAATGTTTAAATAATTAAATTTAACTTTATAGCAAGAGGAGAACTTCTAAATCTAGATATACATTTATGTCTAGATATACGGTAAAATTAATGTATCTAGAAAATCCAAAACATTTTATAATTTGGAATGGGGTGAATACCACGTGGAAGTCTGAATCAGTTTTAGTAAAAAAAAAAAAGCCCCGCAAGCTGCACACAGCAGTTATGTATTATGAAAACATTATTTATAATTATAAAGTTGGCAATCTCTTTATGAAGATGAGTTATTATATATTATGAAAGCATATTTATGCAGTTCCTCCAGCTCGGGGAGTCTATATAAAGCCAGGCATCTTGGCCATCTTCTCCAAGCTACCAGGCCAGCCAACAGCCATCTTCAGCGACCCAGCAGGGGCATCGAGATGGCCACCAGCGGCCCCGTCCCTTTGGTCTCGCAGGTGCAGCGCAAGCCACAGACATTCACCCCAAGCCCATGGGGTGACTTCTTCCTCCGGCACATCCCATGCACTCCATCAAAGGTACCAACAAGCCGGCCACCATTGTTCCCTTTCTATAAAACTTGAGCATGTCATCGTAAATTTGCTAGCATCTCCGCATTGCCTGGCCGTGGTAAAAATTAAATGGTGAATCAAAAAATGGTTCTTGTGCGCTACATAGTTCCCCTTAACACCAAATTGCCCATTGCAGCTCTTGGCAATGAAGGAGAGGGCACAGAGAAAGAAGGAAGAAGTGAGGCAGATTATATTTGAAACCGTTGCCTCCTCCAACCTGGTACGGAAGCTGGAGCTCGTTGACACGCTGCAACGGATCGGGGTGGACTACCACTACAAGGAGGAGATCGATGATTTGCTTCGCTCTGTCTACGACGACAAGGATGGAGGCTCTGACAATCTCTACATCACCTCACTGCGATTCTATTTGCTCAGGAAGCATGGGTACGGAGTCTCTTCGGGTATGTAATTAAGATCATCAACTAATTAAAACTAGTATATGCATGTTTCCTTTCATCGATGCTAATGCTAAATGTGTGTTGGGTGAACTAGATGGTCGTGTGAAATTTTGAGCCGTGTTGAATATAATGCTCGATTACGTGTGCAGATGTGTTTGAGAAATTCAGGGATGAGCAAGGGAGCATTTCAAGTGATGATGTCAGCTGCTTGCTGATGTTGTATGATGCTGCGCATCTGAGAACTCGTGGGGAGGATATACTTGACAACATCATCACTTTCAACAAGAGCCACCTCCAATCTCTACTGCTGCTGGAAAATTTGGGGCCAGAGCAACAAGACGAGGTCCAGTGCACTTTGGAAACACCTCGGTTCAGGCGGGTCAAGAGAGTGGAGACAAGGCGCTACATCTCAGTATATGAGAAGAAGGCTACACGGGATGCGACCATACTGGAGTTTGCAAAACTAGACTACAACATCTTGCAAGCTATCTACTGTGATGAGTTGAAAGAACTTACAGCGTAAGGAAACCACACATTGGTATTAGTAAATTGGCGGTAATAATTTACTTAATGGAGTTGCTTACTTATTTCGCCAGCTAATAATACACATTTACTTGACAATGTATAGATGGTGGAAGGATTTCCAATCACGAATAGATCTGTGCTTTACAAGGGACAGAATGGTGGAGCTGCATTTTTGGATGCTCGGAGTGCTTTTTGAGCCTTATCACTCATATCCACGGCAAATGATGACAAAGTTTTTCATAATCATGACCTTAATTGATGACCTTTATGACAACTACGGCACCACAGAGGAGAGCGATATCTTCACTGCGGCCATGGAAAGGTTTGCCTAGCTACTAGATATTATATGTTCTTAAAGTCAGATTACATGTAACTAAGATGAACAAAACTTATATATGCGTCACCGAAGTTTACCTTGCTTGAAAAAACTAATGACAGGTGGGATGAAGAAATCACAGAACAGCTTCCAACATACATAAAGGCACTCTTCATCAACATACGTAACACTACAAATATGATCGAGGAGGAGTTAAGACACAAGAAAAACAAGCATGCTGAATTGTTCAAGAAACTGGTAAGCTGCTCCTAAAGATCACATTAAGGAAACATGATGAGTTTTCTCAATTAATTTTAACATCCTTATATTTAACTATTTAGGTGATTGACATGGCTAAAAACTACCATGCTGAGGTGAAATGGCGAGATGAACATTTCATTCCAACCAATGTTGAAGAGCACCTCCAAATTTCCTTGCCTAGCAGTGGTTGTATGCATATGACAAATCTTGGGTTTATTTCATTGGGAGATGTGACTACTAAGGAGGATGTTGAGTGGGCTCTCACCTTTCCAAAAATCATTAGAGGTGTCTGTATCGTGGGGCGTGTCGGCAATGACATCGTGTCGCATGAGGTTTAGAAAATCTCTCCATCTATACATACAAAATTCTTGTAAATGATACTTGCAAAACATTTATCAGTAGTGTAAAGGTTATATATATTTAGTGCAATTAGACATTTGCCTTCTTTTATATTTTCTAACTATCCCTACTCGTTTGTCCCTTGAAGCGTGAACAAGCTAAGGAGCATGTGGTATCCACAGTGCAAACTTACATGAACCAATATGAGGTGACAGTCGAGGAAGCCAACAAAATGCTTAAAGTTATAATTGAAGAAGCATGGATGGATATTGTTGAAGAATGCATCGAGCACAAACGTCCTATGGCACTTTTAGAGGTAGCAGTCAATGTTGCCCGAACAATGGATTTCATGTACAAGAGTGAAGACGCATTCACCCTTTCATTTAGCCTCAAGAACACTATAGCTTCAATATATGTCAACTCCGTGTGAGCTTATTGATCCAGCATTAGTAACCAATACTTTTTTTAGCGTACGTGGGTGTGCTTAAGGTCTGCCGCCAAGGGTACCTTTTAACCCCAGACTACTGCTAGTATAAATAATACAATTCGCACAACATCTTGGACTCTATTTTTGGCTTTCGGCAGCTTTTAGCTTTTCCAATTAGGCGAAAATAGAGTGACGTTTACAGTTGTTTTAAGGGAAATAAAAGAGAGGAGGTATATTTCATAGTTGTTTTAACCTAACAGCTTATAGCTTGTTTACGTCACATCGCTCACAATAGCCTTTCCACAGCTTACAACTGAACCAACACTATGTAAAAAAGTCACATATCCACCAGCGACACTATAGACGCCGCACAAAAGCACGTCTGTGATATGAATTTACAGACACGCTTTCCCGACGCGCGTCTGTAGTAAGTCGCTGGCGGGTCGCCGGTCCAGCGAGGTCAACACGCATCTCTAACAAGAGCTTACTACAGACGCTCGTTGGTAAAACATGTCTGTGATAGTGCTACAGACGCGCTTTTATGACATGCGCCTGTAACTCTATAACATATTATTGACGCCTGTTATTTTACAGACGCCTATTGTGAACACGCGTCTAGAGCAATTGCCCTATTACAGACGCTTATATCTTTCGTACGCGTGTTGGAAACACACGTCTCTAGTGTTTGTACTTGGAGCAGACGCTTCCTATTCTATACGCATCTATAATTAGTGGCAGACGTGTGTTCTGAGGGTGCTTCTCTGTAGTACTTGGCTTGCGGACTTAGCCATTGGCACATGCTAACGGACGGGCAGAGCGCTCAAGCGGGCGGTGGCGGGGGCCGCCTACAGCTCTCAGGCGGGTAGCGGCCGTGGTCATGCGCAACGCAGGCCTACGGCTCTAAGGCGCACGGAGCTCGTTGGCGGGTGGCGGCCGGCTACCGGAGGGGCACGAGGCACAGGTGGGCGGCGGTCGGAGGGGCGCGCTGCGCAGGCGAGTGACGGCCGGAGTGGCGCGCTGCACAAGCTGGCGGTGGCTGGCATGCTAAGCTCTCCTCCCTTGTCCTTGGCGTGCTTTGCTCTCCGGCCTCCTGGTCCCTGGCGTGCTCTGCTATGCTTTGCTCTTCGCCATCTTGATCTTTAGTGGATCGTCGGTGTGCTCACTCCTCCTTCGTCCCAGCGTGCTCAGCTGATCTCGATCTACGTCCATCACAAATCGGTTCCATGAGCAGGTAGGTGACCCGGCGAGCTAATTCAGCTAAATAGCTAGTATCGTAATTCTTGTGTGACTATGAAACTCAACGTATTCATGGCAGCAGGGGGCCACCGGCACACGCAGCATCTCTACCACCGATCACGCTAGCCAATCTCCCCCGCCGACAGTGTTAGACATTGAGAGGTGAGCTAAATTTGTGAACTTGCATTACATTGTGAACTATGATGAGCTTGCGTTTGTGAAATTTGTGAACTTGCATTGTCAACTCGTAGCGAAACAAGTAGATTGACTTATATTCTTCCATTTTTAATCTTCTTTTCTAGACTATGCAGGATCGAGGCCACTGGATGTATCTTCTGAACCGTACTTGTGGAGACTACTTAGATGGATTGAAATCTTTCCGTTGCAGAGGCGGATATGGTGAATTGATAGAAGTCATCTATGTGGTGCCCATTTGTTGACTGTGAGAATGAGAAGCAATACGTGAATTCGTTGTCAGTCCATGCCCACCTAATCATTCGAGGATTCGTGCATGACTACCGATGTTGGAACAAACATGGAGAAGAAAGTGTCAATGACCGAGACCAGGAGCAGGCTGCTGGTCAGCACGATGGTGCATCTACACTATTGTTCTTGTCACAGGCGCGTCTTAATCTTGTCATAGACGCGTCTTGGCAACACGTATCTCCAGTAAGGGCTTACTACAGACGCGTGTTGACACCCACTAGTCTCTAGTAAGGGCTTATCACAGACGCGTGTTCATTTATCACAGTCGCGTTTTTGTAACACGCGTCTATAGTATATGCTTATTACAAACGCGCTTTTTGCGCGTCTCTAATAAGACCTTATTACAAACGCGTGCCTGCGCGTCTGTGATATGCTTTTTTTACATATGCAATCAGACCCGTAAGATTAATTAAAATAAGGTTAGGCTAAATCTAGTCAAATCCAACATGATAGCTAGCTAATTATGTGCCTTGTGACTCCACAACGCGATATATGTATGTCTTGTTGCAACAGTGTGGATATATTTGTTGATCATATGGCAAACTTAAGAGAAACTTGAAAAAAAAAGTTCTGCTAACTGTTATTCGGCGAAGAGTGAGGTTATGGACGCGGATCGAGCAAGCTGAGGTGAGCGCCTGTTCGTGGTAAGAAGTAATAACATCGCGTCGCATCTGGAGTTTCTTTTTTCTTTAACTAGAATCATGCTCGTGTGTTGCAATAGAAATACAAAAAGGGAACAAAAATAATAATAACATGATATTTCATGTTCGATTGTGCGTCACGCTATTAACAAAAAAAATGATATTTCAAGTGTAATGTTCGTAACATTATGTTTTGTAGCCAAAATTTGCTATCCGACGTGGCCTGCCCCGTCTGGTCTCGCCCGTCCGCCTGCCTGCCTACAATAGGTCAGAGTTCCCCCCTGCACCAAGTGCACCCTAGGGCAGAGCTCCCCACCAGCGTCGAGCCCGCCCGTCACCTATGCCACCCACCAGATATCTCCAATTTCTAGGGATTGATGTATCCCAGGATCTAAAGGAATATTGCTCTTTAGAGACCAATTTCTAGGGATTGATATGTCCCCGGATCTAATTAGCTAGCTCCAGTTTAAATTTGCCCCACAACTCGCACTTAGTTGTTGTTTAGTTCGTTGATAGAAGCGGCAATGGGAATGTAATCAGCTGCCCCTGCTACATGTTACATGGGAACGAAGCGCACGATCTGTTTGGTTTGCTTTAGAAGGGTTTCCATTTACGGTTGGAGAAGCAGGCCTGCGCATTCAGTCTGCAGTTGCCATGGATGAACGGGGTCTCGCCGCTAGCTCGCCCTTCCCATGCCTGGTGCTCGCTCCCTCGGCCTGGTAGTGTTGGCTGCGGTTCTTGCACCCTTCTGCGGCCGGTCGTTGTCGCCGCGGCCCCTCCTCCTGTGCATCTTTCTCCATCGCCCTGTTCGTTTGGGCTTGTTTGGCTTATAAGCCGTACTTTTTCAGCCAACGAACAGTACTTTTCTCTCACACCAAATCAGCCAACGGTACTTTCAGCCATGGCTTATCAGCCAAACAAGCCCAAACGAACAGAACGCATGTTAGTCTGCTACTCGAGCTGCCGTGGCTCAGCACGGACCCCATCACGTCGCCGTCGTCGTGGTGGTCGCGGGGCGCAGCGCCCCTTCCGCCGGCCATGGCAAGGTCATCAGGGTTACCTCGCCGGTTGCTGAGTTGCGACTCGCGAGGGAGAAGAACTCAAAGGAGAAGCCGAACGGAGCGGAGTCCAGATAACGCGCCGAAGGGTGCGGAGTCCGGATAAGGGCGGGTCAGGAGTGGGATCGAGTTTGTACAGGCCTGTAACTGTTCACAACGTGACCGATTAGTCATTGGATCAACCAAATGTGAAGCAACGGTATCCATTCACGTCGTGAACCATTGACGGGCTAAAATGGCCCAACCAAACAGCACCTTATTAGTCATATGTACCCGTATGTGCTTTAAATCTACCAAATAACAAAAATAAGTGTACATGCCTTATTTTGCGGAGTTAACTAGTAATCTTAAGTTTAACCAAATATATATAAAATACTAATGTTTATTATATCAAATAAGTATTTTTATATTAATCGTGCCATATATTTTCATAGTAAATTGATCTAGAGATAGAAATGTTGTTGATAATTTTAATAAATCTACCCAAACTTAAAATTAGTTGACTTCTAAATTATTTTAGGGCAGAGGAGGGACGACTATATATTTCACAAGTCAGACATTTGACACATCCAACACACATATATGAGAAAAGGACAAAAAATAATGTAGCGACTCTTATTTTGTTTTGTTAGGATCATGGTCAGCAACAACTAGCTTATAAGACAAATAGCTAGTTAGGGACGTACTTCCTCCAGTTCATTTTATAAGGTATAGCTTAACAAATAATTTGAAATTAAAACTCAAATTGTGAACCGAAAAGAGAACAAAAGTAATAAATCTTGGTAAGGACTAAATTGGACTAAAATTAAATAGTTGAAGTGACTAACTCAAACCAATAAACATTAGTTTAACAGGTTATCTAGACTACGCTAAAATTTTTGCAGGAGTCGAATGTAGTTAACGAGTTAGGAATTACCAGGGGTACATAGCTCACAGCTGAATCTGAATCTGAGTGAACTGAATCTTGCAGATGTGGATGTCTTGCATGTTGAGGTTAGAAGCTAGTGGTATGAAATAACTATTAATGGAAGATGATGTGGATGACTTGCATGTTGAGATAGAACTTGAGATGACGTGGATAGCTTACAGTACATTAAGAGGGTTGGATGTCTTGCATGTTGAGGTTGGAAGCTAGTGGTATGAAATAACTATTAATGGAAGATGATGTGGATGACTTGCATGTTGAGATAGAGCTTGAGATGACGTGGATAGCTTACAGTACATTAAGAGGGTTGGAAGTTAGTAACATGAAATGACTATTAGTGGAAGATGATGTGGATATCTTGCATGTTTAGATAAAACATGAAGTGGCGATTAGCTTTATAAGTGATATAGATGGGAAATCAGTTTCTACGTTTGCAAAGAGACATGACACCCAAGGATAAGGACAAAACTAATCCAGTCATCTTTACGTGTAAAAAAAAGATGTGAGATGTGAGAGACTAGGATGACTCACACATGTATAAGAGAGATAAAAAGGTACAACATGCAAATAGTGTGAGGTTTTGGACATTTTAGCGTTCATTTGGCCATCCAACTTTCCACGCACAACGATGATCCATAAGCTACATATATATATACCGTACTTTCCAGAATGTCTAGCCAAAACGTAGGTTCTAGTTCTATATAAAGCGCTAGACACCTTTCATAGCACAGCAGGAAGGCAGAAGCACACACACCACCGGCCTGAACCTCGCTTGGCTAGCTAGTAGCGACCATGAGTCACCTGCAGGAGGTGGCATACCAAGTCACCTCTTCACCTTTAATTCTGGCACAATGTCTCCTATTGCTCCTCGTTCCTCTCCTGCTCCTGCTGCACTACTACGCCTCCCGACGGTCAAGGTCAAACCGCCGTCATGGCAGCAGCTGCAGCGACGACAAACAGCAGCTTCCGCCTTCGCCTCCGGGGCTGCCCATCATCGGCCACCTTCACCTCATCGGCGACCTCCCGCACGTCTCCCTCCGTGACCTCTCCGCCAAGCATGGCCGCGACGGCCTCATGCTCCTCCACCTCGGCGCCGCCACCACTCTCATCGTGTCATCCCCGCAGGCTGCGGAGGCGATCATGCGCACGCACGACCATGTGTTCGCATCGCGTCTCGTGTCCACGGTCAGCGACGACCTCATGTACGGGTCCTCCGACATCGCCTTCTCCCCCTACGGCGAGCACTGGCGGCAGGCCAGAAAGCTGGTCACCACGCACCTCCTCACCGTCAAGAAAGTGCACTCGTACCGTAGTGCCCGCAAAGAAGAGGTGCACCTTGTGCTGGCCCACGTACAGGAGGCGGCGACGGCGGGCACAGCCGTGGACATGGGCATGATGATGAACATGTTCGCCAATGATATCGTGAGCCGCGCCGTGACAGGCAAGTTCTTCCGGGCAGAAGGCCGGAGCAAGCTCTTCCGAGAGCTGGTGGAGGCCAACTCTGCTCTGGTTGGAGGGTTCAACCTGGAATACTACTTCCCCGGGCTGGCGAGGTCGTTAGGTTTCCTTAGCAGAAGAGATGGGATGAGCTGCTTGAAACCATACTGAGCGACCACGAGAGAAGAGACTCTATGACTCATCACCATGACGGAGGTGACTTCATCGATGTGTTGCTCTCCGTTCAGAAAGAATATGGTATGACCAGAGATCATGTTAAGGCCATATTGGTGGTGAGTACCGTAGTATACCCAACAGACAGAATCGATCCTCTCATTTATATACGTCCTGAACTACATATTTGATGATAACTAGGACATGTTCGGCGCGGGCACAGACACGTCATCCTTGGTCCTGGAGCTCGCCATGGCCGAGCTGATGCGCAACCCACAGCAGATGGCTAAGCTACAAGGTGAAGTGAGAAAGAACACACCAGAGGGACAGGAAACGGTGGAGGAAGAGAACCTACCTAACATGCCCTACCAGAGAGCCGTCGTGAAGGAGACATTGAGGTTGCACCCGCCTGCCCCGCTCCTCGTGCCTCGCCTCTCCATGGCGGACTGCGTCGTCGATGGCGGCTACTATGTCCCCTCCGGCACCAGGGTCATCCTCAACGCATGGGCTCTTGGCAGAGACCCGGAGTCATGGGAGAAGCCGGAGGAGTTCATGCCCGAAAGGTTCATGGACGGTGGCAGCGCTGCGGCCATCGACTTCAGAGGGAACCACTTCCAGTTCCTGCCGTTCGGAGCTGGACGAAGGATCTGTGCTGGCATCAACTTTGGGATGGCTACTGTTGAGATCATGCTAGCAAACCTCATGTACTGCTTTGACTGGCAGCTGCCCATCGGCATGGAGAAGGGTGTTGACATGACAGAGGTGTTTGGAGTGACGGTGCATCTAAAGGAGAAGCTCATGCTTGTTCCCGTTCCCAAACTTCGTGCTACTTCTGGTCACTCCATGCAAGCTGCTGAGGAAACGTCTATGACCATGCTGAAGTGAACTACAATCTACCCAGATTGGACCGGATGTAGTATGGTAATAAATAGTGTACTAATAACTCAATCCGGAATCTGGTAAAAATAAGTGGAATGGTATTTTAATTTGAAGGGAAAAAAATCTCTGTGTTGTTGTCAAGATTTCCTCACATATGAAGTGCTTTCGTCGTAGACACTTAACTAGCTGGGACCTAAAGATTAGGGATGAAAGCGGGAACGGGAAATTCCCGTACCGACCGACACCGAATACCGGAATTCCCGACCGGATATCATTTTCTCGGGAAAAAACGGATTCGGGAAGAAATCCGGGAAAATTCGGCGAATCCGGTATCGAAATCGGTTAGAGTGATTTCCCGACCGAATTAGCGGATCCCGTATTTGTCCGGGAAACCTCCCGTGGGAAATTCCCGTTTTTCCCATGGAGCAGCAAGGTTTGGCCCAGGAAGAGAGGAGGTAAGGAGCTGACGAGTCATGCATGCGGCCCATCATTCCATGCTTGACCCAGGAATTCACGCATGGAGCAGCAAGGTTTGGCCCTTTGTTCATTTTTCTTTTCCATTTTCTTTTTTTGGTAGTTCTGTACTTTTCTTTGCATAAATATTCTGACGAGCTCACTGTTTGCTATTGTTTGCATATAGATTATGCATGGTTGCTATTGTTGCAGCGAGCTCACTGTTTCCGGTGGTTACATATATCGATGTTTCCGTTTTGTGTTACTGTTCGAAATATTCCGTTCCCGATATCCCGTAATACCGGATTCGTTTTCCCATCCGGCCTTCCCGTTCCCGGCCAAAAAATACAGGACCAGGAATGGTTAAGATATTTTCCCGACCGTTTTCATCCCTACTAAAGATGGTCAAATGGGTGACACGACACTAGCACTATTTGGCGCGGCTGGCACTAAGGAGCTGTTTGGTTCGCGCTTTTCAGCCCCGCATCGATTAACAGCGTGATCGAAGAGACAACCTTGTTTCGCATTTGGATGGCCCGGTCCGTAATAGATGACACCGTGAACAGATCCGACCTATACACGACCACTCCCCCTCCTTGATCTCCTGCCGTTATCCGCTCCTGACTCTGGGAAAAAGAAATCCCCCCCCTCCCCGGGCACGCTCCTGGCTTGTAACACATGGCTTTGTTGATCACAGTTCTGAAGCCAACCAAATGGAGCTTTCAGTTCCCCAGTAACAATTTGCGGCTGCAACTGCTCCCATTACCATTGCCGTACACAGCACTTAACCAAACAGCTAGCATGGCTTTCTTAATTTGTCATACTGTCTCCAACAACCATGACACAAAATACAAGACCCATTCGTCCTTTGGGTAGCGCTACAGGCAAAGGGTTCAATACATATTTTTGGTCTTCTCCAACAACAAGACCCAAAAGACAACCCTTTCTGTAAATGGGTCTCCAGGAGAGATGATACTCAGATTTAGGTTATGCCTCTCCTGATATCTAAAATGGGTCTTCCATATAGATAGTCTGTTGGAGGCTATACGTATTATGTTGGAGACCCATTTTGAAATTGGGTTCTGCAATGGGTCTCGTGTTGGATACAGCCTCACATGAAGCTATTGCCCCGGTCAGCTGTGTGGCTTGGTCTTGAGGAACAATTTCTTGGCAACAAGGAGGCCTGGTCTGCCAACACTGTACAGCCCATCAACCGTCACCTTTCAAGTCTATTCTGGCCCGGCTCGCGCGTGGCCCAACGCCAGGTCTTCTTGGCCCTCGACCTCAAGCGTCCGCTGCAGCCGAGCGTTCTCTGCCATTGCTTTTGGTTGGGATCAGCAGCAGCCTGCAGCTCGCGAACTCATTGAACACGATGACGCTCATGGCTCCCTCCCTCCAACACTGGCTGTGTGGTACACATGATTTGGGAGGGTGGTGATCTCTCTATATCACCTCACACGTCTCCTCCTGACATAATTGTTGGCAACGCTTCTCTTCTCTTCTTCTGGTCTTTTCAGTTGGCGCTACATCTTTGCCTACTACATACTCATGCTCCTTTCTTTACACCTTCGCGATGCTCTTATCTCCCCTCAAATTATTAGGTAGCACTTCTGTGCTCTTCCATGTAATCAGAGTGACCTGGTTAATTGCATTATTGCAATATTTGGACATCTCCTATTTCCAGTGTCTCGGGTTAATTACAGGTATTATCTTGTTATTTTAGTTGACCACTCTCACTTTTTAGGGACATATCCCCTCCGTTTGAAGCCTGACACATCTCGCTCGGCACGGCCCAGTGGTCACGGGCCGGCATGGCTTGTCAGGTGCAGCGGGCCGTGTCGTGCCAGCCCACAGACAGCACCAACGGCCCAAGCACGGCCCTAAAGGCCTCGTGCCGTGTCGTGCCAGTCTGACAGCCTGACTGGCCCAATGTGCCAGAGACGGCCAAGGCACGAGCTGCTACGCCGCCGTCGCTGCGGGGGGGAGCTGCTGCGCCGCCACGGGCGGGAGCCGCTGCTGAACCGTCGCTGTGCGCTGGGAGCTGCTGCGCCACCGCTAGGCTCTGGTTGTCGAGCGCAGGTGAGAGTGAGAGTGAGTGAGTGAGTGAGAGAGAGAGAGAGAGAGGCAGAGCCAGGATGGGAGGCGGAGAGGAAGCGTCTAGATGGGAGGCGTAGAGGCGATGTCAGGATGGAGAAGGGCATGCACAGCCTCACGATGGGTATAACGGTGACCGCGAATAAGAGCTGTGGAGTGGAGGAGTGTGTGCGGCGACGGAAGTTGGGAAAGAATGTTGGGTTTACTGGTTGAGAGAGAAGGGTGGCTTACATGGGCCTTCACTGGCCTACAACTTATTGGGCCAGGCCGGGCCTACACGCCATTCTGAGGGTGCAGCCTAGGCACGACCCTAGGGTCGGGTCAGCCCGGCCTGGGCCCGACGGCCACCGGGGCATGCCATGCTTAGGTTGGGCCGTGGGCAGGCCATCGGGCCTAGTGCCTTATGGCCAAGTATACATACATGTGATATCATTGATTTTATATTTTAGGTGTGCGGGTGCTGCACCGCGTGCCCAACATCACAGTTATGTTGATACAGTGAAACTGAAAAATGAAACCAAGGCATCTAATAATCAGACTACGGATGATTGCGATGATGCACGCGTGAACAACGTCTAAAATTCAGAGGACATATATACATATACATAAATATATATGTCGTTGTCATGTGGAACACGTGGAAAATATATGTCTTCATCACGTGTATTTGCCACAAGTGGACAAGAGAAATTGTAGTCCTGGACCATCAAGGATGATTGTCTTCATCACGTGTATTTACCAACTTCCAATGATGATTGTCTGGATTCCATCGGCTTTGAACAATCCTTGCTGATCACCTTCTATTGGCGTCATCGACCCGAATACTTGATTTTCGGTTAAGTAACTGTTTCCTAAGCTGATGACAACATCTGCAGCTTGATCAAATAGCCGATACGTTACGCCTTTGAATATAGGTAGGTCCCGCCTCTGCTTTGTGCTTCAATCGGATATTGCTGTCAAGCACCGTGCTTCAGACTCCAAGCATCAACGTGGCCATGTGCACATGTGTGGCATTCAGACTTTATCTCTTGTACTTTTTAAATAATCTCACATGCAACTACGGCAGGCAAAGTCAATTCTTCTTCAACTTCCTTCGTACGTGAATTCCAGCTTGCCTCAGAATAGTGTCGAATACTTTTCAATATTGGAGCTGATCCCTGACTTCTCAAATGATTGTGATTCCACCGTGAACAAGCTTAGGTAATAAGCCGATAGAATATGCTTAACCAGAGCAAAAATCCATCCATCGGCTATCCTTTGTTATTACCTCCATCGGCTATTTATCGTATCAAGAAACAATAGCCGATAAAAAGAATTCAAGATATAACCAGAAGCTGCATTGATATCCATTGAGGGCTACCGGCTTTAAATTATAAATGCTCATAGCCAATAAGGTCATCTCATGATGGCTTCTCAAAGTACTACCACCAATTTTCCAAAAATAGAATCTTGCAACTTCTACTACTAGGAATTCTATTAACAGCAGCCCTGGCAATATATTTTCAGAAGACATTGGTTAATATTCATACCTCATTGATCACATTGGTTGTGCGTACGCCAAACTATAAATAGCCGATGCGCTGATATTAGCTGGCATCTCTTTAGACCACCTTTGTAGAAGTATCGGCTGCCTAGATGACTGTTGTGGACTTCTACTGCCGATATTCTCCAAGCCGATATCCCTCTTCGGGCTTTTAAGAAGAATCTGATTACTCCACTATATCGACTAACACTCTCTTTACTCAGCCGATACTTTTGAATGTGGCCTAGGATGGCTTTTTGCCGTCCAGTGCCTGCTGCACAGTGAGACCCTCTAGCTTGTTTTTCGAGGTGTGTTTCGGTGATGATATACTCATGTGGTCACCGTACTTGCTCGGGCCAAGACTACTTCTAAAATCTAAATCCCTTGCTAGTTTCTTCTGAAATTAAGCCAATAGCCAATTCTTCTCCTCAACAGCCAATTCCTTGTACCAAAATTATAATAATCATTAATCTGATCTCTGGACCTGCCCCTGGATCCTTATCAAGTTAATGAAGGAACTTGAAGTCATTCGCCAAGAAATTTATCGGCTATTGCAATATGGAAATCGGCTCTTCGAGGCTGCATCGGCTTAGCGAGCAAGACTTTGGACCCTAGCCGATTCCACTTTCAGACAGCCGATCTCCATCGGCAAGCTTCCATAAATATCACTTTTATACTGCTTGCCCAATGAAAAATTCCATCTAGGAGTTTCTCCAACATGTGCTTGAGCACACCATATCTGATTTGATATATATGACCAATATAGTCTCCCTTTCCATCTTCTCCGATCCAAATCAATGTACGATATAAGTCTTCTTTAAGCTAGTAGTCTGACCAAGCCGAGTGAATATCTCTGTGTAAGCTCAGCCAAATAGTTCATTGAGCGGTGGAGTACAGGAGCAGTAGCTTTTGATCTTCTTGAGTTTATCACTTGGAGTGTCAACGTGTTGCCACACGTCACAACCGGCCCCATGCAGATGACACGTACAGAAGGATTGGCTTGCAAGCCTCATGCGCTGGTAAATCTTGGCAATATGGATGACGTTCTTAGAACAGTCCTGAAGATTCAGCATAATGATCAATTTCGGCCGACTTCTAATCAAACAATTGTGGTCCCACCGAGCGTGCCAAAAAGCGTGTCGGCGCCAAAACGTGGTAGCCACACCGAGTGGACACGTAGCAAGCCGGAATGATTTGGAGATCTGCCTAGCTTCAACGCAGGAGCGGTCGATCCTGCGAATTTCCAAAGGCGTGCTAGTCAATTTGACCAGCAATTGACAAGGAGAGAAAGTTTATTAGTAAGTTAGGGTGGAATATGCCGGTTTTGCCCAGACAGTTCTAAGTGTGCCGCTTCGAGAGCAGCCAGACGTGAAAATCGACTAAATAGCCGATACGAGAAGAAATCGGCTGTTAAGGACTATAACGCTCACGGGTCATGATTGATTTATGATGATAGAACAAGTACTATACCCCCAAATAGAAGTAATATAAAGAAACATCATCAGCAGATGGATATAACCAATGTAAAGTATTGAGCCGATAAATTTAACGAGAAATGATATAACATGCGAACAAATCGACTGTCTAGTACAAATGAATCTATAAACGCTCTGAATCTAACATGCGAGCTATAGACCAGATTCAACTAGCCAGTAAACTTTCTCAAGATCAGACATGCCTTAGCCGCGTACTATGCACGATCAAGATTGAAGTAAAACAGCCAATAAAACATAATCCATCGTTTAAAGTAAGAAACATCACAGTGTGACAAAATAAACGACGGACTAAAAGGATGTGAGGCCGATCTCGATCGGGCAGGTTGATATTGCTGAAACTAATGATAATAAGAATATCAGCAAGATCGGTAACTTAATGAATCTACCCGAAGGATGCCACCCTTAGGTAGAGCCAATTACTTGACATTAATCTAATTCGAGCAGTGGAGGTCGAACTTAACCGGTGCAGTCGTACTTAAACTAAATAAGGATCGATAACTAACTTATACTAGAGCTCGTAAGAGGTCGGCCGGACCGATATAGCTTTACGAACAAAAGTATAAGCCATGACGGTACTTACAGACAAGCCGGAGGTCGACTGGATTGATGCAGCCCTACTTGTTGAAGAATTAATCGAAAAGCTACATTACTCCTACTCCTAAGGGTTGGCGTGAAGCCAAAAAAATAAAGACTGATTTTGATTGATGTGTGTTATCTATTACAATAGCCGAGGGTTTATATTTATACCCTGGGCTGATAAGAGTCCTAAACGAACACGACTAGATAACAAAAAGAAATATCAAGATATATGGACTCTAATTTCCCTTATGCAGAATTCTTTCTGATGAAGCTTCCTTGTTTGATACGTGTCCTTGTTTCTTTCATCCTGATATGCTCCTGGATGTCATGTGTCCTTGTAACGTCAAAATCATAACATTCTTCAACTTCTTTTCCCCAAAGATTTGGAACCATCACAATCTTCTTACCCCAATTCCATTCAGCCACAACAATCTTCTCTTCTTCATTATCCTCACCATTGTCATCAGCTAAATATGGATTATAAGCTTCAGCAATTGCGGCATTCTTCTAGAATCGGGTATCTCTGCGTATATTCTGAAATTGGCTATTAAGTGCTACCACCCATTGAGCCAACTGACCTAAATTATCAAACTCTTGCCCAAGCAGTTTTTCTATCCATGTTGGCAATATTCCTTGAATAGCCAAAGCAGCTAGTTGATCATCAATTAGATTCAATGAAAAGCACAAATTTCTTGTTTCCCGGAACCTCGGAAGAAACTCAGCACCCTATTCATTATTTCTTTGCCTTATAGTCGTCAAATCTATGATTTTCTTTTCTCCTGTCTCAGTATAGAAATATGTATGAAATTTCTTCTCTAAGTCAGTCCAATTGGCAATAGAATTAACTGGTAACGATGAAAATCAGGTGAAAGCTAGTCCTGACTGGGATAAAGAAAAGAAACAAACTCGATGAGCTTCTTCAATGGATGCTTTACCCAACTGAGTAAGATACCGACTGACATATTCTATTATACTTGTACTATCTTGACCAGTGAACTTAGCAAATTCTGAAAGCCTGTAATTTGTAGGAAGAGCAACCAAATTATACCACCATGGATATGAATGTTTGTACGAAAAGGTCTGCCTTTTGGTTTTAAACTAAACTGATTCTTCATTATTTCGGTTACTCTGAGCAACAACTCATCAGCATTCGAATTTGGATTTCCTTGCAATTGCTGACCCATCTGCGGATTAAAATTTTGGGTACCTTGATACCCTAGATTTGAAATTATATGAAGGGTATTATAATTCATGCCATAATGATATACTTGTGAAATCTCTGTCGGTTGAGTCCTTTGCTGACTTGCTGCTTGAAGTCTTTGATTGTAAATGTTAGGATCTATATCTCTACGAATCCTTTGAACTGATGGTGCTATTTTTTAAGCCGACCGTGGTATTTGGCCTGATGTGCCAAAATTAATCATTTGATTCTGAAGTTGTCCCGTCGGCTGTTGCACATGCTGCACTAATGATCTAGGATTATACCGTATTTGATTAGTAGTAGTACCCTGAACTTGCTCAGATGAGCTCTGAACTGCTTGAACATCATCATTGCCAGCTAGTGCTACTTCTTGATGACTAGTACCGGCTTGATTAGTCCCCTGAGTCGACGGATGTGGAATATTGTAATAAGCCGGCCCAATCTAATCAATTGGATATCCATGAAACACCTTCTTCATGGTGTTGTGGAATGTGTTCAAAAAAACTATATTATGATTCAACATGGCATCATGAACAGATTTGTTGACAACATCTACAAAGAAACGTCTATCATCGGCTTCATCTGTATCTGACTGTCCATTTATCAAAACTCTTGGTTGTGGATATTTCTGAACAACTTTACTGTCACGTGTCTTGATGTAGGACAACAAATACTTGTTCTAAAACTCTTCTATAGCTTTACCAATGATATCTTTATCCTCATTAGGTAAGTCTTCATAAGGTACTATAAGAATGTCCCTATTGTTGTGAGCTACCATGACGATTGTGGTCCCACCGGGCGTGCCAAAATATGTGTTGACACAAAAATAAGGTGATACGCCTGACACATAGCAAGCCGGAACGATCTGAGCGAGGCCAACCCATAGATCTTGCTTGGCTTCACAACAGGACCAGTCAATCCTGAAAATCTTGAAAAGCGTGCCACTCAATTTGACCTGTAATTGACAAGAAGAGGAAATTTTATCAGTAGTTTTGGGTGGAACATGCCATTTTGTCCAGACAGTTCTAAGTGTGCTGCTTCGAGAGCAACCAAACAGAAGAATCGACTAAATAACCGATACGAGGAGAAATCGACTGTTAAGGACTGTGATGTTCGTGGGTCATGATTAATTTATGATAACAAGTACAATGCACCTAGATATAAGTAACATCATCGGCTAGATAGATATAACCAGTATAAAGCATTGAGCCGATAAGTTTAACGAGGAAAGATATAACATGCGAACAAATCGACTGTCTAGTACAAATGAATCTACAAACGCTCTGAATCTAACATGTTACCATCAATAGTGAGGTTCGATCGGATCGATGCAGCTATGATAATGATAACAAACTAATGCCAAAGAATCCATAAAACCATCTATATATTGACAGGTTCATGAAAAAACATGTTATATGTGTGAAGGCACAGGCAAATCATCTAAAATAGCCGATGCATGCATAGCAAACAAACAGTGTATATATCTCGATCACGAACAAAACCACTAATCGATAATCTCTAATCTAAAGTCTTACCAGTGAGGTTCGACCGGATCGATGTAGCTAGGGTGGTGTCATTAGATTAGATATCATTAACTAGTGAGTTCATCCAAGATCGAAAACATATCTTTGAATGCATACTATGCTTGATTGGAATAGAGGTAAAATAGCCGATCTAGCAGAATTAAGCCATCAATTATGAGATTCAAAGTATGACCAGACTAGAAGACGACCAATCATGGTGATATGATGCCGATCTATCTCTATCTCAATCAGATGATTTGTTATGATTAATGAAACATTAATTATAACAAGATCGATAACTGGTGAATCAACCAAGAATAGCCAGAAAAATCTTACTAATCTTAGAAGATTCGATAACCGGTGATATTATATTAAACAACAAGTTATTTAACACAAGATCGATAACTTTGATCTATATTATGATCCGTAAGAGATTAATCAGCTGATGCAACCTTATGAATAATGATATAGATCGATAACTAACTTATACTATACTCGTAAAAGATCAATCGGTTGATGCAGCTCTACAAGCATAATATAAGTCATGATGGTACTCATAGACAAGCCGGAGGTTGATCAGTCGATGCAACCCTGCTTTTGAAGAACTCATCGAGATCTACAATACTCTTACTCCTAAGGGTTCGAGTGAAGCCAAAAAAAGTAATTGTATTGATTGGTTGTTCATGTCTTTACAATAACCGGGGTCCAATATTTATACCCGGAACCTAAACATGAATCCTACTCAAATACGACTCATTATAATTCTTGAAATAAAAGAAAACATTCCTAACTTAAAAATAACTTGGACTCTAATCTTTTCCATTTTATAGAGTCCGACATATCTTTCCCCGACGCCATCCGTACGTAGTCAATTGACATCGTCTGCTGATGTCATCTTTAAAATAGCCGATTCCGACACTGCATCAAATCCAGCCGATATCGATTCACATTTGATCGATTCCTTGATAAAACAATCTTAGAAGCTTCGAGTTCCCGCTTTCTTCTCTCCAGATTTTGGTGTAAATAGGCTGCTAGGGAACCATCACCTCCTCCTCAACTACCTCATGATATGAACGAAACAGTTTTTCAATAATTAATCATTCTCAATTTTTGACTTCTCACGTAATAACCATTTACTCTCAATCATTTTTGAACTCACAGGTCTCCCAACCTGAGTCCACTTCCGTCCCATGATGATCATCAGAGTGCTCTAGACGATGATGATTCGTTCCATGGCACGGCTGCATCTAAATCTCCATCTCCTCCAAGACGGTCTCCCCCTTCTTCGCCTCTCGCACCACAGAGCTAGAAGATGCCCCCGCCCCCGGTGAAGTCCTCGGTGAAGAAGAAACCAACCGTCGTAAAACAAAGCCCCCTCCAGAGAAGCTACCTTACGAGAAGTCTAAAGAGGAACCAAAAGTGATGGCACAAAAAGATTTGGATAACTGGCGAAAAAGTTTAGAAGAATCAAAACCAAGGAGGTTGAAACTTCAGAAAACCCCGCCAAAGCCGCACTACATAGCTCAACGAGAACTAAGGAAAAAAAATCAATGAGCGCGAGAAAAAGCAGCGTGATGCACGTAAGCCCTCGCCATTATCGGACTATGAACGCTATCTCAACAAGTCATATAAGGCGTCGTTGAAAGCAAAGAGAGCAGGGAAAGATGTTGCACAGCTCGGGCAACAATCTAAGCAATCTATCGACCCGCTAGTTGTTGAGGGCGATTTCACAAACGCAGAAGGCGGTCCAATAAATAAGGAGGCACTGGAAGACTTCATGGCCACCACAGGTCTCACAGCTGAACAACTCATGGGGGGAGCATCGATACCAATAGGCGACTATGATATTCATCGGACCTATGTGTATGGCCAGAGTCTTGTCAACCCTAAGTACTACTCATCACTGGGAATGTAGATGTTCTTGTTGAACAAGTGGTACTTAAAAGTGACTGAGAATGATGAAGCAGCACGGCTTGTTGCCAGAGTGAGACTAGAGCATTACTTGGGCTATGACGTTGTACATATTGAGTTCAATGAATTACACCAACTATTAAACCGGGACGCTCTACACAAATCTCTCGTCGGCTATTGGTGTCTGTAAGTGATTCTTTCTACAATTGAATTGAAGTAACTTGCATGTTAGTTCGTTGTTCATATATAGTTATCCTCACACTATATATATTCTTTTGTACTATATATATGCAGATATGAAATGATGAAACTAAAGAAAAAAGAGATGACTGATGTTGGTTTCATTTATCCGTATCACGTATTCATGGACAGGGTTACTCCATATGATAGATGGCGACCTCAAGTGGAGAAGCTTATGTTCAGGTTCTTAGATAAGAATGCTAACAAGACACTGATACTCTTCTCATACGGCTTCAAGTGAGTGTGAATGTCGTGTGCCCATTTTATTTTGCTTACTCTATATTGACTTTAGTTAATGAGTTATGCCTGCATATAAACATGTAGCTTTCACTGGATACTACAGGTCATCGATATGACCAGGAGTCGTGTAAAAATCTTTGACTCAGCGACAAGACCCCGAGCAGATTACCAAGAAATCCTCGATATACTCCAGTGGTAATTTTGGCCTCGCACACACTGTGTACTCTCTTATGCCATTTTAATGATATAACTCTATTTTTTTATTTTGTTGAGCAGTGCTTGGAAAACATTCGCAGAGAAACACCATTATGGTAATTGGGAAGTGCCTCTGCATATAGTCCAACACCCAGTAAGTACTAGCTAGCTCACCTCATCTTTATTTAGTTCAATTCATTATTAACATGCTTCATTGGTTGATGATGAATTTTTTTCTCGTAAAGTGGTGTCTGCAGTAGGGATCGGGAAACAACTTTTGTAGATACTGCGAGTTCCTCATGGAGTACTCAAGGAGAACAAGAGAAGAGATCCTCGAAGTACGTAAAAAAATATACACAATTTATTTATTACCATCGTGTTGATATATATAATCATATATATATTCATACTTTTGCTTTCATTCGAATTGAAGATTGAATGGAGGAAGCGAAAGGTCCTGCGACGTGAACAGATCAAAGCAATTCAAGAGGCATTGGTAGGATTTCTTATGGAGCAGGTCATAGATCCCAAGGACGCGTACTACTATGACCCTTAAGAATTCATACCTAGTAGCCAAACGACGGAAGATTAGGGTTGAAAGAAATCCCAAGAACATTAGTACAAGGCTTTTGTGACTTTATTATGTACATATTTCATGCATGTACAACCTCTTGTATATATATAGTTTCATATATTTTAGTGTGTTATTTATCTATAATCCTCGAACGGAACTTTGTACGTACGTATATATATGGACGTATATTAGCAGCGTAGAATTCGTATACGAAAAGCTAATCGAAACCAACAAGAATTTAATTAAAAAGAAACCATAAAATGAAAAGGGAAGAAATGAAAAAAAAAACCTTTAGTATCGGTTGAAAACACCAACCGAGACTAAACGTGCCGGCCCCGGTGTAATGTCTGGCGGGCCATTTAGTCCCGGTTGATAATAGCAACCGGGACTAAAGGGTGGCCCTTTTGTCCCGGATTCGCAATCCCGGTTGGGAAATCGGGACTAAAGGGGATTTCCCAATCGGGACTGATGCTCAGTCCTGTGAAACACTCGTTGAGCCGTGTATTGGACCTAGCAGTGAAGACAGCTCACTGTTGGTTCCAACATACCAGGCAGTGATGGGCAAGAAGAGATTCCGGATCGTGCATGTGTCCACGCCATTGCCTCCAACACTACCTCAGAACCATGGATCGCTACCAGGTCTAAACCCGCCAACACTGCTAGAGTCAGATTCGATACACGGCAATCGGTAGTGGTGAGGCTTTCTTATCACTACCTGTTCTAGACCTGACAGTGATAAGATTATATCACTATTGGGTCTTGCCCTTTAACCTGCATTAATAGGATGAACATCCCTGCCGGGTCATATGCCTCCCCGCAGCAGTGACAGGATGAACGTCATTGCTAGGTCGAGCCCGTACCCGTCAGTGATTCGATGAGTATAACTGCCGGGTGAGGTATGTACCTAACATTGTGTATATCGTACTCACTACTGGTTTAATGGCTTGAACCTGGTAGTGGCCTTTGTTTCTTTTTTTTTGTTCATATTCATTATTGGTTAATGTCTAACATTTTTAATGCACCACACACACATATCGTACTGACTACTGGCTTAATGCATCACACACACATACTATTACGTTGATGTATCTTCTATTTCAGGTTCAGTTTGGTTGGGTTCTAGTGTTGAGGGTGGTCATTGTTCCTTTCTTTCTTTTTCTTTTGTTCTTTTGCTTATTTCTTTCAGGTCACTTACCACTGTCTTAGTGGTCCGTAATCTATGCTAGGAATCTTTCGTAGCTGTGTCGTGTAACTCTCTCATGTTTAATGAACGCTACTACAAATTAAGCTTCATTGTCGGCTCATCACTGTGAGTTTCTTACAAACCAACAGTGATAGTACCTGCCTGTCGGCACATCCCTGCCGGTTTGTGGCTAAAACTAGCGAGGATAGGACCAACCTACAGTGATATTAGGGTCATCACTTTCGGTTCATATCACTACCGGTTTTAGACAAGAATCGGCAGTGGTATTGGGTCATACTGTTAGTCCATGCCTTGAACCGGCAGTGATAGGCTGCACGAAAAACTTCATAACTTTCTCATAGGATGTTGGATGAAGACGAACTTTATACCAAAGTTGTAGTACTCGATGAGATCTACAACTTTGCAGTTCAATTTTTTTTATTTGAGATTGTTTGGATGTCAAAATATGCATCACAAGATTTTATAGAGTTAATACCAAAGGAGTCCATATGCTCTAAAGTTACAAGTGAGTGTATAGTGGTAGGGAATAATCTCGGATGGAGAAACAACCAAACCAAAAGTTGTAGATATCGCAAAGTTATGCAACTTTGTAGTTCACAACTTTTTTATTTGAAGTCATTTTGATGCCGAAATATTTGATTCACAAGATTTTATAGAAGTTCATACCAAAGGAATCCATATGCTCTATAGTCATAAGTGAGTATGTAGTGGTAGTTAAGGATCTCAGGTGGAGAAGCGACCAAAACCAAAGATGTAGATCTTAAAAAGTTATGCAACTTTATAGTTGACAATGTTATCGTTTAAAATCATCTATCCAACAAAAATGACGTTTGAATTCTCACATTTGAAATGCAAATTTTTCAAACGACCTCAGACTGAGAAATGACTTAAACAAAAGTTGTAGATCTCGAAAAGTTATGCAACTGTAGTTAACAACATTTTCATTTGAAATCATCTATCGAAGAAAAATTATGACAATTTCCATACTTTTGAAATTCAAATTCTTCAAACGACCTCGGATGGAGAAATGACCGAAACCAAAGTTGTAGATCTCGAAAAGTTATAAAACTTTGTAGTTGACAACGTTTTTATTTGGATTCGTTTAGGGTCCCAAATACTCATTTCAAAATTAGATAAACATAAAATGGCTAGGACGAATATCTCTAATAGAAGTGTCTTATAGGTGGAGTGGTTAAGGGACGAACGTGTGACCCCTAAGGTCATGGGTTCAACTGCCAACGGTTGCAAAGCAAGCTTTTTTCGCGCGAAAAATGTGCGTGACTTGTTTAGGGTCTCTCCTAGTTTTTTTTTATTTTGCTATTTTTTCAAACTGTTTTTTTGTTTCCTGGAAACCTCATCAGTGATGAGCCCCCTTCGTCACTGTTGATTTGGTATTCCTTGTTCAAAATCCGGCAGTGTAGTAGTGGAAAAACATGGTTAGGCACGCTCTCGGAAAAAAATTTACCCCATCAATCATTTAATGGAGCTGTCCCCGGTGTCGTTCACATGTAGATTGCCATATACTCATGTGTAATGTGCGATAGCATTATTTGTCTGTGTCCACACAGTTTGGTCACCCATCTAATCTCAGACTACAGATGAGTGCGTGCATGGACAACCGTACATAAATAATGGTCTCGTGTCTTGCCATGTGTTTCACGTCTATTAATTTGCGACATGCTGACGAGAGAAATTGTACTCTTCTCCCCCATCTAGGACCACCAACATGTTTGTTGATATCATCTCGTACAGTCTTTTTTAAGCTATTGCGGAAGGCTCTCTATATCCACACAATTTATTAATAGTAATAGAGATTTAGTGAAAAAAAGTCTACAACAACTTTTTATTTAGATCTCCAAATGTTGTCATCCTCTATCCGGTATTTTCTCGCTAGAGACTGAGATTAACTCTCTAGAGCGCACACAAGATATAGAAAAACTTTTGGAGGATGGAAAGATATAAAGAGCGATTTTATATTCAAATGGCTCTCAAAACGATTATTAAGAGAATGAGTTTTAGAAAGACCCGTAGAGATGCTCATAAACTCAGTATCTAAATCATCGTATAGAGAGCCGTTTAAATAAAAATTGCTCTCCATCCTCCAACAAGTTTTCTATGAGCACTGCGGAGAGCCAACCTTACTCTCTGTCTTTATCTAGTGAGAAATCTGAAATAGAGGATTTAATTAAAGAAGTTGTTAGAGTTTTTTTTCATCAAAATCTCTATTCGTATCAACGAGGAAGGACATAGAAAAACCCTTGGAGTTGCTCTTAACTACAGGCATAAGCCGGCCATATGACTATTTGCTGATTGGTTCCATCCGAATTGTAGAAGGAAGCTGGATTGTAAAATCCGGGATTGATGCTTGTTGGATCCTAGATTAGGTGGAGATTTGATGCTCTATTGAATGCTTATATTGTCTAAAATGCTTTCAACAGGATGTAGCTAGTGCGGTAGATATGAATGCCAAAGGTGGTTAATTACCATTAGGTTCCGATGGGCATTTAATTTGGTCTTTCTGCAGCCCATGAACTAGTAAAAGCTAGCGGGAGGCAGTTGTGGATCGCTACAATATATGCTTCATGGATTCTAAAAGTTGGATCAAAATTTAGAAGAGTTTAGAGCTAACTCCATATAGCTGATGTATCCCACTCAGCTGTCTGCAAAACTAGAAGAAAAAATATCTGCTCAGAGAGCCTCGGCGTGTGTAAAAATACAGAGTAGGAGTACGCTATATATCGTGCTTTTTTGGGGGCCATCCGGATGCAATCCTACGCAGTGCGCAGCGCCTCCGTCTCCCTCCTGCGTGCAGCACCGTAGCAGAGCAGACTAGGGACAGGGACAATGAAAGTGCACGTGAAAGATCAGGCATAGGAAACCGTATGGGAAGCCAACAAATCAACAATGTGCATGTAGCATGTAGACAATATAAACGCAGAAGGTGTTACCAGTTCAACGAGAGCCATACTCCCTCTGACCCGTCCTTTTTAACCGGTGTTACCAGTTCACCGGAAGTCAAACGTACTTGACTATGACCAAATATTTACAGGAACATATTAAAATCTATAGCACATAATTAGTATCATTAGATAGATCGTTAAATCTATTTTCAAAATAAATAATTTATTCAGAGATACAATTGTTGCTAATATATCCTACAAACCTAGTTAAACTTAAGAAAGTTTTGACCAGCACAAATATTATAGCGACACCTTAGAAAGGGACAGAAGGAGTACATTTCAGAATCTCTCTGCTTGAGCTTCCTCTACACCGCATTGTTACAGTATGTCCGCTGGTCGTCGCGTTTATTATGTGTCGGGGACCACATACTAGGGTACCCGAAGAAGAGGAGCTCATAACCATCAACGTTGATACATCCGAACAAGACAAGAGCGCGACTGCACCTCTTGCCCGACGTCTGAGGGATAACTCCGTCTCGTCCGACCCCCGGGGGATGGCTCCGCCTCGTCCGACCCCCGAGGGTTGGCTCTGCCTCGCCCGATCCCTGAGGGTGGCTCCGCCTCGCCCGACGTCTGAGGGCTGGCTCCACCTCGCCCGACGTTTGAGGGCCGGCTCCGCCTCACCCGACGCCTGAGGGTGGCTCTGCCACGCCCGAGGTCTGAGGGCCGGTTCCGCCTCGCCCGACGTCTGAGGGCCGGTTCCGCCTCACCCGACGTCTGAGGGTTGGATCCGCCTTGCCCGATGTCTGAGGGCCGGTTCCGCCTCGCCCGACGTCTGAGGGTTGGCTCCGCCTCGCCCGACGTCTGAGGGTTGGCTCCGCCTCGCCCGACGTCTGAGGGTTGGCTCCGCCTTGCCCGACGTTTGAGGGTTGGCTCCGCCTCGCCCGAGGTCTGAGGGTTGACTCGTCTGCGCACTGCTCCTTCATAATTACGCGCGCAGATAAGGCGGGGCACTCAAGTCAACCGCAATACCGAGGACCATGCCCTGCACGCCTGCAGGAAAGTACCGTCAGGATATGACAACACGGGCGCTTTAATACCTTCCAGGCACGTCAGAGCCCGAACAGTGTTGTAGGCGCCAACATTTGTCTTACAGTGTTGTGGGTGCCGCCATTTGCTCTCGGAAGCGGATTCTGACGGAAGCATACGACAACCACTACGAACCAGGAGGAAACTCGCTTCACCTACAGTAACAGACATACGATCACTGTACCGTTTGCTCCCCATAGGGCCACGGATCATAACCCTGGTCCGCCGCGCCGCCCGCCGGGGCAGGATGGGACGTGACCACTTGCTGACAATGCTAGGACATGGCATCATCAGCGGACAAACGCCCAGCGCGGCCCTATCAGGATCAGCGGACATGCAGCCAGCTTGGAGCTATCCCTGGCATCGTCTGCCGGGTCAGCGGGACTCGCTCATAGGAAAAGGAAGACCCGGCATCTTTGAAGGACCTCCTTGGCCTCTGGTTTTTCTTCTTTCTCCCATCTATAATCCCTGCTTCCCCTTGGTCTATAAAAGGGAAGGCAGGGCACCCCAGTAAGGGGATCAATTCAAGACATCACCCATCACATCACACATAGCAGAGCAGTAACCAAGCGCTCTGCATCCATTCGATCTTTCCATCAGAGACTTGGGACACGTCCCTCTCTCGCCAGTTTGAAGCCCCTACTATGAACTTTTTAGTGCAAACAACAAGAGCAGCAACCACAAACTGGACGTAGGGACATTCTGCCTGAACCAGTATAAAGCTTGTGTCTTTTTAGCACACCATCTGGGTCAGGCGCGCAACAATACAAATTTACTCGTTGGTGTTTACTCGAAACACCGACAGTTAGCACGCCAGGTAGGGGCCTTTGCGCGTTCCGACATTAACATCAGGCCACGGATGGCTAGCCACGGAATCAGCTGGGTCCCGAGCGCACACGTGTGTTTCGGGGGCCTGGACTTCGTCATAATGGTGGAAGGAGAACTGGCGCGGGCGCCCATCATCGTTCAACCCTTCCACCCTATTGGCCTCGACGTGATCACCAAGATGCTTGAGGAGCTACGGCTTACCGGAGGAGAGCCGTTCTCCCCGGAATACATCATCCGGAGCGCCCCGACGGTGCTCCCGTTCGGTCTCTGCAACGCCGCGGAGACCGTTGACCACCTTGTGGCCCAGCGCATGATCCCGACCCCCGCGAACAACAAGTTCGTGGGGGTGATTGAACACGTCGTGGAATCTTTCCATGACCTCCTTGCAGAGGAGCTGGAATCGCCCTCTGGCTCTGACTCCACCCGTGAATGCTTCATGATGGGTACCCCCGAGGGACACGTCGAAAGCGTCCCCGAGGAGGAGGCTACCCCGACAAACAAACTCGGCGACGAGGCTGCAGGGGAGACAGCAACCCCACCTCGCTTGAGTGTGGAGCAGCTGAAAGCCCGACACCGAGAGATCGAGGAAGCACAACTCCAGCTTGAGCAGGAGTGCGCAGAGCTCAATCGGGAGATCGAGCGCCACGGAGACGGTGGACGCGCACGCGCCATGGCCCGTGACGTAAACCGAAGGATCATCGTGGACGATGAAACCCTTCCTCGCTTTGCCCGGGCAAGCCAAAACATCACCGCTACGGCAGCCTTGCTTCGTGGTCTTCCAAAAGCTACGACGCCCGAACGATCGTCGAGCCCACCATGAGATTCGCACGCTGCTCGAGCGTGCAGCAGCACAGCAGGCCGAAAGCTCATTATCTCGGCGATGTGAGCTCGACGCCAGCCATCACACACCCTCGGAGCATCTCGGCAGGGACGCATCGGTCCACCAGGTGCCGCAAGGCAGTAGGCAGCTCACCGTAGTCCCGGTGCACCAGCGTCTCGGCTGCAACCAAGACGCACGCGACATTCTCGACGCCCACAGACGTACCTACGATGACCCGAGAGAGGGAGCTAGCCGTGGCTATCATCCTCGTTGTGGCGGACGCTACGACAACAGCGAGGACCGAAGCCCGAGCCCTGGCTTGCTGGGCCCTCAGGCCTTCGGTCGACACATCGTCAACGCTGCCTTCCCGCCAAGAAACCGGCCACCCACCAACATCCTAAAGTACTCTAGGGAAACGAACCCCGGACTATGGCTCAAGGATTATTGGCTTGCTTGTCAAGCCGGTGGTGCAGATAATGACGATTTCATTATCCGTAACCTAACATTGTTCTTGGCCGATTCGGCACGAGCATGGTTGTAGCACCTGCCATCCAACAAAATCTAGATTTGGGTGGACTTGAAGGAGATCTTCGTAGGGAACTTCTAGGGCACATACAAGCGCCCTAGGAACCCATGGGACCTTAAGAACTGCCAACAGAAGGCCGGAGAAACCCTTCGTGGGTACATCCGGTGGTTCTCCCGACAGTGCAATGAGCTACCCAAGGTCGCCAATGCCGACATTATAGGAGATTTCCTATCTGGGACCACCTGCGAGTCCCTGGTTCACAAGCTAGGACGCAAGGTCCCGCGGACCACCAAGGAACTCCTTGACATCGCCACTAGCCACGCTTTGGGCGAAGAAGCAGTCGGAGCGATCTTCGATCGTCCCAATGGCAAGGCAAGGAGGGATGAGGATGCCGGCGAAGGCACCTCCAATCATTCTGCCAAAAAGAAAAACAAGAAGCAACGACGCGAGGGCTCGCTCGTGGCCGCCGCTGACCGCAAGGGTGGTCGGAAGCCTATAGAGGGCACTCGAACCACTTTGAGAAGATGCTCGGGGGCCATGTCCGAACCATGCTTTCCCCGTCAAGCATCTTTACGAGGACTGCGACCTCATGAAGCGGTTCTTGTCCGGAGGATCCAACAAAGGGGAGCGCGGGAAGAATGCCGACCCAACCACGAACGACGCTGAGGGGAAGGAGGGTGACTTCTCGATGCCAGACGGCTGCCTCATGATCTTCAGAGGGTCATGAGCGGCCTTGTTGAGACTTGCGGTCTCAGACAATGTGGAGGAGGTGGAGGCCTCCGCCCTTCAAGCGCTGCCCTCAGGCTGAGGCTCGGGAAACAGACACGACAAGCGGGCGTGTAGGGAAATGGCACGTCAAACTAGAGTTTCATTAATTCATTCACCAACCTCCCATACTGTTACAAGTGTTCCCTATTTATAGGGCTCAACTACCACTTTTATAGAGTTTACAATAGTACCCTTCAACTGCTACAGTACATTCTCAGAATATCCCACTTCTCGCCTTTCTACTCGGGAGTAATCTTGTCTTGCCGTCCTTAGGTACTGGGCCTGCGCGATCAGCCGGCCCATCAGGCCTCCGCCATCAGTCTCCGCCCCTAGGACACCGAGGCCGTAGACCCCCAATGCCTAGTATTGTTGTCCTCCTGCTTGGGTCTCTGCCCCTACGAGCGGAGGCCAAACCGGCGCGCCCGCGCCGTCCATGAGCGCCTTCCTCTGGTTACCTGCACACACACGTAGATAATGTTGGTGCTTGATTAGCCTTGCAGCGGGGCGGCCTCTGCCCCCTCTAGCCGGAGACGCCTACGAGCTAGCCGCGCGGAGGCGGCGCCAGGGTCACCGACGGCGTCCTGCAAGCAGTCTAGAGAAACCGTCATCTTTCTAGGTCTGGAGGCGTGGTAGCTAGGCCTTTGCTTAGGTAGTCGGTCGGAGATGTCTCTGCGAACTGCTGGCTGCGTAGGTCTCCGCCACTCTCGGAGGTCATGTTATAACAGTTCTACCCTTTTGAGAGCATGGTCCACCCGAGCGTGTCGTGAACTCAAAACGCCCTAAGCAATGACGTCCGCGGGGGCGGAGACTGCGCATAGTCACGTCTCCGACCGATCCCCGCAGGTTCCCCCCTGGCCCGCTCTGGCGTGGCCGCTGGTCTTGTCATAGTAGCCGTTAGGCTGCAAAACTAGCCGTTGTCCTACGCTGTGGCCGTTTACGCCGTATTGCTTTCCGTTGCATACCTTGCGACTTCTTCAGAGATGACCGTTGGGTGGCAGGTGAATTTTTCAGAGATGACCGTTGTACGACGGTAGCCGAACCACCCGCCCGCGTCCTATATAAGGGCGGGGTTGGTTGCGGGGTCCCCCCCTGCACTGCTCATTCGCTTTCCTTGCCTCTGAGAAATCGCTCTCTGCTCTCTTTGGTTTCGCCAGAGCTGCCTTCGCGTGTTCCTTCTTTCCGCTTGCGTCTTCTGCCTAGGCTACTGCCGCGGTGGCTTCCTTTTCTGCCTCCGCCCATACTCGCCGACCCGCCTTCTTCGGACCCTATCGCCACCTTCTCAGTGTTAGGGCCGCCGGCTGGAGTGCGCGCTTTGAGGAGTGCATGCTTGCCTCCGCCTCCGCGTCTGAATTTGAAAAGCTAGTGGAGGAGGATTTGGGGAGTGTCTCCGCGTCCATCGGAGACCTGATCACTGTGGATTCCAAAGACATGGCGATAAAGTCATGGGATTTTGGCCCCTCCTCCATTACTGAAGAGGCGGTTGTGGAGATGTTGAAGGAATCGTATTTTCCTTCTTCGAGGGTAAAAATCCCTTCACCCGGCCAGACCATTTCGGAGCCGGAGGAGGGGTATGCGGTGGTGTTTCATGACTTTTTCACCTGTGGCCTCCGCCTTCCTTACATCCCCTTCCTCCGTCGGGTGTTGGAGACGTTCAACGTCTAGGTTCACCATCTGACCCCTACGGCCTTCCTTACGCTCAGCAAATTTTGCTGGGCGTGTGTTTGTTATGGTGCTGAGCCGGATGTGGACACCTTCTGCACATACTACAAGCTGCAGAAGTAGTCGAAGAAGAAGAAGGAGGTGTGGGAGGGCAAGGAGGTGGAGGTGACCTACCAGTATGGTAGTTGCACCTTTATGTCGAAGAGGAACCAAGGCGTAGACCGCCTGGAGCTTTCTTTTTGCTAGAAGGGCAAGTGGGACCACGGCTGGCTTGAGCAGTGGTTCTACGTGAAGACATATGGGGTCCGCGGCACTACCAAGGATGGTGCGGAGGTCGTGGAGTATTCATTGACTTCAATAATGGAGGAGATGGCGCCGCATACGCGCGTGGATCCACCGGAGGAAAAGTCTCCGGCGAGGAAGGCTTGCGACCAGGCTTTTGCGGCTGCGTGCCGCTACTCTAGGGGCCGCGACCTGGTGGAGGAGATTATGGCCTCCAACTACTGGCCCCTAGGCAAGGACAACCCGGCCTTTCGGCTGGAAAAGGTGAAGATTCCTGTTTTTGGTCCGGAGGCCGGGATTCCTTTCCCCCGCTTTGGCCGGTCTTTAGGGGAGGGGGTGACGGAGGACAGCTTCGTTGCTGACATTGAGGAGGCCACCGTCGGGTTGGTTGGCAAAATTTCCGAGCATGAGTACACGTCTCGAAGGGCCATGGCAGGCACCATGCCGTGGCTCAATCATGTTTTTGAGGAGCTCGGGATCATCTACCGGGAGCGTGAGGTTCCCACCGAGGTCCTAGCTTCAATTGACAAGAAGAAGAAGAAGGCCTTCGCAAAGAATGTTACGGCGGAGGCCGAGTCCAAGAAGAGGAAGGGCCCCGCTGTAACTCAGGCGCCTGCGAAAAAGAAGAAGAAGACCGATGCTCTGGTGATCGCGACGGCCGCATCTTCGGCGGGTAGTGTTGGCGTTGCCTCCACCAGCAGTGAAGATGTTCAGAGCTCCTCCGTCCCGTCAGTGGATGTGTGGGTCACGAGCGGTGAGGATCGTGGCTCTCCTAGAGCTTCGGTGCGCCCTGTGAGCGGTGTTGGGCGTCCGGAGCCCAGTGCTGCTCCGGTGTGCTCCTTGCACGGTGCTGCGAGTGTCGTTGAACAGTCGAAGGCTAGCGCCGCCGATCCTATGCCTGACATTTTTGGCGGGCTGTATTCAAGTTCTGAAGATGGCGCAGAGGCCACCTTGTGGCACGCTCCTTCGATTCCCGCCGTTGTTGCACCTTCCTCCACGCCAACGGCAGACGTTGGGCAGCCGGAGGCCGTGCTTGCTGAGCAGGCGCCGGCGGCTCAGTCTTCTTTGAGCCCTCCGCCCGCCAGGCCGCTGGCTGAGGAGAGCCGGCCCTTTGGGCCTTCGCCGCATGATATGGCGGAGACATCTGCCCAGGGGGCTCGGTAGGCAGCCCAGCCTAGGCTTTTTATGAGTAAGTTTGTTTGGCGCATTTTTTTGTGTTTACTGTCTTCGCCCGGTTTATTTGTTTATGTATTGTACCAAGTGCTAATACCGTGTACTTGTTGCTTTGTAGGTGATGTCATGGCTAGACTCCTCACCCGGAGGAGCGAACGGCCGCTGCCAGCGTCAAGTTTGGTCTGGGGCAACCGGGGCTGATGGCGCCGGGTCCGAGGGAGTATAGAGTGTTTTATCTTACTCGTCTTTTGGCATGTTGTTATTGCCTATTTCTGATCGGCCCTCTAACCTGAGTTGTTGTTGTTGTTGTGTTTTTTTTTGCTACGTAGGCTCCTCCGACACTTCTATCTTAGGTTGGGAAGAGTGCTATCTTGGGGTTCTTGGAGACGTCGGAGGTGGTCTCTGGCAGTTGGTGTATTTATTGTGAGATTTGCATTTCTCACCTTATTGTTTTGTGTTTGTTTGTTCTTCTTTGAACAAATCGCTTCAAACAGCGTCTGAGGGACATGGATTTCTTCCAACTTCTCCGTGTTCATCTAGAACACCAGAGCTTGGTGCGTCTTTGGTGGTTTGCCTTTTTTGGTGTATGTTCGTTTTTAGACTTGTTTTTGTTTCTATTGCTGATCGCCTTGGTCTTCTTCTTTCTGATCGCAGGGGTATCACATGGCCGTTGTTATGGAAGAGCGCTGCACTCGCGAGGTCTTCGACCGAGATACTGCGATTGAGGCCCTCAAGGTGGAGAACGAGCGCTTGGAAGGTGAAAAAGGGGGTTTGGCTGACTCCCTTGCAGCTCTCCGCCTTTCTCTGGTGGGGAAGGAACAAGAAAAGGAGGCTTTGAGGGCCGATCTCGCCAAGGCCCGGGATGCAGAAGCTTTGTCCGCCGAGCAGGCCCGTAGGTCAAACGAGTTGGCCGAGGGTCTCCGGTGAGAGCTGGCCTCTGAGAAGGAATCCGTGGCTGCGGTGGGGGAGCAGCTGTCTTTGTCGACGAGGCGTTTGGACTCGGTCAAGGGGGTCCTTACTGCAACCGTTGGCCATTATTGGGCCATCGTCACCGAGTTCGGCGGTGAAACCTCCGCTCCTCTGGAGGAAGACAGCGTCTACGCCCTCGCCTATTGGCTAAAGCGTCACCTTGCGAAACTCCCCGGTCTGATCAATGGCTGCACGGACTACGGGGCACTGGCGGGAGTAGTCAATTACGCCAAGCTTTTGGTGCGCGGCGGGTGCACGCATACCCAAAGTATTCCGGAGGGAGCGCTGTTGGGTCCGGATGACCTTGGTGAGACTTCTCTTGGTTTGCGAAAAACCTTGAGAAATTTCATTGGGTATTTTTGGGCTCCGTTTGGGAGACCTGCTGCCCGGAAACTGGCGGAGGAAAAGAGGGCGAAGGTATTTCTAGTCTTTGTAGCCGCTATTTTTCTCTCCTTGCTTTTTGTGAAGCTGCGAAGGCTTTCATTCCCTGTGCCACTGATATTTTAACCTGTGCCACAGGATGCGCAGAAGAGTCTTGCGGGTAGGCCTCCACCAGGTCCGCGTTCGGCGACCGCGGGCGACGCCTCCGCCGCCGTTGGCGCTCTTGTGGGAGATACGATCGGCGGCGGTGATGGTCGGAGGCCACAGACGCCGTCCCCGCCCACAGTTGATGCGGGCTCCATTCCAAGGACTTCTGCTACGGCCGATGCGCCGGAGGTCTAGGCTCTTTGTAGGACTTAGTTGTTTTGACTTGTATTTTGTATTCCAGTTGGACTCTTGTAAATAAAGTTTCTTTTGTTCTGAATGATTTTGTGGAAAATTTTAACCTTGCGCAGGTTCCGGATCGGGAGCCTGCGCAAGATGTTGCGCCTTTGACTCTCTACAATGACGGTATTTATGTGAGCGGAGAGCTTTGGGAGTATTGGCGTTCGGCCTTTCCCCGCAGCGTTGCGCGCGACGTGTTTGAGTCAGTTAAGTTTGGCATAGACGACGAGCGCGCTGGGTTTACTCGCGCGCTTGCTTGGCGCGGACCTCCGCCACAATAGTTTGGATTTTATTGTAAGTTTGTGTCCTGTAACAATGCTACTTGACGTTTTATGGAATACAAAACAGGTTCACTTTCTTGATTGTTTGTGCGGGGGCTTATGTCTATTGTGCTTGTTTACATATCTCGTCTAGTCCCGAGCTTGCACACCGTGGGCCTTTGCTTGGGCGAACGTGCGCGATACAGAGGTGGTGGTCAGGACCTCCGCCCCATGTTCTCTCCTTTTCTGTGCTTGCTTGATGGCCAGGGTAGAAGTGTTTGCAATTTTTTGGCAGGCGGGGGCGTACTTGAAGTCCGCCTGGCGAGGCTTGCTGAATCGGTGTGTGATCCGATATGAGGTTTGGCGCAGCTTGTGCAGACGGCGGAGACTTTTGGTTTTTCTTTAGCTAGGTGTTTTAGCTGTCTGGTGGTATGGGCCTCCGACGCTGCACACCCGTGGGACATGTTTCATTTGCGCAGATGGAAGGTTAGGTCTCCGGTGTCAGGGGGATGTTACGAGATTTCGTGCGATATCCCCCTTCTTCCGTAGGCCTACGCTGTTCATCATCGTGCCGTAGCTCCTGTCTCTTTTCCCACTGCCTCCGACCGTCTAATGGTGCCTCCGATTTTATGAGTTTTCGTACAATATCTATGGCCGACTTAGATACCTAAGGAGACCCCCGCCTTCATGGCCGTTGCTATGGCTTGTGTTTGTGCTCTGCCTTCTTCCCCCCTTGCGCCTTCTGCTAACTGAGGTTTTAAGGGCGTGGGGGGAACCCATTTTTATAGCGGGGTGGTGGCTTTTGGTTGTTAAACTTTTTGGTACGTTGTTTGTTGGAACGTATCTTGGCTTTAATGGCCTATATCTTGCTTGAATTATTCTTGCCTTTTGAGATCTTTTGAAGTAAATAGGCCTAGTGCCTAAGTGACAGGGTTTTGTCAGACCTTTTCCTCGTTTTGCTGTTTTGGATGGCGGAGACCTTCTTCCTGGTTCTACCGCCATAATGGTGTTGCCCCTGATGCTTGCGGTGATTTTTTTTGTTAAGGTCGGAGGCCTATTTGGCTGAGGTTGTTTTTGCCTTGATTCCTGAATTTGTTTAGGTCTTCATCAAGGTTGGATGCCTGTTTGGCCAAGGTTGTTTTTGCCTTGATGCCTGAATCTGGTCAGGTCTTCGTCAAAGTCGGAGGCCTGTTTGGCCAAGGTGGTTTTTGCCTTGATGCCTAAATTTCTTCAGGTCTTCATCAAGGTCGGAGGCCTATTTGGCCAAGGTGGTTTTTGCCTTGATGCCTGAATTTGTTCAGGTCTTCGTCAAGGTCGGAGGCCTGTTTGGCCTAGGTGGTTTCTGCCTTGATGCCTGAATTTGGACATGTCTTTGTCAAGGTCGAAGGCCAGTTTGGCCAATGTGGTTTGTGCCTTGATGCCTGAATTTGGACAGGTCTTTGTCAAGGTTGAAGGCCAGTTTGGCCATAGAGGTCATTTCAAATTGCCAATGCCTGTGGCCGGCGCTTTGAAAAGACCTGTGCTTATTTTTGTTCACCGAATATTGCGGCGCCAGAGCTGGCCGCTTTCGGTTTTGAACTTTTCAAGTGTTCTTTTGGGGAATTACCTCTTTATACTTCTAGAGGATTTTTACATTGAGCCTGCCTCATTAAAAACCTCACCTCCGCTTGGAGTTCCCCTGTGAGGAAAAGAGTACAGGTTCTTTTACATTTTTTGGTTTGAAGAAAAAAAAGAGATGAAAGGTAAATGAACTGAGGGGCCTCCGCTTATTATTTTGCGGAGGTTGCCCTTTGGTACATTGTCTAGATGTAGTATCTGCGGAGGCTGTCAATATTCCAGGTGTGGGTTGTTGTGACACCTTCGCTGTCGGTCAAGTGGAAAGAGCCCGGGTGGCCTGCTGCCGTTGCTGTGTATGGGCCTTCCCATTTCGGCTGCAGTTTGCCAGCAAGTTGTGCGTTGGGTTTTCTTCGGAGTACGAGGTCTCAGTGTTTTATGTCTTTCCTTACCACTTGAGAGTCTCTCCACTTCTTGGTTTGGGACTGATATTTTATAATGTTTTCGACTGCTTCCAGTCTTATGGCTTCTATTGTTTCTTTTGCATATTCTTCATCTTGCAACATTAGTTGTTTCGTTGTGTGGAGGCTTTCTTGCTTGATTTCCTCTGGCATCATGGCCTCTTCTCCATAAAGAAATTTGAATGGTGTGAATCCTGTTGTTCTTGAGATAGATGTATTGTGTGACCAAATCACTCTGGGTAATTCATCTACCCATTTTCCTTTGCATAGGCCCAGCAATGTTTTTGATATTGCTGAAAACACTATTCTGTTTGCTCTTTCCACAGCACCATTGGACTCTGGGTGGTATACTGAGGCAAAGGCTAGTTGTCCCAATACTTTTGCAGAATTCTTTGAAGTTCTCTGAATCTAATTGTTTTTCATTGTCTACTGTCAGAATCCTCGGTACACCAAATCTACAAATGATGTTTTGCTAGAAGAATTTTCTGACAGTTTCTGAGGTTATCTTCACCAGCGGTTTTGCTTCTATCCATCTTGTAAAATATTCTACTGTCACTATTGCGAATCTGTTTCCTCCTTGGGATGGTGGTAATGGGCCGACCAGGTCCATACCCCATCTTTGTAGCAGCCATGTCGGAGGTATAAGCTAGGTCTCCGACGATGGTTTTGACTGCCCGGGAGAGAATGTTTGGCATGCTTTGCATGTTCTGACTGTCTGCTCTGTGTCTTGTATGTGTGTTGGCCAATAAAAGCCTTGCCTTATTGCCTTTGCTGATAATGCTCTAGAGCCAATGTGCGACCCATAAATTCCTGAGTGTACTTCTTGAAGCAACTCTATGCCTTCGTTCTACGATATGCATTTGAGGAGAGGCTGAACTACTCCTTTCTTGTATAGTACACCATCTATGATTGTGTAATTTCTTGCCCTGGCCTGTATTCTTGCTGCTTTTGCTTCATCTTCTTCGGTTGTTTTGCCTTCTAAGAATTATGTTATCGCCTTTCTCCAATCTTCATTTTGCAGGTGTAGTATGGGCTTAGGTGCCTTAGATGTCTTCGCAGTTGCCGGAGACTTCAAGATTTGGTAAAAAGTTTTTGGTGGTAGTGGCAGGTTGTTTGCTGTAGCTTTTGCCAGTTCATCTGCCTCTGCATTTTCTGATCTTGGGATGTGCTTCAGGGTGAAGCCCTCGAATCTCCGCTCCAAATTTCTGACAACAGATAGGTATTTGATGAGTTTTGGCTCTCTTGCTGTGTATTCTTTCTCTACTTGGCCAGTAACCACTTGAGAATCTATTTTGACTGTCAATGTTTTTGCCCCTAGGGCCTTTGCTTTACTAAGCGCTAGGATCAGGCCTTCATATTCTGCTATGTTGTTTGTTGATTTGAACTCTAGCCTTGCTGCGTATTTCAGTCTGACGCCAGAGGGTGCCATTAGGACGACGGAGGCTCCTACTCTGGCTTGGCCCTAGGCTCCATCCGTGAATGCTATCCAGCCTTGAGTGGTTGGTTGTATCTTGGGCTCTGTCGGAGGTGTCCAATCTACTACAAAATCGGCTAGTGCTTGTGATTTGATTGCTGTTCTAGGGACATACGAGATATCAAACTGTGATAGCTCTGTAGCCCATTTGCCTATTCTGTCGGAGGCTTCTTTGTTTCTGAGCAAGTCTTGCAGTGGCAGCGATGTTGGAACTGAGATTTCGTGGGCTTGGAAATAATGCTTTAATTTTCTTGATGCCATCAGCACTGCGTAGGCTACTTTTTCTACCTCAGTGTAGTTTAGCTTGGCTCCAGACAGTGCTTCTGAGATAAAATAAACTGGTTTTTGAGTTTTGCTTGATTCTTTTTCCAGCTCGTGAACTAAGATTGTGCTGACTGCGTGGTCGGAGGCCGCCACATATAGCAATAGGTGGCTGTCCAATTCTAGGACGGAGACCACTAGTGAGTTTGCCAGATACTCTTTCAAGTTATGAAATGCCTCTGACTGTTTGGACCCCCACTCAAAGTTGTTTCCGCCCCTCAGGGCTTGGAAGAAGGGGAGGCTACGTTCTGCTGATTTTGAGAGGAATCTGTTGAGCGCTGCTATTCTTCCCGTCAGCTTTTGCACTTCTTTCTTGTTTTTGGGTTCTGCCATTATCATTATTGCTCTGGTTTTGTCTGGGTTCGTTTTGATGTCTTCGCTGCTTATGATGTATCTGAGCATCTTCCCTTTTGTAACTCCAAATATACATTTTTCTGGGTTGAGGCGGAGGCCAGCTGTCCTAAGGTTGGCGAAGGTCTCCTGTAAGTCAGAGACATGATCATCCTTGTTCTTGCTCATGACCACTATGTCGTCGACGTAGGCTATGATGTTTCTATCTAGTTGTGAGCCCAAAACTTCCTTTGTCATTCTGGCAAAGGTTGCTCCGGCATTCTGGTGTAGCAATATGTCCCGAATGGAATGGTGAAACTTGTCTTGTCTTCATCTTCTTTTTTCATCCAGATTTGGTGATACCTAGAGAAACAGTCGAGGAGAGAAAACCTCTGACATCTGGCTACCTTGTCGACGGAGGCATCTATTCTTGGTAATGGGAAAGGGTCTTTTTTGCAAGCTTTATTTAGATCTGTGAAATCTATACACATTCTCATTTTGCCATTCTTCTTTGGTACCAGTACTATGTTTGCAAGCCATTCTGAATACTTGACTTCTCTGATGACTTTTGCATCTAGCAACCTTTGCACCTCCGCCTTTGCTGCCAGGATCCTGTCCTCTGATATTTTTCTCTGTTTCTGCTTTCTTGGCCTCATGTTTTCATTGATATCCAGATCATGTTGTATGATGTCCCTGCTGACTCCCTGCAGGTCAGAGGCTGACCAGGCGAAGATGTCTTTGTTTTTTACTAGAGTTTCCATGAGCTCTTCCTCCTCTGCTTTGCTCAACTTTGAGCGGATTGTTACTTTTCTGTCTGGTAACTCCTTTTCTAGAGGGGTCACCTTTGTCTCTTCTTGACCTGCCATATCTGTTTTTCCTCTGGGCATATCCGGAGGCTCTAGTTCTTTGTCTGCCGACTCGACTGCATTGATGTTTCTTTGGGCTCTGTAGATTGCTTTTTCTATGTGTCTTGCTTCTTTTTGGTTGCCTCGGACTGTGATAATACCATGGAGTGCTGGTATTTTCATGCAGTTGCTGCATGTGGTGCTGTTGCGGTGGCGGCTCGAACCTGATTTGGTTTTGTGCCGGTGGGTTTGTTTCGAGGTAGGTTATGTGGGGAGTTTTTGGGTTTATGTAGGTCAGGCTTGCCTCCGACCTGTAGTTACCCGCCGGAGGCTGCTGCGAAGGCACTGACCGCCATACTGGTAGGAAGTTTGGGTAATAGACAGAGGCCAGTGTGGAGGGATGTATTTGGGTTGCGTTTAGCGCTGGGTACATTGGCCAGTACTGCTGGTGGCCAGTTGTGTAGGTGGTGTTGACCTCTCTTGCACTCTGCTGTGTTGGAGGTTGGGCATTCTGCTTGTTCTTCATCCTTTCCTGTGTCTCTTTTGTCTCTGGACAATCTTTGGCGTTGTGCCCTGCGTTTTCGCCGTGAAAAACGCAATATGGCCTGTGTTGTTTCTGGCTGTGGTTTTTGTTCCAGTTTTTGCCTTAGAAACCTTGCCGACCTTGGTTCCTAGTCTGGGTCTCCGGCCGTGCTGGCGCTGCCTGTTGCCCTTGCTCGGGGTGAGGTTAACCCTCGATGCTGAGCACTTACCCCTGGCCTGGTTTCTGATTTGATGCATTCTGGTTCGCATAGGTTTTCTGGGAGTTTTTGTTGTTGTTTTGCTGTCTGTTTTGACCCTGCTCCTCCAGCCTTTTCTGGAGGTCATTGTCTGATCTGCAGTATTTCTCAAACTCGTCATACAACTGCTATATGGAAGTTGGTTTCTTTCTTGCTAGGTGTGCTGCGAACGGCCCGATTCGAAGGCCTTTGATCGCTGCTTCAATAGAGATCTCGTCTGGGACGTCTGGTGCCTTCGCCTTTAGTTGCACGAATTTCCAGAAGTAGTCATGTAGTGTCTCTCCCTGCAGTTGCTTGCACTAGAATAGATCTATGGAAGTCAGTGACTGTGCTGTTAGCCCCTTGAAGTTTGCCAATATCTTGTCCCGGAGGTTCTCCCAAGAATAGATTGTGCTTGGTTTGAGCATAGAATACCAAGCCAACGCGTCGCCTTCAGCTGCAATGACAAATGACTTTGCCAAGACGGCGTCGTCTCCGCCGGTGGAGGCTACTGCTGCCTCGTAACTCATAATGAACTGATGGGGGTCTGTCTTTCCGTTGAACTTTGGTAGTGTGATTGGCTTGTACGCCATTGGCCATGGCGACTGTTGTATGCCTTCAGAGAGTGGGGACTTGGGATCGATAGGCCTCCGCAACACCTGAGATGGTATCGTGGGCTGGCTGATCAATGGTGGAGGCCCTTGTGGTATGGTTGTAGTTGGTGTTGCTGTGGAGGCTGGGATTGCGGAGGTTGACGCTGGTACTGCATGTTGCATACTTAGCATCTCAGCATGTAGGACTGCCAACTGCTGTCTTATTTCTGCTGCTTGTGCTGACGCTTGAATAGCTTGCTGATTAGCTATGAATGTTGCTGCCATTCTGTCCCTCTCTTATTGCGCTCTTTGCAACTGTGCTTGCAGTTGTTGCAGTTCTTGCTCGGGTGTTGTGGATGAGTTTGGTTGGGCCTCCGGATCTTGAATCTCTAGATCTTGGGGTTCCGGTGGTTGACCCTAGGCATCTGCTCTGGTGTCATCCTCCGCTGGCGAGGTTGCGTAGGTGCTACGAGTGTTGCGCCTAGGCCTTCCTTGCTGACCCGTGGTCATTGCTGCTCTGGTGGTGATTTTTCTTTTCCCTGCCATCGTTGGTTTGCCTTGGCCAAACCATGGTGGGCGCCAATGTTGAGACTTGCGGTCTTAGACAATGTGGAGGAGGTGGAGGCCTCCGCCCTTCAAGCGCTGCCCTCAGGCTGAGGCTCAGGAAACAGACACGACAAGCGAGCGTGTAGGGAAATGGCACGTAAAACTAGAGTTTCATTAATTCATTCACCAACCTCCCATACTGTTACAAGTGTTCCCTATTTATATGGCTCAACTACCACTTTTACAGAGTTTACAATAGTACCCTTCAACTGCTACAGTACATTCTCAGAATATCCCACTTCTTGCCTTTCTTCTCGAGGGTAATCTTGTCTTGCCGTCCTCAGGTACTGGGCCTGCGCGATTAGCCGGCCCATCAGGCCTTCGCCATCGGTCTCTGCCCCTAGGACGCCGAGGCCGCAGACCCCCGACGCCTAGTATTGTCGTCCTCCTGCTTGGGTCTCTGTCCCTACGAGCGGAGGCTGAATCGGCGCGCCCGCGCCGTCCATGAGCGCCTTCCTTTGGTTACCTGCACACACACACGTAGATAACGTTGGCGCTTGATTAGCCTAGCAGCGGGGCAGCCTTCGCCCCCTCCGGCCGGAGACGCCTATGAGCTAGCCACGCGGAGGAGGCGCCAGGGTCACCGACGGCGTCTTGCAAGCAGTCTGAGAAACCGTCATCTTTCTGGGTCTAGAGGCATGGTAGCTGGGCCTCTGCTTAGGTAGTCGGTTGGAGGCGTCTCTACGAACTGCTGGCCGCGTAGGTCTCCGCCACTCTCAGAGGCCGTGTTACAACAGGCCTACAACTCCAAGCGCCGCCAGAAGGTCGTGCGCCGCGAGGTCTATATGACCGAACTGACCACACCTACTTTCCTCCGATGGCCGGAGTCCGCCATAACCTTCGACCGCACCGACCACCTAGAGAGTGTCTCACAACCGGGGAGATATCTACTCGTAGTCGACCCGATAATCAGTACGAAGTGGCTCACCAAGGTACTAATGGATGGAGGCAGCGGCCTCAACATCATGTACGCCAAGACACTCGACATCATGGGCATTGACTGAGCGCGTATCTGGCCAACCAGAGTGCCTTTCCACAACATCGTGTCTAGAAAGCAGTCCATGCCACTTGGGCATATCGATCTACCCATCACCTTTGGGGGTCCGTCCAACTATAGGACCGAGACCCACACCTTCGAAGTGGTTGGGTTCCACAGAACTTACCACGGCATCCTAGGACGACCATGCTACGCGAAGTTCATGGTCGTCCCCAACTACACCTACCTCAAACTAAAGATATCGGGCCCAAGTGGGGTCATCACTGTCGGCACCTCCTTTTAGCGTGCCTACGAGTGCGACGTCAAGTGCTGCGATCATGCCGCAACGATCGTCGCCTCCAGAGAGCTCGCGGTCCTTAGGGAAGAGGTCACCAAAGAAGCACCCGACCCCAAGAGGTCGACCTGGGTCTTTCGAGCCAGTGGAGGGCTCCAAGGAGGTTCTCATAGATCTCGGCAGCTCCAAGGGCAAGGTGGTGCGCATTGGCACCACACTTTATTCTAAATAGGAAAGCACGCTCGTCGACTTCCTCCGCGCGAACAAAGACATCTTCGCCTGGAAACCCTCGGACATGCCAGACATTCCGAGGGGGGTCACTGAGCATGCCTTGAAGATCTGCCTAGGCTCCAAGCTGGTGAAACAACGCCTACGTCGTTTAGACGAGGGGAAACACAGGACCATCGGTGAGGAGATCGCGAAGCTTTTAGCAGTAAGATTCATCAAGGAAGTGTACCACCCAGAGTGGTTAGCTAATCATGTTCTTGTATGAAAGAAGAGTGGGAAATGGAGGATGTGTGTTGACTACACCGGTCCAACATGGCTGAGATCCCTCGTTGAGACTCTCTCGCTCTATGCTCTCGGTAGCATCGTCAAGCGAGAAGAGTATCGACGTCTGGTCTTGTGGATCCATCCACTTGAGCAGTGGCTCACCCCGCGTGGGTGAGTGGCTGCCCCCCGATGTTAGGGCCAAGGGTGATTCCCCACTGGTCCTCTCCACCACTGCCACGATACTTAGGAACCCCTCGGCCATGTCCCCCTCCGTCCGGCCCACGTCAGGCGCCATCACTTGGGCCGCTGGTGGCGCGGATCGTGCCGCTACCTTGGGCACCACCGTGGCTGCGTCTGTCTGCGCCTGGCTTGTCACAGTCATGGCCACCTCCGCTTGCATCAGTGGGCCTCGACAGGTGGCGTCGCGCCCACCACGGTTGGTGCCACAAGCGTGAGCGGCAAATCCGTCTGCTCCGACATTGGCCGCAGAATCACCTCCGTCGCCGGTTGCTCGGCGACCTCTGAGGGCTCTCCTTCAGCCCCGGCGTCCACTTGACCCACCGAGGGCACGGGCACCACCACGGGCGGCGCCTGACCGACCGACGAGGCTGTGACTCTGGCTCCACCCGGACAGAAATGGGAGCGACGTCGGGCGACGGCCGCCGTCTCGCTTGAATGGCAACACTCTTCTATGGCGCCACCGACAAAGAATCACGCCGTCTCAATATGCTGCAAGAACAGAAAAGGCATGAGTCATGCTGAAAATAGAGAAAACAGAGGACTTGGTGACTTACATTGGCGCTGTTGGCCGGTGGAGACGTTTGGGGGACAAACCCCTAGGTCCCTACTCCACCTCATCGGGGCGGGACCATTTTGAGCCCGCCCCCTGCTCCCGGGCAGAGGGGCTCACCTCCCTTGCATCCGGGGGCACGACAGCAGAGCTGCCTCCCTTCATCGGCACCTCGAGCGTGGAAGTAGATCCGGCCGCCCCTGATAGCTCTTGAGGTGCGGCAGTGGGCCACTCCCCTCCGTTGGCGCCTCGAGCGCGGCGGCAAACCCGCCCGCTCTTGCTGTCTCCTAGGGCAGGCCGACGGTTCGGCCTGTCTCCGCAGGCCCCGCGAGCGTGCTTTCCCCGCGTGGAACAGGAAAGGCCCCTTCATGAATGAGTGGATACCTGTCAGCGTATCCTCACTCTCCAGGTCATCCCACTCGGTGTCGGCGACTACCTCATCATCTCCTTCCTCGTCGTAGTCATCACCACTATCGGTTTCCTCCCCTAGCTCCCGTGCACGTATTTTCTATTGTTTCTTCTTCCTCTGGTCCTCCTTCGCTTTCCTCTACCGCTCGGCCTCGGCGCAGTTCGCCGCCGTCATGGCCAGATCCTTCGGCAGCGGAGCCGGATGATCCATAAGGGCGAGGTTCCTCGACTGGTCCCCCACTCTCGATGTCAGTATCAAGGGGTTGGAAGCCCAATTAAAGAAGAAGGCATGAGGAAGAGAAAACTTACAAGGACAATATACCCTGGTTCTGGCCGCATCGGAGGATGTCCTGGCACCAGATACACAAAATCGAGGACAGCATCGGCGTCATCCCGAGAAGGCTCCATCGCCTCCTTGATTCACTACGCTACTTCTGAGGGGGAGAGCGCTCCCTCGGCGAGTGTCGTCCTGTCAAGTGACGCCCCGGGCGCCATCATGTGCAGGGGAAGCGCGCGCCTCATCAGCGGCGCCACCCTCCTCGTGTGGTAGGCACCGATGATGCCTGACCCCTTCACGCCCCTCTCCTTCAAGATTTGGATGGCGGCGAGATGGTCCTGGATCCTCTTCTTGTCTTTCTCCAGGACTCCCCACTTCCTCCACGAGTCCAGGACCTCTTCGATGAGGCGCCCGGTGAACGCTGGCAAGGGGGCGGCTGCGTCGTTCTTGACGTAGAACCAATGCGAATGCCACCTCTTGTTGGAGGTCGACAGACGCATCAGTGGGTACTCGCTGACCCGGTTGTTGCGGAGCTGAATGCTGACGTATCCCATCGGCATGTTCAGCTCCTACCTCTTCTCCCGCTTCTTCAGGAGGGTGACGGCGATGAAGTGCCGCCACAGGTCGAAGTGGGGACTAATCCTCAGGAATCCCTCACATAGGGCGACGAACGCCGCAATGTGCTGGATTTCGTTGGGATTAAGGTGCTACAGCTCTACCTTGTAGTAATGCAACAATCCCCGAAGAAACTTGTGGGCGGGGGTGGCAAATCTCCGCTCATGGAAGTGAGCGAAGGACACGACATAGCCATCGGGCGGCAACGGTGCATCCTCGTCGCCGGGCAGCCGCCACTCCTCAGCGGTGGTCCGCGCGCAAAGAAGACCACGGCGAACGAGGCCCTCTAGGCGCTGGAGGGTGATATCAGAGCGGCACCATGGCTCCATTGGAGGATTGGGGTGGATGGATGCGAAGTCAACGACGGCTGAGACGCGGATGCGAGGAGCTTGGGCGATTGGCGGCGGAGGTTGTAGATGCGAAGGCAAGAAGACAGAGTATGAAACCTTGGGGGCGAACCCTTAGGTTATATAGGGGCGACACATGCGAGGAAAACAACCGTCCACCTCCATCTCCGTGCCTGCCATGACTTGACCCAACGTCACGATCGTGGGATATGCGCACGCAATCCCTATCCTTTCCCTCAGAAGACGCGTCGGTCGTTTTGCCTCCCCGGGCGGACCGGGACTCGTTACGAATAAGAAGGATATGGATCAAAAAAGCACCTCTACAGCCTGTCTGGGCCCAGGAGGTCGACAGTTGGCCCATCAATGGGTTCGACAGCCGCTCCAAGCCGTCCTACGATAAGGGATGGCAAGGCATGGGCCCCGCCAGCGATCAAAACCCATGCGCACGAACGCCACATGCGTCTTGGCCCACGAATGAGTCACAGCCAGGCCGGCCCTTGCTGGATCCCCGCGAACGGGATACCGGGACTCCAATTGAACAAACCAGTTAGCAAAACACCGAATCTCAAAGCCATACCCGCGAAGGGTCCGAATCACCCCCAGGTGATTCTATCCGAATCACCCAGGGGCTCGGGGGCTACACCCACCGGGTGCGCACGCGCGCACCCGCTGGCAAGTCGAAAAAGCCTCCAAAGGAGTGTTCCACTCCTCCGTATGCTCAGGGGCTACACCCACCGGGTGCCCTCACGCGCACCCACTAGCAAGTTAAAAAATCCCCCAGGCGATTCTACCCAAATCACCCGAGGGCTCAGGGGCTACTGTCGGGGACCACATACTAGGGTACCTGAAGAAGAGGAGCTGATAACCATCAACGTTGATACATCCGAACAAGACAAGACCGCGACTACACCTCTTGCCCGATGTCCGAGGGATAACTCCGTCTCGTCCGACCCCCGAGGGATGGCACCGCATCGTCTGACCCCCGAGGGTTGGCTCCGCCTCGTCCGATCCCTGAGGGTGGCTCCGCCTCGCCCGACGTCTAAGGGCTAGCTCCACCTCGCCTAACGTCTGAGAGCCAGCTCCGCCTCGCCCGATGCTTGAGGGTGGCTCCGCCTCGCCCAAGGTCTAAGGGTCGATTCCGCCTCGCCCGACGTCTGAGGGCCGGCTGCACCTCACCCGAGGTGTGAGGTTCAAAACTCGAAGAACGAATGCGAAAGAAAGGTTCTGCTCCCTGCCGAACTAGAGAGTGCAGACTGTCCGTACCTCAAGGGCAGACTGTCCGCGTCTGGAACGAACGAGCGTACGGATGAAGGGAGCAGTCGCGACTCAGGCGATGGGTCTGCTCACCGCTGAGGGCACGGGCGGCGAGCGCCACACGACGGTGCGAGCTCGGCCTGGCAATGACGAAAGGCAGAGCACGGGTCTGCACGTGCTTGGTGCCTGGGAGCGCTCGCCCACGGATGTGCTCGACCTGAAGTCGCACGCAAGCTGAGAACGGAGGGAGAGACGACGAGCTCCTAGGCGAGCGGCCAGCCACGAGCACCCACGGCAAGTACCGCTCAAGCGAGCTCGCTTGGTGCCCAAGCACCTAGCGCTGGTAGGACTGCCGCTGGGCTACTGGACTGCTGCACCATCTTGAAACAGACACGAACACACGAACAGAGAAGAAGCAAGGGAACGAACAGAAGGGGAAAAAACGAGCAGCCGGGGCATCAGATCAAGCAGCCTGCCACGGAGACCTACAGCCAGCGCCGCTCAAGAGAGCTCGCCGGGCGCCTAAGCGCTCTGTGCTGGTAGCGCTACCGCACGGCACAGCAGCCCCCAAGCTGAACCTCACGAGCAACAAGCAGGAACAGAAATGCTGAGCACTACGAACAGAGAAAAAGGCAAAACTAAAATCAAAAGAAACTCCATCAAAACTCAATGATTCGCTCTCAAATTTTTCCCAGATGAAATTCGAATAGGAAAGATCCTATTCCCAAAAGATCATCCCCTGAAATTGATTCCAACTCTGGGAAATTGAGATCGAACCAAGACGAAAAAGGAGAAAAACTCAAGAACACAGTAAACGAACGAAAATCACAGCTTCAATCGACGAATACCAGAGGACAACCGGAGGATTCGGGCCTCCATTCTCAACTCGAATCTCAGGTTTGATTACACAAATTTGGAATTTATGGTTCTCTCTCAAGAACGTTAAAGGAGGGAAAAACCTAGGGCAAGCAAAAATGAAAATGGGAGAGGTAAGTGAGATGGGGGCTCCCTCGTCCTATTCAACTGGGCTATTACACAATCTCAGTTTCGCTTCTAGATATTTTGAGTCGAACAACTTAACCCGAGGACGTTATGGTCCAACCTGATGTAATATTCATCCGACGGCCACCGCGCCCTTCATGAGATAGGTTCGCCTCGACGCGAACTCCTCGATGCCGCCACGTGCCATCCGTTCCTCCTCGGAACCTCCGCCCAGGATTTGAGGCCCAAACCCGTGAAATCGACCACCGATGGTTTTGAAGCCCAAACCACCAAACCGCCCGCGAGTAGCGTAATCCATACGCGTCCCCCGCCACTCGACACGTGTCACCGCCGTCCTCGACCGGCCGGCCGCCAAGTCCTCCTGATCCCCGCTCGACTCGCACGTCCACCGTCTTGACTCGGTCAACATGGTCACTCCCATGTACATTTGCTCTTGTCGATGTCCCAGATGTCAGCCACCGCGGCTGGTCACCCGGCCTCCTGGTCCATCAGTCCAAGCCTCACGTTCGTCCTTCACCGCTCCCGGTCCGTCAGCACGGCACGTCTCAACTTGACCTTCACCTTGTCATCGACCACCGCATCCGAGCTCCACACCTGCACACCACAAGCCAAGAGACATATCGCACAACCCAACTCACGCCATGGTTTGCTCACAAACTCAAACTAGGTCGTGGATCATGTTGACAATCACTCATCACAAAACGAACTACAAGGGCACATATCGACCTTGTGTTCGCAGGACGACACATAGGACAACTCCCAACTAGAGTAGGGATGCAAGCAGGTTGACCCACACAACCCACAAAGTTAAATCTATATGTGGGTTCGTAGACCAACCATTTGCATTCTACCCTAGAGGCGACTACAAAAGAGAATAAATGAAAAGCCTAATTTAGAAAAAAAATCTATTGGAGTGTCTATATTAGTTAGTTCAGAGAGCCAATTTAGAAAATCCAAATTTCCACATGCTCTTGGAGTTGCTAGAGGTTGAAAAATAAAACAAACTCCTACGATCTAGTTTATGCATCTAAATTTAAAGAGCCCTAGGTAAGAATTCTCTCAAAGGTACGTGTTAGATTCCAGTAATGTTTAAATAATTAAATTTAACTTTATAGCAAGAGGAGAACTTCTAAATCTAGATATACATTTATGTCTAGATATACAGTAAAATTAATGTATCTAGAAAATCTAAAATATTTTATAATTTGGAATGGGGTGAATACCACGTTGAAGTCCGAATCAGTTTTAGTAAAAAAAAAAAAAAAAAAAAAAAAAAAAAGCCCCGCAAGCTGCACACAGCAGTTATGTATTATGAAAACATTATTTATAATTATAAAGTTGGCAATCTCTTTATGAAGATGAGTTATTATATATTATGAAAGCATATTTATGCAGTTCCTCCAGCTCGGGGAGTCTATATAAAGCCAGGCATCTTGGCCATCTTCTCCAAGCTACCAGGCCAGCCAACAGCCATCTTCAGCGACCCAGCAGGGGCATCGAGATGGCCACCAGCAGCCCCGTCCCTTTGGTCTCGCAGGTGCAGCGCAAGCCACAGACATTCACCCCAAGCCCATGGGGTGACTTCTTCCTCCGGCACATCCCATGCACTCCATCAAAGGTACCAACAAGCCGGCCACCATTGTTCCCTTTCTATAAAACTTGAGCATGTCATCTTAAATTTGCTAGCATCTACGCATTGCCTGGCCGTGGTAAAAATTAAATGGTGAATCAAAAAATGGTTCTTGTGCGCTACATAGTTCCCCTTAACACCAAATGGCCCATTGCAGCTCTTGGCAATGAAGGAGAGGGCACAGAGAAAGAAGGAAGAAGTGAGGCAGATTATACTTGAAACCGTTGCCTCCTCCAACCTGGTACGGAAGCTGGAGCTCGTTGACACGCTGCAACGGATCGGGGTGGACTACCACTACAAGGAGGAGATCGATGATTTGCTTCGCTCTGTCTACGACGACAAGGATGGAGGCTCTGACAATCTCTACATCACCTCACTGAGATTCTATTTGCTCAGGAAGCATGGGTACGGAGTCTCTTCGGGTATGTAATTAAGATCATCAACTAATTAAAACTAGTATATGCATGTTTCCTTTCATCGATGCTAATGCTAAATGTGTGTTGGGTGAACTAGATGGTCGTGTGAAATTTTGAGCCGTGTTGAATATAATGTTCGATTACGTGTGCAGATGTGTTTGAGAAATTCAGGGATGAGCAAGGGAGCATTTCAAGTAATGATGTCAGCTGCTTGCTGATGTTGTATGATGCTGCGCATCTGAGAACTCGTGGGGAGATATACTTGACAACATCGTCACTTTCAACAAGAGCCACTGGTACAGAGATGGCCTTTACTCTCGGTGAAGAACCTCCTCTAGTCCTGGTTCCCCACCCGGGAGCAAGCATCCGGGACTAAAGGGGTCCTTTAGTCCCGGATCAGGAACCGGGACTAAAGGAGACCTTTAGTCCCGGTGGGTAACACCAACCGAGACTAAAGGTGCCTCCTGACATGCCACGAGGCCGGCACCCTTTAGTCCCGGTTGGTAATACGAACCGGGACTAAAGGTTTTTTTTTTTTTTCTTTTCTTTTCATTTTTTTGTTTTCTTTTCAAAATAGGTTTTCAAAGTCGTATTGTACGCTGCTAATAATACATTTATATGCGCGTATAGTATGTTTCGGTTCAAGCACAATGAACGTATTAAATCACACAATTCAAGCATACAAATATATATATATATATATATATATATATATATATATATATATATATATATATATATATATATATATGCATGCATGCATATATATATATATATATATATTTACATGCATGCATGCATATGTGTATTTTACATTATATTATTTCATGTGCATATATTACAAAAGATTGCATTACAGTTGTTATGATATAACAAGTTTTCTCTCATCCTCTAGCTTGGCTTCCATGGCAGTGTTGGGTCGAAGTAGAACTCGCCCTTGGAATCGATGACCTGGTCATTAAAAAATCCGGCTATAGACTCTTAAATTGCTTTGATTTAGTCTTGCAGTATGACCTTTTCCTCCAACCATCGAGCCTACAGGTTTGAATTAAAGGAAAATAAATTAATATATGTACATACATATATATATATATAAAGACATAGTAACACAATCAATAATAATAATTAAATGAATATATAGTGTATTTTTAACGTACTTTGAGTCTCTCTGTAGGAGTCTCTCTGTAGGAGTTCTTTGGAAGACCTCCTTGATAAACTTGCAAACATAGTAACCACAGTAGTTGTTTTCCTGTTCATGCCTCAGACACCACTTTACGAGAAAAAGATTTGTCATCCAATCTGGTGATCCGGTGAAAGCTATATGTTTAATTAATAAAGATGATGCGATTTAGGGGACTTACTCTCAAAGGGATTACATTCAGTGGTGCTTTGTATTTTCCCATGTGTTGCTTCTCAATAAAGGTTTTCCAAACACTGCCCAATAAAAAATTTGCCATGTCATCAGATATAGTTAATCATCATGTTTGTGTGTATATATAGTTGCTAGAGATACCAAAATTACCTCTGGATAATATCTATTATATCTTGGTAGTCTTGTTGTGGTTTTCTCATCGAGTCATAGATTATCAAGTGACTTTTCACCAGATCGATGTCCATCAATATCCAGTGATTGCTGCATGTGTTTATAGGATATAACGCATAACACTCATTAATTAACTAGAATCAACATATGAGCCATTAAGGATGATCGACATTATTAACACTCACTTGAAGTTGTAGGGAAAGAGTATATCCTTCTTGTGGCGTTGGTTCACTAAGAAGTTCATGAGGTTACTCTCTGACTTAGACTTCCAATTAGGCTTTGGAGTAACTGGGTCTTTGAATACTATATGGGGATTAACAAAACCAATTTCATTGCAGCCTTCCTTTCTGCGCTCTGTCATTGTAAATCTGCATATATATAGTACTTGTTAGGATACTTTATATGCATATACACACATATGATGAGTTTAATAATAGATCAAAAGAATTATTACTTACCGGCAATAGTAGCTAATGATAACTTTGTCCAGAGAGGTCAGGTGGCATAGTTGATGAAATTCTGCAAAGTCAACATACATAACATCATCGCCACGAAACCAATGTTCGTCTCTAATTCTGACACCAACGCAGAAGTCTCCACCGGTAGACACCTGCATGTACCACTTGTTTAGCAGGTACATTTGCGTCCCCAGATCACCTAAGGCTTGAGGGTTGTATAGACTCTGGCCTAGTACAATTTTTTTCTTCCAAATATGAACCTCCGCCGCACTCTCAATGTTTCCATCACCAAACATCTGGTAAAGGTCGAGACCAGTCACTTCAATAAATTCACCAAGGTGGTCCAAATCGACATCCGGAGGTATGTTTGCTTGATGCATTAATCCTAAATTCGAACCATATTCATTACCAACAACTAGCGGGGGGACTGATTGGTGCGATTGTTGTCCGAGTTGTGCAACTCCTTTCCCCGCCCGCTTTTTTTTTCGTGTGCCTCAATTGACTTGGTGAGAGTGCGGTCATAGTCCGTTAACGTTGATTTGGACTGACTTACGAGATTCCTTGTTGTTGTTTGGTAAGAAGCCACCTTTTTCTTAGAATATCCGGAGCTACGAAGAAGTACGGTTTCTTGGGTTTCTCCTTGCTTCTTGATCCTTTTAAGTTTGTCATAGAATCTGGACATATCTTTTTTTATATGCATCGCCACTTCTTCCTTCTCTTGAGATATTATTTTGGGAATAGCCCTTGGTTTCATAGTGGCTTTCTTTGCCAGCGGGGACTGGTTCTTTGTTTGCGGGGCTGGTCTCTTGCTAGTACTTAGCTTCTTGGTAGGCGGGGCGGGGAGGCGTTGGAGACCTCCTTGGAGGTGGTGGTGGTGGCGTTGGAGACCTCCTTGGAGGTGGCGGCTCATGGCGTTGGAGACCTCCTTGGAGATGGTGTGGATGCAGCCTCGCCTTCCAACACATTGTCATCGACTGAGCACTATGATGATCTGGCGATTGAACAATTAGATTTGAAGTTGGGGAGGATCTGCTATAAAAAAGGAATGACATATTATTATGAGCAGATTGTTAATTATTTAATCCAATATAAATTAATGATGTAGTGTTTTCATCCGCACCTATGGTGAGGTAGTTCAGAGGAGGTGGAGGCGACATCCGGGAATGATGATGTAGCGCCATGCCATAGAATGAATGTCTTCTCGCTTCTCCTAGAGTCTTTCGCCATCACCTCCGGGAATGTCAAGAGGCAAATCACTAAAACCTTTTTCAGCTTTATCTACCGAGATGGTAGCATATCCTTCTTGGATTATATTCCCATGAATCCTTGGTGTCTTGGTTCTGTCGATAGGATTAACAAGACCGATAGCCACCTTGATTGTGGAATTCCCCTTTGGAATGTGTAGCTCACATGATGTACAAGGTTCAGTGACGTCATCCACAGGGAAGCGCAGTCCTGTGTCCCCTTGATTTGGTATCTCCATGGAAGTGCAACTGCTTTTCAACTGAACAGATTGGCTAATGTTGATTTCTGGCTCTGATGCCTGCTTGCTTGCACTCACTGCTATTTGCACTTGCCTTCTGATTTCCTCCTGCATTCTCGCTTCAAGGTTTTTTTTCCCGCTCCTGTGCTTCACGCACCGCTTCCTCCAACCTCTAGAGCCGCTGTGCCTCTTCTTCCTTCTTTCTCTGGCGGCTTCTATAGGAAGGTCTGTCCTGAGGGAATCCATGCTCCCATGAGACACTACCTTTGCCTCTAGTTCGGCCACCGTGTTCAATAGTCCCGATGGCGTATGTCAGTTCATCCTTCTCTCTGTTGGGCCTGAACGCACCACTAGCAGTAGCTCTCTGAGCATAAAACAATCTTTCTGCTGCTTCTTCCAGTCTTACGCCATAAACGCACTTCCCTGTCTCCTGGTCCAGTGTTCCCCCATGAGCGAAAAACCAATTCTTTGCACGCTCTCCCCACTCGAGTGATTCTGGTGTGATACCCTTGGTAAGAAGGTCTGCTTCCATTTTGTTCCACTTCTTAATGGCAGTCGGGTAGCCACCTGATCCCAAGTTATGGTGGTATGTCTTCTGTTGGGCATTACGTTGGTTCTTTATCACCTGACTCACACTCTCTTCTGACGTCTTATACTGTACAAACTCATCCCAATAGGGCCTCTGCTTTGAGATCGGGCTTGGGACAGTGAAATCTGGTGCTATGTTCTTCTTGACATACGTCGTGTATAGGTGTTTCTTCCAAGTCTGAAACTGGGTGGCCATCTTCTTCATTGCCCAATCCCTAACTCGCTCCTTCAATTCATCACCATCTATTATATCATCATAACCATCTGTTTGGAGCATGAAATGTACCAAGACATCTTTCCAAATTAACGTCTTGTCACGATCGGAGAAAAACTGATATGAGGAGCATTGGTCTTCTTCTTCCATTCGCGGGTACTGATCTGGAGCCGGTCCCATACAAGGTAACCACAGTGGTGCATGAATTTCATTTTATTTGGCCCCCCGGTTCGCCTGTATCCACATTGAACTCCGAGATGATGAAGCGGCCCTCCAATGGCTTTTTGGGACCTCAAACATTTTTACTCTTCGTTGTAGTTGTTGATGTCGATCCAGAGGGCTACAAAACATAAACATTATTTTTAATGTCATGAGCACACATAAAACATGATAATATATATAGCTAATAATAAAAAATATATACTTGGCCAATATGTTGTTGCTCATTTTGTTCAAGAGCTAAGTACTGACTCCCATCATCTGCATCCACTTGCACGTTATTTTTAGCACCATCATCGCCGGCAACTTGAGTGCCAGTGTTGATCAAATTCATCATCAACTCCTCCTCATCCATGTTTATCAGATCAGCCATCTAGCTTCAAAAAACAAAACCAATATATAGTACGTCAAATCTTTGCTATACATAAACGGCGAACTACGTCGGTACTAGGGCGAATTAGGGCTATACATAAACGGCGGAGGGCGAATTGCGTCGGTGACTAGGGCAAACCACGTCGGTGACATCAACAACGCGGTTTGCCCTAGTCACCGACGCAATTCGCCCTAGTGTGATTGTTTAGCGTTAACGATAACAATAATACGAATGTTGATCGACTAGGCCATGAGAGAGGGCGGTGTGACGAGAGTGGCGGTGCTCCACTCCGCTATATATACCCTAAACCCTAGGGCGAACGAGGGCGGCGGTGCTCCATCGTATAAACCCTAAACCCTAGGGCGAACGAGGGCGGCGGTGCTCCGCCGTATACATAGAAACGCATGGGCGAACGAGGGTGGCGGTGCTCCGCGATGTATATATACATGCATATGAATACAAATGATGTATATATACATGTCGGCGCGGTGGCCGGCGTGCTGACGACGACGACGTGAGGCGGGCCGGCGTGCTGACGACGACGACGTGAGACGGCTGCGGTCAATGCGCTGGAGGGTGTGGCCCGCGCATCGGGCCAGGGCTATGATCAAAAGGAGTATATTATATATCATGCATGCATGTCCACATGTTTTTTTTTTTTTGCAAAACACAGTACAAACGTCAATATATAGCATTGCAAACCGGCAAAAAAATAAAAAAAATTGCACAACATCGCGCGTCGGCCATCCCCCCATTCCCGGCCGTGAAACTCCATAGCCATGAGCAAGCCACGGCACCGCGCCATCATCCTCGCCACGGCCGGCCATGCGACCCCGCCATGCCCATACTGCGGCACTAGGAGAGAGAAAGCCGAGAGAACTCACCTCGAGCGGGCGTGGTGGAGGGCCACACGGGCGCGCGTGGTGGAGGGCCGCACGAGGTTGTCGGTGGCTGCACGAGGCGAGGCGCGGGCTCTGGTGTCACGGCGGCGGGCTGATGCGCAGGGGAAGACGAATTGGCGGCGGCGCGAGGAAGAAGAGAGAAAGGGTGGCGGTGTTCGACGAGGAAGAAGAGGAGGGGATCGATCTGTGCCAGACACTGGCGCTTATATACCAGGGAGATTTACTCCCAGTGCCAGCCACCAGCCGGGAGTAAAGGTCCTTTACTCCCGGTTCATATTACCAACCGGGAGTAAAGGTACTCCTGGTTGGTAACACGCACCGGGAGCAAAGGCTTTTTTGGCGGGCCACGAAACTGTAGCCCACCTTTACTCCCAGGTGGGCTTCCCACCTGGGAGTAAAGGTGGGCTGCAGTTTTGTTTCCCGCCTGTTTTGAGCAAAAATTTTTAATAGAAATGCAATAGTCTTGTTAAATACATAGTAAATTAAATAAAAGACATAAAATTATTTTGTTAAAAATATGGATTTTCTTTTTCTTCATTGCACATAGGAAAAATCTATAACCTAACTTTTTTTATTTTTTGTTATAATTATAAAACATAATGTAACTAATATTTATTATTTTGTTAATGCAAAAATATAATGTTTAATTAAAATTATTAAAACTATTGGTTTTGGATAGGAAATTTGTTTTCATATCATTTTAACGTTAATATTTTAATTTTTCATCACTCAATATCCTAATTTAACTTTTCGAGAGAGAAATCCCACCAAATCAAACATTGATTTAATTTGAAACACGACATAATAAACATCTGAATTCACAATTATTACATAATATCTCAAACACACACTATATTAAATCACTGTATCATCAAGTGGGCACAGCAGTGAACTTCTTCTTTACGTATGTCCCTTGGTTATGATCGCGTCGTAACCATGGAGTGTCCTCATCATTTATCAAGATGCTATGGTCTTTGTTCACTTTGAAGGGTGGAATTCGGTCATCCTTTTCATAATCTTCTGACATGTCCGACTTATCCTCAATTCCCACGATGACTCTTTTCTCTGAAAGAACTATGTGGCGCTTTGGCTCTTTGGTTGAGTCATTATCGTTTTTTCCCTCTTTTTGGTTTGGTAGACATATCATTGACATAGAACACCTGATTCACATCCTTGGCAAGGACGAATGGTTCGTCTTTGTACCCAATATTACTAAGGTCTACTGTTGTCATTCCATACTCGTTGTCTACTGTTACCCCGCCTCCGGTCACCTTGACCCATTGGCACTTGAACAATGGGATCTTCAAAGTAGGTGCATATTCTAGTTCTCATATTTCATCTATGCGGCCATAAGATGTCTGCTTATTCCCATTCGGGTCTATGGCATCTATGCGGACACCACTGTTTTGGTTGGTACTCCTTTTATCTTGGGCTACTGTGTAGAATATGTTCCCATTTATCTCGTACCCTTTGTACGTGATGATATGCCATGATGATTGCATAGTCAATAAATACAGTTGCTCATGGATGCTCTCATCACCTTGACATTTTTTTCGCAACCAACCGCCGAAAGTTTCCATGTGCTTACGCGTAATCCAAGCTTCAGTCTTCCCTGGAAACTCGGATCGTAAGAGATCCTTGTGTCTCAATATACGGATCTACCAAAGATGAGTTCTGTAGAACTATGTAGTGCGCTTTATTGAAATAATCATCCTCCGTACCAATATATGTTTTCCTCCCTAGTGTCCCCTTTCCGCTTAGTCTCCCCTCATGTCTCGATTTAGGAACACCAATTGAATCAAGGTCGGGAATAAAGTCAACATAGAACTCAATGACTTCTTCTGTTCCATAGCCCTTGGCGATGCTTCCTTCTGGGCGAGCACGGTTGTGAACATATTTCTTCAGGACTCCCATGAATCTCTCTAAGGGGAACATGTTGTGTAGGAACACAGGACCGAGAATGAAAATCTCCTTGACTAGGTGAACTAGGAGGTGTGTCATGATATCAAAGAAGGAAGGAGGGAACATCAACTCAAAGCTGACGAGATATTGAACCACATCATTCTGTAGTTTAGCTAGATCAGTTGGATCAATTGCCTTCTGAGAAATTGCATTGAGGAATGCATATAGCTTCACGGTGGCTAGACGTACATTTGGAGGTAGAATTCCTCTTAATGCAACTGGAAGTAATTGCGTCATGAGAACGTGACAGTCATGGGACTTTAAGTTATAGAATTTCTTCTCTGGCACATTTATAATACCCTTTATATTCGAGGAGAATCCAGATGGTACCTTGATGTTGTTTAAGCATTCAAACATGATTTCCTTCTCCTCTTTGCTTAGAGTGTAGCTGGCAGGACGTAAGTAATGGCGTCCATCATCTGTCTTCTCTGGATGCAGGTTGTCTCTTTCTCTCAAACAACGCAGGTCCTGTCATGCTTCAAATGTGTCCTTAGGCTTTCCATACACACCCATGAAGCCTAGCAGGTTCACACAAAGATTCTTCGTCAGGTGCATCACGTCGATCGAGCTATGGACCTCAAGGACTTGCCAATAGGGTAGCTCCCAAAATATGAACTTATTCTTCCACATGGGTGCGTGACCGTTAGTGTCGTTCGGAACACGTTGGCCGCCATGTCCTTTTCCAAAGACGACTTTCACATCATTGACTATATCGAGTGCATCCTCACCGGTTCGGTTGCGAGGCTTGGTCAGGTGGTCTGCCTTCCCTTTATAATTATTGCCTTTCTTTCTTACGGGGTGATTTGCAGGAAGAAATCGACGATGGCCAAGGTACATGACCTTTTGACATTTTTTCAAGAATACACCTCTAATATCACCGAAGCAGTGTGTGCATGCATTATATCCCTTGTTTGACTGTCCTAAAAGATTACTTAGAGCAGGCCAATCATTGATTGTTACGAACAACAATGCTCGCAGATCAAAGTGTTCATGTTTGTACTCATCCCACACACATACACCTTCTTTATTCCACAAAATGAGAAGTTCATCAATAAGTGGTCTCAGGTACACATCGATGTCATTGCCAGGTTGCTTCAGGCCTTGGATGAGCACAGGCATCATAATGAACTTCCGCTTCATGCATAACCAAGGAGGAAGGTTGTAGATACTTAGAGTAACAAGCTAAGTGCTATGACTACTGTTCTGCTCTCCAAAAGGATTGATACCATCTGTACTTAAAGCAAACCTTAAGTTTCTTGCGTCATTTGCAAACTCTGGGAATTCTCTGTCGATTGCTCTCCACTAGGACCCATCAGCAGGGTGTCTCAACATATTGTCTACCTTACGGTCTTCTTTGTGCCATCGCAATAATTTTGCATGTTCTTTGTTTCTGAACAGATGTTTCAAGCGTGGTATTATAGGAGCATACCACATAACCTTGGCAGGGATTTTCTTCCGCGGACGTTCACCCTCAACATCACCAGGGTCATCTCGCCTGATCTTATACCGCGATGCATGGCATACCGGGCACGCATTCAATTTCTTGTACTCTTTGCCACGGTAGAGGATGCAGTCATTAGAACATGCATGTATCTTCTCGATTTCTAGCCTCATAGGACAGACAACTTGTTTTGCTTCGTAGGTAGTAGCGAGCAATTCATTGTCCTTCGGAAGCATCTTCTTTTGAATTTTTAGTAACTCTCCAAATTCCTTGTCAGATACACCATTCTTTGCCTTCCATTGCAGCAATTCTAGTGTGGTTCTCAACTTTTTCTGCCCTGCATCACAAGTTGGGTACATCAATTTCTTATGATCTTCAAGCATCCGCTCGAACTTGATCTTCTCCTTTTCACTTTCACATTCTCTTTGTGCGTCACGAATGACCTGACAAAGATCATCAGCAGACTCATCTTCTGCGGCTACCTCTTCTTCAGCTTCTCCTATTGCAGTATCATTGAAGCACGCACCATCGGGAATAATATCATTGTCGTCCCATTGTTCTTCTTCACCTTCTTCCATTACAACGCCGGTTTCTCCGTGCTTCGTCCAACAAATATAGTTTGGCATGAAACCCGACTTGAACAAGTGTGAATGAAGAGTCCTTGAGCAAGGATATTCCACCGTATTCTTACATACGACACATGGGCAGCACATGAAACCATCGCGTTTGTTTGCCTCGGCCGCACGTGACAAAGAATGCACGTCGTCCATGAACTCTTGGGAGCGACGATCAGCATTATACATCCAATGCCTACTCATCTGCATTACATGACATAAATACCATATTAAAACCTAGAATATAATTAGTTAATTATACAACATGCATACCACCACAAAAGCTATAAATTTAAGAAATCCTCGCTACAACGTAGACAATCCCAACTACCACTAAACATACTAAAGCTAAAATGCACTTCAGCAGCACAAGGATTTCGCGACCAATCCCAACTAAAATAAACAAATCCCCCGTTTGTTCAACATCTTTGGGCTTCTTCGGCTGGATCACTACCTCATTAGCCACCATATCTGCCTGTTGTGCAAGATATTTTTGTACGAGTTCAACATACTCTTCCTCCCAGTAGAAGCCTGAACATCCAGTGCCATCCCACTGAAATTAAAACAGAAAATTAGAACTTTAATCACAACCATCATGAAAATAGGTATAAACTAACCATAGTCATTAAATACGATAAAATAACTCACATTGCGATTCAGACACTTGTAGAAAATGTGACCCTTGTTGGGACCCTCCTTCACTCGGTACTCCATCACAATCTTTGTCTCATCACAACACTTGTCGCATGCAATGAGTGGGAGGCCCGGCCTAAGTCACTTTGGAAACCCATGAGAGGCCGAGGACCCGGAAGCAGTTGCCATCTACTCTCTATACTCATTTTTTAATACACTGTAAATTTCTCATTTTATAAACAAATAAAATTAAAAAAACTCTAAAATTCTCTATATCTCTAAACAATGAAGTGTGCTATGCATGCTACAAATAAACGGTGAATACTAGTTTTTAATAGCTACTTTAACCTTCCTTCATGTAAATATGCAAGCTTGAAGTTTAAAGGTTTCCAGAGCGTTTAACACTACTCTGCTTGTCGAGAAAGTTGCTAGTGTTGTGTCATTGGCATTTTTCATGGCCGTGGCCATGGTCATTGTGTTCTCGTTTTTTACTGCGGCAGGTAAATAATTCACATGATATTGGCCTTGTTCGGCTTACCCCATATTCGGCTTGTTCAGCTTCTTTTTCCAGCCGGAACAGTGTTTTCCTCTCACAACAATTCAGCCGAAACAGTGTTTTTCAGCCAGTTTCAGCCAAGTTTCAGACCAGCGAACAGGGCCATTTCCACAAATTAACAGAAGAATGGGAGTGTACACACATAACAATCGATTATCGTTTATATTTATATATATAGTACGTTTGGGTACGGTGATTGACAGACTACTACGACGATATCGGGACGTGGGAATAAATAACCATCCGTACTAGTTGACCTTGCTTACGTGATCATCTCGGCGAGCATTTCTCCACCGGACGGCACCGTACTTGGCCACGGAAGAGCTCCGATTCTACAAGGAAGGGAACACGGTCTTCCACGACCGTTGCCGCTCTCCCTCGTAGAATCAAAGCTCCTCCTTGACGTCCGTTACCGCTCGGCAGAGAACATGCTCGCCGAGATCAACACGGTCCGCAAGTTCAACTAGCTACTTTAACATTCGTTCTTGTAAATATGCAAGCTTGAAGTGATTTTGAGCTCAAATTGCTTACAAATGAAAAAAAACCACAATAAAGAACCATATATATATAGTGAACAAAATAAGATAAGACAATGGTGAAAAATGAGAGTATGAGATTGGTAACCTTTACAACTGAAGAATCAATGGAGGAATCGAAAAATGGATGGAGGAACAATGGAGGGAGGAAGCAAGAACACTAGTGCAGTGAGCTTCAAAATGTGCTGAGCTCGGGCTCGGGGAGGAAGGAGACGGTCGGGATATAAAGGGGGGACCTTTAGTCCCGGTTGGTGGATCCAACCGGGACTAAAGGCCCCTACCCAATGGCTACTGCGTCAGACAGAGGTGGCAGGGACCTTTACTCCCGGTTGGAGCCACCAACCGGGAGTAAAAGTCTACCTTTAATCCCGGTTGGTGGCTCCAACCGAGACTAAAGGTCCCTGCCACCTCTGTCTGGCGCAGTAGCCGTTGGGCAGGGACCTTTAGTCCCGGTTGGAGACACCAACCGGGACTAAAGGTATCTCTAGCCCCGGGCGCAACAAAATCCGGGACTAGAGCCCATTTTGGCCGATGATCAAAGGTCTGTTCCCTACTAATGAGCCACCTCCAATCTCTACTGCTGCTGGAAAATTTGGGGCCAGAGCAACAAGACGAGGTCCAGTGCACTTTGGAAACACCTCGGTTCAGGCGGGTCAAGAGAGTGGAGACAAGGCGCTACATCTCAGTATATGAGAAGAAGGCTACACGGGATGCGACCATACTGGAGTTTGCAAAACTAGACTACAACATCTTGCAAGCTATCTACTGTGATGAGTTGAAAGAACTTACAGCGTAAGGAAACCACACATTGGTATTAGTAAATTGGCGGTAATAATTTACTTAATGGAGTTGCTTACTTATTTCGCCAGCTAATAATACACATTTACTTGACAATGTATAGATGGTGGAAGGATTTCCAATCACGAATAGATCTGTGCTTTACAAGGGACAGAATGGTGGAGCTGCATTTTTGGATGCTCGGAGTGCTTTTTGAGCCTTATCACTCATATCCACGGCAAATGATGACAAAGTTTTTCATAATCATGACCTTAATTGATGACCTTTATGACAACTACGGCACCACAGAGGAGAGCGATATCTTCACTGCGGCCATGGAAAGGTTTGCCTAGCTACTAGATATTATATGTTCTTAAAGTCAGATTACATGTAACTAAGATGAACAAAACTTATATATGCGTCACCGAAGTTTACCTTGCTTGAAAAAACTAATGACAGGTGGGATGAAGAAATCACAGAACAGCTTCCAACATACATAAAGGCACTCTTCATCAACATACGTAACACTACAAATATGATCGAGGAGGAGTTAAGACACAAGAAAAACAAGCATGCTGAATTGTTCAAGAAACTGGTAAGCTGCTCCTAAAGATCACATTAAGGAAACATGATGAGTTTTCTCAATTAATTTTAACATCCTTATATTTAACTATTTAGGTGATTGACATGGCTAAAAACTACCATGCTGAGGTGAAATGGCGAGATGAACATTTCATTCCAACCAATGTTGAAGAGCACCTCCAAATTTCCTTGCCTAGCAGTGGTTGTATGCATATGACAAATCTTGGGTTTATTTCATTGGGAGATGTGACTACTAAGGAGGATGTTGAGTGGGCTCTCACCTTTCCAAAAATCATTAGAGGTGTCTGTATCGTGGGGCGTGTCGGCAATGACATCGTGTCGCATGAGGTTTAGAAAATCTCTCCATCTATACATACAAAATTCTTGTAAATGATACTTGCAAAACATTTATCAGTAGTGTAAAGGTTATATATATTTAGTGCAATTAGACATTTGCCTTCTTTTATATTTTCTAACTATCCCTACTCGTTTGTCCCTTGAAGCGTGAACAAGCTAAGGAGCATGTGGTATCCACAGTGCAAACTTACATGAACCAATATGAGGTGACAGTAGAGGAAGCCAACAAGATGCTTAAAGTTATAATTGAAGAAGCATGGATGGATATTGTTGAAGAATGCATCGAGCACAAACGTCCTATGGCACTTTTAGAGGTAGCAGTCAATGTTGCCCGAACAATGGATTTCATGTACAAGAGTGAAGACGCATTCACCCTTTCATTTAGCCTCAAGAACACTATAGCTTCAATATATGTCAACTCCGTGTGAGCTTATTGATCCAGCATTAGTAACCAATACTTTTTTTAGCGTACGTGGGTGTGCTTAAGGTCTGCCGCCAAGGGTACCTTTTAACCCCAGACTACTGCTAGTATAAATAATACAATTCGCACAACATCTTGGACTCTATTTTTGGCTTTCGGCAGCTTTTAGCTTTTCCAATTAGGCGAAAATAGAGTGACGTTTACAGTTGTTTTAAGGGAAATAAAAGAGAGGAGGTATATTTCATAGTTGTTTTAACCTAACAGCTTATAGCTTGTTTACGTCACACACTACCGGAGAAGGCTTCTTTGCCGAGTGCCTCAGGCACTCGGCAAAGGCCGATATACACTCGGCAAAGCCTTTGCCGAGTGTTACACTCGACAAAGGGCGCTCGGTAAACAGTTGATCGGCAAAGACTTCTTTGCCGAGTGCACTTTATCGGACACTCGGCAAAGCCTTTGCCGAGTGCTAATCTGACACTCGGCAAAGAAAAGTCGCCGTGACAGCGAGCGCCACCGTGACGGCGGCTTTGCCGAGTGTCAAGGTCAAGCACTCGGCAAAGGTCGCCTCTTTGCCGAGCGCCGTTGATTCAAACACTCGGCAAAGGTGGCACTGTGCCGAGTGCCACCGGTAAGACACTCGGCAAACAGGTGATGTTTGCCGAGTGCAATGGCCTGTGCACTCGGCAAAGCATGTTCCCAGGTCGTCACTTTGCCGAGTGTCTTGGCCATTGCACTCGGCAAAGTGATTGAAAACGGTCTTTTTTATTTGTTTTTTACATTCCATCCAAACAAACAGAAGATATATATAACCAACATCACATATATATCATCAACAACACATATATATCACCAACACCACATATATATCACAAACGTCACATATATATCACAAACGTCACATGTCTCACAATATATCACAAATAAGTTCACAAGTAATCCAAGTGCTCCATCATCTTCAACCACAATGGCAAATAGAAGTACCATTAACAACCACAAGTATCATCACTGATTTGGTGAAGGATTCGCTGAAGCATGAGGATCGTTCGATGCCACCTATTGATTCTACACAAAGGAAAAGATAAATATATACCATACATGAATAAAACTTTCATACTCCACTAGGTTTGACCGTAAGCATGAACATACAAACTAAAACATTTATACTCACAGGAGTAGAATTTTGAGGAGGTGGAGGTGGAGGTGGAGCGAATAGCGAAGGTGGCGGAAGTACACCCGTAGCGGCGTCAAGACTTTGCATGTACTGAAGAATCTCCACCATCCTCTGCTGCTCAGCCTCCCGCTCGGCCCGCTCAGACTCCACCCTCTCCATCTTCGCCTGCATCTGCTCCTGTATCCTCCTCTCTTGTTCCAGTTGGGCCTACAATATATTCACCCCAATGTTACAATAATGCAAAGGAAAGGTATGAAAAAAACCAATGAACGACGAATAAACCAGGAATAACCTCGAGTGCCTCCACCCGGTGGTGTGAAGTGTCCTGCCGAGGTCGTATGGCCGGGCTCCTGCTCGTGCTGCTTGCTCGAATCTGGGAGAGACTGGGAGTAGCGGCCGAGTCGATTACGCCGTCGCCAATCCAGTACCACCCATGCTTCTTGCCTCCTCCCACCCTCATGACGACTTCTCCATCAAGGTCCTCGGTGCTCAGATCATACTGTGGCCCATGGACCTCCCTTGCCATCGATGTGTACTCACTGAGGCGGTTGTGGACGGTCGCATTGTTGTACGCCTCGGGCCCGTCCTCCGGGTTATAGTCGACGTCGGACGTCGCCTTGCCCTTGTGGGCCATAGCAAATGCCTTGAAGATGGAGCAAGGCTGGCCAACATGTGACGCCGACTGCGAGAAAAACAGCAAGATGATTAGAAATCATGCAAAATTGAGCGTTAGAATAAATAAATGAATTCGCGTACCTATGTTTCTGCGTATCCGCTAAGGCTGTGGCTGCCTTGATGGTGTGCTACACCTGGCATCATTAAACGCCGCTCCCAGCACAAGTTGTGCGTCTCCTCCCACTTGCGTGAGCACCACTTGTCCACCATCTGTTCCCAGCACTAGGGATGCGTGACGCACCAATAAGGAATCATCTGCAGGCCATCAAGTACATGACATATCAGAAGATAAAATTAAGCCTACTTAATCTCAAAAGGAATCAGTATTAATGTTCTGTATTTACCTGCAGGTACTGGTCCCGAGTCAGCGTCATGCTCCTTGCGTCCCTTTTGGTGACCTTCATTTCAAGGATGATCCCATAGTAAGTTATGACGGCCTGGATGCGCGCCTCGTAATGCATGTCCATGATGAGTTTTTTGCAGCATTTGGTAGCCACCGCATCCGCCCTGGCCTCATGTCCGTCCTGGCATCTAAAGAAATCCTGCATACAAACACGATGTATCCATTCATTATTTCAAGAATGTCCAATGAATGCGATGTATTGAGCAATGTAGTGCGTGGAGGACTTACCCATAGCTCTTGCTTCACCCGCTCCGCCTTGTTGTTGAATACCCTTGGGGCCCGATTTGCAGCATCGGGGGCGACGGCATAGAGGTCAAAAGAGTAGACCGGCCCCGTCACTCCGGCGTACTCAATCAGGCCAGGGAAGTGCTCCTTGCATAGAAGACCGAGGATGCCATTGACCTGGCATGTGTGACCACCTCCACTCACCACAATTGTCCAGTTCCTGCCCAAGTGATTAAGAAAAATTCTTAGTTTCTATTTTGATTTTGAACATATCATATAAAGTAGTGATAACATCTAAAGTTACTTACTTTTCCCCCTCGGGTCGAATCAGCGGGCGTCTCTCACGAGATATCGATCGCTAAGGGAGGCTCGCGGGACCTCGCAAGTAGACGCTCGACGAACTAGAGGAAGCGGAACCCCCTGTTGTCGCCTCCTCCTCGGCGTCCTCCTGCGCCTCCTCGGCGTCCTCCTGGGGCACCTGCTCCTCCTCCTCCTCCTCCTCACGCGACGGTGCGGCAGGCGACGGCTCCCTCCTACGGCTGCTTCTCCTCCTTCTCCCACCGCCCACCATCTTTTTGTAGTGTGCAAATGCAGAGACTCATGGGAATAATTCCTGAGTTGATCCACAGTATTTCGATGGATAGCAGTTTTGACTAGAACTTATATATGTAGCATTCGTATCACTCCATAGATGGGAGCGGATTGGAAAGGGGGTGAAAAAGAAAAGGATACCAACGAGCTGAGTCATGCATGCGCAGGATCAACATGGGAGCGGATTGGAAAGTGTCATGTTCTGACTACAGCGAATTAATTTCTACATCCTAAAAAAACAAAGAGAAAAAGGGAGCTGCTAATTGCATATATGGGATGGATCGGATGATCGGCAGTCTTGCTTTTTGAGGTTGCTACTTTTCCTTTCCTTCCGCGTTGAGATCAGTAGCTTTTTTTTCCAACTAATACGGAACTACTTTTTTTCCAAGCAATACAGAAGTCAAGAAGTGATTTGGGACACAGGGGGATTACTTTCTAAAAAATTCACTGTGTCTCATGTTGGTTTAGAAGATTCCCCTAATTAAAACCATTTTAGCATGTACAGAGAACTACTGCAGCCGACTACCTATTGCTTCCTCTGTATTTCTTCATTTCCATCCATTTCCATTCCCTTTTGCATACACATCCATTCTAACTTCCACGACATAAGTCCAAATTTGTAAAAAGGTATTGTTAATAGGTAGAGCATAAACCGGTGAAAATAGAAGAATTCATCTCATGTCATTTTGAGCTATATTTATCTTTGTAAAAAATCCACAAGTTCTTGAGTTGTCAGGTACTAGCATGCATCAACTAATAACTACTCCATCCGTCCAAAAAAAAAAGCAAGACACACTATAGGATTTGTAGGACATGTTAGTGGTCAAGCAAAATGAATCAAAGGATCAAACCAGAGCTGGTGCCGAGGACAATCCGCGCGACGTCCACGACGAGCTGCTGGTAGTGGCCGGGACGCCTCCTCCTCCTCCTCCTTCTTCCTCCTTCCTCCTCCTTCTCTTCCTCCTTCCTCCTCTCCTCCTCTCCTCCTCCTCCTCTCTTTCTCCTCCACCTCTGGCGGCGCGGGCGCGGGTGGGGGAGGCAGCGGCGCTGGCGCGGGCAGGAGCGGGCGCGGGCGGCGCTGGCGCGGGCACGGGTGGGGGCGGGTGCATGTGCGGTGTGTGTGGGCCGGCTGGGCCGGGAGGTTAAATCCCCCCTTTGCCGAGTGCCCCCGATCTGGCACACGGCAAAGTTTTTTTTAATTTTTTTAATTCTTTGCTGAGTGCCACCTGGTCTGGCACTCGGCAAAGAGGGTTTTTTTAAAAAAAAAACTTTACCGAGTGCCCCCGGACCGGCACTCGGCAAAGAGGGGTTTTTAAATTTTTTAAAAAAAATCTTTGCCGAGTGTCATACGTCCTGGCACTCGGCAAAGCGGTGATTTGCTGAGTGTCATTTTTTTTTCCTCTCGGCAAACTTTTTTTTTTTACTTTTAACCTCTAAACTTTTTCTGCAATCCTCATACAATACCTGGTACTCCATGCTCCAATGTGGCAAATTTCTCGGACTTTTTCTATATTTCTTTAATTTATTTCATTTAATTGAATTTTCTTGGATAATTCAAATTATAACTGCTAGTCATTCGAATAATGAAAAAATGATATTCATGTTATTTAGTATAATGTGAGGCCGTATCCAGGATCAGACCACCAATTTCGAACATCTTGTTCACGAAAAATGACCACAAACTCGGGGTCGAGTTGTTTTCAAATTCTATAAAAAGCAAACGAAGTCCGAAAATCATGAAACTTGTCAAGATGTCATGATATCATATGTGGAGGCTGTGATAAAAATTTGAGAAGGTTTCAAGTAAGTTGTCACATACGATGCTTACCACCTTGTCGGCCTCTTCACGAAATCATGAAACTTCTTCGGAGATTCTTCGGTTTGCAAGCATCGTACGTGACAACTTGCGCGAAACCTTCTCAAATTTTTATCACAACCTCCACATATAATATCATGATATCTTGACAAGTTTCATGATTTTTGGACTTCCTTTGCTTTTTATAGAATTTAAAAACAACTCAACCGCGAGTTCGTGGTCATGTTTGGTGAACAAGATGTTCGAAATTGGTGGTCTGGTCCTGGATACGGCCTCACATTATACTAAATAACATGAATATCATTTTTCCATTCATTTTTCCATTATTCGAATGACTAGTGGTTATAATTTGAATTATCCAAGAAAATTCAATTAAATGAAATAAATTAAAGAAATATAGAAAAAGTCTGAGAAATGTGCCACATTGGAACATGGAGCACCAGGTATTGTATGAGGACTGCAGAAAAAGTTTGGAGGTCAAAAGTGAAAAAAATATGGTTTGCCGAGTGTCAAAAAATGACACTCGGCAAATCACCACTTTGTCGAGTGTCAGAATAAGACACTCGGCAAAGGGTTAACGGCGGCTGCCGGTCGTTAACGGCGGCGACCCTTTGCCGAGTGTCAGGAGAATAACACTCAGCAAAGCTAGTTTTGCCGAGTGTTATTGTTTGCCGAGTGTCAGTTGTTTGCCGAGTGCTTTATCTCTGGCACTCGGTAAACAGCCTCTTTGCCGAGTGCACGATAAAAAGCACTCGGCAAAGTGTGGGACACTCGGCAAAGAAGCTATCTCCGGTAGTGACATAGCTCACAATAGCCTTTCCACAGCTTACAACTGAACCAACACTATGTAAAAAAGTCACATATCCACCAGCGACACTACAGACGCCGCACAAAAGCGCGTCTGTTATATGAATTTACAGACGCAATTTCCCGACGTGCGTCTATAGTAAGTCGCTGGCGGGTCGCCGGCCCAGCGAGGTCAACACGCGTCTCTAATAAGAGCTTACTACAGACGCTCGTTGGTAAAACGCGTCTATGATAGTGCTACAGACGCACTTTTATAACATGCGCCTGTAACTCTATCACTTATTACATACGCCTGTTATTTTACAGACGCATGTTGTGAACATGAACATGCGTCTGGAGCCATTTCCCTATTACAGACGCTTATATCTTTCATACGTGTGTTGTAAACACACGTCTCTAGTCTTTGCACTTGGAGCAGACGCTTCCTATTCTATACGCACCTGTAATTAGTGGCAGACATGTGTTCTGAGGGTGCTTCTCTGTAGTACTTGGCTTGTGGACTTAGCCACTGGCACATGCTAACGGACGGGCAGAGCGCTCAAGCGGGAGGTGGCGGGGGCCGCCTACAGCTCTCAGGCGGGCAGCAGCCATGGTCATGAGCGGCGTAGGCCTATGGCTCTGAGGCGCATGGAGCTCGTTAGCGGGCGGTGGGTGGAAAAGCGCACCGCACAAGCGGCCGGCTGCTAGAGGGGCACGAGGCACAGGTGGGTGGCGGTTGGAGTGGCGCGCTGCGTAGGCGAGCGACGATCAGAGTGGCGCGCTACACAGGCTGGTGGTGGCTGGTGTGCTAAGCTCTCCTCCCTTGTCCAAGGTGTGCTTTGCTCTTCGGCCTCCTAGTCCCTGGCATGCTCTGCTCTGCTTTGCTCTTCGCCATCTTGATCTTTAGTGGATCGTCGGTGTGCTCAGCTAATTATGTGCAAACAGACCCTTAGGATTAATTAAAATATGGTTAGGCTAAATCTAGTCAAATCCAACATGATAGCTAGCTAATTATGTGCATTGTGACTCCACAACGCGATGATGTATGTATGTCTCGTGGCAACAGTGTGGATATATTTGTTGATCATATGGCAAACTTAAGAGAAACTTGAAAAAAAGTTATGTTGACATGTTATTCGGCGAAGAGTGAGGTTATGGACGCGGATCGAGCGAGCTGAGGTGAGCGCCTGTTCGTGGTAAGAAGTAATAACATCACGTTGCATTCGGGGAACCAATCGAGCTCACGCCTGTAAGGAAAATGGACCCTAGGCCCATTTACTTTGGATTTTGGTGCTTGATGACCAACATAACCAAATTGGACTAATAAATTTGCAAGTGATTGTTTTATAGTTCAATAGCATGCAAGACGTGACATGGACAAAGGCGACATGATGATCCGATGATCAACACCTCAAGCAAGACCTTAGGACCATAAGAGAAAACCCAAGATATCAAGCAAAGTCCCAGCATGAAGATAGGAACCAAGCAGCACGCAAGATCGCGAAGAAACGAGCTCACAGCAGTGACCGGACGCTGGACCGGACGCTGACAAAAAGCGATCGGACGCTCCAATCAGAGGCTCGGCAACAGCAGCAGCAACCGGACGCTGGCGGCAAATCAACCGGACGCAGGACAGCAGCGTCCGATCGAGTACTGAGAGGTTTCAGAGCGGCGAACTTGTGACCGGACACGTCCGGTGGCAACTGACCAAACGCTGGAAGCGTCCGATCAGTTGTTCGTGGCTCCAACGATCGGGACGACTGGACACGTCTTATCAGGATGACTCCAACGTCCAGTCAGTAGCAGAAAAGCGGGATTTCGTCTCCAACGGCTACTTTCTCAGTGGCGCTTATAAATACAACCCCCAACCGGCCATTTGGTAAGTGTGGAGCTGAGGAAACATAACAAGGGTGTTGATACATCATTTTAGTGATCTCCACTTGCATAGTGCTTAGTGATTCATCAGGTGATTAGCATAGGTGCTTTGCGAAGTGCTTAGTTTGATTAGACCACCGCTTATGCGCTTGCTCTAGGTTTAGGCCAAGTGTTTAGTGAGGTTTGCATACCTCTTACCACTCGGTGCTTGTGCGCACCATTGTTCTACATTGGAGGGGCTTGTAGTCTTGTGAGATCACACCAACCGTGTTTGTGGTGTGGCCGCCACCGTGTACCGGAGGGAACAAGGCCTGCGACGTTTCGGCCGGATGCTTGATAGTGAAGACGGTGGGGAGCATCCGGGAGAGGCTTGCTGGAAGGCACATCGGAGACCCACTTGCGCGTGGGGAAGGCCCGAGGCTGTCCACGAAGTTACCCGACCGGGAGCTTGGCCCTTGCGAGGGATTCCTTGCGAGCGGCTCCAACGAGGACTAGGGGGAAGCTTGCGCGCTTCTCGATACCTCAGTAAAAATATCGGAGTCGTCGACGGGAGTTTACATATCTCTACCTTGATCTTTAGCTTCCGTATTTACATTGATTTTATTACTCCTTTTGCGATAGAGATAGCAGCACACTAGCAAAACCGTAGTTGCACATTTAGATAGTTTATCTTTTGCATAGGTTTTGCTAGGAGTAGAAAAAGAGGTCATAGTTTAGAGTTAGATTTTTAAGTTGCCTAATTCACCCCCCCCCTCTTAGGCGTCACGGTCCCCTTCAATTGGTATCAGAGCCGGGTTGGCTCAATTTAGACCTTTGGCTTAACCGTCGTTGAGCCGACACCATTTAGAGTGGTTGGAATGGATACCTTTAGGCCTCCGCACTTTGACGGCACAAACTTCCCCTACTATAAAGCTAGAATGGCTTGTCACCTTGAGGAGGTAGACTTGGGTGTTTGGAGAGTCACTCGTGACGGGATGAAGCCCATTAAGAATCCCAAAAAACCCACAAAGAGTGATGAAAAATAAATGCATTTCAATGCTAGAGCTAAAAATTGATTGTCTGAATCTTTTAGCATAGATGTGTTTAACCAAGTGTTCACCTTAAATATGGCACATGAAATTTGGTTAAAACTCCAAGAGCTCCATGATGGCACAAGTAATGTCCGTGAGCAAAAACATTGTCTAGCTAAGCAAAATTATAATTCCTTTACAATGAATGATGATGAGCTTATTCATGATATGTATTCTCGTTTGAATCTAATTATCAATGACCTCCATTCAATAGGATTAACAAAGCTAGATGATGCGGACATCATGAGGAAGATCATCTCCATGCTACCACAAAATAAATATGCAAGCATCATTACCATCCTTCACAACATGGAGAACTTGAGCACCATGACCCTAGACATAGTCATTGGCAAGATAATGGCATTTGAAATGTCACGTAAGATGGGTCAAGACAAAGCCTCTTCATCGAGCAAAGGCAAAGCTCTCGCATGTAGCGAGAAAAAGAAGATTAAGGGCAAGCAAGTTGAGACAAGCTCAAGCTCAAGCTCAAGCTCCTCAAGTGAAGATGAAGAAGAAGATGAGGACGATGATGATGATGATGATGATGAAGATTCAAGTGATGATGATCAATCTTCCTCCTCCACCTCCGAACTTGATGAAGAATCAATCAAATTAATCAACAAGGTGGAGAAGATGACCTAAAGGCTCAATGTCAAGGGTGTGCCCATCCAAATTCAAGATCTCATTTTTACCAATCAAAGAAATAAACAAAGAAAGAGAGGATGCTATGGATGCGGCGAGTTGGGGCACTTTGTGGAAGTTTGTCCAAACAAGACCACACCCAAGACAAAGAAGAAGGTATGCAAGAACCAAGCCCTCACATCAATAAGATTATGGGATGATTCTTCAAGTGAAGAAGAACACAATCACAAGAGACGAGGTCGCAAGCACTCATCATCAATCTCTTCTCGTGTGTGCCTTATGGCACGAGGTAACGAAAGCTCATCCTCTAGTGAGAGTGATAGTGATAATGATATGCCTTCTTATGATAAAATTGTGCAACAAAATCTTAATTATGCTAAAGTTTGCACTAGTCAACAAAAGAAGCTCAAAAATTTAAAAGAAAAGCTAGATAGTTCACAAGAAGCTTATAAAACTTTGCTTGAACAATATGAGAACTTTGCTAATCTCAATGTTGAACTATCTACTAAAATTGAGCAACTTAAGGCTAGTGCAACAACAAATGCATACACAATCAATGATGAGCAACTTGTAAAGAAAAATGAAAAATTAAAAGAAAAGTTAGCTAGCTCATAAGATGCTTATAAAAGTTTGCTCGCAAAAATGGAAACCATGTGCAAACACTATGATGAGCTAACTAATAAAGTTGCTAAACTTGAAACCGTTAATACAACTCCCACCAAGGCATCTAAAAAGGAAAAGTTCTATCTTTAACATGTCTAAAAATGATGCCTCTACTTCTTGAAATGATTTATGTTTAGACTCACCTTTATGCAACCAAGTTTGTGTTGAGAAAATTGTTGTAGATACATGCACACAAGAGGTTGCAAAGGAGAATGAGCAACTCAAGCAAGAAGTAGCTCACCTCACTAAAGACTTGACTCAAGTGAAAGGCAAGACGAAGCAAGCCCAACTTCATCAAGATAACACCATCAAGGGAGTGAAGAAGCTTGATGAAGGACAAACCGTGGTTTGCTACGTGTGTCACAATGAAGGTCACAAGTCCTATGAGTGCAAGGTGAAGAATGGGGGAGGAGCAAAGAAGAAAGAGAAAAAGCAAACAAGCAAGCTCTCCAACACCTACACCAACAAGGTGGACAAGAAGTCCTCCACACCTTATATTTTGAAGAAGAAGAAAAATGACAAGGTGATGGCCATCAAGGTGAACAAGCAAGCCAACAATGGGGTCAAACACTTTTGGGTGCCAAAGGAAATTATTACCAACATGAAGAGCACCAAGAAGGTTTGGATCCCGAAAGGGAAGTGAGAAGTCCATTGGACGCCGGGAAATTTGGAGACTTGGCAAAGTAAGGATGCATTTCATGGGGTGCATCATGATGGACAAAGACATTGCCAAGTGGGTTAGTGAATACTATGGACCCAAATTCCCCTTCCCATATTAGGTAACTAGATTCAATTTACTTCAATTGGTATTAGATTTAAATTTTCCTACAATTGGTATCTTTTAGCATCTAGTTACTCTTCATGCCTAGGTTTGCATTTGAATTCTTATATCTTTTGTCATGCATACACTAGGTATATCATATGGTAGGCTTGCTCGGTTTCATTCTTAACCCTTAGAGCAAACCTACATGGTTTAAAATTAGGAGCACGGCACATAGCTTGTCCTTCAATTGTTCATCTAATATGTGCCAAAGTCTAAATTGTAGATAATTTCTCCCAAATATCGCCTTCAAAAATGACCCTCACATTCATGTGATGTCATCTTTCAAGTAGAATTTTTAATTCTAAAATCAATGTGCATGTTTTCTACAAGTATTCCATACTTGTGTGCACAAATTTAGGGGGAGGTTACTCTACAAGTTGGATGCCTTGAGACTAACACCTTTTCAAGCATATCTTGTGTGTAGTAGTCTCATTGCAAGGAAAATTGAGTCACCGGAGTTAAGCATCATACTTCAAATATCCACCACCTATTGCAAGTGGTAGAAATCAAATTGGTTTCCACATATGGTATTTCTAAACCGATATCATCATGTTGATTTCATTTTGATATTTATATGCTTTCTCCATGCATTATATAGATTAAATTCCTTTGAGCAAAAATTTGCTAATTATGCATATGCTTTGTCTTCTACCATATGTATGCATATATTTAGGGAGAGCTTAGTCTATATAATGTGAGAGTCAAATTTTGTGATCTATTTCACTCTACCCACAAAAGATCACAAGGTTTGACCCTCCCTTGTGCTACTAATGTCTTCCTTTTTGGTGTTTGATTCCAAAGGGGGAGAATTTAGAGGACCAAAAGCAAGCATTAATTTGTAGTAATGGTCCGAGAAAGGAAGGATAGTGGATTATGGATTAGCCTATGTAATGGGGAGAATTTATAGGAAGCAAGGCTTAAATCCATAATACCACATGGGGACATTTGCAAGGGCAAGATAAGTTTGTATAGTCTTACAAGTAGTATCTTTTAGCATCATATAATCTTGCCCCTTGCATTGCATCCTAGCAAGTAGGTAGTTTTTAAATTTCAAAATTTTATTATTTGCTTGCTTTGATCGTGTTGTCATCAATCACCAAAAAGGGGGAGATTGTAAGAAAAATGGACCCTAGGCCCATTTACTTTGGATTTTGGTGCTTGATGACCAACATAACCAAATTGGACTAATAAATTTACAAGTGATTGTTTTATAGTTTAATAGGATGCAAGATGTGACTTGGACAAAGGCGACGTGATGATCCAATGATCAACACCTTTAGCAAGACCTTAGGAGCACAAGAGAAAACCCAAGATATCAAGCAAAGTCCAAGCATGAAGATAGGAACCAAGCCGCAAGCATGATCGCGAAGAAACGAGCTCACAGCAGCGATCGGACGCTGGACCGGACACTGACGAAAAGCGACCGGACGCTCCGATCAGAGGCTCGGCAACAGTAGCAGCAACCGGAAGCTGGCGGCAAACCAACCGGACGCAAGACAGCAGCGTCCGATCGAGTATAGAGAGGTTCTAGAGCGGCGAACTTGCGACCGGACGTGGCCGGTGGCAAGTGACCGGACGCTGGAAGCGTCCGATCAGTTGTTCGCGGCTCCATCGGTCGGGACGACTAAACGCGTCCGATCAGGACGACTCCAGCGTCCGGTCAGTACCAGAAAAGCGGGATTTCGTCCCCAACGGCTGGCTACTTTCTTAGTGGGGCTTATAAATACAACCCCCAACCGGCCATTTGGTAAGTGTGGAGCTGAGGAAACATACCAAGGGTGTTGGTACACCATTTTAGTGATCTCCACTTGCATAGTGCTTAGTGATTCATTAGGTGATTAGCGTAGGTGCTTTGCGAAGTGCTTAGGTTGATTAGACCACCGCTTATGCGCTTGCTTTAGGTTTAGGCCTAGTATTTAGTGAGGTTTGCATACCTCTTACCACTTGGTGCTTGCGCGCACCATTGTTCTACATCGAAGGGGCTTGTAGTCTTGCGAGATCACACCAACCGCGTTTGTGGTGTGGCCGCCACCATGTACCGGAGGGAACAAGGCCCGCGGCGTTTTGGCCGGAAGCTTGATAGTGAAGACGGCGGGGAGCATTTGGGAGAGGCTTGCTGGAAGGCACGTCGGAGACCCACTTGCGCGTGGGGAAGGCCCGAGGCTATCCACGGAGTTACCCGACCAGGAGCTTGGCCCTTGCGAGGGATTCCTTGTGAGGGGCTCCAACGAGGACTAGGGGGAAGCTTGCGCGCTTTTCGATACCTCGATAAAAATACCGGAGTCGTCGACGGGAGTTTGCATATCTCTACCTTGATCTTTAGCTTCCGTATTTACATTGATTGTATTACTCCTTTTGCGGTAGAGATAGCAACACACTAGCAAAACCGTAGTTGCACATTTAGATAGTTTATCTTTTGCATTGGTTTTGCTAGGAGTAGAAAAAGAGGCCACAGTTTAGAGTTAGATTTTTAAGTTGCCTAATTCACCCCACCCCCTCTTAGGCGTCACGGTCCCCTTCAACGCCCACGGGCCTGGAGTTTCTTTTTTCTTTAACTAGAATCATGCTCGTGTGTTGCAATAGAAATAAAAAAGGGAACAAAAATAATAATAACATGATATTTCATGTTCGATTGTGTGTCACACTATTAACAAAAAAATGATATTTTATGTGTAATGTTCGTAACATTATGTTTTGTAGCCAAAATCTGCTATCCGACGTGGCCTGCCGCATCTAGTCTCGCCCGTCCGCCTGCCTGCCTACAATAGGTCAGAGCTCCCCCCCCTGCACCGAGTGCACCCTACGGCAGAGCTCCCCACCAGCCGAGAGCCCGCTCGTCACCTACGCCACCCACCAGATATCTCTAATTTCTAGGGATTGTGTTGGAGGCTATAGGTATTGTGTTGAAGACCCATTTTGAATTTGGGTTGGGTCTCACGTGAAGCTATTGCCCCAGTCAGCTGTGTGGCTTGGTCTTGAGGAACAATTTCTTGGCAACAAGGAGGCCCGGTCTGCCAACACTGTACAGCCCATCAACCGTCACCTTTCAAGTCTATTCTGGCCCGCTCGCGCTTGGCCCAACGCCAGGTCTTCTTGGCCCTCGACCTCAAGCGTCCGCTGCAACCGAGCGTTCTCTGCCATTGCTTTTGGTTGGGATCAGCAGCAGCCTGCAGCTCGCGAACTCATTGAACACGATGACGCTCATGGCTCCCTCCCTCCAACACTGGCTGTGTGGTACACATGATTTGGGAGGGTGGTGATCTCTCTATATCACCTCACACGTCTCCTCCTGACATAATTGTTGGCAACGCTTCTCTTCTCTTCTTCTGGTCTTTTCAGTTGGCCCTACATCTTTGCCTACTACGTACTCATGCTCCTTTCTTTACACCTTCGCGATGCTCTTATCTCCCCTCAAATTATTAGGTAGCACTTCTGTGCTCTTCCATGTAATCAGAGTGACCTGGTTAATTACATTATTGCGATATTTGGACATCTCCTATTTCCAGTGTCTCCGGTTAATTACTAGTATTATCTTGTTATTTTAGTTGACCAATCTCACTTTTTAGGGACATATCCTCTCCGTTTGAAGCCTGACACATCTCGCTCGACACGGCCCAGTGGTCACGGGCCGGCATGGCCTGTCAGGTGTAGCGGGCCGTGTCGTGCCAGCCCACGGACAGCACCAACAGCCCAAGCACGGCCCTAAAGGCCTCGTGCCGTGTCGTGCCGGTCTGACGGCCTGACTGGCCCAATGTGCCAGAGACGGCCAAGGCACGAGCTGCTACGCTGCCGTCACCGCGGGGGGAGCCGCTGCTGAACCGTCGCCGTGCGCTGGGAGCTGCTGCGCCGCCGCTAGGCTCTGGCTGTCGAGCGCAGTGAGAGAGAGAGAGAGAGAGAGAGAGAGAGAGGCAGAGCCGGGATGGGAGGCGGAGAGGCAGCGTCTGGATGGGAGGCGGAGAGGCGATGTCAGGATGGAGATGGGCGTGCACAGCCTCACGATGGGTATAACGGTGACCGCGAATAAGAGCTGCGGAGTGGAGTGCGTGCGGCGACGGAAGTTGGGAAAGCATGTAGGGTTTACAGATTGAGAGATAAGGGTGGCTTACATGGGCCTTCGCTGGCCTACAACTTATTGGGCTAGGCCGGGCCTGCACGCCATTCCGAGGGTGCAGCCCAGGCACGACCCTAGGGTCGGGTCAGCCCGGCCTGAGCCCGACGGCCACCGGGCCATGCCATGCTTAGGTCGGGCTGTGGGCAGGCCATCGGGCCTAGTGCCTTATGGCCAAGTATACATACATGTGATATCATTGATTTTATATTTTAGGTGTGCGGGTGCTGCACCGCGTGCCCAACATCACAGTTATGTTGATACAGTGAAACTAAAAAATGAAACCAAGGCATCTAATAATCAGACTACGGATGATTGCGATGATGCATGCGTGAACAACGTCTAAAATTCAGAGGACATATATACATATACATAAATATATATGTCGTTGTCAAGTGGAACACGTGGAAAATATGTCTTCATCACGTGTATTTGCCACAAGTGGACAAGAGAAATTGTAGTCCTGGACCATCAAGGATGATTATCTTCATCACGTGTATTTACCAACTTCCAATGATGATTGTCTAGATTCCATCGGCTTTGAACAATCCTTACTGATCACCTTCTGTTGGCGTCTTCGACCCGAATACTTGATTTTCGGTTAAGTAACTGTTTCCTCAGCTGATGACAACATCTGCAGCTTGATCAAATGTCCGATACGTTATGCCTTTGAATATAGGTAGGGCCCGCCTCGGCTCTGTGCTTCAATCGGATACTGCTGTCAAGCACCGTGCTTCAGACTCCAAGCATCAACGTGGCCATGTGCACATGTGTGGCATTCGGACTTTATCTCTTGTACTTTTTAAATAATCTCACATGCAACTACGTAACTGGTAGGCAAAGTCAATTCTTCTTCAACTTCCTTCGTATGTGAATTCCAGCTTGCCTCAGAATAGTGCCGAATACTTTTCAATATTGGAGCTGATCCCTGACTTCTCAAATGATTGTGATTCCACCGTGAACAAGCTTAGGTAATAAGCCGATAGAATATGCTTAACCAGAGCAAAAATCCATCCATCGGCTATCCTTTGTTATTACCTCCATCGGCTATTGATTGCATCAAGAAACAATAGCTGATGAAAGAATTCAAGATATAACCAGAAGCTGCATTGATATCCATTGAGGGCTACCGGCTTTAAATTATAAATTCTCATAGCCAATAAGGTCATATCATGATGGCTTCTCAAAGTACTACCACCAATTTTCCAAAAATAGAATCTTGCAACTTCTACTGCTAGGAATTCTATTAACAGCAGCCCTGGCAATATATTTCCAGAAGACATTGGTTAATATTCTTACCTCATTGATCACATTGGTTGTGCGTACGCCAAACTGTAAATAGCCGATGTGCTGATATTAGCTGGCATCTCTTTAGACCACCTTTGTAGAAGTATTGGCTGCCTAGATGACTGTTGTGGACTTCTGCTGCCGATATTCTCCAAGCAGATATCCCTCTTCGAGCTTTTAAGAAGAATCTGATTACTCCACTATATCGACTAACACGCTCTCTACTCAGCCGATACTTTTGAATGTGGCCCAGGATGGCTTTTTGCCGTCCAGTGCCTACTGCACAGTGAGACCCTCTAGCTTGTTCTTCGAGGTGTGTTTCGGTGATGATATACTCATGTGGTCACCGTACTTGCTTGGGCCAAGACTACTTCTAAAATCTGAATCCCTTGCTAGTTTCTTCTGAAATTAAGCCAATAGCCGATTCTTCTCCTCAACAGTCGATTCCTTGTACCAAAATTATAATAATCATTAATCTGATCTCTGTACCTGCCCCTGGATCCTTATCAAGCTGATGAAGCAACTTGAAGTCATTCGCAAAGAAATTTATCGGCTATTGCAATATGGAAATCGGCTCTTCGAGGCTGCATCGGTTTAGCGAGCATTCCACTTTCAGACAGACGATCTCCATCGGCAAGTTTCCATAAATATCACTTTTATACTGCTTGCCCAATGAAAAATTCCATCTAGGAGTTTCTCCAACATGTGCTTGAGCACACCATATCTGATTTGATATATATGACCAATATAGTCCCTTTCCATCATCTCCGATCCAAATCAATGTACTATATAAGTCTTCTTTAAGCTAGTAGTCTGACCAAGCCGAGTGAATATCTCTGTGTGCGCTCAGCCAAATAGTTCTTTGAGCGGTGGAGTACAGGAGCAGTAGCTTTTGATCTTCTTGAGTTTATCACTTGGAGTGTCAACGTGTTGCCACACGTCACAACCGGCCCCATGCAGATGACACGTATGGAAGGATTGGCTTGCAAGCCTCATGCGGTGGTAAATCTTGGCAATATGGATGACGTTCTTAGAACAGTCCTGAAGATTCAGCATAATGATCAATTTCGGCTGACTTCTAATCAAACAATTGTGGTCCCACCGAGCGTGCCAAAAAGCATGTCGGCGCCAAAACGTGGTAGCCGTGTCGGGTGGACACGCAGCAAGCCGGAATAATCTGGAGATCTGCCTGGCTTCAATGCAGGAGCGGTCGATCCTGCGAATTCCGAAGGGCATGCTAGTCAATTTGACCAGCAATTGACAAGGAGAGAAAGTTTATCAGTAAGTTAGGGTGAAACATGCCGGTTTTGCCCAGACAGTTCCAAGTGTGCCGTTTCAGGAGCAGCCAAACGTGAAAATCAACTAAATAGCCGATACGAGAAGAAATCGACTGTTAACGACTATAACACCCGCGGGTCATGATTGATTTATGATGACAGAACAAGTACTATACCCCCAAATATAAGTAATATAAAGAAACATCATCAGCAGATGGATATAACCAATGTAAAGTATTGAGCCGATAAGTTTAACGAGAAAGGATATAACATGCGAACAAATTGACTGTCTAGTACAAATGAATCTATAAACGCTCTGAATCTAACATGCGAGCTATAGACCAGATTCATCTAGCCAGTAAACCTTCTCAATATCAGACGTGCCTTAGCCGCGTACTATGCACGATCAAGATTGAAGTAAAATAGCCGATAAAATATAATCCGTCGTTTAAAGTAAGAACCATCGCAGTGTGACAAAATAAACGACGGACTAAAAGGATGTGAGGCCGATCTAGATCGATCTCGATCGGGCAAGTTGATATTGCTAAAACTAATGATAATAAGAACATCAGCAAGATCGGTAACTTAATGAATCTACCCGAAGGATGTCACCCTTAGGTAGAGTCAATTACTTGACCTTAATCTAATTCGAGCAGTGGAGGTCGAACTTAACCGATACAGCCATACTTGAACTAAATAAGGATCGATAACTAACTTATACTAGAGCTCGTAAGAGGTTGGCCGGACCGATGTAGCCTTACGAACAAAAGTATAAGCCATGACGGTACTTACAGACAAGCCGGAGGTCGACCGAATTGATGCAGCCCTGCTTATTGAAGAATTCATCAAAAAGCTACATTACTCCTACTCCTAAGGATTGGCGTGAAGCCAAAAAAGTAAAGACTGATTTTGATTGATGTGTGTTGTCTGTTACAATAGCCGGGGGCTTATATTTATACCCTAGGCTGATAAGAGTCCTAAACGAACACGACTAGATAACAAAAAGAAATATCAAGATATATAGACTCTAATTTCCCTTATGCAGAATCCTTCCTGATGAAGCTTCCGTGTTTGATACGTGTCCATGTTTCTTTCATCCTAATATGCACCTGGATGTCATGTGTCCTTGTAACGTCAAAATCATAACTTTCTTCAACTTTTTTTCCCCAAAGATTTGGAACCATCACCATCTTCTTACCCCAATTCCATTCAGCCGCAGCAATCTCCTCTTCTTCATTATCCTCACCATCATCAGCTAAATATGGATTATAAGCTTCAGCAATTGCAGCATTCTTCTGGAATCAGGTATCTCTACGCATATTCTGGAATTGGCTATTAAGTGCTGCCACCCGTTGAGCCAACTGACCTAAATTGTCAAACTCTTGTCCAAGCAGTTTTTCTATCCATGTTGGCAACATTCCTTGAACAGCCAAAGCAGTTAGCTGATCATCAGTCAAATTCAATGAAAAGCACAAATTTCCTGTTTCCTGGAACCTCTGAAGAAACTCAGCACCCGATTCATTATTTCTTGACGGTGGCACTCGGCACAGTGTCCACGTTTGCCGAGTGTTTCCATCAACGGCGCTCGGCAAAGAGGCGACCTTTGCCGAGTGCTTGACCTTGACACTCGGCAAAGCCGCCGTCACGGTGGCGCTCACCGTCACGGTGACTTTTCTTTGCCAAGTGTCAGATCGCTTTGCCGAGTGCCCGATAAAGTGCACTTGGTAAAGAGGTCTTTGCCGATCAATTGTTTACCGAGCGCTCTTTGCCGAGTGTAACACTCGACAAAGGATTTGCCGAGTGCATATCGGCCTTTGCCGAGTGCATGAGGCACTCGGCAAAGAAGCCGCCTCCGGTAGTGGATATCGTGAGCCGCGCCGTGTCGGGCAAGTTCTTCCGGGCAGAAGGCCGGAACAAGCTCTTCCGGGAGCTGGTGGAGGGTTTGGAGGGTTCAACCTAAAAGACTACTTCCCTGGGCTGGCGAGGTCGTTAGGTTTCCTTAGCAGATGGTTTCTGCGCAACAGGGCCCACGAGACGCACAAGAGATGGGACGAGCTGCTTGAAACCATACCGAGCGACCACGAGAGAAGAGACTCTATGATGCATCACCATGACGGAGGTGACTTCACCGATGTGTTGCTCTCCGTTCAGAAAGAATATGGTATGACCAGAGATCATGTTAAGGCCATATTGGTGGTGAGTACCGTAGTATACCCAACAGACAGAATCGATCCTCTCATTTATATACGTCCTGAACTACATATTTGATGATAACTAGGACATGTTCGACGCGGGCACAGACACGTCATCCTTGGTCCTGGAGCTCACCATGACCGAGCTGATGCGCAACCCACAGCAGATGGCTAAGCTACAAGGTGAAGTGAGAAAGCACACACCAGAGGGACAAGAAACGGTGGAGAAAGAGAACCTTCCTAACATGCCCTACCTGAGAGCCGTCGTGAAGGAGACATTGAGGTTGCACCCGCCTGCCCCGCTCCTCGTGCCTCGCCTCTCCATGGCGGACTGCGTCGTCGATGGCGGCTACTATGTCCCCTCCGGCACCAGGGTCATCCTCAACGCATGGGCTCTTGGCAGAGACCCGGAGTCATGGGAGAAGCCGGAGGAGTTCATGCCCGAAAGGTTCATGGACGGTGGCAGCGCTGCGGCCATCGACTTCAGAGGGAACCACTTCCAGTTCCTGCCGTTCGGAGCTGGACGAAGGATCTGTGCTGGCATCAACTTTGGGATGGCTACTGTTGAGATCATGCTAGCAAACCTCATGTACTGCTTTGACTGGCAGCTGCCCATCGGCATGGAGAAGGGTGTTGACATGACAGAGGTGTTTGGAGTGACGGTGCATCTAAAGGAGAAGCTCATGCTTGTTCCCGTTCCCAAACTTCGTGCTACTTCTGGTCACTCCATGCAAGCTGCTGAGGAAACGTCTATGACCATGCTGAAGTGAACTACAATCTACACAGATTGGACCGGATGTAGTATGGTAATAAATAGTGTACTAATAATTCAATCCGGAATCTGGTAAAAATAAGTGGAATTGTATTTTAATTTGAAGGGGGAAAAAATCTCTCTGTTGTCGTCGAGATTTCCTCACATATGAAGTGCTTTCGTTGTAGAGACTTAACTAGCCGGGACCTAAAGATGGCCAAATGGGTGACACGACACTAGCACTATTTGGCACGGCTGGCACTAAGGAGCTGTTTGGTTCGCGCTTTTCAGCCCCGCATCGATTAACAGCGTGATCGAAGAGACAACCTTGTTTCGCGTTTGGATGGCCCGGTCCGTAATAGATGACACCGTGAATGGATCCGACCTATACACGACCACTCCCCCCTCCTTGATCTCCTGCCGTTATCCGCTCCCAGCTCGGGAAAAAGAAATCCACCCCCCCAACACCCCGCACGCTCCTGGCTTGTAACACATGGCTTTGTTGATCACAGTTCCAAAGCCAACCAAATGGCGCTTTCAGTTCCCCTGTAACAATTTGCGGCTGCAACTGCTCCCATTACCATTGTCGTACACAGCACTGAACCAAACAGCTAGCACGGCTTTCTTAATTTGTCATACTGTCTCCAACAACCGCGACACAAAATACAAGATCCATTCGTCCTTTGGGTGGCGCTACAGGCAAAGGGTTTAATACTTATTTTTTGTCTTCTCTAACAACAAGACCCAAAAGACAACCCTTTCTGCAAATGGGTCTACAGGAGAGAGGATACTCAGATTTGGGTTATACCTCTCCTAGCACCTAAAATGAGTCTTCTATATAGGTAGTCTGTTGAAGGCTATAAATATTATGTTGAAGATCCATTTTGGGTTTAGGTTTCGCAATGGGTCTCGTGTCGGAGACAGCCTCACGTGAAGCTATTGCCCCGGTCAGCTGTGTGGCTTGGTCTTGAGGAACAATTTCTTGTCAACAAGGAGGCCCGGTCTGCCAACACTGTACAGCCCATCAACCATCACCTTTCAAGTCTATTCTGGCCCGGCTCGCGCGTGGCCCAATGCCAGGTCTTCTTGGCCCTCGACCTCAAGCGTCCGCTGCAGCCAAGCGTTCTCTGCCATGGCTTTTGGTTGGGATCAGCAGCAGCCTGCAGCTCGCGAACTCATTGAACACGATGACGCTCATGGCTCCCTCCCTCCAACACTGGCTGTGTGGTACACATGATTTGGGAGGGTGGTGATCTCTCTATATCACCTCACACGTCTCCTCCTGACATAATTGTTGGCAACGCTTCTCTTCTCTTCTTCTGGTCTTTTCAGTTGGCCCTACATCTTTGCCTACTACGTACTCATGCTCCTTTCTTTACACCTTCGCGATGCTCTTATCTCCCCTCAAATTATTAGGTAGCACTTCTGTGCTCTTCCATGTAATCAGAGTGACCTGGTTAATTACATTATTGCGATATTTGGACATCTCCTATTTCCAGTGTCTCGGGTTAATTACAAGTATTATCTTGTTATTTTAGTTGACCAATCTCACTTTTTAGGGACATATCCTCTCCGTTTGAAGCCTGACACATCTCGCTCGACACGGCCCGGTGGTCACGGGCGGGCATGGCTCTGTCAGGTGTAGCGGGCGTGTCGTGCCAGCCCACGGACAGCACCAACAGCCCAAGCACGGCCCTAAAGGCCTCGTGCCGTGTCGTCGTCGGCTCGACGGCCTGGCCCGCCCAATGTGCCGAGGCGGCCAAGGCACGAGCTGCTATGCCGCCGTCACTGCTGGGAGAGCTGCTTGAACCGTCGCCGTCTGTTGGGGCTGCCAGCTTGCCACCGCTTAGGCTCTGGGCTGTCGAGGCTTGAGAGTGAGAGAGAGAGAGAGAGAGAGAGAGAGAGAGAGAGAGGCAGAGCCGGGATGGGAGGCGGAGAGGCAGCGTCTGGATGGGAGGCGGAGAGGCGATGTCAGGATGGAGATGGGCGTGCACAGCCTGACATATCTTGTTATTTTAGTTGACCACTCTCACTTTTTAGGGACATATCCTCTCCATTTGAAGCCTGACACATCTCGCTCGGCACGGCCCAGTGGTCACGGGCCGGCATGGCCTGTCAGGTGCAGCGGGCGTGTCGTGCCAGCCCACGGACGGCACCAACGGCCAAAGCACGGCTCTAAAGGCCTCGTGCCGTGTCGTGCCGGTCCGACGGCCTAACTAGCCCAATTGCCAGAGCCGGCCCAGGCACGAGCTGCTACGCCGCCGTCGCCGTGGGGGGAGCTGCTGTGCCACCACGGGCGGGAGCCGCTGCTGAACTGTGGTAGAACCGCCTAATCTAATGCCTCCTAGGAGTACTTGTCTTTCATTAGACACTAAGTACTCAAGGGAAAACACTAAATCACGCAGTTCCGTCGAGCACACTCTAACGGAGAACCCGAAAATCCACATTTTTCCATCAGGATCACAAATGAGAGAATAAAGTCTACAATATTTTAGCCATTTCTTACATCACTTTTCATGCAACATCAGAACATGATATTTATTATTTATAACAGCGGAATATAATCATGTTATCAGAGTTATGAACAATTTAATTTAACGGCGAAATATAAACATGTGATCAGAATTACAGCGAAAATAAATATCTATTCATGACATGATGAAGCATTGATATATAAACTATGACAACAGATTATGTAACTTCTATTTATAAAAACATTTAGTGAGAGTTATAAATAAAAACTATGATCACAGCGTAAAGGAATCCTCTCTGAGCCCACCAGGATGAATCCACACATAAGTGTCAGCTCTAGCATCCGCATGTCACCTACAAGAGGGTAGAACAAACCCTGAGTACTCAATTGTACTCCGCAAGACTTACCCATGAGGAGGAAAGAAAAGACTCCAAGGATATGCAAGGCTATCTGGCTTGTGAATTTAATGCATCTGCAGGAGGCATTACTAAGCGTGCATCCTTATATTCAATTTTATTAGTAGTCATCATTAGTTCATTAACTATCCATTCTAGGTAAGCACATGTGCTACCTTCAAGCAGGTGATAAGCAATCAGAACCATTTTACCATTTTTCATATTTCAGTTCTTACTACGATGCTAGACTGTAGACAAGTCGTACCAGATCATCCGGCGATTCGCGAACCAATGTATCCCAGCTAGGTACCCTAAAACACACGCCCCGCTTGTACCCCAGGCACAAACAAGACCAACCCACTACCCTCCTGTCACGGGGTCCAGGTCCCCATCCAAACTTGGACTCTAAGCCCCCGCTCCTAAGTCCCGGACTCAGTGCGGTGCTCAGACCTCCACCATCCCCGCCTCTAATCAGCCGGTCTGGAAAGAGCCGAAACCCATGACAAGAGAGCAATGAGCATTCCCGCGCCTATACACAAGTATGTATTTAGGATAATAAGTCTGTGACCTGACTACCATCCATTGCAACGGCCGGTCCTTAACCGACACAGGAAGAACAAGTGCAACCCGAGCCTCGCTCGAATGCCAAACCAAGTCTAGATCCAAAGTACCATTCCGCCTGGTCTCCAATTATCATTCATATATATTTTTCAGGTGATAATATCATAATAGCAATAATAATATCTTTCCTATCTCTCGCGAGTGACCGGCAATCACTCGACTTCTACCGGAGTCCTGTAGCATAGCAATCTACACGATCCTGTCATACTAGTAAGACTCATAGGGTAAGGATATATATGCAAGTAGGTTTCATTCAACTCCTTAAACTTAATGCACAAGCATAAAACAAAGTACAGAATAATAGAGGTTATGCATCGGGGCTTGCCTTGATAAGATATAACCAAGTTAGCTTTCCATCGTGGCGACACGATCACCAAGGCACCATCTCTTCTGCTACTCCGGTCATCTCCACGATCCATCATTGTTTCTTATTATGATATACGTGGATGCAACATATAGATGTAAATAATCAACGACCACCAAAACTCTTAGAAATTCGATTACTCACAAGCTAACGAGATAGCTCTAACGTGCTAGTCTACGTATCCACGTTGTCAAGTAAGACTCATTCCTAGAAAATGTTTTTGTTCTACAAACCCTCAATTATTTTTGACATTGAATTGATTAAATATATATTTAAAAACCTACTAGTAGCTCTCTGTTCTACCGTGCCATCAATTCGAAGCCTGGAGCGATCCATCAGGATGCATGAACGAACAGCCAAGTGAAAGTGAGATGTGGAAAATGATGTTGATGTGGACAAAAATGACACTGTTACTGTGTCAGCCAGGGAAAGAGATCTAGTAAGAGAGAGAGAGAGAGAGTAGAGCAAAGCAAGGGAGCAACAGGCAGTAGCAGCACGTGGTGGGGGCTTTCTTTCTTTTATTGTGTCGGCACTAGCCGTTGTCTCCCGCTGCCCCCACACGTAACTTGTCCATGTCTCTCCTCCGATCCTGCATCGCTCGATCATCTATTGCTAATAGTGTACTAGTTCATATCATATCCGTTCAATCAGTTGGCAGCTGTTGCGATGATATATATATATATATATATATATATATATATATATATATATATATATATATATATATATATATATATATATATATATATATATATATATATATATATATATATATATATATATATATATATATATATATATATATATATATATATATATATATATATGTGTGTGTGTGTGTGTGTGGTGTGGGGGGGGGGGCGCTAGATCCAACCTGTGCTGTTCTAACTTGCTGCATGAAAAAAGAAAAGTTTGTGTGCTTTCCCCTTGCCTTTGGTCGTTGCATCAATCTTTACTATATATATTGTTCAAACAAATGAACTATATATATATATATATATATATATATATATATATATATATATATATATATATATATATATATATACATATACATATACATATATATAGTACATATACATATACATATATATATAGGGAAATTATTTTCTGCTCGTAGGGAGTAGTTACTCCCATGTGTATATCTTTAGATTTAGGGCGTATATGGCCCAACGAAGTGTACGTAGATGGAGTATATCATCATACTAGACCATCTAGGATAATATGTATGACAAGTATGTATGTATACTTAGAGTATATGGTTATACTTATTTTATATGCTACTATCATAGTATTATATAATATATTAAAAAATATGTACTCTTTGGGGAAAAAATTCACATAGTAAAGATCTGGAGTATCTTAATATTAGTATGTCAACATACTCAAACTGATAAATGAGTATGTACACATACGCAATGTGATTTATTGATTATGGGAGTAACTACTCCTGGGAGTATATAAAATGCACACATATATATATATGAACAAACAAATGAACTGATCATGGCAGGTGCATGCGGACATGAGATGATCGATTAGAGAGCTAAGCATGCATGCATGTATGTCCGGAGCTAAGCAGAGGTAGCTAGATCAACGAACGAAGCTGGAGAGGGAGAGACAGCAGGGAGGAGAAACAAGTGCTCGGCGACGTACTTGGGGGCGCACGGCTTCTCGATGGGGTCAGCCTGCATGGCGGCGGCGGCGGTGACGACGCTGCTCTGGCTCGGGCACCGCTTCATCTTCCCGTCGGCCTCCTCCGCGGCAGCCACGGCTTCCTTGACGGCGGCAACGGCAGCACCGTCGTCCTGCTGGTCCTCTTCCGCCTTCACGACGGCCGCGGGGGTCGCCGGCTCCAGCTTCAGCTTGAGGTCGATGGTCTCGACGAAGCCCCTCTTGCCGGAGCTCCGTCTCCTCGAACCCCAGGTCCGTTCCCATTGCTGTTGCAGGCGCCACCTCCTCACCTCTCGCCTTCCCTGCTTCTTCTCCGTTTGCTTTGCTCTGCGAGCGAGGCGGTGGTGTAGGGATGGAATAGGGAGAACGAGCAGCGGCAAGGAGCTTGGGTGGTGGCCAGCTTGCTCTGCTCGGTCATGGCGGCGTGCTCATGACGAGCAGCAGAACGAGAGGGAAAACACGAGGGGGAGGCAGAGAGGGAAGTAGGTAGCAGCGGCTCAGTCCTCTCCTCATTAACGCACGCGTCGGACAGGGACGAGGTACATGAGATGAGTGGCTGAGAGCGAGCGCTGCAGTGACCGAACAGCAACGGACAAGAGCGCCTCCTGGCACGCGCGCGCGAACGGCATTACAATCGACAGTAGCTACGCACGAGTTTTAAAGCGAATGAAAAACTACTAACGATCACGATTGAGGTTCAACTAATTCCACGACTCTAAAGTTGATCTTATCAGCTATCTAACGGAGCAATCCGCACAACAAAAGGACCACCCGAGAGGAAGATACATGCGTGCTAAGATGAGTTCGTCTTCGAAGTTCCGGTTCGCGACAGAGCGTTGACACAGAGCTCGCAGCGCGTTCTAATGAACTTAGGCAAAAATTTTCAAGATCCACGTGACACTCAACACAACTATAACCTACACCATTCTCGAGTGCTCACCTTGGGACAACCAACAGTGCAAAAATATGAATCTAGTGTTTAAGAAAATTAATCAAAATCTAAATGCCAAAACGACATCATCATTAGGTTTTTAGGCTAGATCATTTTAGTACTAGAGGCTGGAATTAAATTCCAACTTCAATCCTCGATCTATCAAAATACTATCGAACAACATTTATTTACCGAAACAAAAGTTGCATTTCCATCTACCAGACTTACACTTCGAATTTTATTTAAATACTATATACAAGTCATATTGTATTTTTGTTTATAAAAATTTGCTTCCGTGCCAATGTTTAGAACTACTTATTCTACTCTTCGTGTTAGGATTTTTTTTCATTAACACATATAAGCATTTACGTAACTAACTCACTATATTGATAGATCTATCTCTGAGGCCATAATCTCAGTGCTTAGCGAGCTCGTAACACCAGGTGTGTTACATGAACCGTCGTCGTGCGATGGGAGCAGTTGCGCTGCCGACGGGAGCTGTTGTGCCATCGCTAGGCGCTGGTTGTCGAGCGCAGATGAGAGTGAGAGAGAGGCAGAGCCGGGATGGGAGGCGGAGAGGCGGTGTCTGGATGGGAGGCGGAGAGGCGATGTCGGGATGGAGAAGGGTGTGCGCAGCCTCACGATGGGTATAAGGGTGACCGCGAATAAGAGCAGCGGAGTTAGGGCTGGATATCGAGCCAGCTCAGCTCGTTATGGCTCGGCTCATTATGGCTCGGCTCGTTATAGCTCATTATACAAACGAGCCAGAAGTCTAGCTCGGCTCAGCTCGTTAGCGAGCTCAAGCTAGCTCGTTTGGCTCGTGAGCCAAAGCACAAAAGCATATTACATAGAGATTATAACCATAAGTCAGCAACAAACACATCACAGACATATTTTAAATGGAATAAAACAAAATACCTGTGAATTCTACAATGGAAAATATAAGTATGCTATCATCCATGTGTTAGGCGATAGATAAAGTGATATATGGGCTGATTATGTTGAGAATCGGCCTATGTATGGATCTCCATATCCGTTTTCTCGTTCCTAGTCCCAAGAAAGAGGTGTGTAGATGGAAGTCGTAGATAGATCCGGTCTCCCTTGCCCAATCCCAAGAACAAAACACAAGAACACACAGGAGACACAAGTATAGGGGAGCCATCTCTTCATAGTCCTTTTACGTATACATCTAGTCCCTTTATATATATGCCTTCAGGGCATATATGGTAGCCACGATGGCATATATGGTAGGAGCCCATCAGGGCATATATGGTATGAGCCCATCAATCCTCTAATTGAGAAATTCTTAACAGATTAAAGTTGTTGGCTTGTTACTTATCTGGGCTTGTTTTGGCTCACGAGCGGCTTGCGAGCTTGCTCGAGCTGGCTCATTAACTAACCGAGCTAAACTGTTGGCTTGGCTTGTTAAAAAATTCAAACGAGTCGAGCCGAGCCAAGCCACTAACAAGCCGAGTCGAGCGAGCTAGCGAGCTACGAGTTTTTTGTCTAGCCCTAAGCGGAGTGGAGGAGTGCATGCGGTGACGGAAGTTGGGAAAGAATGTAGGGTTTACTGATTGTTATATATGAGAGATAAGGGTGGCTTACATGGGCCTTCGCTGGCCTACAACTTATTGGCCCATGTCGGGCCTGCACACCATGCCGAGGGTGCAGCCCAGGCACGGCCCTAGGCTCGGGTCAACCCGACCTCGGCCCGACGGCTACCGGGCCTTGCCATGCTTAGGTCAGGCCGTGGGCAGGCCATCGGGCCTAGTGCCTTATGGCCAAGTATATACATACATGTGATAGCATTGATATTATATTTTAGGTGTGCGGGTGCTGCACCGCGTGCCCAACATCACAGTACTGTTGATACAGTGAAACTGAAAAATGAAACCGAGACATCTAATAATCAGACTACGGATGATTGCGATGATGCATGCGTGAACAACGTCTAAAATTCAGAGGACATATATACATATACATAAATATATATGTCGTTGTCATGTGGCACATGTGGAAAATATGTCTTCATCACGTGTATTTGCCACAAGTGGACAAGAGAAATTGTAGTCCTGGACCATCAAGGAGCAACTTGTGTTTGTTGATATCTGACTACAGGTAGGTATGCGCAACAAAATTGACCCTAGGTTGATATTCATTAGTTCAAGTTGCACATCATGGCACAGTTTCACAAGGTCTCAGGTATAAGTTAATTTTATTGGAGCATGAACTAATACTAACAAAAATTCAAACAAGAGCAAGCTAAAGCAATCAACTTAAGCATTTTCTGAACTGCAGCACAACAGTCACTTGTTTTAATCATAACTGGAGTTATAAGCATCCAACAGGGTGATCTTAGACTTCCTGAAAACTTATGAAATCTTAAGTCTTTGTATTTCTCTAATATCGAGTAAGTCTTGCTGAGTACATTCTATTACTCAGGGTTTATCCCACCCAGTTACAGGTGAAGTTCTTTCTTGGCCTGCTGAAGGTGGTGACTAAGTGCCGGTGGGCTCGGCGGCTCCGTATTTATTCATCGTTTATATGCTTTTGTTGGAGGATGTTATTTAAGCTAGCCATGTATTTCAACTTATGTTGTTGTAAGTATTTCAAAGCTATATTGTTTTCACTAATCAGATTTGAACTCATTATTATACTAAATATTTGTGAACTCAATTGTAATATTATTTCCGCTGCAAACTCTGGGTATGTGATGTGTATTTGCTTAATCATGCGATCTTGGTTGTGATGTGGATTTATCGAGGTCCTTCGTGATACTTGATGGACTATCGGATTTATATAAGTGAAAGTATGTGCATGCAATGTGCTAAGCGGGAGGAGCCATACTTCATATTATATAGATTGGGCGGTTCTGTCACATATATTATCTCAAAAATGGTGTTTTTCACTGGTGGTAGTGGAATATTGATTTATTCGATTCCTCCGGTTCGGGGGTCTATATAAAGCCAGGCAATCTTGCTCATCTCCTCCGAGCTACCTAGGCAACCCCATCAGCCATCCTCTCGAGGTTATAGCCATCCTCGCCAGCGACCCATCAGACATTAGGATAGATCGATATGGCCACCAGCAGCCCCATCGCTCTGATCTCGCAGGTGCAGCAGCGGAAGCCCCGGCCATACACCCCAAGCCCATGGGGCGACTTCTTCCTCCACCACATCCCATGCACTCCATCACAGGTAAGGTACATGCAAGGCGGCCGCCATTATTGTTCCCTTCCTGTCGTTGCAGACACATGGATAGATTTTGGGCGTACTGGAACCAGTCTCATTGTGGATATAAGCTATATGTTGCCTAGCTAATGATGCCGTCAGTGTACGTATATTAGGTGATATTCATGTATTTTAATGAGCTACAGTAACACAAATAGTGGTTTTCATGGCAAACTTAATTTTTACTTTGTTTCTTCACATATACTTTGAGTAGAGCTTCAAATTTCAAAGCATGGTATGCAACAAACCATGCAATATATATATATATATATATATATATATATATATATATATATATATATATATATATATATATATTGACTCCAAACTAATTTTTCAAACAAAAATATGTTGATTTAATGAGGTTTTGTTGCCCATATGTGAATCAAATGGTGCTTGCTTGTGGCTGAATATTGTTGGTCCCGAGATCTTCCGCACGGGTGAGCCGGCTGGTCACCGGCGTTCTCGCTCACTATAGCTAGAGGTAGAAGAATGGAGGGAGAACAGAGCGCACACATACACACAGCACAAACACTAGCGTTGGCCAAAGCTCTACAGAGAAGATGACAAAACTAAACTCGCTCTCTTTACTGAGTTGCAGTGGGAAGCTATATATATACAACCCTATCCATCTAATCCTAGTACACAGACATGTCAGGCTGCCATGCTGCTACAGTGACTAGATGTGACAGCATGACTGACTTTGGCACCTACCCCTGCTGTGGCTACAGTGCGGCAGGGGAGCCTTTCGCCGCCTGCCCCTGTCGCGGCTACAGTGCAGCAGTAGGGGAGCCCTTTCGGTGCCTGCCCCTGCCACGCGTACAGGGGAGCAACAGATTACTTTACAGATATTTCCCTTTATCAATTTATCCATTGCAGCTCTTCTCAATGAAGAAGAAGGCACAGATCAACAAGGAAGAAGTGAGGCAGGTTATATTAGAAACCCTTGCCTCCTCCAGCCTGGTTGAGAAGATGGAGCTTGTCGACAGGCTTCAACGACTTGGGGTGGACTATCACTACAAGAAGGAGATCAATGATTTGCTTTGCTATGTCTACAACGACAAAGATGGAGGCTCTAGCAATCTCTACATCACCTCACTGAGGTTCTATTTGCTCAGGAAGCATGGGTACGGAGTCTCTTCAGGTATGTAAGATCGTCAACTAAGAACTAACCAGTATATGTTTCCTTTCATAGAGTTTTTTAGAAAATGGAAAATTTTCAGCCTCTTTGACTACATACAGCTAAATCTTACAATGTTGTCAGGTTATTTTGCTGACTTCCTTTCATTTGAGCTGTGTTCACATATGCATGAATGAATGTTCAATTATGTGTGTGCAGATGTGTTTGAGAAATTCAGGGATGAACAAGGGAACATTTCAAGTGATGATGTCAGCTACTTGCTGATGTTGTACGATGCTGCGCATCTGAGAACTCATGGGGAGGAGATACTTGACAACATCATCACTTTCAACAAGAGCCACCTCCAATCTCTACTGCTGGAAAATTTGGAGCCAGAGCTACGAGAGGAAGTCCAGTGCACTTTGGAGACACCTCGGTTCAGGCGGGTCAGCAGAGTCGAGGCGAGGCGCTACATCTCAGTATATGAGAAGAAGGCTACACGGGATGCGACCATACTGGAGTTTGCAAAACTAGACTACAACATCTTGCAAGCTATCTACTGTGATGAGTTGAAAGAACTTACAGTGTAAGGAAACCCCATGCATTAGTATATGTTGGTAGCAATAATTTACTTAGGCGAGTTACTTACGCAATTGACCAATATAATAATAACAGTGTAAGGAAACAAACATTGGCATATAAATTACTTAACTAAATTGCTTACATAATGAACCGATTATAGTGCGCATTGTGATACAACACTAGTAATACTCATGTATAGGTGGTGGAAGGATTTCCAATCACAAACAGATCTGAGCTTTGCGCGGGACAGAATGGTGGAGCTACATTTTTGGATGCTCGGGGTGGTTTACGATCCCTATTATTCATATTCAAGGATAATGATGACAAAGTTCATCGTATTTGCATCCTTGCTCGATGACCTTTATGACAACTATAGCACCACAATGGAGAGCACTACCTTCACCGCGGCCATGCAAAGGTTTGCCTAGCTATACGTTCTTGAATTATTATGTTGGATCACAAGTAACAGGATGAACAAAATTCATGCATCACCTAAATTTACCTTTGCTCGAAAACTAATGCCAGGTGGGATGAACAAACCACAGAACAGCTTCCAGCATACTTGAAAGCACTCTTCATCAACATATTAAACACTACAAATAAGATTGAGGAGGAGTTAAAACTTATGAAAAACAAGCATGCTGATTTGATCAAAAGACTGGTAATGAACTCCAAAAGATCACATTAAGGCAGGAAACATGATGAGTTTTTTCAGTTAATTTTAACTCATGACATTTATCTATTTAGGTGATTGAAACTGCCAAATTCTACCATGCTGAGGTTGAATGGCGTGATAAACACTACATACCAACTAGGGTCGAAGAACACCTCCAAATTTCCACCCGTAGTAGTGTTTGTATGCAGATAACAAACCTTGCGCTCATTTCGCTTGGAGAGGTGACTACAAGGGAGGATGTTGATTGGGCTCTCACCTTCCCCAAAATCATCAGAGGTGCTTGTATCGTGGGGCGTGTTGGCAATGACATCGTGTCACACGAGGTTTACCAAATCTCTCCACATATAAATAAACTACTTATAAATGTTATTAGCTCATTTTTAAATATTATTGTAAGCAGTGGAAATGTTTATATTCTAACTATTTGCACTTTTCGCCACACCTTGAAGCGTGAACAAACTTCGGAGCATGTCGCATCCACGGTGCAAACTTGCATGAAGGAATATGGGGTGACAGTAGAGGAAGCCAATGAAAAGCTTAGAATTATAATCGAAGAAGCATGGATGGACATCGTCGAAGACTACCTTGAGCAAAAACGTCCCATGGTACTTTTAGAGACAGCGGTCAACGTTGCAAGAACAATGGATTTCATGTACAAGCATGAAGACGCATTCACCCTCTCATTCAGCCTCAAGGATGTTATAGCTTCAATGTACGTCAACTCTGTGTGAGCATACTTTTCGATGTTTGTGAATTGGCTTAATGTCTGCTGAGGGTACATTTAACCCCTAGATTATTAAAATAGTTGTATTATCCTATTTATGTGTATTTGTGTTCAAAATATAGCCTTTATGGTTATTTTTATGTACAAACTTATACATACATGGTATAGTGAGTCTTGTTTTCTACCGGGGCCCCCGATCGAAGCATTATTTTAGCTCTCAATTAAGTGGTACCTACCGTATTCCAAAGAAGAAGAGATTGTTCTCAATCGAGCCATCCCCTATATCTGCCACCAGTTACTTGTGGAAAAGATAGTGTAATGCAAGAACATTCTACGCAAATGCAACGCACCTATCTATATGAGGCTCGTGTGGTGGAATTATCAATCTCTCAGAGGTGCTCACTGGTAGGGGTGTGTGAATGCATTTAAAGGGTGAGTGTGCGTGTGAGGTTCTACATTTGTACAATCTCAAGGGAACAGTAAAGCTTTATAGTGTCTTTCTAAATCTCCCTGTGCGTTCATAGAGGTACTATATGCATAGTGGCAGATGTTGGGTTACATTCCAATAACGATATTGAAGCTAATCAGAAAGAATCAAAGAATAAAGCATAGAGGGCATAACATAGAGTTGTAATTTTCTAATTTTACTAGGCTAGCAGTCCACGGCTCACGAGACTCAATTGAGCCCTACCCCTAGGTATGCAAACTTATGCTTACAGGGTGTGAGTGAGTATAGGCATGTGTGAGCATCTGCGTGACTAAGACTCTTATGTTATAAAGTGGAGCTAGACGCTGCTAAAAAAACCATTTTTACCAATACTTTTTCACAGTCGGTTTTGATAAAACCAACAATCATAAAACCAACAAAAATAAATTTTCACTATCAATTCAAGGCACAAATCGATGATAAAAGCCAGTAGTGGGTCCAGCGGGTGAACGGGGCAGCCGTCCGAGCTGCCCCCAAACCAAGGGGCCCACGCCCAGGTATGTCGTAGTAGTAGAACTCTCAGCTGTGAAGGCCCAGTAAGCTAATATGAACATGAGCAGGCCACATCCACACGATTTGACTCCAAGCCTGATCAATAATCGATGCGACTTCCGCTCCCTGGGCCCAAGAGGCTAGACACCGGGGTCTCCCTTTTCTGCCCGGCGTGTTTTCATCCGCGCGCACCCATGGGCCATGGCCCCATCGCGAAAGCAGCGTCAGGCCGGCCCGCGGCGAGATGGATCATGGATGCCTCGGCAACGCGGCGCGGCGCCGAGCTGCGGCCCGCCGAGGAGGTTGCTGCTCTAGGCCACCGCGTGTCATCCAGCCCATTTCATGTTCCAGGCACACGCTACTAGCCTAGGCAGCCAGAACCTCAAACTGGGCCTCTGAACCGGCCTGTGATTGATACTCTGGACTGCGAGAGTGGCTCGACACACGCACGAGCACAATATGTGAACTTATTCACTCTTACGTCCAAAAATAATAATATAAATTATAAATTCAACTAATAATTTATATAAATACTAATATTTATGAGTGTAACAAGTACAGTTAAAATAATCATAAAAACATATTTTTATATTAAATCTATAGGAGATATAAATATTAATATTATTTTCTATAAATCTAGTTATATTTAAAGATATGTTAACTGCTTAAAATGCTTTGTTTTGGACAGAGGCAGTATTACTTTTGCTGCTGTCACCGGTCACCCCATGATGACATGCCGCTAAGCGTCTCGTAAACAAGTTGGTAGTATTGCGTCCGCTTAAAAAATTGATGTACCCTCCGTTCCAAATTATACGACGTTTTGTTTTTTTTATATATGTCAATTTTACTATATATCTAGACATAGTGTGTATCTAAATATATAACAAAAGTTATGTATCTTAAAAAGCCAAAATGTATTGTAATGTGAAACGGAGGGGTAAAATTATTATAGCTCTATTCTAATCAAACCATGTAACGTTTAACCAAGTCTATCGAAAACTATTAATATCCAAATTGTCAACTCATATGAGTTAGAACAACATGTCCTCTAGTCACTTATAAAGTTGAAATCTAAGATATATTGAAACAGATGTTGTAATAGTTAAATATCTTCGAGCCACAAATTGCCTAGATAACTAGGCAATGAACTGTCATAATGCACAGACATATTTGATACCATAAGTATAAATGAATAATAATAATACGAAGAATTATACCTATTTGGTATCTCGAGTATCGGCAGTTTTAGTACTATCTTCGTCCCAAAAAGAATGCAAAATTTCACTTCTCAAGAAGCAAAAATGATTTAAGTTTGATAATATTTATATAGGAAAATGTTCCTTCCATTCCAAATTATAAGTCGTCCTAACTTTTTCTTAGATATATAGCTTCTGCTTTGTATCTAGACATAGTATATATCTAGATGTATAAATAAAAAGGGTGTATCTAAAAAAGTCAAAATGACTTACATTTTAGAATATGGAGAGTACAAATATTTATGATACCAAATACTCCCTCTGTCCCTAAATGTGTCGTCGCCACGGTTTGCGTGCCGATAAGTTTGACTCGATTTATAGAAAATGCGTGCAACATTTGTATCTTCAAATAAATTCGTTAAAAACTAGATTCAAATATCTATCAATCATACTAATTATGTACCATAAATATTAATATTTTTCAATATATAATTAGTCAAAGTTGTTTCTTGTGAAGCGAAAATGGCAAACATTTAGGGACGGAGGGAGTATCATTAGATGAATTATAAAATATATTTTATAGTAAATATATTTGTAGATACAGATTGTGAAACTATTTTCTATAAACTTAGTTAAATTTAGGAAAGTTTGATTTATTCAAAATCTTAATTGCATTCTTTAATAAAAGAGTACAGATTTGATCAAATATGTAATAATATACATAGTAAAATGGTTTGACGCGGTATGGAGTACTAGTATTAGCGAGCACGGTACGACGGGGGATGAAGTTTGATCAAAGATTTTTGAAAGAAGTTTGAAGGGAAACGGCGGCACACATACACAGGGCCAGCGTAACTGACGGGCTGACTGACTGACTGACTGGTTCTGGCTGGGGGGGGGGCACGAGGCGGTCAAACTGTCATTCAAAGTACGGAGTACATGCGGTAACCAACGAGGCAAACAGGCAGGCAGGCAACGAGCCAACGACCTTCGCTTCCTTTGATCCTTTCCTATCCACTGGCAGGCAGTCTGGCTTGGTTCGTAGCCGTTGGGACAGCGACGGTCGGCCCGCCGGCGTCCGGGCGCCCTCCGCTCTCGCTTTCACCTTCACCGCGCGGTGAAACGGTCGTCAAGCTAGGATGGGTACAGGTACCGTACCTGCACGTGGAGCCCAGATCCCGCGGGTCCCGCCGGCCGGTGACGAGGAAACGGATAAGGCGCGGTGGGTGGCCGTTGGTGAAGGTGAATCCGGCGACGGTTGCCTGAGGCAAGCGGTGACCCTACCTGCCCTACCCAGCCCTCACAAAACAACACACAGGTGCCTCTCTCCACTCTCCTTGGCAGCATGCACATAAGCACAATTGCTTGGTGTGTGAGAACGATTTTTACCATCTCTTCTCATTCATTAGGTCATATATTAATTAATGGTATATCTATATTATATACGGTTGTTAATCTCTTCTCTTTTTGATAAAGGGCTGTTTGGATAGTTCCTAGTTCTACGAAAACCGGCTTCCATCTAATTAATCCTTGGATAATCATAAAAATTGTTTATTTAGGGCTTGTTTGATTCAGTCCGTGGACGCGTGCTTTACCAAATTTGACAACCGGCCATCCCGATTTGGTCGTGCGAAGGGAAAATTAACCACATGCATGTTGGCAGCGCTAGTCGGGGCAAGCCAAATAGAGGCAACAACTGAAGTTTGTCTTGGCTGCAGAGGGGAATCTAGCTAAAAACATCATTGAAGTCATTGGAGTTACCTTCATTACATTACATAGATTTTTTTAAAAGTTACAATGGTATTTTACTAAAAGATTTACAAAATGTTTTGGAAGAGGCAGACCTCTGACATCCGCCTCTGCTTGGCACCTATTGGCGTCCAACCAAACGAGTCCTTAACCAACCGTATAATAAAAACAAACATAGCAAGTTTTCTTTGTGCTTGAACTACTAAATTTTGTGAAACCTATTCATCATATTTCTTTTTCCTAATAGGCAGCAACCCTAGCTGCCTTGCCTCTCCCTAGCCAACCCTTTTCAATTGTTGGGCATGACATTGTCCTACAAGAAACCAATTATTATCATATCTACTCATTTGAAAATGGTATATTTATATGGAGGCTATTACTTTTATTAGGGGTTGTTTGAATAGTTACTTTTTGTAAAAAAAAAGCTTCCATTAAACTAACTCATCGACGGACTATTCAAAAACTTATTTATTTAGGAACATACAATAAGGATAATCGGTATACTCGGGATTTAAACTAGTGTGTTTTAGAAATTACTCTGCTTATTTTTCTGATTGGTGATGACCTGATTTTTTGCGGTTATTAGCTCTTTGTGTTGGTTCATGCATGATGATACCACTAGTACCATCATATGTTGGTTCATGCATGGTGGTATCACTAGTACCACCATATGTAGCATATAGATACTAAGCCAAAGCACACACACACACAGTGTGTGTGTGTGTGTGTGTGTGTGTGTGTGTGTGTGTGTGTGTGTGTGTGTGTGTGTGTGTGTGTGTATGTGTGTGTATATATATATATATATATATATATATATATATATATTATCAACATGTGATTGAGATTATCAAACAAGAAAGCTATAAGAGACTTTTAAGTATATTTTGCTATTTGAACTGGTAGGGATATCTAGTCATTGATTTCCTATGAGTTATAAAGCAAATCACTAATGGTTTAGGTAACTTCTATTTATATGTTGGCACAAGAGAAATTTACCTTATGGGATGGTTTCAAGCATATGTTAATGGTTGACGGTGGAACAGGAATTATTGACCAAGCCATCATACAAGAATTGAATGAGGGATTGCATACTGTAATAAATACTCCTCACATTCCAAATTGTAAGTCATTTTAGTTTTGTCCTAAGTCAAAATTGTTTAACTTTGACTAAGTTTGTAGAGAAATTTAGTAATATCTACAATATCAAGTAAAGGCAATATCAAAATATGTTTCATAGTGTATCCAATGTATCTAGTTTGGTGTTGTAGATGTTTGTGCATGTTCATGTAAACTTGGTCAAAACTATAGAACTTTTTGACTATGAAGTATGTGTCAAATTAAATATGCACAATCACTCTAAAGTATAATCTGTCAAATATGAACTATGTTCCCTTGTCCTTGCATCGGATGACCTTGCTGATTTTATCATGATAGCAACCACCATACAAACTTAGCAAGCATGATGAGCAACCTTGTATTTAGCCATCAACCTCCAAAACTTCTAATGTGGTAGAAATTGGCGTTGCAAGTTTAAATGTGTGCGGAGAGGACTCTGTACTTCAAAACAAGAAGATACAAATTGCTTGCCAAGTGCTAACTTCAATGGCTTTTATGTCTTTCTATATATTTTAATATTATTAGTGTATTTTTTCTTTTATGTTAGATAACCATGTTACGGCTTTGTCACAACAACAACCACTTGTCTACAAAATTAGGAACAAGAACTTTTTGACCAACTACACAGACATATATTTTAGCATAGCACAAGATTTAAGTTTTCTTATAAATTTTTTTTCATCTAATTCCCCATATTATCCTTGCATGGTACAATAGGTCATTCTTGTCACAATACAAACCTTCCCGCCAACTAAGCTTGGAACATTTGTTTTCTCACTCTCTAGGCTTTGAAATATCCCACAGCAAAAATGAACAATTTAATTATTTGTGTCTACATGTGCGCGTGTCCGTGTGTGGGTATATACAAAATAAGAGTTTTGTCCGTGTGTGGGTATATATAAAATAAGAGTTTATACAACTGATGTACACATTCAATTAGGGCATGTTTGGATTTAGCATGTGGATGCTTGCTAAAATCGACAATTGGCCAAAATCTGGTGGCTAAATGCATGGTCATCCCATCTGACCGCACTAACGGAGAAAAATGAACTGCAAGTTGGCAATGCTAGCGGGGGTGGGGGGGTGGGGGAGTCAAATAGCGGCAACAAAACAAATATAGTTGCTTCCTAGGGCCAACGGTAGGAGTTTAGCCTAGATCCTATAGGAGTTCAACCCAACGTGTCCATAGTCAACCATATAATAAGAATAGCATAGCAAGTTTCCTTCCTCTGAATTTTATAAAACGCCTTTTGTCATTTTTTTCCTTATAGGTGGCGACCTTAGCTACCTAGCCTCTCCCTGGTCAACCATTTCAATTGGTTCATACATGACGATACCACAAGTGCTAGCACTATAGCCTATAGATAATAATGAACCAAAGCGCAAGCACCGGCTATGTGATAGTATAAAAAAGAAAATTTTATGCCTTATACTTAGTTGAAATATAATAGATGGTTTCCTTGGCTATTCTGTGGAATATTATCATTAGTTATTTTTCTACTATATGTAGGTATAAGGGTAATTTAATTTATAAGATGGTTTCAAGATACGTGTATAGTTTAGTTGAGGAATGGCTTTAGAATGAGTTTTTCATAGTAGTAATAACCATCCAATACATATGCATCATCTTTCCTTACCCTTGTGTGGAATAATTGTGCTAATTTATCATGGTAGCCAGCTAGGCACCCTACTATCCTCCCCTAGTCAGTGCCTGGGTCACTAGTGCTAGTGACTTCGCTAACTACTTGGTATATCTAGATTGTTGGGCATGATATTTTCCTACAATCAACAATTATTATGATATCTACTCAATTGAAAAATGGTAAAATTATATGGTGGCTAATTTCTTTTATTTGGGGTTGTTTCAAAAGTTACTTTTATGAAAAAACAAATTCCATTAAACTAACTTCTTGGTTGACTATAAATAAACTTATTTATTTAGGGGCATACAATAAGGATAATCAGTTTACATGGGACTTCAACTTGTGTGTTTTGTGAAATGACTCTGTCTTATTTTTCTGATTGGCAAAGACCCTACCCCCGATTTCTTGCGGTCATTAGCTATTTGCATTGGTTCATGCATAATGATATTTTGCTCATCATATGTAGCATATAGATACTATCCAAACAACATATATCATATGATATATTCCATCATATGTAGCATATAGATACTAAGACAAAGCACAAATGTCGTCGGGTGTAGATAGATATATATTATCAGTATGCGATTGCAAAATCATCAAGAAAGCAATAAACATTTTTTAATGTATATTTTGCTCATTTGAAATGGTAGAGATATCCCGTCGCTAATTTCCTAGGAGCTATAAAGCAAATGGGTGATGGTTGAACTAACTTTTATTATATGTATATAGCAGTAAATCAGTTTATGTGATATTCTTTGTGGGTACCATCAAATTTTCTCCCTAGAGGCAGGTTTGGAAGATGTGGGCTCTACTGCATTGCAATTTTTCATCTGGCTAGCTCTCAACACCGATATTGGACTAAAATTATTATTGTTGTGGATATTTTTACCATTTTTGTCAACAACCATGTTGTGGCTTCGTCACGACAACAACCACTTGTCTACAAACTTAGGCACAAGAACTTTTAGACCAACTACACAAACATCTGTTTAGAAACCATGCATTAGCACAAAATTCAATTCTCCTTAGTATCCTTATTACAAGGTACAATTAGGTCATAATCACAATACATACATCTTTATGAAACTTAGAAATTTGATAAGCCTTCTAGCCACTAAACAAGGAACTGCCGAATCGATCCTAGTCGCTAATGGACTGACCAGGCGACTAGTCACGATTAGTCATCGACTAGGGTGATTAGTCAGAACTGCTAATAGAAACAGTCAAGAATCAGGAACAAGATCTCAAGGAAATGGCGGAGTAATGGAGAAAGTACCATTGAAGAAGGAGCTCATCTTTGTGGACGAGGCAGCAGCAATTATGATGGGAAGGGAGGTGTCGACAAAAGGTACTCGGCAGTCCTCCGAGGGGTATCCCACGAAGGTAGATTGATCGGCAGAGGTGCGCGTAATGAAGAACAAGAAGGCAACAGAGACACAAGAGTTAGACAGGTTCGGGCCGTCAGCACGACGTAATACCCTACTCCTGTGGTCTGTTGGTTTGTATTGGCTGTCGTATGATATTGCGTGTCTTTTGAGGGGGTCCCCTATCCGCCTTATATAGTTGGGGGTAGGGTTACGAGTCGGTTAAATCTGGGAGATAACCGGTAAGTAATAACAGATTACTGGGATCACGGGATCGTAACATATCCTAACAGATTATGTCGTATCTTCAGGATATCTTCCCGGTGTCTTGCGGGGCCCGCCGAGCAGCGCTGTGCTCCGCAAGGCTTCGTCTTGTGGGCTGGACCACCCCTAGGGGCGTAGTCCATGTAGTCTGCCGTGGGTATCTGGGGTCATACCCCCCACAGGAGGAGGCGGGCGACAGCTAAGATGGGAAGGGAGGAGGTGGTCAGCGCCTTGCAGTGACAGCTTTCGTGACTTTCCTCCTTCGCCCGCCTGCACAAGCTCTCCTTGCAGCCTGTCCAGTCATCCTGGCCACAAGAACTAGGATGGAGAGGAGGAAATGGTAGGAAGGGAAGGGAAGGGATGCGGCGCCATCTAGCAGAGCAGCTTCTCCCGCCCGCACATCGGGACCTCACCTGCGCATGGGCGCTAGTGGTGGCTGGGATGCAACTGGTGGTTAGGAGAGAGTGAGATGTGAGAGACTGAGGGTGAGAGGTTGTAGGGTTCCAAATTGAGCTGAAAAATATAATCCTAAGAGGTCCAAGCCATTCCAAATACAGTCCTTATCATTAATTGCCCAAGGATCCTGTCGTTCGATTAATTGCGATTAGTCGATAACAATTCGGATGACAAGAAAACTCATCGACCTAATTGGATCATAGCCCCAAGTCGAGACCAAGGTAGCGATTAGTACAACTAATCACAATTAATCTTGATTAATATGATGAGTTGATAACACTACTCTCAAACATTTGTTTTATCACTCTATGGGCTTTCAAATATCCCACTGCATAAATAACAATTTGTGTGTGAGCGGCATGTGTATGTATATAAAATAAAATTTTTTTGTGAATTCATAGATAAAATAAAAGTTTATATAACTAGCATAACCCATTTAAGCACTGGAATAATACTTTCCTTTTCAAAAGCAATAAGATTTAGAGATCTTTCATATTTATTGTTGAGGCTTTAAAATATTTCATTGATTTTTGGCTATGCCTATATATCATGATGAATGATTAACTATTTACCTTTTGCCTTATATATTGAACCTATGTCCTTTAATTAGTTGTTCTAGAAAGATCACAAAGTCCAACAAAAGGACTTAAAGAGCAGAATAAATGGATTTCCAAGGTGGAATATTCCTTTGATGGATATTTGCAAGTGGTACTCTACATAGTTCCGTCTCGATCTGGCCATTTCAACCCAACAAAAGGCATCAAAGTGCCCATCAAGTCCCAATCTTCCTAGCCTAGCCCCCATAACAATCAACAATATTATTTTAAACCCTATTGCCATGCAAAGCACGCATGAAAGAAACATACGCCATGGCACAATAGCAAAAGAGCGAAGTGCCCTGCTCCTAGTCCAAAATTTGGGGCATTGATTACATACTACAAAACACAGAACAACAATATGTCTCCAGGCATTAAGGTTGTGGCGTCTGTCCAGCCAATCTTGGCACGAGGAGCACGAATCAGCCTGTTCGCTTGCTCGTAAACGATCGTAAATTTCCAGCTGGAAATAGTGTTTTTCTCTCACACCAAACCAGCCAGCAGTAAATAATCAACAGCAATATCATTAAAAATTTAGTCCATCTCAACTATTTCAACCATATCTTATCAATTAAAGGCATAAATCCTCCATCTAATTAATACTAACCAAAATATACACGATTTTGATACTATACAACCATTGATAGCTAAAATTTAGATAGCATCACACAATCCTTTGCGAACTACGCCGCAAGAGAAATGTTTTTGAATTATCCTCTTTGAAGGTGCATTCATCATGTGTCGGATGGAATCATGAAAATAGATAGTTTGAATGTTTGTTAATATAATTGATTTTAGGATTTAAATGAAAACTTCTTCGCCAACTTTGAACTAAAAACGGATATAGATAAATATGAGAAGATAGCCACGGCTCCGCACTAATAAGTATGCTAAAAGTAATGTTACCAACTTTAGTATAAAAACAAGTGAATGCATTTACGCATGACTTGAAAAGACAAATTAAAGCCACGGCTTCGCGCTAGCGAGTATGCTAAAAGCTTCTTTGTCAACTTTAGAATGAAAACGGATACTGATATTATAGGAAGATATCTACGGCACCGCGCTAATGAGTATGCTAGAAGTTTTGTTACTAATTGTCGTGCGAAAACAGATGAACATATCTATGGACGGGTGAACATATCTATGGACAATTTAGGAAAACAAAACTACGATTTCGCACCATTGAGTATGCTAAAAGCTCCTTTGCTAACTTTAAAATAAAAATAGATACAGGAGATAACCATAGCTCTACAACAATAATATATACTATAAGCTTCTTTACCAACTCTAAAATGAAAGGGGATGAATATATTTTACAGAACATTTGGGGGATAAAACAAAAGATACACGCAAAATTCATTGCATGCGACACTTCGCATAGTGTGTGTGAGACACACTTAAGCCCACCAGGTGGTTTCCCCACTCGCTCCCATGGCAGCCCGTTTTCGTCCACCGGAAGTGCTCGCCTTTCCCTACTCGCTCCCCACATTTACGCTTTACGCACAACTTGGAAAGAAAAATTAAAGCCACGGCTTCGCGCTAGCGAGTATACTAAAAGCTTCTTTGCCAACTTTAGAATGAAAATGGATACGGATAATACGAGAAGTTATCCACGGCACCGTGCTAATGAGTATGCTAGAGGCTCCGTTACTAACTTTCGTGGGAATGAATATATCTATGAACAATTTGGGAAAATAAAGCCACGGTTTCGCGAGCGGTGAGTATGCTAAAAGCTCCTTTTGCTAGCTTTAAAATAAAAATAGATACATAATATGAAAAGATAACCATAACTCCACAACAATATATATACTAGAAGCTTCTTTACCAACTCTAAAATGAGAGGGGATGAATATATTTTACAAAAAAATCGAGTGGCCAAAATAAAATATACACGCATAATTCATTGCACGCAAGACTTAGTGTGCGAGAGTGAGAGCACACTTTAAGCCCACCGGGGGTCTCCCCACTCGCTCCCACGGCAGCCCGTTTCCGTCCACGGGAAGTGCCGGCCTTTCCCCACTCGCTCCCCAACCCCTCTCCTCCCCTGCTGAGTCCTGACCTCCTCTTCTTCGTCGTCGTCTTCGGCCTCCCACACGCTTCCCATTCCGCTCGTCCCCTTTTCGCGTGAACGCGCCGGCGCCGCGGATCCTGCCGCTCAAGAATGGAGGCGTGGCCGGACGATTTCCTATGCCCCATCACGCTGGAGGTCATGACGGACCCCGTCATCCTCCCCTCCGGCCACACCTTCGAGCGCCGCAGCATCCAGCAGTGGCTCGACGGGGGTCACCTCACCTGCCCCATCACCAACCTCCCGCTGCCGCCCTGCCCGCCGCTCATCCCCAACCACGCGCTGCGCCGCCTCATAGCCGCCGTCTCGCCTTCCGCGGCGGCGGCTCCTGTCCCTACGGAGGGAGGGGCGCACGCGAGGCAAGAAGCGGTGCCGGTTCGGTCCGCATCACCTGTTCCGGCGCTGCTGAGGCTGGCCAAGTCCGGCGCCGCGGGGCGAAGGGAGGTGCTGGAGTCCGGCAACGCGGCGGTGCTGCTGCGGCACGCGGAGGCCGGGGACGAGGCGGCGGCCAGGGCGCTCCTGCACCTCAGCCTGGACGGCGACGACACCCGCGTCGGGCTCGTGGCGGACGGCGCCGTGGACGCGCTCTCCGCCGCGGTGTCCCGCGGCGGCGCGGCCGCGGCGTCCGCGGCCACGGCGCTCACCAGCCTCGCCACCGTGGACGTCAACAAGTGCACCATAGGGGCGCACCCTTCCGTCATCCCGGCGCTGGCGGGGCTCCTCCGCCGCGGCGGCCCGCGGGAGCGCCGCGAGGCCGCCACGGCGCTCTTCGAGCTCTGCAAGCTACCGGAGAACCGCCGCCGCGCGGTGCGCGAGGGCGCCGCGCCCGCGCTCGCGGACTTCGCCGCCGACGGCTCCGCGCGCGCCGTCGAGGTGCTCGGCCTCCTCGCCAGGTGCCGGGAGGGGCGCCAGGAGCTGTGCAGGATCCCCGGCGTCGTCTCCGTGCTCACGGGCGTCGCCAAGAGCGGCAACGCCCGTGCAATCGAGCAGGCCCTGCTCGTCCTCAACTGGATTTGTTCCGAGAGCAACGAACTGGCATTGGAAGCAATCAAGCTGCAAGCTTTCGACCTCTGTGAGGCTCTGGTGAACGACGACAACTGCAAGATCGCCAAGAACGCGGTCGAACTGGTCCGGACGCTCGAGAAAGCGTAGAATTGGATTTGTGCTGTCCAAAGATGAGATTTGTCATGGGTTTTGATTCTGCACCTGCTCGATTGATTGGGTGTTGGCCTCATTGTACAGAGGTAGCAACAGCAAAGGTGAACCTTTTTTTATCTTCCTCTGTTTCATTTCCCTTCTCTTTCCATGTTGTAGCTGCGCCGAAAGAAAGACAAAAAAAACAGTAGAATTTAGCTTATGTTCATATCCTTAGAACCAAAAAAAAAAGAGAGAGAAGGGTATGGTTCCTGAACTTGTCAGTTAGAATTGCTCCCGTGTTTCAGAGAGTCACCAGATCATCCAGTCTGAGATGTTGTTCACAATGATTCATCTGATGATCTAGTGAAAGTGACCAAATGCTCTGAAGTGGCTCAATCAAGTAGGATCGCTAGTCTTTCTCTTTCTTCCTTTGCTGTGCTCTATAGTTTTACATGATTACATGAGGAGAATTGGATTGTGTGTGTAGCCTATCATCTCCTTGTGATCAACTTATGATAAGAAATGAAATGAAATTCACCAGAAGTACAGAGGCTGTGACTTCCTGTCTGCTCAGAAAATCTTCTGTGCTTGCTAACTTGATGTGTACTTCATCAGCTATTTGCTCTACTAGGTTTGACATTTGGGGCTATATATTGTTTTTCATGCAGTGCATTGAAAGCTCGTGATTTGTACTAAGTTTTCCACGTTGCAATTAAATAACTTAGGATGAGCCCATATTATATAGCCAATAGAGATCCTGATGAAACTCGCGTAGGACCCTCAGGATCTCTTGCATCATCCTAGAGTCTTAATTACTCAGTAGATTGTGCAACTGGTACCCCTTATTCAAATCTGGGCACGGCCATAGATTTGAGATAGGCTAACTTTTGCTCTATAAATTATACGATATTCTGTCTGGAATAAACTTTGAGAGTGCTCTTATGTGGAAACATATTATACCAATAGAAGAGGTCCTGCAACCAAAGCCATGTGAATCACTCCATTTTGCCTGTGTCACTTTTGTCCTTGAGAGAAGTGAGTGGTTATCGCGCAGCTTTGATTATCATTTTGTTTGACAAGGACTTGCTAGTTTTTTTTTTTGGTTCCGCTACGTCAACTAACTTACAATCTCGACATCAAATTAATTATAGAGAGGTATAATAATATAAGCACGCCTTTGTCTCATTAGTCGGCGGCAAAGCAGTGGGGATTCTTGAGCTCCGACCGGATCATCAGGAAACGCCCAAGAAATTAGGCGACTTCTGCTTGTGGCTGATATTTTTCTTTTCACCCTCTACTTCATTCAGGGAGGTGAGTGTTCATCCTCTGATGAATTTCTATATGCATGCTTTCCAAGCCCTACTATGGGTTACGGGGAAAATATCTTAACTATTTCACTTTGATTTGATTTGCCATAAAGATGGCTAACCCTTCATTAGTTATTAGTTATCGAATTACCTTTCGTAAGTATAACCGCATATATAGTTCAGGTCTGAATGGAAACCTAGCAACCGTAAGATAAGGGTTGACCTTGACCACAAGCTTTTCCTGGGGGTGAGGGGTCAGGGGTGGTTGGCATGTCCATTCTGAACGCATGGCCTGTTCTAAACCAACAAAAGTCTGTTGGCGCCATTACTCAAAGCTGAAACACGGGGATCTAACCGGTGATCGCGTTTAGTGGACAGGATTAGCGATCACGCCAAATACACAATCATCATCGGCTTCTCAGACTGGTGAGTGGTGACCCATCCTGTGTGCAGTTCTGATGTGCTCATGCACACCTTTCTTAGCATTGCAGTGAGTGATGAGTGAATGGTTGGGAGCTGAGCTGAATGGCGTGAAGGATTGTGGTGTCAAAACACCTTTCGGAAAGCCTTTCCCGTTGTAGCACCGTTTTGGATGGATGGATGGACCTGAGGCTGCTCAGATTTGGGTGTTGATGCTGAAATAGCATGTATGGGGGCAGCAGCTGTTTCCTGAAACGCTCTTGTTTCTTTCCTCTGGTTCCTGTCACTGCCTCCTTTTTTCTGCCTGGTTGTGGTGTGCGGCAGATCCGCAGATCTATGCATGGTTGCTTGCTTCCTGATCTGAATATGATATGCCTGTCGTTCAGAAAAAAAAAAGTTGTGGCATGGTACAGCACACCCTACTGATGAGTTCTTCATCGTCTGCTCCATGACTGTGGATTTTTGGTAACTAGTACAGTGCCTTTAACATCCATCTCCCCCATTAGGTCATTAGTAACGTCAATCATTGCCTGTTGGGATTGAGCTCCCTGCAGAGCTGGCAGGTAGGGATCACATAGAGCACGCAGGTAGGAGATAAATTGCGTCAGAAGAAGGAAAAATGCATCCATGGTTAGGAGATGTGTGTTGATCATGGTTGATGAATCCAAAACGCAAGACGGCAAACGTCATCAGTTAGTGTCACTGACTGACATGTGGGCTGCACAACTGCTTGAGCCGGAAAGTGGGGCCCCTGCGCCAGCGACTGTAAGCAGAGGATAAGGCAGACAAGGGGGTGGTATATTAGATTAAAAAAAAAAAGAAATGGTCGTTAGTATAGTAGTAGTAGCAGCAGCAAGGACCGAGGAAAGAAGTCCAATGGTTGGCAGATGGATGTTGTCAAAAGAAGGCGCCTACGAAGAGTCCTCGTGTTGGGGATCTCGATCTCTTCTGCCTACCGCGCCACTTGTCGACTAGCCGTGGATCATTGGCGCCACCGGTGGTACGAGTACGACGGCCAGTGTGCAGTGCCTAGTGGGCGCGGGGTACTCGTTGGCTAGTACCGTACCGTGCCCCATTTGTTTGGGCTCTTTTTATGGGTTCATTGCATTGGATGTTTCTCATTCTTCTCTCAGATTGCGACGTGTCTTTTCTCTTTGATTGATGCTCGTTATGAAAAATATTCGGTGCAAATAATATCTTCAGTAGAATCATTAAAATCTCCTAGAAAAAATATGCTTACAGGTGTAAAAAAACAAAATCAAAACATTAACACGGTCCACGGTGTATCTATAGATGTATATAATGCGGCGGACGTCCGAACGGTGCGCCTACACTCCGTCTTCCCCAGCGCAGCTGCATCCCGCGTCGCGCCGACTGCACGTGGGGAGTCCTCGCTCGCGTCCCCTCCGCTTCTCAAGCACATACATGCGCCAGCAATGCAGAAGATGTGATCTGCAGCGATTAGCTACGCCCGACATCCGGAGAGGGGGGGGGGGCAACGGATGCCCAGCTGGCTCCAGGAGGAGAAGGAGGAGACACCGATGTGAAGGTGATGTAGCAGAAAAACGAAGACAGAGATGCAACACCCGATCTATTTTTGAAACATCCGGATGCAACACTTGCAACATATGTCTGAAGGCAGATGAAACACATGAATCTGCTTGCTAGAGCATCCGTCGTGGAGGCTCGCCGGCTCGATTGAGGCGGCCGCGGCTCGCCAGCTCGGTGGAGGCGGTCGTGGGAATCGAGCCGCCCGCGGCGAGGAGGCAGCGTGGAGGAGGCCGCAGGGGATGGGCACAGCGCTGCGGGGGACCAGCGGTGGCGAGGCGGAGTAGGTGGGCGGATGGGCACGGCGATGCAGGGAGGAAACGGCGCAACGAGCATCGGGACGCGTGGACGGGACGAGCGGATAGAGTCGCTGGGCAAGCAGGAGTGAGTGGAGGGAGGCGTCCGTCCAAACATCTTAATGGTATCATTATCGATATAATGTTACTAAAGTTGAGACTCAAAAACTCAACATACGGAAATAAGTAACATGTTCCATATGCATATATGCACTACAAGACAAAAATCCGAGTGTTTTTTTAGTTTTCACACGATTTTTTTTTTTTGTATCAGGAGAGATTAGCATCGTGTTCGCTACCTACATACATATACATGTTTTGGTGATTTTGTTTGTATCTGGAGATTCTTCCGTGCAGTTATTCCCTTTAGTTACTGAGGTTTGAAGCAAGTATAGCAGCGACTAGTAGCGAGTACGTGGACCTGCTTGTCAAAGATATTAACATGTCCGCCTAACTTGTCGAAGAGGGTAGTATGACCAAAGTTCGGAATTGGCCGATGAAGGGAGATTATTTATTTCTACTAGAACGTCATCACGATTCACGAGCTTGTGAGACTCATGTTTACCGGTCAGGACGGGTTACGTGCTGAAATTAAGGTCGGATGATAGGGATAGAGACTAGTCATTATATGAACTCAACGTAGCTCAACAGGTTAGATTCTTTATGCTGAAATGTGTTTATCCGGGTTCAAGTTTTCGACTTGACGTGGGTGCTCCATACTCACCTATATGGTGGACGTATGTGTTCACGTGCCTACATCTATATTATGATTCATCGCTGATAGTGGGGGTGCATAGGCATACCAAATGATTTGCCAATATACCAATGAAACATCTAAATATGAGAGATATTATATGGACCATGATAACACTAAGGTCCCGTTCGACTTGCTGAATCTTGGCTGAAAAACGCTGTTTTGGCTCAAATGTTGTGAGAGAAAAACACTATTCCGGCTGAAAAAAAAAAAAGCCGAACAAGCCGAATATGGGGTAAGCCGAACGAGGCCTAATAGTGATAAAAAGTTTAATGTCCTGTGTAGGAAAAAATATTCGGTGCAAACCACCTTTTTCATGGAATCGTGAAAACCCTCTTAAAAACACACTTGGAGTTTCTGAAAATTTTAAAGCGATGTGTATCCATAGTACATATATATATATATATATATATATATATATATATATATATATATATATATACACACATTGTCACCCAATTGAAGGGTCAAACTTCATCTAGAAAAATCATTTGAAATAAACAAATTTCAACTGCATATGCACTAGAAGATAGAATTTTTGAGAATTTGTCTTCCAGTGCGTATACATCTGAAATTTGTTATTTTCATACAATTTTTTTAAAAAAGAGTTTGAATGCGATAGATGCACTATGGATTTTTCATGTTTTCACGAGAAAGTAGTTTTCACTAAATATTTTCCCGTGTAACAGTGGCAAACTTGTTGACAAGTCGAGGAGAGGCCACCACAGTTTTTTCACTAAATATTTTTACGAGAAAGTGGTTTTCACTAAATACTTTCCCGTGTATCAATAGGCTCGCGTAATCCCGGTGCTGCATGTGCAGCCCATGGGCACTTAGCTAGCAATCATCGTTGGCGCGCCTTCTGGTTTAGCCCATTTCCAGCCCACAAGCACCTCAGGAACAACGGGCTTGATTGGTTGATATCCAGAATTTGGTTGTCAAAACTTAGAAGTCAAGATTTTGGCGGGCATTTGGTTTTGAACCAAAATTTGTCAATATCTCACAATTGGCTTGCCAAATCTTGGACATCACAAATTTTGGTAGCCAACCAATCAGGCCCAACATCTTGCAAAGGAATTTAGGGCCCGTTTGTTGGTGTTAAGAGACAAAATCTTTACTCCAATCCGTCCTAAAAATATCATTCTACCGAAAAGTCAAATATTTGTAACTTTGATCAAATATACATATAAATATTAATATTTATGAAGCATAATTAGTATTATTAGATTAATCACTGAATATATTTTTATAAGAAACTTATTTAGAGATATAAATATTTCTAATATATTTTATATAAATCTAGTTAAATTTAAGAAAAATTGACTAGTACCACCCCTACAGTGACAATTTTTTGGGATAGAGGGAGTATTTAACACTTGTGTGCTATATCAGTTCCCAAAGTACGGTTTTTTACTGGTCTTTTTCAGGTTCCATCTAATTAGTTTCCTTCCATAGTTGATTTTTATTTTATCCCATGAATATCTATTCTTTTATTGCATATCAGCTTCTTAATTACTCTATCTTTTCTTACTTGAATGCCCATAAATATCCTTAATTATTTTGTCTCTTGATTAATTTCCTTGCATGTCCAGTGGACTTTATTTGTTGCTACCCTTAGCAACGAGTGAGCACGCGATAAGAGCCCAATTTGGAGACTGTCGCACCGAGGCTACAATATTCATCCACAGTGGAATAAAATAGGGGTCCGGTCATATGCCCCGAGTGTTGTATCTGCCCTTTGTCCTATCCCAGTGTTTGTGTGGACACACTGACACAAAAAAAATTAAAGACTTTGTTTGATACACATGTATTCACCTCAATTCACGTGAGTTAGAGTGAATTGTGGTAATTTAGTTTAAGTTATGTTGTAATCTATCCTAACATATGTGGATTGAGGTAACTATATATATATCAAACAAAACCTAATATAATAGCGATGGTCCCCGTGGGAAGCCATGGTTGTCTGTTGTGGATTTACAACACGTGTATGTGTGTAACCATCTAACATATATAAGGTAAAAAAACATGATAGAAAAAAACGGCGTGGCTAGTGCCCAGACGTCCGGACGCTAGCCCCCTATCCAAATGCCTGCGCCGCTGCCACTCGTCTCGTGTTCCGTGCCTACCCGCCCACGTTAGTAGGGACTGCTTCCGCCTTCCCTAGCTTGACACCGAGGCGGGACATCAGAAAGGCGAGGAAGGAGATGCAACACTCGATCTAGTTTTGAAACATCCAGGTGCAAGATACGACTGAAAACAAATGAAACATGCGTCTAAAACACTTGCAAGAACATTTGAAAAAACACTTAAAACCATTGTAAACATACGCAACATCTAAATGAAACACTTGCATCATATGTGTGAAAAACATATGCAACATCTAAATAAACACACTTGTAGTAACATACGTCATAAAAAACAAATGAAACATTGAGAAAAGGAGTTTGCAACATACGTGTACAACCATTGCAACATGTGCAACATCCCGATCTACTTTTGCAACATCCATATGAAAATACCTGCAATATACCACTGAAACACTTGAAACAGACGTTTGCAACTTGCATTTTTCACCCTTCTTCCGTATGACGCAGTGCAGAGCGGGGGACGGCCGGTTCCGGCCAGCTGGCAACTGAGGATGGTGGCGCGGCCTGGTAGCGGCCAGTTACGCCTGGCCTGGGCCTTGCCAACGACGACCCCTCTCCCGGTCGCCTGGCCTGGGCGCGGTGAAGGACGTAGCACGGCGGCGCGGCGGGGGACGGAGGCGCCACTGCACTCGTCGAGCGCGCGTATGGAGCTTGGAGGCCGAGGGCAAGGAGTCAGCGACGAGGTTCGGTTGCAGCTGCAAGCGGTGGGGTGGCCGGCAACATACCTCACGCGGAGGATTCCTGCTCTCCGCGGTAGACGGAGGTGCCGTGGGGGATGGTGGGCGGCGGCGCGGGATGGAGGCGGAAGCGCGGCGGATTGGGATGGTCGGACAACCGCACGGCGTCGTGAAGCCACGACGCACGAGCGCAGAATGGGGGAGACGATATTCCACAGGGATTTTGTTTTTTTAGACGAGCAGCGCGAGTGGAGCGAGGCGTCCGGCCTTTCCGAACTTCTTAATGGCAACATTATTGTAGAAAAAATAACTGCAGACGTCAACCCATGGGTAGAAAACATGATGATAGAAAAAATAATTGAAGACGTCAACCCATGGCTAAAGAAAGAAACGGGGAAGAGAAAGAAGGAAAGGTGAGAGATTGACATGTGGGCCTGTGTCACGTGGGATCGCCACATCAACTCCACAGCGATGTGGCTTTAGAGTCTAGTCTAGGGTAAAGCAAGTTTAAATAAACTATACTAAAAATATGTTTGATATATAGGCTAGTTATTAGTTGGGACAAAAAATTGACTTAAATTAGTTATGATTGACTAGCTAATTGGTTAACAATTAGTTAAAAACTTGTCTAACAAATTAGTCCATCCATTAGCCTTTATATTTAGTAGAGCTAATTGAGGCTAGTTTTCACACCTGTCTAATTAGCCTTTCTATCAAACATGTCCTAAGTTTGCTAAAAAAGAGATCAATCATGTCAAAGAGTTCGGTGGTAAAAAGATTTTTTTTAAAAAAAAATAGAAAACCTCTGTGGCCATCATCTGGCCCGGCCACTCACGCTTGTAATGGGCCGGCTAAAAAACCCTCGGAAAAAAAAATCTTCTCCATCCTGTCCTGTCCTCTTTAAAGTGCGCACGGAGACGGACACTCGCCCTCTCTCTCTTCCGCTCTCACCTTATCCCCTTGCGGCAAAAACCTCGCGCGCTTCCCATGGCCGCCTCCCTCCCTACCACCGCCGTCGCCGCGCGCCTCGCGGCCCAGGCCTTCGCCTTCCCGTCGCCCAAGCCTTCGTCCGCCCCCGCCTTCTCCACACTCCCGCGTGCCGCCGCCTTCCCCGCAATCGCCGTCGCGGCGGCGCCCCTGAGTCCGCGCCGCCCGCGGGAGCCGAGGCCGACGGCGGCCGGGGCCGGGGGCGACGAGAGGGAGACGATACTGCTCCCCGGGTGCGACTACAACCACTGGCTGATCGTCATGGAGTTCCCCAAGGACCCCGCGCCCACCCGCGAGCAGATGATCGACACCTACCTCAACACCCTCGCCACCGTCCTCGGCAGGTACTCCACTGGTTCCCTCACCGATGCCTAATTGTAGTCCGCTCGTGCCACAATTGCTCACTGCTAAATTGCAAGGGCAATATGATTGGGGGAACAAAATGCTATTTTTCTGTAGTGCCAGTGTTGGGGCGGCGATTGCTCACATGCTAAATTGCAATGACAATATGACTGGGGAACAAAATGCTACTGTGTTTTTCTGTAGTACCAGTGATGGGGTAAAAGGGGTAAAAGACGAAGCGTTCTAGTTTTGATAGGGATGTGTATTGGAAACCCACAAATCTCACACATTAATCTTGTTGGTAGCTACTGCCTGGTCAACAAGATTGAAAAATGTCTAGCATACACACAGGGAGTGGCAGTTAGATAGCACCTAGAGGTTAGAACATACAACACAGTTTCGTTTTCCATGGTTACTACACATATATGTGAAGAGTGACATTTCACGGCCTGATGTAACCTGCTGTGTAGTTTAGTGCCACCATTTTGTGATGCCATACAAAGACTAGTCCTCTAGTTCATCGACCTGATAAGATGGCCGTGACATGGTTTCTTTTTAGTTAAATCAAATAATTGTGCGCAACTGCACATATGATTCTAGACTGAATGTTTTGTTGCATTGGCATTTGGCAGCATGGAGGAAGCCAAGAAGAACATGTATGCCTTCAGCACAACCACTTACACTGGGTTCCAGTGCACTGTCGATGAGGAGACGTCAGAGAAGTTCAAGGGTAAATCCTCAATTGACTAAACCAACTAACCAATTGTTCGAAACATTTTTGGATGGCCCTGGCTGAAGCTGTCATTCCTATTCCTGTAGGTTTGCCTGGTGTTCTGTGGGTGCTTCCTGATTCCTACATCGATGTGAAAAACAAGGACTACGGAGGTCAGTGCAGCGCTGTCGTCCTGTTGATATCTGCATGCAGCGGCACTTTTAGATGCTTCTGGCTTCTTTCATCACAAGTTGTTCAACCCTTGTTGCTTTTCTCCATTCATTCAGGTGACAAGTACATCAACGGTGAGATAATTCCCTGCACGTACCCAACCTACCAACCAAAGGAGCGGAGAACATCCAAGTATGAGAGTAGACGGTATGAGAGGCGAAGAGATGGCCCCCCAGCCAGCAGGAAACCAAGGCAACAGGCGCCTCAGACTGAGTCAGCATCTTCATGATGAGGTAGAAAAATGCATTCAAATCTAACCATATGTTCAGACTGGTGTCTAAACTTAACCCGGTGCTTCTTGTATCAGTTTTGCAGGCATTTCCACATACTTACTAGAACAAAAGAGCGCACCTAATTCTGTCACTTTGGCACTTTGGCACCACATACGGACAGTACAGGCAGATCCATCATCAGCCCAAAATGTCATGCGGTACTGTCCAAGCAGCCTGGGCAGCTTGTATCTGGATCACGTGGTTGTGTGTGCTGATATTTTGAGCTAGGTGTGACAGAAACTGAAAACCCTACTATTCAACGGACTCCTAGTGAAATGTGTGATGCCGACTGGTCTAGCTGTATTGCTGATTGTGTGAAATGTGTGGCTTTTCCCTCAGGGCATGTTTAGACTGAATGAAGTTGGCATTTAGCCATGGGATCATAATTCATACTCGTATTGTTATGTTCCGATCGCTGAATTAAGTGAGATTTGCAGGTCCTTTGAATCTGATGTGTTTCTGTGCGCACTGGATTGTGTCATTGTGAAATGCTGGCTAATGTTTGATCGTAGGATATGAATCTCGATGCTCTCTCTCACACTCCTGAACTCTAAATCATCGATCGTTAATCTTTTTTATCCAAGGAGGTTGGTTTGTAATGGAATGGCCTAGCTGGCCAGCCATTAGAACTAACGAGGTCAACTGTTCGGTTGAATTTAATGAAGAATTGCTCAACTTCTGCTTTTGTTGAAGAACTGTTCATTCATCTCGTATTTGGTTGTGCTCCGCTGCACTTTTAGAACGGTTGCTGCAGCCGTTGCTGCTGGGTAAAAACAGTATCTGCTGAATTGTGCTGCTTCAGCCAGCAAACACATCGTATCAGGCTTGGTTGTCTCTTGTTCCACAATTTACTGAGAATCCTGTGGTAAAGAAATTTACGTTAAAAATTATGAGAAAATTTCAGAACTATACTATCAGACTTGGCATTATGTTCAAATGTTTCGCATGAATTTTGTAGAACGATATTCGCAAAAAAAAAAAATGTAAAACGATATGTCCAAACAGCCTAAACGAGGACCCGGGCAGTGAAGATCTCAGTCATTCAGCTGCTAATCCGACGGCCACGAGATATTGCTTGCTGAAAAAGAGAAGCAAAACGAGAGGAGGGTATTCTGGTCAATTTCAGAGTAAAACCCTGCCGCCGCCACGGAGGGGGTAGAATGGTCATTTAACGCGGCGCCCTAGAAAGCTCTTAAACCCCCCAGGTTTAGCAGTGGCGGCGTATCCCTAATTCCACCTCCAGCCTCTCTGCACCAAAGTTCCGGCGGCGGCGGCGGCGATGGCGGCGGCTGTGGCGAGGTCGGGGTTCCGGCGCATGTTCTCTGTCTCTGCCTTCGCGCCGCCGAAGGCGCCCGCCCCGCGCCCCCAGGCCGACCCCTCCCCCAACCTCTTCGTCTCCGGTGCGGCTCCTCCTCCCTTCTCTCCTGTTTCCCTTTTTCTGTTGAAGCCTATGGCGGCGATCTCCTCTATTGGTTTAGCTCGATTGGCTCGAATATTGAATCTCTGGCGTTGGTGGATTGTCGTGCGGCCGTGATTTCACCTGTCCGTTAGGTTTGATGGCGCTGGATCTCGTCCTGGTTAATGTATAGAAATGGTTTAATTGTTAGCTTGCTCCTCAGAAATCTGGGTAAAATTTTGATTTGTGTACTGATTGCGAATGGAAGCACAGCCTATCCATCCACGTTGCTGGAGAATGACCATGTAGGTTTTCTTCATTCCAGCCTAGGGTTTTCTATACTGCTGGTGATTAGTTTAGTTTCCATTTACTTACCCCATCATAGGTGTTGTTGGCTACCAAGTAAATAAATTGGCAGAAAAAATTGCCCACAAGATACTAGAACCAGATCACATGAGAATGGGGGAGCCCAATAATTGAAATCCCTGGTCATTTCCCTGTCATACCATAGTTTCAATCGTCTGCACTTGGGGGATGAAATGTATTAGCCACCTTAGTTCGTCATTGTGAACATACAAGGAACTTCATAGTTTGAAACTAGTGAAACTCGACAATGACCTAAATGCACAACTTGAACACAGTGTGGCTATACTTTAACACCAGAAGTCATCACAGAAAATGACATCTAATTGATTTGGATGTTGCTAATTTTTTAGTCTTAACAAAAGAAAGATGGCAGTATTGAGCTCACTTTTATTACAGAATTAGAAATAGGATATTCTGTCTCTTCCCCTGTAGTGTATGTTTGATGTTCCCATTCAATTCTGATTTCAGCTTCTAATTTGCAGGATTAAGCAAGCGTACTACAACTGAGGGACTTAGAGATGCCTTTGCGAAGTTCGGTGAAGTTGTGCATGGTATGGTTTTCTCCTTCCTTTGCCATCCTTTTTGCGCTAAGGATTTGAAGCTTCTCATTTCTCTTCCAATTGCAGCTCGAGTTGTGACCGACCGTGTCAGTGGGTTTTCTAAGGGATTTGGCTTTGTAAGGTATGCTATGACTGAAGAGGCAACTAAAGGAATAGAAGGAATGGATGGAAAGGTATGGTTACTTTACATTTATTTTGTCTTATATAAATTGAAGGAGTGCTGTTTTATAGTGCTTGCTGCTGTCGATTTCTGGACTGCAGCATTCCTACCTAAAAAGTCTCTCTGATGGGGCAAAACATTAGTGCGAACTATGCGCGGAGCATAGATTTCTTGTGTTTGTACGGTGGACACAGTCCATAGCCTCTGTTTGATTTGACCCATTCTTTTGTTCCTTCCTGTCTGACTATTCTTTCGTCTGCTTGAGGTCACATGCCTGTAGCCTCTCTTCTGGTGAGTCTGCCACACCAGGTAGACACTTCCATCAACCCTAGGCATTTGTTCCTTGATGTCATGCCTTTTGATTGTTTCCCTTCAGTGTGTTCTCTGCTGCCTGATGCATAGTGAGAACTGGTGAAGATGACTCTGATCCAATTGTATGCCCAGCTAGTGGCAATTGGGAGGCATCCCAGTTTTTGTGTCTGCTACTGCTTTGTCTTTATGTTATGAAATGACAGTGATGAGATCTGAAAGGCCGGTCTTACGGCTGCCTCCCAGTTTCCCAGATATGATGAGCCTCTTGTCTTCTAGGAGTGGGATGGTAGTAGCATGATGTGATTCGGCGAAAGGTTCTCTGAGCCATATACTCAATTCTATCTTCTTTTTACAATGGATCTCTTCATATTTCACTTCTTCCCTTGAAAATGACTTGGCTTGGCTATCGAAATGGCTTGTAGTAATGCAATATAGTTATTTACCTGCAATACCTTGTTTCAAAAACTAAGCACCAGATCTGTTCAGTGTGAATTGCAATACCATTGTAGAGCAGGAACGTTATTTGGTAGTGACAAATGCAAAAGAAAGGAACTCCAAATGTTTGATGGACTAGAGAGTTCTATTTTTCAATAGTGCAACCTCATTGCACTTTCCCACAAGCTCAAAAAATTGTTCTGGCCTGTGTGGCCCATTGGTTGGGACAAACAGAATATTATTGTTGGCCCTAGAGCCTTTAATCTTCCATTGCATAGTGGACCAGGATAGGTTGGGCCATCCCTTTTGCAACCTTGATAACAGGGCCTGTTATATGTGAACTGTAGATTACCTACCAATTACCATAATTTTATGGACATTTTCTCTTACCATGAGGCCGACTTTGGTGCCAATTTGGTTCCTCACAAGTATATGGCTCTCACTATTTGTGTCAAACTTAGCAACTACTGTCTCTGCTTAATCTTGCTCGACCCAGACACATGGCCATCACATAAATGAAACTATGCTGTGATTGTACTGTAAAAATGTGAAGTTAAATTTGTGGGCTAAGTGGCCAACTTGAATTTCCATTACTATGCATCTCGGTATGGGTATGACCCTTTCTAGTTACTACTGCTTCTGCTTACATCATTCTAGTCCCTATAGTTGAAAAGCATGAGTAGTGTGCAAGTTTTAATATTTTATCGTTTAGGTTTCAGTTTTATTTCATCCCTGGCTTCTGTGATGATCTGTAAAAGGGCGGTATATGAGCGAGGTGGTTCTCGAAAGGCCATTCCTTGCATGATTACATCCAGAACTTCAATTGAAAATATGAGCAAACTTTATATTGCAATAAAACCCATATGCTCATTGTTATTGTTCCGTTCCATGTAGTTCTGTCAAAGCTTTTTGTTGCTTTTGTTTTTATATGCTCCTTGTATTAAATGTTTTGCTGCTATCTAAATCCTTTTAATTTTATTGTGTGTGAACATGAGCTATTTTGACAACAATTGTTTGCCTATATTGAAAATCAGATGATTTTTCAGCAAAACTATTATGCTGGTCCTATCATTGTTTGTATCTTAAGATACTGTAGCTTTCTAGTAATATTTTGATTTTGATTTGTTGTACATGTAAATCTTGTCTATGGATGATTGCTATGATGACTCCTATTAGGACGGTATCTGAAGGGGACAACTTTTGTTGCATCCCATCTGATTATACCAAAACTGAATATGGTTTCTGAGCAAATCTAGCTGTTACACTGAAGAACCCAATCAATGTTTACCCTTTGCAATTAACCTGATTTATGTAATTACATTTGCTGCTTTTCTTGTGCCAAAATTATTATTATATTATTGGCATTGCCCTTATCTGTTTCCTAGCACAGTTTTGTCTTCTGTGTTCTCTTCTGGGTCATACTTGGTCTGTATATTTGCCGTGATGACTCCTATTAGGACGGTATCTTAAGGGTATGACTTTTAAGTGCAGCCCTTCTGATTATACCAAAACTGAATATGGTTTCTGAGCAAATCCAACCATACCTCTGAGGGACCCAGCCAATGATTCCTTTTTTTTTAATCAACCTGACTGATGTGGTTACGTTCTTCACTTTCCAATGCCAACATTATTATGGTGTTGTGATTGCCCTTTCCTGTCTCCAGGCACAGCTTTCTTCTGTTTCCATTTTTGGATCATGCTTGTTCTTTATATTTGCCGTGAGGACTTCTTTTTGGATCATGCTTGTTCTTTATGTTTGCTGTGAGGACTCCTACTAGGATGGTATCTTAAGGGTATGACTTTTAAGTGCAGCCCTTCTGATTATACCAAAACTGAATATGGTTTCTGAGCAAATCCAACCATACCTCTGAGGAACCCAGCCAATGATTCCCTTTTTTTTAATCAACCTGACTGATGTGGTTACGTTCTTCACTTTCCAATGCCAACATTATTATGATGTTGTGATTGCCCTTTCCTGTCTCCAGGCACAGCTTTCTTCTGTTTCCATTTTTGGATCATGCTTGTTCTTTATATTTGCCGTGAGGACTTCTTTTTGGATCATGCTTGTTCTTTATGTTTGCTGTGAGGGCTCCTACTAGGATGGTATCTTAAGGGTATGACTTTTAAGTGCAGCCCTTCTGATTATACCAAATCTGAATATGGTTTCTGAGCAAATCCAACCATACCTCTGAGGAACCCAGCCAATGATTCCCTTTTTTTTATCAACCTGACTGATGTGGTTATGTTCTTCACTTTCCAATGCCAACATTATTATGGTGTTGTGATTGCCCTTTCCTGTCTCCAGGGCTTTCTTCTGTCTCCATTTTTGGATCATGCTTGTTCTTTATATCTGCCGTGAGGAGCCAAAGGGCGCCTAGCTCAAACGGTTAGGTGACCCAGCGGCACTCCTCAGGTCCTAGGTTCAACTCCCCGTGGGAGCGAATTTCAGGCTGAGGTTAAAAAAATCCCCTCGTCCGTCCCCATAACCAAAGCCTTTGGGGGGGGTGGCACCGCCCAATTCTCACTTGGGCGACGGAAAGCCACCGTGTAAGGGTGGGGGCGGGGGTTCGGGGGTTTTCTCGGCCGGGTGAGAAGGTCCTTATTTGTAATGCTGCGGGGGCAGTCTTAACCCCCCCGGTCGAGTTTTTTATATTTGCCATGAGGACTTCTTTTTGGATCATGCTTCTCTTTATGTTTGCCGTGAGGACTCCTATTAGGACGGTATCTTAAGGGTATGACTTTTAAGTGCAACCCTTGTGATTATACCAAAACTGAATATGGTTTCTGAGCAAATCCAACCATGCCTCCGAGGAACCCAGCCAATGATTTGCCCCTTTTTTGTTCAACCTGATTGATGTAGTTACATTCTTTACTTTACAAATGCAAACATTATTATGGTGTTGGGATTGCCCTTTCCTGTTTCCTTGCACAGATTTCTTCTGTCTCCATTTTTGGATCATGCTTGTTCTTTATATTAGCCGTGAGGATTCTATTAGGACGGTATCTGAAGGGGTTAGCTTTTTAAGTGTGTACCTCTTCTGATTATACCAAGACTGAATATGGTTTCTGAGCAAAATTCAGTCTTACTATCATGTGTCTTAGTCTTAATCTTTATGAAAGATATTGATGAGCAGCATGTCAAAGTTTGTTTTCTTTCTTGTATAGCCATGCTTCAATGCATCCTGATATGCAATTCTCTCCCTTCCCACGGCCCCCTGACAGCTCCATTTTTTGTGCAGTTCCTTGATGGATGGGTTATTTTTGCGGAATACGCTAGACCCAGAGCACCGCCGGAGCAAGCAGAGACGAATTCGCAGCCGCAGCAATCATGGGGTGCTCCATCAAGTTCCTGGGGTGCACAGTAGATGAAGTAATATCATGAGAGCCCCCATCCAGCCTGAGGCTCAGGGCTCTCTGCGGATTGAGAGGCCGTCAATTCAGCATCTAATCCATATAGATACATTGTGCGTGGTGTCCCAGGTGTGAATGCCCTTGCCGTTCCAATATTCCTACCGTGTTTGGGTGGTCGTTCGCTCGCGTCCATGTCTTCCACATGAAGTGGTAGTTGTAGTAGATCTGGATACGGACCAAAACAAAAGGTATTCTGCAACACTCGAGAAAACAGCCGAAAACCTTTGCGAATAATGCCAGCTGTTGTGCTTGTCATGCTGTGTGGAGATGTCGTTTGGTTGAATTGTCGTCACTCTTCTCAGCTTGTGGCATGTGCATATGATAACGACTCTGGCGGCATCTCAGTAAGGACGTCCGGTGGGAGCGGTCGGTCGGTTCTGGGCTGATCTGTGCAGCACATTTCATCCGTGATCTGATCAGCAGTGCATGATCATCTTTTGTTGTTGCGTGCTGTTCTCGTCTGGCTTCTGATTTGCCCACATGGTTTCCAGAAGTGGTTTGGGCTCGTGTTGCTTGATATGGTTTGATGCTGTTGATTTCACCATTGGTGCGCTTTGCCTGCTGATGCCGGTGTCTCCATTTGGTGTACCCGCAACCAGCAAGCTGGTGATGCACGAAACTGCTGTGTGCTGTGCTGTCACAGTGTCACGTATACCTATGGTCTGGGTGTTCAAGTCTCAATGGTGTGGCCTCTGCTGCTCCTGTAGATGCTTCCACTGTTCCGTGGTCTGGCCAGGTTCGCCATCGGGAACCCTAGGCCAGTGTGTCGTCCCTGTCGAGTCCGAGCATGGGCGCCACAAGCTTTGTCATCGGCGTCGGCGATGAGATATCCAGGTGATCCGGCGCCACAAGCTTCGTCGTCGGCGATGAGATTTCCAGGTGATCCGGGCGGAGCCGGTGTGAATTGAGGTGGCCGGACTGCCTCGGGTGCCTTTCAGGGGGTCGTGCGCTCGCTGCAGATATGGGCAGCGCGAGATCAAAGTGACGGCGAGAGGTGCCCGGTGTCGCAGGCAAAGCACCTCGTCCAGTCCAGCTACGTGGACTACACCACGGCTGTTTATATCCAAATCTTAAATGGGGTGGTGTTTGAATGCGTCAACAGTGACTTGAACCAAACCAAAATGAGACAGTGACCTATAGCAACTACATAGCACAGGTGTAGCTGAAGCTAATCCACACAGTAAGAAGGAAAAGGCTGGACTCTTTTTTTTTTTTGGGGGGGGGGGGGGGGGGGGCGTATCTGATTTTTTAAAAAAAACTAACACCCAAACAGGTGAGATTCTAAAAATCCCATAACACATATTTAAAAAAACAATAATCGAAAAACCTAAATAATTCTCTTATCCCAAACCCCTTTGCTGAGGTCGGAGGAAGATGTCAATCGCGTAGATCAGATTGCCTTTGTCTAAGTCCTGATTTTTTTTTTGTTTCTGTTGTTTTAATTTTAAAGTTGATTTCACATAATTAAAAATATATTTTGATCTATTTTAACATGTGTCACAAACACTACAACTATTTTAACACCTAGCACAGTATAATTACAGCTGCCTCTGCCTAAAAAAAAGTATAATTACAACTGCCTCTTAAAACTTCAGCTACCTCTGCAATACTAAGTTTTGGAATAGTACCATGAATAGCTGTAATTCTGTGGAATTCATTCTCTTTATTTGTACTATGAAGTACCTCCTTCGTTCTGAAATGATAAACGTATTTTGATTAGGGGAAAGACATACAAAAAAAATTTCCCTTACAATATGTTGTTAGTTGCTAAAGATCAATATCGTCTCAGAGTCGGGCACTTTGAATAGAAATCTATTGATGCAAATTTTATGTTCTAAACTTGTATATAATTGAACTAAATTATGTAAAATTTGACTTTTCTTTGGATAAAATACGATTATATATCATTCTAGGCGAAGGGAGTATTTATTACAAGATTCTTATTAGCTTACACGGACACTCTGGCATGACTAAAACATGGAGGATACTTGTATATAGATCAAAACTTCAGATTGTTTGACCACGTGTTCCAAAACTCTAGTGATTTGGTGCACAATAATAGCGCAAAGTTGTTGATATTAACATCAACATTGGATCTTTCTCAATCCCTGAACTAGAACTCCTGCACATGATCAACCAACCTTTTCTGGTGTTTTATGCTAAACACGAGAAGAAACCAATGCCACCACCTCTTCCACAAATGCTTCTAGAACAACTATGTATATCACTACAAAAAGGTAATTAAAGGTGTCCTTTCATTTTACTTCTCATGTAGGAGACGATACAGTATCTAACCTTACATTCTTGATCGCTACTTTTTGCAAATTTAGGTTAATATGGATACTGTTTCCGTGTGTGCCAAAGCATGTGTTTAGAGCAACTCCAACAATGATCCCCTAAAACAAAACCTCTTATACTTGGGATTTTAGAGCTTCTCCTATTTTAAGGGCATTGTTTACTAGGCTCAACTCCAATAGTTGTTGTCAATTTTGGGTCTCTACTTTTTTGGGTCTATTTGCTAATCATATTACTCTTAATTGTTTTTTAAAAGAAAATCTCTCCTATTATTTCCCTGCTCCCATCCTCGCCTAGCAGGACAAGGGGCTCATTGAGGGGCTCCTCTGCTCCCGTCGCCGCCTAGCGGGGTGAGGGGCTCGCTGAGAGGAGCTGGGGATGAGGGGCTCGCTAGGGAGGAGGACCTTGACGGGAAGGTGTGAGCTTGGACTTGGTGATAGCGTGGAAGAGAGTCGGCACAAAAAAAGTGTGGGAGAGAGTTAGTGTATGAAAAATTTTCGTAGGAAGTAGGAAGCTTCACTACGCATCCTGAAGGATGATACTAACGAAAAAAATTAGGAGCCTCTATAAGGTAGGGATTTGAGTTGGTACCTTATTGAATTATAAGTTTTTTTTAAATAAGGACTCCTTTTTTAAGTCCCTATTGTTAGAGATGCTCTTATAGGTGTAGTCGACTTTCACATCTAACGCATACACAGTCCCACCCAACGCCCATGCCATGAGCCCATGGTCGACGTGTAACACTGTTTGCGTCACACGATTTAGGAAAGCGAAGCACCTACATATATTATATATTCACGCGCATAAATATAGTTTAGTTTCCCTAAAAAATGTATTACCTTTGCTTTCAAAAAAATGTATTACCTTGCCCTGCCCTGCATGCCATCCATGTCCGTCGTTTTCATTGTAGCCACTCAAGATTTCACGATCCCAAAATTGACCCCGACGGCCCCACAGGATCAGAGGGCATTTCAGTCATCTTAACCCCCTTGGAGAACTCTATAAAGCAGCACCTGATCACGTGAAATCCCCTCACACACAGCCGCTCGGCTCGCTCGTCGCTCAGCTCTCTGCTAGCCACTCATTGCCGGTTGGCATTCATTCGTTCCTCCGGCCGATCAGTAGGCGCCGTCGAGGTCTCGCCGCCGCCGCCGCAGCGTTAGAGAGAGAGAGAGAGAGAGAAACTGGCCAGGAACGAGAGATATAGAACAAGAAAGAGAGCCAAGAGAGAGAGAGCACCGGAGGGCGGGCCGGGGGCCAAAATAGAGGGGAGCGTGCGCAGGAAGCTGATGAGGCTCCTGTCGTTCGTGCCCTTTGGCTGCCGTGCTGGACCCGTCGACGACACGCCGCCCGTGGACCACGCCGCTGCTGCCGGAGACGCCGCCACCGCCGCGAGGAGGCGCCGGAGGAGGATTGCCAACAGGTCCGCCGTGGGTGCCGCGCAGTGGCGCCCCTCGCTTGGGGACATCTACGAGGAGTACAGCACCGACGCGGCCAAGGCCGCCGGCGGGCCGGCGAGGGCCTGTCTTGCCAGGAAGGCGGCGTCCTGGGACGTCGCCCGGGTGCTGCCCCGCGCGCGCAGCGATGAATACAGGTAAATATGTCACTATACCATTTCCTATGAATTTTTTTCCCAAAAGGAAGGAGGGAATTATATATATTAAAATTCAGCGTAGTACATGAAAAAATCTAAAACAAATAAGGTATAATATTATATCCATATTCTTTCATCGTCTTCTCTCTAGTGGTTTTTCTCGATGCAGTCCATGCTCTAGATGAACAGATTCTTGTCGAACATCGAAGCCAGAGTGCAGTCCATATCTCTTCTCTAAAATATTGGATAAGCCGCAATATCCAATGTTCACCCGTCCAAAACGCATATGAATCGATGAAAAAATATCGGCAGTTGCATCGTCGGGCACAACATATGATGGAGATTCATCGCCTTGGATCCTTGATTTCCTCTCGGCGACCATTTTCTATGGGTTTCTCGACGCTATTTCTCCTTTTTCTCTGTCGATGACTCGATCTAATATGAGAACACGATACATGCTTGCTTGCACAGGCACCTTGAGAGCGCGTCGTCCATGCCAGCGTTCGCACCGACGGCGTTCCTGTTCTGATCATGGCGTCGGCATCGTCGGCGACGGCGGCCAGTCATCGACGACGACGACGACGAAGACAAGCACCAACCAAAACTGCTATGGGAAGCATATATACAGATTACTATCCACGTATTGTAGAACCAAGGATCTATATGCATCCATGGGACCGTAATAAAGCTCTCTCTCTTCTTCGTGAGAGATAGCGCGCGCGTGTGTAACTACATGCATGCGTGTGTGTGTGACGTGTCTATATATGTGATGATTTGGATGAGATAGAGTCGTGCACACATGCGTGGCATGCATCACCATGCATATATATGACGACCTAGTTTGTAAGCCTTCACATGGTGTAAATATAATGCCATGTACATAATTAATACTCCCTTCGTTCCAAATTATAAAACGTTTTGGCTTTTCTATATTTATAGGTTTTGCTATGCACCTTGATATATGTTATATCTAGATACAAACAGTAAAAATTATGAATATGAAAATACCAAAACATCTTATATTTTGGGACAGAGAAAGTAGTATATACATGTAACAGTACTATAACTAATAGAATATCGAAGTCTGTATATATTCAACTCCTCCGCCTAGGAATCCCGGCCTCCTCAGCCTTCTGCTACTGTTCACTTTTTCCTATTTTCTTTTTTTTTCCTTTTTCGTTTTTTTCACTTTTTCGTTTTTTCCTTTCTTTTTTTCTTCTTCTCGGGGCTATGCCCTTGTTCTTTTTTTTTTCTTTTTTTTTTTTTCTTTTTCTTTGCTTCTCCGGGCTTCGATCACTGTTTGGTGCTGCTCAATCTTTTCTCGTCCCTCCCTAGTGCGCGCAGCGAAGCGCGCGAATCAGCCTAGTATGTTTATCACTGATGAGAATTGCTAACGAATGATCCCAATGAGGAGAGGAAAAGATTTTATTCAACTCTTCCGCCTGCTATCCGCAACTTTAAAAAAAAGTTGTAGTTATTACCTAAAAATATTTTGGATGGAACAATGAATATGAAACAAGATGATATATACAGTCCAATGCTCCACCTTTTGGTTAAAAGAAGCAATAAATAAATATGCGTGGGTTAGATAATTCCTAGGAATGAGCTCTACCCTATTTGTTAACAAGTAAAATATGTGGATTGGATTCAGCCTAGTATGTTTATCACTGATGAGAATTGCTAACGAACGGTCCCAATGAGGAGAGGAAAAGATTTTATTCAACTCCTCCGCCTGCTGTCCGCAACTTAAAAAAAAGTTGTAGTTATTACCTAAAAATATTTTGAATGGAACAATGAATATGAAACAAGATGATATATACAGTCCAATGCTCCACTTTTTGGTTAAAAGAAGCAATAAATAAATATGTGTGGGTTAGATAATTCCTAGGAATGAGCTCTACCCTATTTGTTAACAAGTAAAATATGTGGATTGGATAATCCAATTCGTTGGATAACTAGACCACACATTCAACAGGTGGGCCGAAGGAAGCATATATAAAATAATATATGGGCCATCGGCTGGGCATCAGTCATTTGAGTATATATCTTATCGATGGTACATTGTTCTGTATAAGAAATATAGACCCTAGTATATAAGCAGAGAAAAAAACTATGGTATTGAAGGGAAACTATATTTTTTGATGGCATAAAAGGGATATAAGTATATGTTTTGATGGCATATAAGGAACTCCAAATGGGTCTAGACCCATGTTTAATAGAATGTGGCATACTGATATATGGGGCTCACATGTCAACTACCCTCCACTCTCTCTCTCTCCCTCTCTCTCTCTGGGTTGTTGTGGACTATGGCTGACTAGTCCGTGTTGTGCCCCTACCACCGCCACCCACTCCACGCCGATGAACACTCTGCCCCTGCCACTGCTCACCTCCGTATAGGCACATCCCAAAAATTCCATTGTAGGTTGTGAATAAAAAAAATGAAATCAGTGATATAATAAAATTTCCAAGATTTATTTAGTATGTTGACAATTCAAAGAGTGAAAATATGGTTTACAGAAGTTTTACAAGTCAATGTAATTTGTTTGTTTGCATTCATGCCTTTGTACTTATTTTATTGTGTGAAAAAATAGATTTCTAAAATTTGATTAAACCATGAATAGTTTTGCGTTATTTTAAAAAAAATAAAGCTTCAAAACTTTATTTCAAAAACTAGTTCAAAAAATAAGTTAAATATTGAATTGCAAAATTTTAAAAATTATATTTTAAATATGATTTAAACCATGTTTAGAAAAGGGATTAAAATTTTAAAATACTTTAAAGACATGTAACAAAAACAAGGTCAAATTTGTTACAAACTTTAGTTTGAAAAAGGTTTAAAAATATTTTGTTTTGGCTTGAAAACTAAAGTCAAATAAAATTTATTGAAAAATAGTTTGAAAATGATCACTTGAAACAAGATTTATAAAATGGGTTTTCAAGATAGAGTTTAAAATATATTCCAAAAAGTGCTATTTTAAACTATTTCTCTAAATATATTTTTAAAAGGTTTTTAAAAATATATTTGCAAAGGACCAAATATTTAAAATAGGTTTTAAAAGTTTATTTAAAAATAATTTATAAAAGTTTGGGAGTTTTCGAATTTAAATAGTCTGGGAAAGTAGTTAAAAATCTATTTTAAAAGAAAAACCTTTTTCCTTTTTTCCATTTTCTTCCTTGTTTCCGGCCTGTTTCTGCCCTTGGCCCGCGAGGCCCAGCCGCCTCCCTCAGCCCAGCCTCGCGCCCCTGCCCTCTCCTTGAACACCACCCGCGGCCCATAGCGCTCAGCTGCCCAGTGCCTTCATGGTCCAGATTCTTCGGCCCAGATGGCACCTTGTCCCTTCACCTGATGCGCGCAGGGTCACACGACACGAGGACGCGACGCACGAGTCACGAGGTACGGTATGCTCGCTCTCTGCACCTTGTTATTTCCTCGTCCTTTTTCTTTTCAAGCATCTGCACTCACTCTCTCTGCTGTGTCTCCTCGTCATTTCCTCCTAAAATCCCCAATCCTCGAATCGATTGAACCCTAATCGCCATGGCGGGTAGCGATAGCGACGACTACTCCTGGCTGCCGGTGCGCCCGCGCGACCTCTGAGCCCCCCGGAAGCCGCCCGCAACCGTAAGACGCAGGCAAGCGAGACGCATCAACTCACGATGTCTCAGTCACCGGGAGGACGGGAAGGTATGTTTACCCCGATGCTGATCGGTACCCCCAATCGATTTTTTTTTCTCTGGATCGTAGAGCTTTAGCAAATGCAGAAGCATCAATCGATTGATTCGAGTTTTTTTTTTCTTTTTTCTTTTTTTGTCGCGGGAATACCGTATTAGAAAAACCCTCGCTCCGCCACCGATTCGCGCGATCTAGAAGCGGTTCGTCCATGCCAAATTGCCAATATGCCGTTGTGGTTGCAGAGTTTTTGATTCCATCACTTTCTGTATGCCAATATGCCATTATGCCGTTTAGCACGATGTTGATCAGTACCAATATGGCAATATGTGTTCGAATTTTTTTTGGGGGGTCTAGATCGTGGAGCTTTGGCAAATGCAGAAGCGTAGATCGATTGATTCGAGGTCTCTGTCTCGGGAATACCCGGTGTTAGAAAACCCTGGCTCCGCCGCGACCGAGAATCCGTTTCTCATCTCTGTGTCATCTGGAAGCGGTTCGTCCGTGCCAATATGCTGTTGTGCGTGCAGAGTTTTTATGGCCCTATCGGTTTCTGTATGTATGTATGTAGTCATCATCAGGAATCGAGGCCATCGATGCTAGAATGCAGGGCAAGGTTGGATTCTTATTCCTCCCCTTTCATGTCCCATGTTGTAGGGTTGAAGAAATCTGTTTAATTCTTATTCATCCCCTTTCATTTAGATTGATGATGCTTGTCATAGAAAATGATCAGCACAATCACTACTCGCGTATTCAATAGTTTTTCTTGACCTTTCTCTCCTATAACATGATGTGTTTTTCTCTGAGGAAACCGGAGGGGTTGTCCCCTATTGTGTGTGTTTGTGTGTATGGAAAAACGAATACTCCTGTGATACTGATATGTGACCAACTTCCTGTGTTTGTAGGCATATATTACAGCAGGCAGAGGAAGCCTTCTGAGCGCAGTGGCCATGTATTTACACCCATAGCTGCAATGTATTCCGGTGGTCATGCACTTCCTGATGCAGATAGGAGCCCCAATTTGGTATTTGGTAGTATGAAGAAGGATTGGGACAACATTCGTCACCGCAAGCTTCAATTGGTCAACTTCCTTGCTGGTCTGGAAAGTGCCTCTGGAAATTCTGTGCTAGCTGGCAAAATCATGGAGCCAACTGAACAAAAAGAAAAGGGTGACATAATAGTTCTTGATTCAGATGATGAGGATGGAAACGGTTCAGAATACAATAAGTTGGCATCTGGGGTGAACAAAGAACTCAGAACATCTGAAGTGGCTAGTAATGTCACAGAAAGGATGGCGTCTAATAAGAGCCAAGCATTTGAAACTATGCATGCTTATGGAGACAAGAACACGCAGATTGTTCTATATGGTCAAGGTTCTGCTTCGCAGATTGTTCCATATGGTCAAGGTTCTGCTTTAGTGAATCAGTTTCCTTTGCAAACCAGTTGGCAACCATCTATTCAGTTTGAGAGAGTTGTGTTGCAAAAAAGGCCTGAGGAGCAGCGAATGCAAGATCTTGTGGTATGACCTTCCAATTCCAGTTTGTTAAATTAATATTATCTTTTTTACTAAATAAGATAATGATGTGCAGAAGGGCGGGCCTAGTGCAAGCGGTAGAGTCTTACCGCATGTGACTGGAAGGTCCCGGGTTCGAGTCGCGGTCTCCTCGCATTGCACAGGCGAGGGTAAGGCTTGCCACTGACACCCTTCCCCAGACCCCGCACAGAGCGGGAGCTCTCTGCACTGGGTACGCCCTTTTTTTTTAAGATAATGATGTGTAGCTCTCCTACGTGTTAGAGAAAAAAAACTAATATTAACTTCTATAAATCTTTGTTGTTGTGCTTATTCTACTATATGTGTACCATGATGAAAGACTCTGCATTCCAACTCTGAGCTCATGTTTCTCATTCTAGGCTGCTAGCATAGCTGAGAAGAGAGCAGAAACACAAATGTTCCTTTCACTTCCTACGGAGAAAAAGCGAAGGAGATCAGACCTCAGTTTGCTGATGCTCGACTCATTTGTCCCTAAACAAAGAAGAAAAGGTGACACAGATCTAGCAGCAGCTGATTTGTCATTGGATTTACAACAACCTGCTACATCACCAGAACCTGAACCTGACATGGCTATAGAGGAAGAAGAGAAACATAAAAACGAAAGTGATGGTCTTGAGGATTATTGGAAAGATTTTGCATTGGCTGTTGAAAGCACAAAGGTATGAGTGTCAACCACAGAATTTGATTTATATTGCAGCACCACATGAACATCTTTAATTTTTTTTCCCCAGTTGACTGCTAGTTCTGCTTGTGAGTACATGTTGTATCATCTTTTTTTGAAGACTGAACACTGATCTCTTTGGAGCATTTTCTTGCTAATACATCATATTTTGCCTGCTTGCTGGCAAGAAATACACTCGATTTTTCAATGTAAGGTCAAGTCAACCATGTGTAACTGCAAGTAAACAAAAGATCCCAAGAACTTTTTGGCTGTTGGTATTGTGGTAATTTTCATGGACGACCGTAACAACGACTACACCTTGATTACAATTGTGACTTGTATTGTGAAATGATAATTCCCAAGAAAAGGGGGTTTCTCATTATACAAGAGCTAAGTGTTTAAATAATGTACTGAGATTCATTAGCTAAAGTGTTGAAAAATGCATTCCTTACTGTTCAGTTCAATTGTTGGTCACCAGTTTGTACTGTTTGTGATTTGGTTATATTTATTGGTCCAGCTTGACGAAGTTGATGAGGCGGCAAATGAAAAGGAAGATGATGGAAAGATGGAGGACATCGACTGCAATCATGACATTCGGATTCATGAAGATTTGGGCCATGTGTGCCGTGTGTGTGGTATGATTGTGAGAAGAGCTGATTCAATAATTGATTATCAGTGGAAAAAGGTTTGTAATTTCTTTAAGATATATGAGGCTTTTCCAGCTCTAGTTCGTTTTGCAATAAAGTTTTTTTATACAAGCATGTAGTTTTTGCCATGTGAAAATTCTAAGCACAGTCACCGAGTTGGGGTGTTCTTTATTTTTTTGGCAAAATGTTTGGTAGTTAGTTTTAATTCTTTAGTTCTACTTCATGCACCTTATAGTTTCAAGTTTTGAACACCTGTGCTGTTAGCCTATCTGCTCATTTCATGTGATATGCACTAGTTCCATACTTGTTCACATACTCTTTACAGTTTTAACTTTTGAACACTTTGTTAGCTTATCTTCCTATTCTACTTGATATGCACAAGTTCTATAGTCCGCCTTGATAATTTGGTCATCCTCACCTTGTGTGCACATGGAAAGCTTGTGAATATAAACTATCGAGAATATCAAAACCATCATCGTCGGCAATGCCAACTAATATCAAACAATAGAAAACTATTGGGATTTAACTCAGTGTTTTTAAATAAATGTTTGCTTGCAGATTAACCTTGAAATTAGGGCATTTTGCTGGAAGCCTGAGACTACAGGAGGGCTTGTGTTTTTTATTTTTCTCCCCTGAATAACTTGCTAACTTAAGGGGGTGTGTTTTACTATTATCTCTTTGATCTGGTTATTACTGTTTACTCTTTAGCAATCAGGGATATTTTACCCTTTGTCTCTTGTTTGGGTAATGGTTGTTACTGTGTATGATATAGTGGCTGTCCTTTCGTCGATGTTATGGCTTTACTGTCAAGATGTACATGAGTTATGACATAATATACAACATGCTAGTATTGGCTCAGGAGCAACTGTTTGGCAACTTCATAAAGTAACTTCAGTTTTATATTATAATCATGAAATTCAAACTTCATGCGTGTAAAGTCTGAATAGAATTGGAGAAAGCGAGTGATTTTCACGACTACTTTTTTTTTTCAGGCTTCAAGGAGGAAAACGAATATCTATGGAGGACATTCAAAGGATGCTGATGAGATAGACTGTGGTACTGTTAAACTGTCTGAAGATTTCATAATCGCAGATGTTGCTATTCATCCTAGACATGCTCAGACAATGAAACCACATCAGTTGGAAGGTTTCAACTTTTTGGTTAAGAATTTGATTGGAGACAAGCCTGGAGGTTGCATCCTTGCACATGCCCCAGGTTCAGGGAAAACATTTATGCTTATAAGCTTCATTCAGAGCTTCATGGCAAGGTATCCATCTGCAAGGCCCCTTGTTGTGCTGCCCAAAGGGATACTAGGTACATGGAAGAAAGAAATTCAAAGATGGCAAGTGCAGGATATACCATTGTATGATTTCTACTCTGTTAAGGCTGAAAAAAGAGTAGAACAGTTGCAAATCCTCAAATCTTGGGAAGACAAGATGAGTATACTGTTTCTTGGATACAAGCAGTTCGCCACAATCGTCACTGATGATGGGGGCAGCAACGTCACAGCTGCATGTCGGGACAGGCTGCTTAAGGTTCCCAACCTTCTGATACTTGACGAGGGTCATACACCTAGGAATCGGGAGACTGATGTACTAGAATCGCTAAATAGAGTGGAAACACCACGCAAAGTGGTTCTTTCAGGTACACTTTTCCAGAATCACGTTGAGGAGGTGTTCAATATCTTGAATCTTGTTCGCCCGAAGTTTCTCAGGATGGAATCATCCCGCCCTGTTGCCAGACGTATAATGAGTCAAGTCGAAATATCTGGTAGAGGTTCAAAAGGGTTTGCTGATAGCGCATTCACTGAGGCAGTTGAAGGAACCTTGTTGAATGATGAAAACTTCAAGAGAAAAGCACATGTTATTAGAGGTCTTAGAGAACTAACAAAGGATGTGCTTCACTATTACAAGGGTGATATCTTAGACGAACTGCCTGGCTTAGTAGACTTCAGCGTGTTTTTGAAGCTCACACCCAAGCAGAAAGACATTATTCGCAACAAGTTGGAAACTCATGACAGATTCAAAAGAAGTGCAGTAGGGAGTGCATTGTACATTCATCCTTGTCTTTCACAACTTTCAGAGGTTAATGCTGAGAACAGGGCTAACATCTTGAGAGATGATTTAGTTGATAGTCTGCTGGATTCTATCAATGTGAAAGATGGTGTGAAGGCCAATTTTTTCATGAATATCCTGTCACTTGCTAATTCTGCAGGAGAGAAAGTACTTGCTTTCAGTCAGTATATCCTTCCCATGAAATTTTTTGAAAGGCTGCTGGTTAAGATGAAGGGCTGGCATGTGGGGAAAGAGATTTTTATGATCTCTGGTGATACTAGTCAAGAAGACAGAGAAGTGGCAGTGGACCATTTTAACAACTCTGCCGATGCAAAAGTTCTGTTTGGTTCTATCAAGGCATGTGGAGAAGGCATCTCCCTCGTTGGTGCATCGAGAGTTATCATTCTAGATGTACACCTGAACCCATCTGTCACCCGTCAGGCGATTGGGCGTGCATTCAGGCCTGGACAGCAGAAGAAGGTGTTTGTATACAGACTTGTAGCTGCCGATTCTGACGAGGAAAAGGTCCATGAGACAGCATTCAAGAAAGAAGTCATACCGAAGCTGTGGTTTGAATGGAGTGAGCACTGTACTACGGAAGACTTCAAGCTTGGTCAAGTTGATATTGATGACTCTGGGGACGAACTATTGGACACTAAAGCAATCCGCCAGGATATCAAAGCTCTGTATGGAAGGTGACCCCCCCCCTCTCTTAATCTCAATATTGCTTTGCCATGCTAGTAGCCTCATCTAGTGTCTTTGTAGGTAGGTAACAAGCTTTGTGGCCACTGGACACCATGTAAATATTGCAGTGCTGATCCTTGACCTGAGGTAAGAGGGTGTTTCCTGTACAATCACGCTTTGAATTACACCATGAAAACAATGCTCCCCGTTCGGCCGTTCCGTTTCATTCCATGATAGCAGTGTTTTCTTTAACAGATACTGTTCTCTCTACAGGGTGTTGCAGTGGCTACATTGTGCGTTGACAGATCTGAGTTTGCTCTAAACTAGGACTTTCCGTTATTGTCATTTCAAGCTATATCTGTGGAATGGCTTCTTTTCTTTGTAGTATGTGCCAATTTGGGTCAGCAGTCAGCTGATCCTCGACTCATTTCTTGACTCTTAGGCCAAGTTTCTGAGGATTAACTGCTGTGGTGTTTGGCCTTAAGTAAGTATTTCGTTCGCAATAATAACAGCAACCCAGTAAACCTAATGGTGGTCTTTGTTCGGTTGTGTTGGTTGTTCTTGAGCGCGAATTTACCCTGTTTATGTGGTAGATGCTATGCAGGTGTCATTCTTGATTTGTTTGCGTGTAGAATCGAGAAATGCTACACTCTGGAAAGCTCAGTTTGTTTTCCCTGCGTGACATGTTTATTCACCTCTTACTAGTTACTACTTACTAGTTTATTTTGGTCAACATTTGGGTCTGGGATATTATAAAGCTCTTACTTTGTACATATGGCAGAACTCTCGTTTTTTTTTTTGGAAGAACAAATGTAGTGCAAGGGATCTGAGATATTATACAGATCTGTTTTTTTCCCCTATGCCAATCAGAAAAAGGGAAAAACTCGGGGAAAGGCAAGTAAAATAGGCAGTGAAAGTTGTGTAGTGCAGGTGACTCGATTTGTCGTCGGCATTATTACTGTTATTAGAAAACAAATGATCTCATCCCACCATTATAGTTGGTTGTTAGTACCAGTCCCAATGGAGGTATATGTCCATTAGGGGGGGATATATGTCTTTCACTCTGTGCGCCCTAACCAAGGTCCTGTTCGCTTGGAGAAATCTAGAAGAATTTGTGAGAGTGTGAACAGTATTTTCATCCGTGCACAATGAATTCTGGCTGAAATTGTGAGCAGCCGCGCACAGTGATGTCCAATCGATGCCTTTTCCCAGCAGGAAAAACCGTCCACTCACTGATAGGATGAGCTTGCAACATGTGGAAAACCGTCCACTCAATGTTAAGATACATAATTTATATAGATTTTTCCCTCAAAAAATATATATAAATTATGTATCTTTTTTGGATTAGTATGTGTTGCTCTTAAATCCAAAAAAAGTATGTGTTGATCTTTATGGTTTAGCCCTTGGTGTTTTTGTAAATCATATTATTATGATGTTTTCTATGCAAGGGACCTGACAAATGTGTATATTAAAAGGTTACATTACACTTTCAAACTAAAAAGATTAAAGTTAACTATTAGTTTACATATATGCTTAAGTGTCATATATGTGTTTAAATGAGCTTAATAATCTTAAGTGTCATATACGTTAAGTTAATATAACAAATCTAAGTGTTAAGTGTACTTGCAAGTTTAATTGTCACAGATGTCTCGAAGTGAACCAAACATGATTAAGTGAAACATAATAGCAAGATTAAGTATCATCTATATTTATTAGACTCAGGAAGCTTAAGTATCCCTATATTTAAGTAGACTTAGGCTCAGATGTCATTTTTATGTTTAAGTGGACTAAACAAGTACATGTATCATACATGTTTAAGTGAACGTAACAATTCAAGTGTCATGTATGTACAAGTGAACTTACTAAGAGACATAAATACTTAACAAGATATACTCACTCTGTTCTTTTTTACATGCCGTATTAGCTTTGTCCTAAGTTAAATATTTCTAACTTTTATCATCAATTTTTTTTAAAGTATACGCATGTTAACTAACATAAGGTTTACGTTTTTATATTCACTATGATAAATACTTCTATAATACATAATTTACATGTTGTGAAACTATGTAGATTTCTTAAAATTTAATGACCAAAAATGAAAATGTTTGACTTAAAGACAAAGCTAATGTAACTAGTAAAAAAAGAATGGAGGGAGTGTATATGTGTTATAATGAACTTAATTAGCAATACATAATAATAAACACATATGCACGTAGCAAGACATAATAAACACACAGGAGTATGCACATCCAGTATGTAGATACATATTCCTATATGTGTATATATGTACTGTACCAAGAATAACCATGTACAGGAACGTGCAGTGCTACAGAAGTCGCGTGTACTTGCCTACACGAGTCACGCATCCACGTGGGCGTGTCGACTCTGCTATACGTACTCATCACCCACTAATTACCGACACATGAGTGCGCCTAACTAACACGTGACTTTGCTGTTCGTCATATATCGATCGTGCCATTCATCTAGCCTCTTCGCTCATTGGTTTTAATCAGGGCTTATTAGCTAGTTAATAGTATTTTTTTCTCACAACAAACTAGTACTAGTCGGACTTATCAACCCAGAAACCAACTAGCGAATAGGCTCATCCGCTGATTGCATTAGTCATGGACTAGCTATAGAAACTAACATAATAATGTTTCTCTGACCAATCAAAAAGTAACTTTTTTTTCACAATGGAACAAAAAAAAGTATTCCCTCTGTAATGTATATGAAAATATACTAATATTTATCATACTAAAAATATCATTTGATTTATCATAAAATACATTTTTTGTAGTATGTATCAATAATATTTTAAGATAAGATAAATTTGAAATAGTTTGTCTTTGATCAGATCTAAAATTGTATTTTTTTAGGACAGATAGACTTTCTAAGAAGCTTGCTCATATGTTGCCCTTTTTCCTTGTCATTCTGACATCACTGCAGCCGGTTTTACGTATTTCATTTATTTTTAGCATTGTTTGTCATTATAAATTATTAAAATATTTCACAATGCATTAGAAAATATGCATGTTTTTTTTTGTTCAATTTTATGTTGTTATTAAAGGCAGGTGTACCTTTTTTCGTGCGCGCGCAGAGAGAAGAGAAGGCAGCGTGTGATCCTTCGGCTAGCATTCCACCTGCTACCTGCGACTTGAGTGTGCAAGAATTGATGGAGCTCATCAGATCTGTAGACCCGTGCAATAAAAAATATTGTTAAATGGGTGAATCTCTAAAATAGTAAATTAAAATGGAATGGATTTGTAGGTACTTACAAGAACTTGGTAATGAAACTATAGATCATTATGATAGGCATCATGTTGTTCTTCTCTTAAACCCCTGCTGTAAACTTCGTGAGACTTGTCCAATGTCAACTTATATCTAGTGTAATGCATCCTCCATTCCTGATACGACCAGCATCAGTGAAAAAATATTCAAATAAAGATTTCATTTTTGCAATTGTTCTTAAATTTAAGAAAACTTGATTTGATTCTAAACTTAAATTATACATTTTTCCTATATTTCAGGTGCCTGAATTTTAAGGTAATTTCAGACAACACTCTTGTAAGTAAATTATTACTTTTGTGATTTGTTATTTGTCTTTGTGTCATAACATATTAAATTTTTGTCCTTGTCTTTCTATAGAAATAATTGTAATTGTTAATTGTCTTTGTGCCAATACAAATTAGATTTTGTCGGGTGTGTGGTTTTGTCTAACGTGTTTTTTTATTCTTGGTACAAAAAATTGCAGATTGTGCATACAGAAATTACAGTAAACAAAATCTACAATTTTAATATAAAACATATGCAATAACTGTCGTCTTTAAAAGATAACCTGAATTTTAGCAAATCCCTAAATTATATTATTTTTGGTACGGAACGAGTAGCTTACAGTTAGCGTTGACAGTTGATAGTCGGCCATCCAACAGCTGTTGGGTGTTGTTGGCTGGTGTCGAGGCTACACTACACTACAACCGTACAACGTGCCAGCAACAGCAGGGGACTGGGCGTGGAAGAAGAATAAGGGCGGTTTGGTCATTCTCACGTCTCGAAGCCGGAAAGCAAGGGGGCGTGCTTCGGTGGGTTGCGCTGCTTTAACATATTTCAGCAGGAGTTTTAGCTTTAGCTTAGATTATGGCCTAGGAACCTATAGGGTGTATGCACGCTGGGTGGTATTCCACATCATTAAGCATTTTTTATATAAAAAAAATAACATGTAGTTGCTCCGCTCTAAAATAAATAAACTTCTATGCCTTTTTCCTTTTTTTTTGCAAATCATAGTACAAAGCAGAGAACGATATATATGTACAAATATTCTTTTCTATAAACACGTGCGCACATTCTATCTCTATAACATCTCTAAAAGACCGAGCTATTAGATCTCTATATTCACAAAGTCATCACGTCGTCTCAATATTGATAGGCACATCTCATACCACTAGAAGAATAGCGCCGTTAAATTTTAGAATAAAATCAGAAAATTGCAAGCATATATTAAGTCAAGATAGGTTTCTCACCAAAAGAAACATAATCCTTCAAAAGTGCTAGTAAAGGTAAGATGTTTGCGTGCATATCTTAATAGGGGTGAGTGAGGCGGGGATATGTGTGTGTGTCTTCCGTTGCGATGCGAGGCCTACGTGTAAACTTCACCAATCTCATGATTTGCTAGACCATCTTAGGCCTCCGGAGGTGCTCATATATAAGGGTAGCACGTGTGTATACGCGTGAGTGTATATGCATATACGTGAGCATTTATGTTCACTAGGTTAGAAAAAAAAACTTAAAGTAATTAATTTATATTCACTGCTCGGTTAGAAAAAAACTTAATCTATATTATTTTCTCTCGTAACAAAATAGCTTTTTATATTAACAAACCGAAAAGAAGAATGACCTTTTGCATTAGATGTGATTCAACTTAAAGTAGTAGCCGTTTTCACGGGAACATTTATTGTACTATGTACTAAATGTATTAATAGATTGTACATAATGTACTATGGAATATCGGCGCCCCCGTACATCAGTACATGATTATCCGTCGGGGGTTCACAGTTGACACGTCTGGCCAGGGGGACAACGCGGCAGCGGCAGGGACCGGACGCAGGCAAGAAGAAGAAGGAGGGGGCAGTTTGGTCATTTTAGTAGCAGTATCGAGCGCACGTCTCGAAGCCGGAAAGGGTGCTTCGTGCTTTTCTTCAGTGGGTTGCTGCTTTGATACATTTCAGCAGTAGCTTTAACTTTAGCCTAACTAAATATCGAGCACGATTTATGGGCCCTAGGGTATGCACACTGCACGGTGTTTGGCACATATGTGTCCTGTTCATGCCTTCATGGAGACCATTTTATGTAAAGCTTCGATATTTATATAACACAAATGGTGTGCTAATACTAATAAATACAAACTAGCTTATTATGGCTTGTTTGGATCCTAATTAAACTATACTAGTATTTTTTAATGATATATAGACTGTTTGGATCCCTTTGAAGAGAGATTATAGGATTATTAAAATCTAATGGTTTGGCTGTAACAATCCAATCCATAATCTGAGATGCTTAAATCACCTTCTGATTTTTTATCTAGTTAGTACTATAATTCAGTTGGGATCCAAACACCCTCTTACTTTATAGCAAACTTAAGCATTGCATTCTCCTTAGATTATTCCATGTGCATAGTATCATCGGCATTATCTTCAACTCTTGCCTTACAAACATTCTTCTTTTTCTTTACTATTGCAAGATCCAATGGTGAAAATGGATCTTTCCTCAAAACCAAACAAAAACTTCATAGAAAAGATTGATAGTGTTAATAAAAGCAAGACACTATTATATTATTTAATCTTAAGATATTCCTTTAGTCTTTCCTAAAGAAAATTTTGTTCGTCCGTTATTTGGCATAATCAAGCGTTCAATGCACAATTTTAAAACTATGTGCAGTGCATTTACCAAACTACCCTCACTAGTAGTATCTTTTTCTTGCGAACTTTCTTTTTTTCCAGCCTTTCTTTTTCCATGTTTGCTTTATTCTCAACAGGAAGTTGCACTCCCCTTCTCTAATAAAAAATCGTCGTCTTCGTCGTCTTTCCCTCGCCTCCTCTCTCGAAACCCACGTGAACCAGAGCACCGAGGCCTCCCCTTCCATCCACCGATCCCGCTCCAATCCATCGCGCATTCCTGCCCACGCCCTCGAGCCGCGGAATCGGGATCCGCTGCGAGCCCTGATCCCGACGAGCCCGGATTCGCCCGCCCCATGGTTCCGTCTCCGGCCGCATTTGGGTAAGCCTTGCTTTGCTCCTGCGTTTCTTTTCATGCCCGGATTCGGTTCTGATCTGCTGCGTTCCTTGTTCGTTCCTCTGGTCGACGAAAATATCTTCTTCGAGTTTTCTAGCTGTTGGACCGCTCTCTTTATTGCTATATTTGTGGGTTTAGGATTTGTTCCTTGCTTCAGCTTTCGATTGTCTCCCGATTACTTTTTTTTCTCTCATTTTGCTCAAATTATCGTGTTATGATGGTGATTAGTGTCAGAAGAGGGGAAAGGGGACACTTTATATTTGGCGTTGGCGATTTTAGTGTTTGTGGAGACAAGCGCAAGGGGAGCATATATGTAATTTTTTTTAATGTAAGTTCATCTGTTCTGATGATGTGAAAGCTTTGAGCTTTTAGTACCATATATTAGTCTTTTCAGTCGAAAGTTTCATTGTAATAAAGGAAGCAGTTTTGATTTGTGTGTTTCTCGCATTTAAGGGAGATGGAGAATTTGATGTGCTCTAGAAGCCTGGTTGATATTTGGGTGGCATTAGAGTCTAGGTAGTGGTTCATCTGAAAAACAATTGTCTCACTTAAGGTTTGACGAATAAGGAAAGCGATGTCTCACTTTGGATGTTTGTTCACCAGATATATCCAACTCGTCTCTGTCCAGGTCCAACTTTGATTTTGTATCTGACAAGTCCCATCACTGTGGTTATCATTTTTCACTTGTGATGTGATATGAGCTGAGATGGCAAAGTTTGACCAAATGTTTCTGTAAAACTTCTCTTTTTTATATATCAATATCAAAGATTGGTTTAACTTGCAGTGCATCCATGTCCTTGCACACCCACCTAACGAACAGAGCCACATGTTCTCACAATTCAATGCTTCCAACTTTACTTACTATTCTTCATTGTACTTCTTGGCAGGACATATAGCTGTTGCTCTTCTTCCTTGGTGGAGTGTCCATGAGGTGGAAGCAGCATCCCTAGTGTTAGGATCTGGTTGCTGAGTGGGGAGAATGGAAGGAGTGTCCGAAGGTCTGATCATCGGAATCACGGTTGGGGTGGTGATAGGTGTGCTGCTGGCTCTTGGGATACTGCTGTGCTTGAGGTATCGGCGTTCCCAGACGCAGATAAGGAGTAGCAGCTCGAGGAGGGCATCGACAGTCCCCATCCGTACCAATGGTGTTAATACTTGTGCCATGCTCTCAAACTCGACTACAGGGCAGGAGTCCCCGAGGGAGCTTGAAGACCGTGCGAGTTCTCTGTGGATCGAAGGGCCTGGTAGAAAGAGCATGATTTCAGCTTCTGGTATACCCAAATATGCATACAAGTATGTTTCCTGAATTCTTATGTATTCTTATTGTTTGATTAATTTGCTTAGCAAATGATCGGTTTTGTTGTCATGATAAGTCAGTTACTTCATCCTTCGTTTAAGTCTACTTAATTACTGCTGAAACATTTGACAATGACTTCATGAAAGTGGTTTCCATCGGAATTTTTGATGTGGAGAAATTAAATGACGGAGGGTGAGCATTTGCCAGATTTATCGCTAGTTAAATAGATGGAGAGAAACAAGAGTGAAGGATGGGAACATCGGTCATAACATAAAATAATGTTATATGTCAAATTAAAACATTCATGTGGATGTAGATCTCACGAGATCAAATCCAATTTGGTTGAACTGTCTACATGGAGGGCATGTGCTTCTATGTTGACCAAAGCATCCAGCCACATGTGGATGTTCGAGTGAATCAAACTGCAGGTGGTAGGAACCAACATTACAACCTTTTGAAAAATACCAGTTTTCCACCCAACACAATATGGTCAAAAGTTGTGATATGACTTCATTCATTAGTTTGTGACTTGTTAGTATTTAAGTATATAGTGTTTTTTGTTTTCAAAAGTATTATTAATGCATTTTATTCAAAAAATATAATAGAATACATATTGTGTGCAAATACTCATCATAATATTATGTTTTAGAGGGTCAATACACTGTAATGACATTTTCCTGAATCGACTCCCAAATTCTGTCCCTGTGGATAGGACAAACCGTTACTCCCAGGGGAAACCGATCAATGGATCATATCACATTCCATATTTTCCATGAGAATTCAGTATTCAATCATTTCAACATTACTGCTACAAATTTCAGTTGCTTGTACATGATGTATCTTACATAACCGTCGACCACTCAGATAATTCTTGTGGCACTTCTAATGGTTGATTTAGAATCGTACATATTCTTGCTGAACTCCATGATTTTGCCTCATCTCTAGGGAACTACAGAAAGCTACCAGCAATTTCACAACATTATTAGGTCAAGGAGCCTTCGGTCCTGTTTACAGAGCAGAAATGTCTTCTGGTGAGATATTGGCTGTTAAAGTGCTTTCGAACAATTCAAAGCAAGGTGAAAAGGAGTTTCAAAATGAGGTAAGCTAATATTTGTACACCTGTACTGTTTGATTTGGATCCAGTCCTCACTAGAAATTTGACATGCTTAGTGTTTGATTAATTCTTGACTTCAGGTCTTACTTCTTGGGCGATTACACCACAGGAATCTGGTGAATTTGGTTGGCTATTGTGCTGACAAAGGGCAACATATGTTATTGTATGCATACATGCCTAATGGGAGCCTTGCATCACACTTATATGGCATGTCTTCTCTTTATGTGATCCTGTGTTTCTCTCTCATGATAGTAATTATTATGGCATATCCATGTTTGTTTAGGGGTAACCTTTGTGATATAACTAAAGAAATTCAGTAAGGGTGAATTTTAAAATAATCCGAAGGGATAGCTCATAGCTGGACTGATAATCTTCTGAAGAAAGATAATAGGATATTCTTAAATTACAACTGAGATTTTTTATCAGGCGATGGAATGAATACACTCATCAGTGCATCTTATGTAAAAGTTTGTTGTTTGAAGTCAGCATCTAACACTTTACCTGTACAATAGTGTATCCTTTTTTTAGCTAACTGAACATTCTTTTTGTTGTTCAGGTGAAAACAGTGCACCACTGAAGTGGGATTTAAGAGTGAACATTGCTCTGGATGTTGCTAGGGGTTTGGAGTACTTGCATGATGGGGTAGGCTCTTGTAATGCAGAATTCGTAGCATGGCACATAATGTAAACATAGTGCTTGATCTGGTTTTACTTATATATGCAGGCTGTTCCTCCAGTAGTCCACCGTGACATCAAATCTCCTAACATTTTGCTGGACCAGGCAATGCATGCTAGGGTATGTTAATCATCTCTCTGATATTTTATCATTGAACATATCTTTCCTGATACTCAAAGGCTTCATGTCCAGTATTGCTAGGACCCATTTTTGTTTTAGATTTAGAAGAAATAAAAAGAAAGGAAAAACCCTGGGTTCACATACACCAGAATTTCCTGCACACCACTGTGTCTGTTGCATTTTGTGTAAAAGTTCTGCTCTCAGACGTAAATATCCTTTTTTTGGCCAGGTTGCTGACTTTGGATTATCTAGAGAGGAAATGGTTACTCGCAATGGAGCCAATATACGAGGAACTTATGGATATCTTGATCCAGAGTATGTATCCACACGATCATTCACAAAGAAGAGTGACGTGTACAGCTACGGTGTTTTGCTATTCGAACTGATTGCTGGCAGAAACCCACAACAGGGTCTAATGGAATATGTTGAGCTTGTAAGCCACCTTGCCCCTTACTCTTCGTAGGTTTTGGTTTGAGGATATTAGCTTTTCCAGATGCTGACTACATTGCATTCTACCACAGGCTGCAATCAACGCTGATGGGAAAACTGGGTGGGAAGAAATTGCAGATTCTCGGTTAGAAGGCGCATTTGACGTGGAGGAGCTCAATGACATGTCTGCTGTTGCCTACAGATGCGTAAGCCGTGTGTCCCGCAAGCGCCCAGCAATGCGAGATGTCGTCCAGGCTCTGACCCGTGTGTTGAAGCACAGCCGCAGCAGGAAGCATCACAGCAACAGGCATCCACAGGCAAGGGCAGATGATGAATCTGTGGACCTGGAGGGGTCCGAGGTTCAGTCGTCCTTCTCTGGTCTTCAGAGAGAGGAGTCAGTTGGCAGCGTTTCGGAGCTGCCAGATGTCTGACCGAAATTAACTGAATTTTCCAGTTCTTGGCTGAGTTTCTTGGTCTGAGCAATTCTTTTGTTTTTGTTGATATAAAAAATTCACAATGATCAAGGATGGATTATTGGATAGAGATGCAGTTTTGAGCAGTAAGGGTGGGTAACTGGTGTCAAGTCAATTGTAAGTGTGTTGTATAGAATGTATTGTGACTACTTGATATATAGAAGCTGATTGTTACCATCCCCTTTGCCATTGCATTCCTCAGTCAGGAGATCAGGAGGCGCACAACTGTACTTTTCTTACAATTTCGGTTTGTTAATTTTTAATCCGACAGGGTCCCAACTAGATCATTGTCCATCACCTTAATGCAGATTTCGTCATGTTTATGTTTAAGTACTCCCGAACTGTGATTTGCTTATTACCCATGGGGCTGCTGGGATTTGTCACCTTGTCTGAAACATAATAGTGATGTTAACCTTGGGAATCAGGGTTTGTTTACTTTATTTTGTAATGATTAAAATTTGGCAGCTGACATGTGGGCCCATGAAGAAGCTAAACATTTGGAGGTTCCGGTGTCTGACTGGTGGGTCCAATAAATTCAGCAACCGAAGAACAGCAGCTCTGTCAGCTGTCCATAAAGAATGACAGGTGATAGCCGACCATTCTCACGGCAGGTATTCAGTGCAAAATGCTCAAACGGCACTACGTTGTGCTGAAGAAGCCCACGGAAAAAATGTTTTTGTTAAGTGCAAAAACTGGATAATGATGTTTATATGTTCTAGTATATGATATACTTGTATAAAACATTCCAACATACAACGTAAATTACTGTGGTACATTGACACTAACTTTCACATGTTTTTCTCAGCAATAGCAACAAATCAAACAACAGGCATATATTTTACTTTTCATTTGACTCTGGTACAAGAGAGAACCGGATGCTTGTAAAAGCCAAATCAGAAGCAGAAAAGCACGAAGCAGCTGAAATGAGGAAAGAATAGTGATGATCTCTTGGGCAAAAGCATTATATTATACTTTGCCGCTCGACTAAGGAACTTCGTGCGCTGCAGCAGTGGCGGTGACGTAGTAGGCAACGGTGATACCACCATGGACGAAGCACATGATCCCTCCAAGGGCCAAAGTGTGGCCTTGAGTGAGTCTGCATGATGTCGTGGACTTGGAGTTGGACATGGCACCAGCGAGCAGCAGCGAGAATCCAGCAATCAGGGCAATCCTAGCAAGTTGCAGAGCAATTGCAATTAGCACTGATAAAAAAAATTCCTGTTAAGCTAGATCAGTTCTGCCATCGCTCATTGCTGTGGTTCACGATCCTGACCATATGATGGGACAGCAGGTTTGTTTCTTTTGCAGTATTTGCGCGTCTTGACAGTCACCATGATTAGGCTCAAATCAAATTGGGTGTTATTAAATATTCCGTCTAGAAGGTCCACCTCACTGCATTGCAGAGGAATTTTATAGACAAGCAAAGTTACCATGAGAGAATTATAGTAATGGCTGCCAGTTTCCTGTTAATGGACGCCTTGATGAACTCCAGCTGAGAGCAGATACAGGCACAGCCACCAAGGAAGTTGGCTATCGCGTGGGCAACTACCAGGAGCACTGCAGCTGCAAGGCCAAGTTGGTATGCTTTGTAAACTGGTTTCTTGCATTGGATGAAGAGAATTGTCACCTTCTTAACCTGTAGAAACAGTATAAAATACAATACCAACAACATCAGTCATCAATTATATAATCAGAGACCATTAAGCTAAAATACCAACCACGCATGATGAAGCAAAATCATAGTCTACGAAACATGTCATTTTCAAAATCCCTCTGTGATTTGGTAAAAAATACCAATATCTTGAAACATTACCTTGTTTTGAGCAGCCTGTGCCTGAATTCCTAGTATGCCAGCTGTGACATCCAGGGCTAAAACCACTATGCAGACCAGAATAGCAGCTCCCATCTTCGCCATTGTAGCATGCTCTCAGACTTCTGCTAGCTGAGAAGGTTATTGAAGGAAGATCACCTGCTTACAATGGTGTTGTGAGCTGCGACCCGCTCTATGGCTAATTAGTGAATAAATAGAGGCAAAAGTACAGCAGGGTATTTGTTCTCCAACTAGGATGCAGTTACGAAGCAAGAAGAAACTAGCTGTCCCAAGATGTTCAAAGTATTATACTTCCCTTGGATCCTTTGTTACATCAGAGCTTTATTCCTTCCTTAGAGGACACAATTAAAGATTGATATCTCCAATGCGAAAGCCACACAACACATATTCAGCCTACTTTTAAAGATCTGCTTTTACACAAGGATTGTAAAGCTAGTGAAAACGCAGGGAAAAACAATCTATCTGATTGTGCTAAAAAAACATTTCTACTGAACACGTCACAACAGCCATCTTTTCTTACAGAGATAAAGGCACGCAAGATGTTGCTCACCAAAATAAAGGCCCAAATTTTTTTTGCCGACAGTTAGAGGGAAAAGGAAAGGAGCAAATGGACACATCCATGTGCGTGAAACTTGTAGATTACTCTTTCGACGTCTTAAGAAATAAAGAACTCCAAACTTACCAAGCCTGCATGTAGCACAGACGCTGAAGCATCATGGTCGACCAATCTGCTTTATCCTCATTAATCAAAGTAATTTCCAGAGAATTGGCTTGAAACATCTGGAGTCATTAGCTGTCAGCAAAATATGCATTAGCTTCTGCAGCACATGCACCTTTTTTTCATGTGCTAAACAAAGCATATTTGGTCAGAAAATAAACTAGGTCACATTCTGGATGAATCATATACTGTTTCACATCTGGTAATCCGTAAAGTGAAAAAGGACACTACTGCTGGTCAATCTCATAACCCTTTCTCAGTTTTAGTGTCAGAAAATAAAACCATTAGATAGTTGGACATACCCAATTACCAGTAGTCACCACAAGAGCAGATCCCGAGTTTGAAGTGGTGGAACCTGCTACCATCCCTTACAACAATTTCCCTCATGGTAACTTTTGCCACAAACTTAATTACCTTGTGGCAGTCACTACACAAACGATGGCTTTGAGTAATCCTCAAGGGAGTATGTGGAGATGTGCTGATAAGGCCAAAAACAATTGCTAATCTTTCACTGTGGTAAGCTCTCGATATCTTTTGCTCTTCGGGATGAATATCAGGGAGCAACTCATTCTCCTCAGCAACATAGCCAGCTTCTCGTACATCCTTCATTAATGTATCTAGCCTCCTGTATATTTCAGCACTTTGTGGATGCAAAGTATCTTTAAAGAAAAACCTGTGATCCGTTTTCTTGACTGTGATCCAGCTAGAAGCGTTATGAATATATAAACCTTTCCTCTTCAATGTTTGAACTACCTTGCAGGCGTCATCCTGTCTACCAGAGCTAACATACAAGTTGAGGAGCACAACATAGCTGTTTATCTTATCAGGTTCCATTGCCAATAGCTGCTCGGCAGCTAATTTTGCAAGATGCATGTTCTTATGGATCCTGCTAGCAGTAAGCAAGGCCCCCACATGTTTGCAGTTTGGGTGAACGGTGCTCTTCTTATCATTGAATAGGCTTCATCAAGTAGGCCCTCTCTACCAAAAAGCTCAATAACACATGCATAATGCATAGCCCTTGGTTTCATTCTCAGGTTTTCAGTCATCAACTGGAAAATCCTCTTCCCTTTGTCAACAAGACCTGAAAACCTACACGCATTCAGCACTGCCAGAAACGTCACATGGTTTGGCGCAACACCCTCAGCTATCAGCCTCTCGAACATCTCGATCGCCTTATCCCCCATGCCATGGTAGCCGTATCCAGCAATCAGAGCGTTCCATGAGATTAAGTTCCTCCTAGGCATCCTCTCAAAGACATTCCTTGCGTCCTCCATCCTTCCCCATTTGCAATACAAGTCCACAAGCGCCGTGTTCCCAACAATGTCCAGTGGCAATCCTCTCTGGATCAAGCCAGCGTGCGCCTGCTTCGCATGCTCCAGCAGCCCCAACCTAGAGAACACCCCTAGCATGGTCGAGAATGTGAACTGGTCCATGGCGACACGACTCCTGCACATTTCTTGGTACAGCTCCAGCACCTCCTCGCTGTGGCCATGGAGCACATACGCCGCCAACATGGAGTTCCACGCGACGACGCTCGTCCGATGAGGCCGTGGCAGCCCGTCAAACACCCGCCTCGCCTCATCAATCAAGCCGCACTTGCTGTACATGTCGAGCAGTGCGCACGCCAGGTACCGGTCAGTGACGTCACCACACGCCCCCACCTTGACAACGCAGCAGTGCAGCTGCCGCCCGGCTCGCGCCGACCCCGAGGACGTAGCCGCACTGAGAGCCACCACGAGGGACCTCGGCGGCGGCGCGTCCCCGCCGGCCGCCTCCGCCCGCATCTCCTGGAACAGCGCCAGCGCGGCGCGGGGGCAGCCCCGGTCGACGAGGCCGCCCATCATGATCCCCCACGTGACGCCGTTCCGGTCAGGCATCCCGTCGAACGCCCGGCGCGCCTCGGCGAGCATGCCGCACTCGAGGTACGCCCGCAGGACGTGGTTGTGCGTGTACAGGTCGAGCTCGAAGCCGGAGCTCTCGACGTGCCAGGCCACCGCTGCGGCCGTGCCGGGCTCCCGCAGCGCGGCGGCGGCGAGCAGCAGCGCCTGGTAGGTGCGCGCCGGGAGCGGCGTGAAGGGAGCCCCCGCGCGGGCCAGGCGGAACAGGTCGAGCGCCTCGGCGTGGCGGCCCGCCGCCGCGTGCCGCTCGATGGCGGCGCAGAGGGCGGGGAGGCGGGTGGGGTTGGGCCGGGGCCGGGGCCTGGGCGCGGGGCTCTGGCGCGGGAGGCGCGGGCGGGGCTTGAGGGGCTGCTCCGTGGAAGAGGAGCAGGAGGTGGAGGGCGCGGCGGTGGCAGTGGAGGTGGAGGTGCAGGCAGAGGCGGCCTTGGGGCGGTGGGCGAGGAGGCGGAGGTTGGCGAGCGGCGGTGGCGCGAGCTGCAGGTCCATGGCGAGCCAAGTGGTGGGGGTTTTCCTTGGGTTTTGCGGATTAGGCTCCGCAGCGAAGCAAGTGAGGGTGGAGAAGACGACCAGTCAGCCAGTCCGTACAGTTTCCTGACATATCGGACCCACTTCACAGAGGCTCATTTGAAGATAAGTTGACGAGGACCGCGGTGGTTTGTTTGGCCGCCGTTTTTCGACGAGACCGTTAATATCATTTATAATTATAAATTATCTTAGCTTTCTTAGAGAGTTTAAGAATCTCAAATTTAAGCCAAAATTATAAATCATTTTAAATTAATCTACCAGCTCAATCTATCGGAGAGATGCTCGTAAAGACAGAGTCTGCTTGAATATTGTTACAAGTAGAGAGCGAGACAAAAGCGAGAGATGTAAATGATTCTATGTTGTATTCTAATGAACAGTATCTACATATATATATATATATATATATATATATATATGGCCCATGTGGGTGGTTACAAGTGTAAAAGAGAAAAGAGGTGAAAAGACACCCCTTGGATTAATCAATTAGCTCCTTATAGTCTTCATTGTTCGTCTATTATGCATCTTTATGAATCTTTGAAAAACTCCATGGGAAAAACCAAAGTAACACTGGTATATCCGGCAAAATTTCTTAAAACCCAGTGTAAAAAATAAAGAGAAAACACCATGATATAGAATCACCAATGTTATTAGACTCTTTGAGATAAACCCAAAGCCTTAGTCTAAAAACACCTTAACCATAGGGTCAATATGCTTCAAATATCATCTTCCAAAAATCTCAGTGGAAAAAACTATATGATATAGCATATACCTTTGTGTTCACATTGCCTCATCAAAACTTTATATGAGAAACCTCAAAAGGGAAAACTCACATAAAGAAAAGAGTACAATAGATCTTATGTCCCAATATCATCCACTAAAAATCCCAGTGGGAAAATGGATGATATGACATAACCTTATGTTGATATTGCCTTATTAAAAACTTTATATGAGAAACCCAAAGAGAAAAACTCATAAAAAGAAAAAAGTGCAATATGATGTTTGCCACAAGTTATTAATCAGAGAGACTCTCCCCCTGATATTAGCAAACATCGAAGTAAATTCATATCAATGCACTCAACACATAAGAAATGTGGAGTATGGTAGACTTTGTGAATATCTCTGCGAGAATATCACAAGACTTAGTTTGCAAATGTTCTAATGCCCATATTACATATGGAATAGAACCATCTTAGTGCAAAATATTGCATTAAATATAACTTGTCTCCATCTACACAACACAAGTTGCATTATCTTTATAGATAATGACTATTGATTCATAGAATCAACACCACATAACTTCAATATGTGATATATCATTCTATCAAGCTATACACATTTATGTGAAGCCTTGTACAATATAATGTCAGAATGATTAATGGAATTGACCACTAAATGTCTATTTAAAGACTATCACAAAATGACCTTTCCATATCCATGTAAAGCCTATTTTAATGATTTAGAATTTAGGGATCTTATAGATAACCAGAATCATTATATCCACATAATCGGATCATGGATCACACCAGGACCACATGTGCTATTTAAGATATCAAAAGATATTATTAACTTCAATCCACCAACATTTGATAGGAGTAGCGCTGCTACTAGATAGCAAATCATTGCAAAAATAGCACAGAGATAATAGACCACACGTCCTAATATCTCATATAAGTCACTATGGCATAAAACAATCTTCCTCTATCATGAGGTAGAACAATCATATGATACATTCATATTGAATCACTCAATATGATCTGGATATAGATAGCTTTTCGTATAAAATCTTGAGAGAAGATGCTTGAATTATAAACACAAAATAAAATTTTGGTTTAGTCCGTATCTTCCATCTCAAACTCTGTCTTTAGATTACAACGTGCTATTAACATGTGTTCATCACAAATGATGTCAAGATTATTGACTATCATATAACACTATGAAATCCAATCAAGGACTTCAAAATGAATACCACGTGTAATCAATCTTATATCCCTTCAGTTTAGAAAATACACAAAGTCGATTGTACCAAATTCAACTTAACTGCTTTAAGCCATATATTGACTTAAGCAATACACAATATGTGTTGCAATTTTATGTATGAGGGTTGGGTATGTGAACTCCTTCCTAGAAGCTTCACAAATACACCAAATCAAGTAATCATATAAATATATGCAATCACTACATCTATCAACTATCAACTGCAACAATAGATGCTTTTGTACTGCCAATCAAATGATAGTATCGGAAATTTATAACTTACTATGGAGAATAATTTGCAATGAAAATCAATGCCTAGGCTTTGCGTAAACCCCTTGTGCTACTAGTCTTGCTTTGATCTCACCACCACATTGTTCTCAATCCATTCTAGGATGAAAACACTTCTGTATCCACAGTAAAGGTACCATGAGGTGCTGGCATCATATCCCAAAACACCTCTTTTCTGGTGAGCAAGACTATATCTGCATGTATTACATCACTCAACAAGTTCCAGTAAGAGTGAGCAAAGCACTCTGCCATGGTCTTATTGACTGGATGACTTGGAATGCTGTATACAGTTTATTCTAAAAAGTACGTGTCGACACATGTAGCCTTTCTATGATATAATTCTCTGGTCCATCAAAACTCAAAGTACCCTGAATGACTCATCGTGACTTCCCGAAACGAGAATCAGGGCTTCCCGATATCCTAGCATCAACATTTAGGTGCACCTCTGAGCTAGGTTTGTGGATGACATCCATCCACTAAGTAATAACCAAATTTTACCCATAAGGTGTCGCCAACCATAGGTTGACATGCATTTACTATCTTATTAGAAGGAAAACCTTCTATTGCTAGCATGAATATCCTGCTTTATGGCCATACTTCTCCCCCTCTTATTTACAATTAGGAGTTGAGTGTGTTTACTTGGTACCACCACTCTTTCTGGCACATACTTGCAATGGATTAAAAAGTTTATAAGACACCTTAGTAATCAGTAAATGCATTTGACAGTTTATTTGTAATATTATGCAAAGCAACAATTCTTCGAACTCAACATTTAGTACGTGATCCTGAACTTGAAATGCCTTATGCATTCCAAATAATTTTCTGGCATTATGTATGGTGTTGGTATAAATTAATGCACATAGAATAATCCGCAAGCGCATAGATATTATACCGTTGTAGCACTTCACCGAAAGTAACCCAGTTTTATATCGAACCCAAAGAAACGGGGGTGAGAATAACCAATTCTAACTTAACCCAACTTTACAATTAAGGCTAGATAATAGGAGCGTAGAGGAGACTGCTAATGTCTTCTAGTTCTAACTTCGGTAAGCTTTGTCTTCTATTGTTCAATTTTGGGGATATTACTAGAGAAAACACAAGCAGAGTATGTTTCCTATAATAACAAGTCCTGTTAGGCCTACTAACGGGAGGTGAACTACAGAGGATTCAATGAGGCTATAAGAGTCACCCTCGCGAGGTACCACCGATCAGGAAATTAGGGTATATCCATGAGTAACCGAGTCTAAGAACCATGCTTACACTATGAATACTACTTTAACCCAAGAGCTACAAGAATTAAAATACTCAAAAGAGAGTCGCAAACCTGAAGAATAATATGAACAAGATGCTTACTTGAATTTGAAGTCGATTACCAGAGAAATCTCAGAAGCAAGCTCAAGAAGAACTTGATTCCGCTAGGGTACAAGCCATAGAGAGAGCACCGACAGGCCGAGACTCCTCCAAAACTCTTCCCTCTCACTCTATCTCTTTATCTCTAATACAAGACTAGATCCTATCGAGGACTAATCTTCTCTTGATTGTGTCGGTATTTTGAGTTGCCACCGACTAGTAAATTTCTAATATTGTGCGTCTGGCTCGGATGATGTGCTATGAGGACACAAGGTTTATACTAGTTCAGATAGAATGTCCCTACGTCTAGTTCGTTGCTACCGCTCATGTTACTAGCACTGAAAGTTCATAGTAGGGGTTACAAACGGGTGAGAGAGGGATAGGTCTCAAGTCTTTGATGGAAAGGATGAACGGGTGCCAAGAGCTTGGTCGCTGCTCGGTTGTGTGCTCAGGGTTCGATGAGTTGATCAGATTCGAGTCTCTTGTGGTGCATTGCGATGAGTTCCAATCTCCCCCCTAATGGGACGCCCTGCTTTCCCTTTTATAGGCCAAGGGAAAGCAGGGCTTACAGCGGAGGGAAAAAAGGAGAATCAGAAGGAGAAGAAGTCTTCTAGGATCACTGGGTCCTTCTTCTCTTCTATGTGGGTCTCACCAACACTGTAGACGTCAATAGGGATAGTTTCATGTCACGGCCCTGTCTGTCACTGGAGCCATGCACAGGCGTCGTCTCCCGGTCATGGCGCTCCACTCTATCCTGGCGGACGTCGTGGCAAACTGACATGCATGTCAGTGTTCGTACGAGGGTGAGCCAGAACAACACCGGTTCGCCCGACGCTGTTCCTAATGTGAATCCTCAGGTATGGCCCATCATGGCCACGGGTTATATCGGGGCATGCCGATCACCTCCCTGGTGTCAGAGCTTTGACCCAGGCCCATACGCTTGGACCTGGAGTGGTCGGCAGCGGTATGGGTCTCCGTCAGGCGAGATGGAGCCCCAACCTTGGGGTCGGGCAAGGCGGAGTTCCTCCCCAGAGGCCAGGGGAGGCAGAGTGCAAACCCAAGGGTCGGGTGAGGCAAAGCCAGCCCTTAGAGGTTGGGCGAGGTAGAGCCCACCCTTAGGGGTCGGACGAGGCAGAGCGACCCTCAGGGGTCGGGCGAGGCGGAGCCACCCTTAGGGGTCAGGCGAGGTGGAGCCCGCGGCCTCGGTGTCGGGCGAGGTGGAGCCAACCCTCAGGGCTTGAGCGAGGTGGAGCCCACAGCCTCGGTGTCGGGCGAGGCGAAGCCACCCTCAGGTGTCGGGTGAGGCGGAGCCCATGACCTTGGTGTCGGGTGAGGTGGAGCCACCCTCAGGGGTCGGGCGACGTGGAGCCCATGGCCTCAGTGTCGAGCAAGGCGAAGCCAACCCTCAGGGGTCGGGCGAGGCAGAGCCCACAGCCTCGGTGCCGGGCGAGGCGGAGTTTGCGCACCTAGGGGTTGGTTAGAGCTGTAGTCACGCTCTTGACTGCTCGGATGAATCAATGTTGATGGTTATTAGCTCCTCCTTTTCGGGTACCCTAGTATTGGTCCCCGATAGTAGCCCCCGAGCCTATGGAGGAGTAGAATACTCCTTCGGAGGTTTATCTGAATGGGAGGACTCTGAGGGCCTTGGCCTTCTTTTATTGCCCACGGCATGTCTCGAGGACAGTGATTCCCTCTCGTCGAGGTCGGACCCTTCGCGGGTCTGGCCATGAGATTTTGGTGGGTTGGAAAAGGTTTTTCTTGATTTTCAACCCCTATGGGGTACGTTGTTCTATGACCACGCGTCCGATCTCCTTACGAGTCCAACTTTCCTCAAGCCCCCATGCTTAGCGGTGGTCCGATCGAAGGTCGACTTGCCATTGTGATTATCACCCCATCCATGGTTTTCGTAACCGGAGGGGTGAGCCGTGCCCTAATTTTCATCTATGGATGAGACATGGTGCTCATTGAGTTGTTAGCTGGCTAGTTTGAGTGGGGTCCCGGTATCCCATTCGCGGGGATCCAGCTAGGGTCAGCTTGGTGACCGACTTTAGATTCTCAGCGGTTAATCCATATAGTTCTTGGGTCCGTTCGACCGATCTTGAGGGCTCTCTACCTTTCTTTAGGAAAAAACCATGGATCGTACCCGGCCGAGACTCGATCGTGGGCCAGGATGCCCATGGCACTCATGCACCTAGGTACTGGCCGCTTGTGGGCCCATCCCTTTCCATCCCTTACTCTAAGGGTGCCTAGAGCGGTTGTCAAACCCATTGATGGGCCAACCTTCGAACTCCTGGGCTCAGGCGGGCCATAGAGGTGTTTTTTGATCCGTATTTCTCTTACTTGTGATGAGTCGTGGCCCATCTGAAGAGGCAAAATGTCCGACGAGTTTTCTAAGGAACGAATAGAGATTGCGTGCACACTTCTCGAGGCGAGACGTTGTGGTTGATCATGGCAGACATAGAGATCTAGGTGGGCGATTGGTTTCCTCACACCCGTCGCCCCTATAAAACCAAAGGGTTCACCCCTCAGGTTCCATACCTTGCATCCTTGCCTCCACAGCCACGACCGCCACCACCAATCGCCTAGGGTTCCCTGTCTCCACATCCCCGCCGCTGTCGAGCCCACATCCGACCATCCCCACCTCCAATGGATCCATGGTGCTGTTCTGACATCACCTTCCAGCGCATGGAGGGCCTCGTCCGTCGCGGTCTTCTCCATGCGTGGACCTCGGCCGAGGAGTGGCTGTTGCTCGGCGAGGAGGATCTATCATTGTCGCCCAATGGCTACGTGGTGGCATTCACCCACTTCCATGAGCATGGGTTCATGACCCCTGCCCACAGATTTCTTTAAGGGCTGCTGCACTACTACAAGATCAAGCTACAACACCTCAATCCCAACGAGATCCTACACATGGCGGCGTTCATCGCCCTGTGCGAGGGATTCCTGGGGATCAGCCCCCACTTCGATCTGTGGAGGTACTTCTTCGCCGTCACCCTCCAGAAGAAGAGGGAGAAGAGCGGCAGACAGGAACTGTACATGCCAATAGGGTGTGCTAGCATCCAACTCTGGAACAACCGGGGTCGGCGAGTACCCACTGATGCGTCTGTCAACGTCCAACAAGGGTGGCATTTGCAGTGGTTCTACCTCAAGAATGATGCCACCGCCCCTCTGCCGGAGTTCACCGGCCGCCTGATCGAAGAGGCCCTAGAGTCATGGAGGAAGTGGGGCATTCTGGAGAAGGACAAGAAGAAGATCCGAGACCACATCGCCGCCTTCCACAACCTGAAGGAGAGAGGCCTGAAGGGGTCGGGCATCATTGGGGCCTACCATACAAGGAGGGTGGCTCCATTGATGATGAGCGCACTCCCACTGTACGTGATGGTGCCCGAGGCGTCGTTCGATGGAACGACGCTTACCGAGGGAGCGCTCCCCCACTCCAAGGTCACATAACGCATTAAGGAGGCGATGAAGCCTTTGTGGGACAATGTGGGTGCCCCCCTCTATTTCGTCTACCTGGTGCCGGGACATCCTCCGATGCAGCCGGAACCAGGTCATGTCATCTTCGTAAGTTTCCCCTCCTCATACCTGCTCTTCAATTGATTTCCTGACCCCTTGATACTAACTTTGAGAGGGACAGGACCAGTCAAGGGATCTCATCTTCATGGATCATCTAGCGCCGTTGCTGAGGGATTCATTCATGAGGGTGGCGAATCATGCCGAGGGTGAGCGACTGAGGAAGGTGAAGGAGGATAAGAGGAAGAAGAAGAAGCAGAAGCTGTAGGCACGGGAGTGAAGGGAGGACACCGATAGTGATGGTGATGATGATGATGGAGACGACGACGAGGTAGTCGATGACATCGAGTGGGATGACCTAAAGAATGAGGATATGCTAACAGGTATTGGTTCGTCCTTGCAGGAGTTGGGACCCTTCCCATTCCACGAAGGGGAGGGCATATCTGGGGTGCCGGTGGAGATGGGCCATACCGTCGGCCTGCCCTAGGAGCCAACAGGGACAGGCAGCTTTGCCACCGTGCCCGAGGTGCTAGCGGAGGTAGGTGGCTCCACCATCCTACCCCAAGATCCAAGGGGAGCGAGCCCCTCTGCCCAGGAGCAGGGGGTGGGCTCGAAATGGCCTCGCCCCAACGAGGTAGAGTAGAGGTCGGCGGGTTCACCCCCAAACATATCTGCCGTCCGACAGCACTGAGGTGAGTCATTAGCTCCTTTATTTTTCCTTGTTTTGGTTGGATTTCATCGTGACTTATGCTTTTTGTCTCTTGTAGTGTTGGGAGGCAGCGTAATCCTTTGGCACTGGCGCTAAAGAAGAGCATCACCCTTCAAGCGAGGCGGTAGCCGTCGACTGGCATCGTGCCCATTTTGGGTGGGAGCAGTGCCAGCGTGACTACGTCACCGGCCGGTCAGGCACTGCCCATGGTGGTGCCCATGCCCTCGGCGGGATGGGTAGACGCGGGGGCTCAAGGGACGCCTTCGGGGGTCGCAGAGCAGATGACGATGGCGGCGATACCGCTGTCGATGACGGGGTGGACGGGCTACCGACCACGCTCGTGGCGTCGATTGTGGCGGGTGCAACACAGCCGGTCAGGATCTCACCGATGCAGGCGGAGGTGGTGGCGGCTGTGACAGGCAGGTCATAGCCGAGCGCTATCGTGGCGGCGCCTGAGGAATCGGTGCGACCCTCGCCATCGGTGGCCCAGGTGACAACATATGGCATGGGCCGGATGGACGGGGGATGTGGCCAAGGGGTCCTCAGAGGTCATGGTGCTGGGAGAGGATTCAGCGTCCGTATCACTAACCCCTTCCATCGCTGGAGGGAGTGTCCTGGTGGGGACGTCATGGCGAGAAGGGTCGGTGGTGATCGGAGCCGGCGGGGAGCCATCCCTGGCCCTAACATCGGTGGGCAGCGACTCGCCAGCACGGGGTGAGCCCCTGCTCTAGTGGGCAAGTCTGGAGGATCCGACGTCAATGCTCTTCACTCTCGACGCCGTTGCAGAGAGCATGGAGCAGGAGAGCCTCGATGTGGGGGTCGCATCCGTGCTCGAAGCCCTGGACCATGCCCGAGGTGCCTTGCGCGACATTGTCGTTCCCTCCGACTGGGTATTCGCTTGACCCTACTTCTCACCCTTTTCTTTCTCTATATATTTTTTGTATTCTGACCATCGTCTCCTTTCGGTCCCTTATCGCTCGTAGCCAGGGGAAGTCTCGGTTCCTTCATGAGCAGAAGGAAAGCTAGGACCGCCTCATCGAGGAGGCATGTGTAACAACCCAAAAATCCACACACCAAAAATACCAACTACAAAATTTTTCTTAGAACTCCCATGTGATGATGAGTGTCATGTATAGTAACCCAACCTAAGGGATGCATTAGGTCTAATCCCAACTCAAGTCAACACATAAGCATGGCATGTCATTTGTTGATTATGTTTATTTAAATTCTAACAAATAAAGTATTGTATACATTGTTAATTCAAGTTGTGATTTGGATTTCCATTTGCTTTATGTTATGCTTAACAATTCCATTAAAGTAATAAACCATAAAGTTAATATTAAAATTCCCTAAACTCCAATAAATAAGTTACATCAGTTTTGAATTCAAATTCTAAACCAAATTTGAATTCAAACAATGGAAAAGAAATGAAAAAAAGAAAAAAGAAAAGAAGAAGTGGGCCTCCCAGCCAGCCGCTCGGCTTCGCGGCCCAGCCAGCCCAGCACGCACGCACACGGCCCAGCGAGCCGGCCCAGGATGCCGCTGCTACTTGGCCCCACGCGTCAGCCGCACGTCGCCCACGCCCACGCGTTTCCCCGTTTCACTTGCAGCCGCTGCCACCGGGCCCCACGCGTCAGCCACACTCCAGCACAGTGTCGTCTTCCTCACCCACGCCTCAACCGACCGCGCGACCAGGACCCGACATCGGTGGCAGGGCGGGCCAGGGGGGTCACGCCCGGGGCATGTCCCTGTCTCACCCTTGCGCCGCGCCTACACCACCGCACGCGAGCCATTGGATGCCACCGAACATGTCTCCACCGCTCGATCGTCGTCCGCCATTAGAGCTCGGAGCTCGGCTATAAAGCCATGGCCCTCAGTTGCCCTAGCGCTCTCCTGTGCCCCGCCGCCACCTTGTGGCCGTCCACAGCACATCCTAGCCAAGAGAGAAGAGGGAGGAGAGGAAGAAGGGGGGGAAAGGAAATACCGGAGCCGCTGCTTGGAGAAAGACCGGGAGATCACCGGAGCCGGAGCGGGTGACACTGCACGGCACGGCTTCGGAGCTACATTGCCTCGACTCTTCACTGCACCACTATCCTCTCGCCCTCGACACTGACGGTGAGCCCTGGTTCTTCCCCTGCTCGCCGCAGGACCTTGCTACTCAGCCATGGCGCTCCATACCGTGAGCGCGTAGGCCAAGGCCATCTTCGGCCACCGGGTACACACGAACGACACACTCACGCGCACACCGCGACCACCTTCGAGCCCTTGGACGCTGTAGACCTCTCCAAGCCCCACAGACGCCAAAGCAAAGCACTCGCTCGCCGCGCTCGCAACGCCACCGTCGTGGCATGGCCACCACCGGCCAGAGCACCAGACCACCATGGCCAGTACCGCAGAGAGGGCACCGGACCACTGGCCAAAGCTCCAGACCACCGGCCAGAGCACCAGACCACCGGCCGGAGCACTAGACCACCATGGCCACCACCGGCCTGAGCACCAGACCACCGCGGCCACCACCGGCCCGAGCACCAGACCACCGTGGCCAGGTCCGCTAGGAGCGCCTGGCGTCTCCTCGTCTCGCCCATCCTGTTCGCTGGAGTCACAGATAACTCACACGCACGCCGTGACCACCCCGCTAGAGCCCCGTAGTGCACCCATGCGCCTCGCCGTCGTCACCATGTCACCGTGGCCGTAGCCCCCACACCGACGCCACCGTCGTGCTCGAAAGGCCGCCTCCGTGGCCAAGGCCACCGGAGGCCCTGGAGGACCCCTCGACCTGCCCAACATGCCCGCTGGGGCACTATGACGCTCACGCGCACCATAGACCCAGCCTATGCCGCTACACCCGCGCCACCCCCGCACGCCGGTTGTGCTCGAGCCGCCGTTCGCCGTGGCCAGTGACCTAGGGAGTCCTAGCCATCGCCCCGACACCACCATCGCAGTCGCCAAAGCCTGACGGTGCTTTTCCCCATGCCAATTGGGCGCTAGCACCGCTGTGGAAGCTCACGGTGAGTACGTCGCCGGCGGGAGCGCGCCGTGGAAGAAACAAAGGAGGAGGGGCGAGTTGAGCAGCGCAGCCTTGCACCCGGTGCACAAGAGCCGAGCCGAGGGAAATAATGGTGGACTTGGTCCACCAGGGACCCTGCCTTAGGTCCATGGACCAAGACCTCTTGGTCCACCGTGAGCCACGCCACGCCACACGTACCGACGACCACGGCCAGTGGAGGCCCAAGGCCATGGCGTGGCGGCACAAAGACGCCACGTGTCCGGGTCAGCCGCCTGCACCGCCCAAATCCAGCCCTATCTAGGCGGATTTGAGACCCGGCCCGATTGACCATTGATCGGTCAACCATGATCATTGACTCGGTCCCACATGTCGCTGGTATGTAACATCTGGACCCACACGCCGATGTCGACATCATATCGACGTCAGGTCGACGCCACGCTGGGACCCACTTGTCGAAGAGCAAAGACGGCCGAGGTGATGTCATGCTGACGTCAGCATGCCAAGTGGACCAGTCACAGCGTGACACGTGTCAGCCCAGGATTAATTCAGCCTTTTTCCATTTTCAGAAATGATTAAATCTTCGGAAATTCATAACTAATTCATATGAACTCAGAAAAATACGAAACCAGGACCAAAATTCATCTAAAATCAAGCTCTACGCAATGAACCCATGTTTGAATGCATTTGGCTCTTTTGAATTTTCATTGCTTCTTTGTGCCATTCTATAGACGTCGCTAACGTGACTATAATGCGATGGTTTGCAGACTCAGAGGAGAACCGGACGGATGAGGATCGTGAGTACCGTGAGGAGTACGGAGAGGACTACACTGAAGGTGCCACATCCCACCCCACCTCGTAGCACCTATTACGCATGGCTAAAATAGAAATGCTAGTGCTTTACTTTATTATTGTAATCACACTACGATAGAACTTGCATAGTAGAATGCTTTCTTGATGGCCTTTACCTTGATGCAACCTTACCCCTACTCACCCTGCTGTTAGGCTAGTCACACGCTTGCTATTCTATTTTATTGCTTCTACTACGCTTGCACTACATTGATGCATGGTGGAAACTGGTGATTGGGGAGAGTGCTACGTGTGTGACTTGGGTGCGTGGAGGGTGAGGGTTGTGTCGACCAAGTTGGAGTATACGATGAGCCTGGGGCAAGTCTTGCCGTGGGGTGCTACCTGGGCACCCCTAGAACGGATACCTGTGGTGGGTAAATGGTATATGAGGTGGACCTAGGTGTGATCTTGTGATGGGAGGAGCCTAGGGTGGAGGTGCTGTGGTGGTATGGTAAATGGAAACCCTGCTGAAGACATTATCGCTTGGTCATCCCTAAGGACTTACTAGTACTCAGATTCACCAAGAAGCCTTACGTACCACTCGCCCTATATGGTGCGGGACGGCCGGACTACTTGGTAGGATATTGCCACTATTGCTAGGTTGATAGCGGACAGTGTGAGGGAGGTACGGGGCGCGGAGGATTTCCCCCACACCCTTCCGAGACTTCATGGAGACCTTGTGGACCCGGTTCATGACTCACAGTTTTAGCCACCCCAGACCGGACTTGGGGTGTACCAGGGCTGAATGGTAGAGTGGCATTATCCTAGGCTAGCAAGCGGCCAGAATCAGCCCAGTTGACGGTGGTCAGCGAGGAAGGCGGATCTTGTGGTTATGTAAAACCTTTGTAGAGTGTATGGTTGATCGATCGATACATATGCCGACTTGTCGGCTATGGACCTTTCTTGGGTTTCGCTTAAACTAGATAGTGAGATGAGTCCTTCTTTTCTCCCCCCGGGAGTGAGTAATCGGACGTAGCCAGGGGCTACGGGCCTTGAGACAGTGCCGAGAGGGAGTTGACCTATCGACTGAGCGATGGTATGGGTGTGGTATGGTGATGGTGCGGAGATGGTGGTATATCGATCCCAGGATCGAAACCTGGCTCGGGAATGGGAAATGGGGTGGAATGTTTGAGAACGGTGTTAAAACTTGACCAACTATTATTAGGTACTTGATATGCTAATACATAGGAAACCCCAGCCTTATAGGTTCCTTTTGATTATATCCAACTTGCATCCAATTTCCACAAAGCAATGCTCATAGGGTTGGGAGTGGCCAGTACAAATCATACTGATAAATTTTGGCACACAAGTTCTGCTGAGGAGTATAGCTCTGAGGAGTTTGACGGTTGAGGGGTTCGTGCCTACGCTCGAGTTTGGTGATCTTATCTTCAAGCTGTTCTGAATGAATGCTACTTTTGATTCCGCCAATGCGGCGATGTAATAATTTATGTATTCCGCACTATTTGAACTCTGATATTATTGTTGTATGGATGTGATATTCGACTGAAATTTAGGTAATATGATCTACAACAGTCTTATTACACTTCGACTCTGTGGATTTCCCTTCGTGGAAATCGGGGTTGTTTCAGCATGGTTGCACGGGGAGGTGACCGCTCTGCTTGTTGCCACCCAGTAGATGGTGGCCGAGATGACTCCCCTCATTGAGGAGGCGGACAGTCTTCGGTCGTAGGTGGCCGAGGCATGTCGGCATGCCGACGAGGCTGAGAGGGCGTTCGAGGCCCTGTCGATGAGATCGCGGAAGGACGACGAGGAGGCCACCAAGGTCAGGAAGGAGCAGGACGAGCTGCTCCAGAAGGACGCCAAGACATGCCAGCGGATCCTCGACCTTCTAGCCAAGGTTGAGAAGGAAAGGGAGCTAAAGATGGGGGTCAAGGAGAAGCTCACGACCCTGGAGAAGAGGGCGAGTTTGGATGCCATGGCGGTCTCCCTGCTGTGCAAGGAGCAGGATGAGCTACTCCAAACCATGGAGAGACTCCGCTCAGAGCATGGCATGGCTCACGAGGAGCGTGACCAGGCCCTTCGAGAGCATGACTAGGCCTACCAAGAGCACGATGACATGTAGCAGAAGGTCAGCTCCCTCTAAGCCGAGCTTGGAAACACGATGACCCAAAAGCTGGAGGCTGAGAGCATCTCTACCGAGCTAGCCGTGGACCTTGCCGAGGTGAGGAGGAATCTTCAGGTGGAGTGTGATGAGCTTCGTATCCTGAGTGTTACCTCAGAGTGGTCTGTGTTTACCTTGAGGTGGTGCAGTCGGAGGGGACCAGCTCGCTTGTAGCCCATGCCATTGAGATCACAGCTCGGGTGCGCCAGCTCAAGAGGAATGTGCTTCACGCCGGGGTCAACCAATCCTTCATGATTGCTCGTTCTCATTATGGGGATAGCATCGACCTGGAGACAATGAGCCATGGCTTTGTGCCTGGCTATGAAGCCCACAAGCTGGAGGAGATGGAGACGGCGGTGGCTCCCCTTTCGCAGGACCTGGTAGACAGAATAGAGAGCATAGTTCTCCCCCAAAGGGGTTAGTTAGCCAGATAGGTCAGGTAATAATTCATGTAACAAGCAGACAAGCTCTGACCCCTCTATACTATCTGAACAAACTTATCATTTTGTTTTGTTTGATCGAATTTGTTTTTCCTCCCTTTTTATGTGTGAAAAGGGGTTCATGTGTTCGGACCCTTCCGTTTGTTAAGACCGTAGGGCCCGAGGTGTAGGAGGGAAACTCTGATTATGCTGATAAGCAAGAGTGCCATAGCCACTGGGGCGTAGGTTTCTCGTAGTCTGACCAGCCTTACTCTGTCGTTCATTTCCGTAGACCTTGCCACTAGGTTTTTTAACATGAGGAAGGGGTCGGGTGTGGCGACAGTTTTAGAAAGGGTGTATATATGCCCTTATCAACCCCCTAAGTGAGACCCGATCCCTTGCTGTTGCTGGGGTCGGGTGTCACTGAAGATCGAGGAGAGGATAGCGAAATTAGTAGGAGAAAAAGTCTCTTGTTTTTGCACGTACCCCCTCCCTAGGTTCTTAGCCATCATTTTGCGATTGCGCATTCAATCTCCTTGCAAGTCCAACTTTCCTTGAGCCCCTGCACATAGTGGGGGTGCGGTCAAGGGTTGGCTCATCTTTGTGATCGTTGCCCCATCCATGGTTTCCACAACCGAAGGGGTTGAGCTAACGTCACTTGCCTTGATGGCTCGAGTGACACGCTCGGTGAGCTCGCTAATGGGCATGTTCGAGTGGAATCTGGGTCTATCATTTGTAATGGGGTCAGCATTCCATGGCTCCTTATCCCACCTCCCGGTAGATGCCTGAGCAGTTCTGGAGGGCGACTCAGTTGGCCCGATGGCCTCCCCTCAATGGGGATTCTGTGGGCTTGGCTCGAGGTTAGGATCAAACGAGAAGGTTGAGATAACCCTATTCGCTTCTAAGTGGGTCGAGCGAAGGCCACTGGTGCTCATCTACATTTTCTCCCCTAGCTCTGTTTGATGTGAGGCGGCCTTGGGCCCTTCAGGCCAGCCTTCGATCCCCGGTCAATTGGACTCCCAATTTAGGGTTAGGCGGCTCAAGCCCCTAAGCCCCGTGGGGCTCAGTAGGGGTCGGCCATCCTTCATGCGTCACCCCATCATCGGTTTCCGCAACCAGAGGGGCTGAGCTAACGATACTTGCCTTGATGGCTCGAGGGTCACGCTCGGCGAGCTCGCTAACGGGCATGTTCGAGTGGAATCCAGGTCCGTCATCCGCTGATGGGGTCAGCATAGCCCTCATGTGGCATTCCATTGCTCCTTAACCCACCTCTCGGCAGATGCCCGTGTCATTCTAGAGAGCGACTCAGGTGGCCCGCTGGCCTCCCCTCGATGGGGATTCTGTGGGCTTGGCTTGAGGTTTAGGATCAAACAAGAAAGGTCGAGGTGTCCCTGTCCGCTTCTGAGCAGGGTAGGGCAAGGCCACTGGGGCTCATCTCAGTTTTTCTCCCCTGGCTCTGTTTGACACGAGGCGGCCTCAAGCCCTTCGTGGGCCGGCCTTCAAACCTCGGTCGATTGCCTCTCATATCGAATGAGACGACTACCACTTCATGACGCGACATGACGCATTGTGATGCAGCAATTGCATATGCAATGCTTGGATGTATGGGATGAATGAATGAATGTATGAATGCATGCATGAGAATGGATGAATGAATGATCATGCAATGGAAAAGAAAAGTGGGGGTTGGTAAAGTTACCTCGATGGCTCGAGTGACGGGTTCGAGGAGCTCTTATCGGATATGTCCGCATGGGGTCCGAGTCTGTCGTTCGTGACGGAGCCAGCATAACCTGCATGGGGCATCCCACTACTCCCTATCCATCTCTTGGTAGTGGCCCAAGCCGTTCGATCAATTTGGGTGACCTACCGGCCTCTCCTTGATGGAGATTCCATAGGTGGGCCCCTCTAAACCCTTCCCAAGAAGGTGGAGGCTAAAGCTCGGGGTGCGGAGACAAAAACTCTGATCACGCTAGTGAGCGAAGATACCATAGCCATTGGGGCGTTGGTTTCTCGCAGTCCGACCAGCTTTACTCAATGCTTGTCTCCGCACACCTTGTCTCTAGTTTTTAATGTGAGGAGGGGTCGGGCATAGAGAATGTGTACCAAATAGACACTATTGCCAGCCCCCGAGCGAGGCTCGACCCCCTACCATCGCTGGGGTCGGAGGCTCGATAGCAAAATTAATATGAGAAATCGTGCATAAATTAAGGGTGACCCATCTCTCGGTAGTGGCTTTGAGCCGTTCGATCGACTTGGGCATAAGATTTACCTCGATGGTATGAGTGATGGGTTTGGGGAGCTCTTACCGGATATGATCGAGTGGAATCTAGGTTCGTCGTTCGTGATGGGGTCGGCATAACCCGCATGGAGCATCATGCTGCTCCCTACCCGTTTCTCGGCAGCGGCCAAGCCATCCAATCAACTTGTGTTAGCCGCTAGGACTAGACTTACCAAAAGCTTAGTTAGGTAGATAAACCAGGCAGCAAACTTGTAATAAATGGACAAGCTCTTAAATTTCGTTATAGCCAAACAACTTTTTAGCCCTTCTCCCCTTTTTGTATAAAAAGTTAAGTGCATTCCGACCCTTTCCGTCGTTAAGGTCGTAAAGCTTAAGGTGCGGGTGAGCAAATTCTAATCACGCTGGTGAGCAAAGGCGCCGTAGCCGCTGGGGCGTAGGTTTCTCGCAGTCTGACCAGTTATACTCAGAGCTTGTTCCCACAACCCTAGCTCCTAGGTCTTAACATGACAGGGGGTCGGGCACAGAGAAAGTAGGCCAGGCAGACAAGCTCTTAGATGCGCGGCGACACTTCTCATGACTAAGGCCAAAAAAGCCCGGGGTGTGGAAAAAAACTCTGATCACGCTGGTGAGCAAAGGTGCCGTAGCCACCGAGACATAGGTCTCTCGCAGTCCAACCAGTTTTACTTAGCGTTCGTTTCCTCAAACCTCACTTCTGGACCTTAACGTGAGAGAGGGTCAGGCGTAGAGAATATCTACCAGATAGGTACGCTCTTATTAGCCCTCGAGTGAGGCTCGACCCCCCACCGTTGCTGGGGTTAGGTGTCACTAAAGGTCAGGGAGTTTGATAACAAAACTGATAAGAGAAATTGTGCGTTTATTAAGTGTAAAAGCGACGTAGTTGCTCGATGTTCTAGGCATTGATGAGGACTCCATCATTGATGGTCTTAAGCTTGTAGGTGCCCGGTTGGAGCACCTCCGTGATGACGTATGGTCCCTCCCACAATGGAGAGAGCTTGTGGTGATCCTTGCCGCTCTAGACGAGGCAAAGGACCAGGTCTCCGACGGTGAAGGCCTGACCCCACACTCGATGGTTGTGGTACCAGCGCAACGCTTGCTGGTACTTGGCCGAGCGTAGGAGGGCAACATCATGTGCTGCATCCAGCTGGTCCATGGCATCCTCTAGGGACGCCTTGGCTCCCTATTTGTCGTACGCCCTGACCCTTGGCGCTCCATAATCACGGTTGGTCGGGAGGATAGCCTCAGAATTGTAGACCATAAAGAATGGTGTGTAGACAATGGCCTGGCTAGGGGTCATCCTCAGTCTCCAGAGCACCGCGGGAAGCTTTGCGACCCATCGTCCGCCAAACTTGTTCAACCGGTTGAAGATCCTAGGCTTGAGGCCTTGTAGGACCATGTCGTTCGCACGCTCGACCTGCCTATTCGTGCGGGGGTGCGCCATGGTGGCCCAATTGACCCTGATGTGCTATTCATCACAAAATCAGAGGAACTTCTTTCCGTTGAACTACGTGCTGTTGTCCGTGATGATGGAGTTCGGGACTCTGAAGTGATGGACGATGTTGAGGAAGAACAGCACGGCTTGCTCGGACTTGATCATGGAGATCGGTCGAGCCTCTATCCACTTTGTAAACTTGTCTACGGTGACAAGCAAGTGGGTGTAGCCCCCGGGCACCCTTTTGAGGGGTCCAACCAGATCAAGCCCCTAGACCACGAATGGCCACGTGATGGGGATCGTCTGGAGCGCTTGGGCCGGTAGGTGAGTCTACCGAGCGTATTATCTACTCGGTGTTGGCTACTATGGTCGGCCAGTAGAAGCCTTGTTGGAACGCATTTGTGACCAGGGTTCTAGGCGTGGCATGGTGACCGCAGACCCCACCGTGGATATCGCTCAGCAAATGCTTTCCCTGTTCGATGGGGATGCAGCGCTGCAGGATCCCGGTGTGGCTTTGCTTGTAGAGTTTGCCCTCAACAAGGACAAAGGACTTGGCGTGACACGTGAGCCATTGAGCCTCCATCTTGTCCGTCGGTAGCACCTCACAGAGGAGGTAGTCGAGGTAGAGCATCCTCCAGTCGACCAGAGGGTCAGGCTCTATCGTTGGGTCCTCTTCGAGCTCCATGACTTTAGGGTCAGATGGAGCCGATGGTTGGTAAGCCCCCGAGCCTAGGGTGGGCGGCCCATCATCGGCTTGTTTCGGCCCCTCGTAGCGAATCGAGGGCTTGTGCTGATCACTAGCGAAGACGCCCGTTGGCATGGGCTCTCGGCCGGACGCCTCTTTTGCCAGCACGTCGGCCGCCTCGTTGAGACGACTTGGAATGTGGTTGAGCTCGAGGCCATCGAACTTGTCCTCCAGCTGGCGTACTTCTCGGTAATATGCAGCCATCTTGGCGTCGTGGCAGCTCGACTTCTTCATGACTTGGTCGATGACCAGCTGAGAGTCGCCCCAGACGTCGAGATGTCAGATGCCCAACTCGATGGCGATGCGCGTGCCGAGTGGGGAGCGGACTGCGGACGAGCAGTATTTGGCATCCGTAATCTGTGTGCCTATGGCATGTGTGCTTGCCCTAAGACGTAAAGCATATCTCTAAATGATACTACTCATAAACCCTAGCGGACGAGAAGTACTATAACATCGTCTACATACCTAGCGTGGCGAAACCTTAGTGACCTGGTGTGTTCCTCTTCATCTTCTTCCTCAACGACGGCTTCAATATGAGGCTACCGTTTGATTGATCTAGCAGGATGTTTCCTGAGTTCTCTGACGCCATCACGTTGTGAAGCAGACGGTGGTGTCCTCTTGGATGGAGGCGCCATCATTGCACTCTTGCTGGGATCTCCAGAGGCGACGTCCATGGAGGGATGCCGTGTCCCGGTGTCCGGCGGCGATGGCGCCAACGGACTTGAGGTAGGGCAAAAACGAAGGGACCCCTCCAATCCTCTCCCTCATGATTTTTTTTGGAACAGATCGTAATTATGGGAATGGTGGGACATGTGCGTGGGGGCGCTGATTAAAACTAATCCTACTGTGGGGGCCGCTGATGAAAGCTAATCCTAGTATCCTAACGTGGTAGCGTGGGATTTTTTCACGGCCTTTGGTTTTTGTGCATGGGAATGTATTTGGAGGGAAAAATTATCCGGGGTAGAAGAATTTTATGAAGGATTTTACTAAATCAAAGTAGTTGGTCCAATAAAAATTAAATTCTGTCAAAAAATTTACATAATGAAATTATGATAGTAGCTATAGATATTTTCATGGGTCCTTAAAGGAAATAGTGAAATTTGATATTTAACTGTACCAACACATGGATAGTGTGGAAACTAAAATTATGTAATATTCGTGAGTAAATACTTATGTACTTTACCATGAAAGAAAAAAATATATCAAAAATATATTTTAATTTGATATGGATTTAACATAACATTGTCATATTATTACCAATATTAATTTATATTATGGTTGTCATCCACATCATTAAATAAATTATAAAATAAAAATCTATCAATACACATATCTTTTGATAGCTTTTTTCTCCCAACTACATTCACAAGACGTGGGTCATACCTAGCTAGTGCAAGATGTGTTGGGGCATATCAAGGTAGTGGGTCATGAAGAACTGACAAGTAAGACCTGACATGGCAATCATGCGGAGATGACGTGGCACTCAGACGAACATGATGACCAACCCAAATTGAAGACGTGGGTCATCCTACCTAGCTAGTGCAAGTTATGTTGAGGCATACCAAGGTATCGGGTCATGAAGAACCGGCAACTAAGACACGACATGACAATCAGGCGAAGATGACGTGGCAATTCAGCAGGACATGGGCCCTGTTCGCTTCGCTGAAAAAACAAGCCGAAACACTCTTTCGGCTGATTTGTTGTGAGAGAAAAATACTGTTCCGGCTGAAAAAATAAGCTAAAAAAGACGGATTATAAGAGAAGCGAACAGGGCCATAATGACCAACCCAATGTGCGGGTAGTAGACGTGGGTCCTACCTAGCTAGTGCAAGATGTTGGAGTAGAACATGGTAGTGGGTCATGAAAAACTGACAAGTAGGACATGACGTGGCACTCAGGCGGAGATGACGTGGCAACTCAGCAGAACATGATTATCCACCCAACTACATGCAGAAAATATGGGTCTTACCTAGCTAGCGCAAGATGTTGGGGCATAACAAGGTAGTGGGTTATGAAGAACTGACAAGTAGAACATGACGTGGCACTCAGACGAAGATGACATGGCAACTCGGCAGGACATGATGATCAACACAACTACTGGCTGAAGATGTTGGTCGTACCTAGCTAGCGCAAGATATTGGGCAATAACAAGGTAGTGGGTCATGAAGAAACGGCAAGTGGGACATGACATGGCACTCAGACACGAAGATGACGTGGCAACTCGATAGGAGATGATGAAAGTTTGAGATATATAGGTTGGGCAAATATTTTTGACATAAATAATTATTTTGCAAAAAAATACATAAAAAGAATGTGCAGATAATGTTTACTTAAATAATTATTTTGCAAAAATATACATAAAAAAGAATGGGCGTTATACATTAATAATGAGATTGTAAAAAACCAAAGGTTTGTAAACAAAATCAAGCCTAAGACCCGGTCAGGATCAACCCAAAGGGAGCGCCCCCGTCGAGCCAAGTTTGCCTAATAGCGTGCTGAGTGTATGCCAGTGTCTACTGTACCTTAGGGACTCAAATCTTTAAGCTGTGCTAGTCGCACTTGAGTTAGCAAGATGGTACTAAAACGTGCACGCATCCGTCAAGAGATTGGAGTAACCAGCAAATCGGGCCGGCCCATCTTCACCACATCAAAACCTGCTCGTCTATTGTCTCTTGGCCGGCCTTCCCCTTAACTTCAGCACAGCGGCGGCGCCTACACCTCACGCAATGAAATATTTATATCCATACTGCCCAACTAAACTTGAGTCCCTCGTTTAGCTCCGGTCCAAAAAGGTGAGATTGAGATGTTCTGGTAGCCTCAATTCTCTCTTATCGCCAACTCCAGAAACTTTCGTATGGAAGTGCTCGTAGAAAAACCCACGTTGGATTAGTTCCAGGCATCCCCTCTAGATATGCTCTTTACCTACATGTATAGCATTCTTTGAAGCAATCATTAAACTAAAATATCAAATCACCTACTTTTTCTAGCAAAGAGCATGTATCATTACAAAATAACCTTACTGTCCTGATTTAATGCAGGTGTCAAGCTGAAGCAGGCAGGGTAATCGGATAATATAGTTGGTGTTGTTGGGAAGGTTGGGTCTGTGGTGAAGAGTCGGTGGGCTGTTTTCCAGGAGGCAAGGCAGCAGCATGTCGATTGAAGATAGGAGCTGGATGCGCATGGTGAAGTATACTGCTGAATGACAAAAAGGAATTAAGGACTTCATTCAGAATACCTTTGGAGGCACATCTAAAGAAGAAACTGCTCCATGTTCATGTGCTCATTGCCGTTGCATGTCCTACAGAAATCAAAAAGATGTTCGATGCCATTCGGTACTTAGAGGGTTCGATGAAAGTTTCATCGAAGAAGGTAATGCTGAAGATTTAGTTGCATGTCCTCAGGAGGATAACCCTGCTGAAGGAGAATATGATGATGGCGAAACAGGTGATGCGCCTGCTAGCAAAGAACTGATTTCTGCACTAATCAGAGGAGCTATACATGGTGAACTCACAGGAAGTGGAGATGAAGAGCCAAATGAGAGTGCAAAGATTTTTTTTAAGTTATTAACCGAGGCACAAAAGGAACTGTGTCCAGGCTGCAAGGAGGCTACAAAGGTTTCTTTCATTATCAGGATCTATCAGATGAAGTGTATGCATGGTTTTAGTAACAATGGAATACAGTCGATCCTTGATCTGTTCGCGTTGTTCCACCCTGAAATCCCAGACACCTTGGATAAAGTGCGTAAGGTTGTTTGAGATCTTGGACTTGACTACCAAAAGATTCATGCATGTGTGAACAACTGTGTGTTATTTCATGGGGATTATGCTGACTTGGATACATGTCCAACCTGTGGTCAGTCTAGGTGGAAAGGGACCGATTCTTCTGAAGATGTTGAGTCCTCTAGCACTTGTGGCGGACAAAAGCATTTTCCACGTAAGATCTTGCGGTATACTCCTCGGCTGCAAAGATTGTTTATGAGGGAGTCGACATCAACACTTATGCGTTGGCATAAGGAAGGACTGGTGCGTGATGGGAAAATGCGTCAGCCTGTGGACTCGTTGGCATGGAAGCATTTGGATGCCCTGGAGGAGGAATTTGCATCTAACCCTCGCAATGTAAGGCTTGGACTTGCCTCTGATGGCTTCAATCCGTTTGGGATGTTAAATGTTACATACACTACTTGGCCTGTCATCATAATCCCTTATAACTTGCCTCCTTGGTTGTGTTTAAAACAATCGTATTGGATGATGTCAATGCTGATACCAGGGCCCAAATCTCCTGGAATGAACATCGATGTCTATTTACAGCCACTGATCGAAGAGCTAAAGGATCTTTGGGAAAAGGGTGCTCTCACATGGGATGCAAAAGTTAGGAAAAATTTTACTTTACGTGCAGTACTACTATGGACCATAAATGATTTCCCTGCATATGCCATGCTGTCTGGTTGGAGTACTAAAGGCAAGTTTGCATGTTCTTACCGTCATAAGTTTACAGAGTACTTATGGTTGAAATTTGGGTGCAAGCATTGCTACCTGGGTCGTCGTCGCTTTTTGCCACAGAACCATAGATGGCGCATGAATAAAAGTAGCTTCAACAACAAGGTAGAAACAAGGGAGGCTCCGGTGCCGCTTACTGGTGAAGAGGTTCTGCAGCAGTATGACAGTTTTGAGCAACCAAAATTTGGGCAAGGCACAAGGAAGAGGAAGCATCGTGAAGAAGAAACTAGGTGGCACAATTGGAGAAAGAAGAGTGTATTCTTCCAACTACCATACTAGGAAAAATTGCTTATTAGGCATAATTTGGATGTCATGCACATCGAGAAGAACATTGGTGAGAGCATATTGGGGACATTGCTTGGCATTGATGGTAAATGTATGGATGGTGAGAAGGCTCGGCTTGACTTATAGAATCTTGGGATCAGGAAGGATCAGCATCCTATGGTGGAGAATGGCAAGTATACTTTGCCACCAACGTTGTACAACTTAAGCAAGGATGAGAAGGAAATGTTATGCAAATTCCTACAAGGAGTGAGGATGCCTGATGGTTTTGCAGCAAATATAAAGAGATGCGTGGATGTCAAGGGATGTAAGGTTTCTGGACTGAAGACTCATGACTATCATGTTATATTACAGAAACTATTACCACTAGTAGCCCGTGACATTGCCTCAAGATGTTGCTATCCCATTGATTCAGCTAAGTAGATTCTTCAGTTCATTATGTTCAAAGGAACCGGTGGAAAGTGACCTTGAAAAACTAACCTCTTCAATTGGAGAGACTTTATGTCGGTTAGAGATGTTATTTCCACCAACATTTTTTGATATTATGATGCATTTGCTAGTTCATTGAGCTAAGGAGGCTAGAATTGGAGGACCTATGTGTTATAGATGGATGTATCCTGTCGAGAGGTATCTACATACGTTGAAAGGATATGTGAGGAACAAAGCACAACCTGAAGGTTCTATAGCAGAGGGATATATCGTTGAGGAGTGCATGACATTTTGTTCTCGATTCCTAGAAGATATTGATATGAAGCTGAACCGCCCAAAGTGTCATGAAACTAGTGCAGCGAATGAATCACCGTCTGGGCTTAACGTATTTCAAACCATTGACTACAGTCAGAAAGGCTGCAAAGTTGAGACTATTCCTAGTTTAGAGTTGAAGCAGATGCGACACTACATAATAACAAACTATGACGAGGCTGCTCCATGGATTGAGTAAGTTGAAATTACAACTGTTGTGTGTTTAATGTTCCTCATGATTAATGTTTTTCTAATTGAGTACCTTCATTTTGATCGTATGTAGTTTGCATAAGGAGGAACTCAAAAAGATTACTACACACGGCATTGAGAGACGTCACAGGGAGCAATTTGTTGGTTGGTTTGAACGTAAGGAGAGTAACTTTGTCAACTGGATGCTTATAGAAAATAGCTACTGTCTTTATTTATTTTTGTTGTTTTCAAATCGATTGCAGATGAATGAACTTTACGAAGAAGGGGGGATTAGTGATACACTATATGCCCTTTCTCGAGGACCAGATCCCCGGGTTCATGTTTTCAATAGGTCCATCATCAACGGTTTCTTTTTTTGAACGACTTCTGTAGAGAGTGCCTTGAATACACAAAATTCAGGGGTTGCAGTTAAGGGTGCTGATAGTTCTGCAAGTATGGAGTGGTATGGTGTCATTAAAAATATATTAACACTTGATTTCCCTGGTGAAAAAGAAGTCATACTATTTCAGTGTGATTGGTACGACGTACCTACTCCTAGTAAGAACAAGAGCAGGTGGTACCATATGGATCAATATGGGATTATAGATGTTGATACAACTCGTTTTCGGTATCTAAATGATCCTTACATCCTGGGGACTCAAGCTGAGCAGGTTTTTTTTATGTGAAAGGTGCAAAGAAATCAGAGTGGAGCACTATTGTAAGAATGAAGCCTAGAAATTTGTTTTCCATGCATGAACCACTAGACACTGAAAATGAGGGACAACTTGATATTGACACACTGGAGGTGGGAGTGGAAGCCATGAATATTTCAAGCCAGAATGAAGATTTATTAGCTTGGATGAGGACTGACCTAGAAGGGGTGACTGGAGATGCAGCCGTCATTGAAAATGCGCTACCAGTGCCTGAACCATGTGATGAAGACTTAGTTGATGAAGATGATGATACTGATGACACCTACGTTGATGATGGATATGTAGCACCTGTCAACTCTTTAGGCACCAGTCTTGATGATGAATTCTTTGTATAAATATGAATTTAGGAAGCACCACCTTTTTGTAATAGGCTTTAATTTATATGCTGGACAAATAGCTATGTGTGCCGATCAAAAAAATATTTTGGATTGAAATGGCTTCCTTGGTAGCTGTGCATATGCTGCTGCTTGTTCTGCTTCTTGGCTGCTGCTGCTGCTTATACTGGTACTGCTGCTTAATATGCAACCTGGTGGTATGTGTTAATTACTTCCAACTGTTGGACATTGGGTTGTATTTCTTTCTGAACCTGAATCGTGTATTTCTATCTTTTTGTCCCACTTACTGATTTTGTGTTCTTATTTGCCTTTTAATGAATTGTGAACTTGTGTCCCTGTAGCCTGTTGGTAGCGGTGGCACAAGAGAGCTAGAAACAAGAGTGTGAGGACACTGGAGTCCATGCTCCTAAGGCCCCAATTCTCTGCATAAACAATTGTGGCTTCTTCGGCAGCAGCATGACAAAAAAAATTTGTGATCTAGGAAATTCTTAAACATTCTTCTGATGGCTGTAGCCAAATGCTTAGTTCTACAGCTGCTGCTTGTACTAGTAGCACCTATGGTTGCTGCTTGTTCTCAAACGAAATAAGATATTTATGCTATACAAATAGTTGTGTATATATGCACATGTTCCTGCCATCGTAGTGCTAGCAGTAGTTTTTTTTGAAATAGAGTTTGCACTTTGTTAGTTCTGGGCAGGATCATTTACATCATGAGTCTCCAGGATCATTTACATGAGGAACATTAACTCGAATAAAATTCATGGACATACGAAATTTGATGGGTCTCGACACCGTTGCCGTCGCCTCTAGGGAGTCTGGAGAGGGGAATCCAAGCGCAAAACCCTAAACTATTTGTAAATGTCAAGCACAAAAGTCACGAGGCTGCCAAGCGCAAAAGTCATGAGCGTGGTGAGGGGAATCCCCTGGAAGGAGGGGCCACAGCCCACTTCGGCAGCTGTAGCTTTGCCTGATTACCGAGTGATTTACAACAAACAACAAGATGTCACTACCGAACAAACTTATTGGATGTGGAGAAGAAATCCGTGGCCTTGCGGCACCACTAACAGAGGGCATGAAGGGCCACAAGAACAAGCAGCGGGGGAGGTGTGAACATGATCTTCCAACACTAGCTTGGCAGCAAAGCATGTCTGAAGGGAGGTGATGGTGGCGGCTACTGCTGCTGTAGGGTTTATCGGGCGGCGGGGATTTGAGGCGATGCATTTTTTAGCAATGCCAATAATGTGCCTAGTTTTTTTGGTCGTTCAGTGTAGGAAACCTTTGACTTTGGCCCATGTGTTCGAAGCCTTTGGCCATGTGTCGAAGTAGTTTGGGCAACCAACAAATTTGTGTGGCAATATGACTAATAATTTGCAACCAAATGTATTGCAACGTATGTTATGAGTAGCAATAGAACATTATGCCATGCAACGAACCATTTTTTCGATGCAATATAGCGTGACTTTTTGCAATGCAGGCCAATATTAAGGCAACACACTTATTTCATGGCGATATTGAAAACTACTCGCAACCAATGTTCGAATGGTAGCAACAATGACGAGTTATCGCAACGGAAATTTATTACTAACACAACGTAGCTTAATTTGTTGCAATATTTAGACGCACTTGCAACCACAGTTTACTCGTGGCCATAACACCTACCTGTCGCGACGAAGGTTAGGACTAACACAACCCAATAATTTAGATGCAATAAGCGTCACGTATCGCAACCAATTATAGTCCATGTTGCAATAGAGCTTCCTATTGTGACTAAATTTGTGGTGTTGTGAATACAGGTGGTTGGATTAGGGTAAAAACCTTGTAGTGCTACCAGGGTGGCGCTGACCACTTGCGTGTTGGCCGCAATGTAGAGCAGAAGGGGTTCTCTATCGATCGGAGGAACTAGGATTGGGGCCTTCGTCAGAAGCTTCTTGACCGTGTCAAGTGCCTCCTGGGCCTCGGACGTCCATTCAAAGCGGTCGGCCTTCTTCTAAAGTTGATAAAGGGGGAGACCTCATTCGCAGAGGTGCGAGATGAAGCGGCCAAGCACGGCGAGGCACCCTATAATTGGGCACATCCTTGTGATGGCTGAGATCTTCTCCGGGTTGGCTTCGATGCCACGCTTGGAGACGATGAAACCAAGGAGCATACCCCTCGAGACCCCGAAAGCGCACTTTCTCGGGGTGGAGCTTAATGCCATTTGCTCAGAGTTTTGTGAAGGTCTGCTCAAGGTCAGCTATGACCTAGTCAACCCGTTTAGACTTGACCACGATGTCGTCCACGTAGGCCTCAACGGTCTACCCAATGAGGTCCCCGAAACACTTGAGCATACAACGCTGGTACATAGCCCCAGCGTTCTTCAGACCAAACAACATTGTGACATAGCAGAACGATCCTAATGGGGTGATGAAAGATGTCGCGAGCTGGTCGAACTCTTTCATCGCGATTTGATGGTACCCGGAGTACGCATCAAGGAAGCAAAGGGCTTCGCACCCTGAGGTAGAGTCGACTAATTGGTCTATGCGCGGCAAAGGAAACAGATCCTTCAGGTACGCTTTGTTGAGATCTGTGTAGTCAACACACATCCTCCATTTCCCACTCTTCTTTCGTACAAGAATGGGATTGGCTAACCACTCGGGGTGGTACACTTCCTTGATGAACTCGGCCGTCAAAAGCTTCACGATCTCCTCATCGATGGCCCTGCGTTTCCCCTCGTCAAAGCGACGCAGGCGTTGATTCACTAGCTTGGAGCCTGGCTAGATCTTCAAGGCATGCTCGGCGACTTCCCTCAGAATGCCCAACATGTCCGAGGGCTTCCATGCAAAGATGTCTCTGTTGGCGCGGAGAAAGCCGATGAGCGCGGTTTCCTATTTGGAGGAAAGCGTGGTGCCGATGCGCACCACTTTTCCCTCAGGGCTGCTGGGGTCTATGAGGACCTCCTTGGTGCCCTCGACTGGCTCGAAAGACCCAGCCGACCGCTTGGGGTTGGGTGCTTCTTCGGCGACCTCCTTCTGATGATGGTCGAGAGCTTTGGAGGCGGACGATTGCCGCGACGTCATTGCAAAGACTCGACCTCGCACTCATAGGCGCTACTGGAAGGAGGTGCCGATGGTGATGACCCACTGGGCCCAAAGATCTTCAGCTTTAGGTAGGTGTAGTTGGGGATGGCCATGAACTTGGCGTAGCATGGTCGCCCAGGATGGCGTGGTAGGATCCGTGGAACCCAACCACCTTGAAGGTGAGGGTCTCCGTCCTATAATTGGATGGATCCCAGAAGGTGATGGGCAAATCAATCTAGCCAAGTGGCACGGCCTGCTTTCCGTGCATGATACCATGGAAAGGTGCTCGTGGGTCGATGGCGCGTGCTCGATCGATGCCCATAGCGCCGAGCGCCCTCGGCAAGATACATGATGTTAAGGCCGCTACCTCCATCCATCAAGATCTTGATGAGCTGCTTGTGCTTGATGATCTGGTTGACCATGAGCGGGTATCTCCCTAGTTGTGGGACGCTCTCCGGGTGGTCGGTCCGATCGAAGGTTATGGCAGACTCCGACCATCGGAGGAAGGTAGGCGCGGTCGGCTTAGCCATATAGACCTCGCGGCACACGAGCTTCTGATGGCGCTTGGAGTCGTAGGCTGCTGACCCTTCGAAGATCATGAGGCAGCCATCTGGCATCGGAAAGCAGACATCCTTCCCCTCGACGTTGTCCGTGGTCGGGTCGGGGTCCTTCCCATGCTCCCCTTTGTTGGAGCCCCTGGACAAGAACCGCTTCATGAGGTCACAGTCCTTGTACAGATGCTTGATGGGGAAGACATGGTTAGGGCATGGCCCCTCGAGTAGCTTCTCGAAGTGGTTCGAGGTGCCCTCTGCGGTCTTCCAACCCCCCTATGGTCGGCGGCGGCCACGAACGAGCTCTCGTGCCACTGCTTGTTCTTCTTGATGGGACGGTTGGAGGCGCCATCGCCGGCGTCCTCGTCCCGTTTCACCTTGCCCTAGAGGCGATCGAAGATCGCTCTGACCACCTCCTCGCCCAAGGCATGGCTGGCAATGTCTAGGAGCTCCTTGGTGGTTCGTGGGCCCTTACATCCTAGGTTGTGAACCAGGGACTCATAGGTGGTCCCAGACAGGAAAGCTCCTATAACATCAGCGTCGACGATGTTAGGCAGCTCGTTGCACTACCGGGAGAAGCACTAGATATACCCACGAAGGGTTTCCCCGGCCTTCTATCGGCAGTTTTTGAGATCCCATGGATTTCTAGGGTGCTTGTACGTGCCCTGGAAGTTCCCCATGAAGATCTCCTTTAGGTTCACCCAACTTTGGACTCTGTTGGGCGGATGGTGTTCCAACCATGTTCGTGCCGAGTCGGCTAGGAACAATGGAAGGTTGTGGATAATGAAATCATCATTATCCACTCCACCGGCTTGGCACTCAAGCTGATAATCCTTGAGCCATAGTCCAGGGTTCGTTTCCCTAGAGTATTTTAGGATGTTGGTTGGCGGTCGGTACCTTGGTGGGAAGGCGGCGTTGAGGATGTGTCGGCCGAAGGCCTGAGGTCCTGGTAGGCCAGGGCTCGGGCTTTGGTCCTCACCGCTGTCGTAGCGTCCACCATGATGAGGGTGGTAACCATGGCTAGCTCCCTCCCTCGGATCATTGCAGGCACACCTACGGGCGTCGAGGGTGTCGCGTGCATCACGGTTGCGGCCGAGACGCTCATGCACTAGGACCGCGGTGCGCAGCCTGCCGCCTTGCGGCACCTAGTGGATAGACACGTCCTTGTCGGGTCGCTCTGAGGGTGTGCTCTGGCTAGCGTTGAGCTCGCGTCACTAAGACAGCGAGCTCTCGGCCTGCTATGTCACCGCACGCTCGAGCAATGTGCGAATCTCACAGTGGGCCCAACGATCCTCGGGCATCGTGGGCCTTGAAAGCCCACGAAGCAAGGCCACCGCAGCGGTGATGTTCTAGCTCGCCCGGGCGAAGTGTGGGAGGGCTTCATCATCCATGATGATCCTATGGTTCACGTTGCGAAAGGCATCTCCATGGCACTCGATCTCCGAATCGAGCTCCGCGTGTTCCTGTTTGAGCTGGAGTCGTGCTTCCTCGAGATCTAGGTGCTGGGCCTTCAGCTGCTCCACCCGCAGGCGGGATGGGGCCCCTGTCTCCCCCTTGACTTCGTCGTTAAGGTCGTTCATCAGGGTAGCCTCCTCTTTATGGATGCTTTTGACGTGTCCCTCGGGGGTACCTGCCATGAAACACTCACGAAAGGGGTGATGACTCCCCCTGCTGGAGTTAGAGCCGGAGGGTGACTCCGATTCTTCAACGAGGAGGTCGTGGAAAGACTCCATGACATATTCGGTCATCCCCATGAACTCATCGTTCATGGGGGATGGAGGCGTGCGTTGCGCCATAGGGTGGCCATCGGTGTCTGCGGCGTTGCGGAGACCGAACGGGAGCACTGTCGGGGTGCTCCGGATGAGGTATTCCAAAGAGAGCGGTTCCCCTTCGGCAAGCTGCGCCATGACATTGGTGAACGAGAAGGTGAGATGGCGCAGGTCCTCCTAGGATGGCCGGGGTCCCAAGAAGACACCGAGCTGGCGCTCAAGCCTCCCATAGTTGAAGTTGAGGAGCTGGTTGCTTCCGGGGGCGTAGGCCTCCAGGGCGTGCAACTACAGCTCCTTAAGCACCTCGGTGATTGTGTCGAGGCTAGTGGAGTGAAGAGGTTGGACGGCGGTGGTAGCCATCGCCAACTCTCCCTCCGTTGTGACAATGAAGTCCAGGTCCCCGAAGCGCACGTGCGTGCCTAGGACCCAGTCAAGGTTGTGACTAGCCATTCGAGGCCTGGTATGGATGTCAAGATGCACAAAAGGCCCCTACCTAGTGCGCCAACTGTCGGTGTTTCGAGTTGCCATCGACTAGTAAATTTCTAATATTGCGTGTTTGGCTCGGATGGTGTGCTATGAGGACACGAGGTTTATACTAGTTTGGGCAGAATGTCCCTATGTCTAGTTCATTGCTACCACTCGTGTTACTAGCACTGAAAGTTCATAGTAGGGGTTACAAATGGGCGAGAGAGGGACATGTCACAAGTCTCTGATGGAAAGGGTGAATGGGCGCCGAGAGCTTGGTCGCTGCTCGGTTGTATGCTCGGGGTTCGATGAGTTGATCGGATTTGAGTCTCTTGTGGTGCATTGTGATGAGTTCCAATCCCCTCTAATGGGACGCCCTGCTTTCCCTATTATAGGCCAAGGGAAAGTAGGGGTTACAACAGAGGGAAAAAGGAGAATCAAAAGGAGAAGAAGTCCTCTATGATCGCCGGGTCCTTCTTTTCTTCTATGCGAGTCCCACCGACCCTGCAGATGTCAATAGGGACAGCTTCACATCATGGCCCTGTCTATCACTGGTGCCATGTGCAGGCGTCCTCTCCCGGTCGTGGCGCTCTACTCTGTCCTGGCAGATATCGTGGCGAACTGACGTGCCTATCAGTGTTCGTACGAGGGTTAGGCAGAACAGCACTGGTTCGCCCGAGGCTGTTCCTGATGTGAATCGTCGGGTATGGACCATCACGGCCATGGGTTATATCGGGGCATGCCGATCACCTCCCTGGTATCAGATCTTTGACCTAGGCCCATACGATTGGACCTAGAGTGGTCGGCGGTGGCATGGGTTTCCATTGAGCGAGACGGAGCCCCTCGCCTCGGGGTCGGGCGAGGCGAAGTTCCTCCCCAGTGGCCGGGTGAGGCAGAGTGCAAACCCAAGGCACGGGTGAGGTGGAGCCCAAACCCAAGGGTCGGGCGAGGTGGAGCCTACCCTCAGGGGTCGAACGAGGTGGAGCCCGTGGCCTTGATGTTGGGTGATGCAGAGCCACCCTTAGGGGTTAGGTGAGGTGGAGCAACCTTAGGGGTCGAGCGAGGTGAAGCCCACGACCTTAGTGTTGGGCGAGATAGAGCCACCCTCAGGGGTCGGGAGAGGTGGAGCCCACAGCCTCGGTGTCGGGCGAGGCGGAGCCAACCCTTAGGGGTCCGGTGAGGTGAAGCCACAATCAGGGGTTGGGCGAGGCAGAGCTTGCGGCCTTGGTGTTGGGCGAGATGGAGCTAACCCTCAGGGGTTGGGTGAGGTGGAGCCCGCGGCCTTGGCGTCGGGTGAGGTGGAGCCACCCTTAGGGGTCGGGCGAGGCAGAACCCACGGCCTCGGTGTCGGGTCAGGCGGAGCCCGTGGCCTCAGTGCCAGGTGAGGTGGAGCCAACCCTCAGGGGTCAGGCAAGGCAAAGTTTGCGCACCTAGGGGTCAGTTGAAGCTGTAGTCGTGCTCTTGACTGCTTGGACAAATCAATGTTTATGGTTATTAGCTCCTCCTCTTCGGGTACCCTGGTATTGGTCCCCGACAGATTGCTAGCCTTGATCCTGGTGGACATATGAATTAGGGTTTTTGGCTTCTCAGCTCTCAGGATCAAATGAGGCATGCCCTGAGGGGGGTACAGATAGGTATATATGGGCCGGAGCTTCAATCCTGAGCCCTCGGATCAAACCGACTTGAATAAACGGCGGAGATGCATCCTTAGGAGGCGGTGGAGAACCGACGTAGCAACATGGTTGACAGGTGGGCCCACCAGGGGCCGGGCAGCCCCACATGTCAGAGACATGTGGTCTCCCTCGGTGCAAAGCCTCCTGGAGTCTTCTAGAAACTTCCCATGTTGGTTACGCGGCGGAATTCCATGATTTCCTTTGACGAATAGGTCCTCCTTGGCGGTTTTTTGATTAAATCTTGCTGGAAACATAGATTCACCAAAACTCATGGAATTTCTCAGTTTAAATCCCTAAGTCTATGTTGATGATTCATTTTAGTCATTTATACAAGGTAAATTGATAGTTTATGATGAATGTTAACTACCGTCAACAAACTCCCCTACACTTAGGCTTTTATTCGTCCTCGATAAAAAGGGTGGATTACTCAAGACATAACTTTAGGATAAGACATCAACATAAAACCATTCCTAGTCATACATGCACTATAGGATTAAAGTGTCTACCATTAAACTTTGGGCGGTTGAAGAATGGAACAGCTTGAAACAAATCACCTTCTTCCTTCAGTCAAGTTAATTGGAGAAACATTTAAGATTTTTGAAAACAAAACATAACTTACCTTGTTTTTTGTGGTACTCTCAAATCTCTCAATATGTAGTATTTTTGGATCCTCACCAAGGCATCAATGACTTGCCTTCTTTTTGCCTACTTTTAAAAGCTTATATGGAGCTTTGGTAGGGATGAATGTGAAAACATACTTGCATTACATATATTGTAAAGTCAAAATAAGGATCCAAGGAGAAAAATGTCATACTCTTAGAACAAGATGTGCATGTGTGTGGAATATATATATGGTGGCTAACCTAATTCTACTATGCTCCTTGAAACATGTCTCTCTTGTTTAAAACATGGAAAACTTTGCAAGAAAAACATGGGCTATCTTATTCATCTCTCTTTTTTCAGGCAGGTATCTGAGTACCCATTGTTTTAGATATCTTGGACACTTGTCCATTTTTTTCATTTCTTTTTCTTTTTTTATGAATAACTTTTGCATAGCCCATGCCTCTTTTTCTGCAATTGAAACTTTTCAAGAGAGACATTTACAAGAACTTGGAGCATTTATCCGAACAAACATATTTTTGTGTCTATTTCCAGTGTAGGAGTAGAACATTTTTGGGTGGATGGAAAACATATTGTTGTGTACTCCCAGTGTGGGAGCAGCAGATATATGTAAGTGTACGTGATCTTGATCTTGAGAGCATGATGAGTTTCTCAACAAGGGTCACAAGGTTTGACCAAACTCAACACCATGACAAGTAGTATATGTAGAAAGGTTTCCTAGTCTATCATATTATGTTTGGCTCTGGTGGGATATTGCTTACCACAAAGGAGAGGTGTAGCTATTCATTTTACTTTTTCAAATAAAATTCTCCAATAACAAGACATCAAGAATTAAGTTCTCATTATTCTACTATATCTCATTCCACAACAATTTAAGTGACATAGGGTCCCTAATAATAAGTTCCCAACAGTAGCATGACTTCCAAGAAAAGTATTATGTGAGTCTATCCTTAAGTCATGACTGAAATAACCTTTCCTTATGTTTTAAGTTGTTTTATCAAGTGATTTTTAATTTGGTTCAAAACAGAAAGCATAATATGTGAAAATAGAGTGTATGGGCCGCAAACCTGATCGTGGACAAAGCGCAAGGTGAGGCAGTGCAGTGATGGGCCGAGCAGCCCATAGAGGAGGCCGGGCAGCCCACTCTAGGGTCTGCTCGAGGCCCGCTTTGTTGTACGTGGTTCTTGACTCATTACTTTTTCGAATTTCATGATTTTAAAAAAACTCAACATGCGAGGGGCAAGCCACCCCCCGAGCATTATACGTAAGAAGAAGGCCTTCTCACATAAGCCAAGAAAACCCCCGAACCCTAGCCCCGGCCCGACACTAGGAGACGTAACCCGTGAGATGGGCCGTCTCCTTAAACCAGTGCTTTGGCACCCGGGACCGGCGAGGGGATTTTTTAACCCCCAGCCTGAAATTTGCTCCCATTGGGAGTCAAACTCAGGACATGGAGGGTACCGCTAGAGTGACTAGCATATCTCAATTAACCAACTAGACTAGCCATCCTTTGGTGAATTTCGTGATTTTCGCGATTAAATTATGTCTTGTTGTTGTAGTGTGTCTCCCCCACACTTGTTTCCCTGTATAACTTTCCACACAACATGTGGAGACAAATACATATCCAAAAGAAATAGAGAGCAGATAATAATACGACTCCATTAATTTCAATAAGGCATTTTATTACACAAGCACAAACTAAGCACAAACTTTAACTAACCTAACACAATCTTTTAACCATCTAAGCTAAGCGACAAACCTAAACACATGATAATACTTAACCTAACACTTCTGCCTTATTAATCGATCTATTACTCAGTTTTGCCCTTTATTCCCAACACAGCGGGAAAGGATAGAGATTTCGCTTTTAAAATTCTTCCGCTAAAGATGCTCTAATTCCATCCTATTATGCATAACTTCGAGAGTCCTAGTAAGGAGATTGGTCTTCTCTTAGAGGGTTGTGATGGTCTGGGTAACAAGATCAATTCTCTTCTCTAGGGCTACAACTATCATCCTCTGACGCTTCTCTTCCCTCTCTAGTGGAGCTAGTGTAGGTCTCTTCGTCGTCTCCTTTGGCGAAATGATCCTGATCTGCCCTGGTGCAGCTCGTACGCCATCAAAAACTACTCGGGGCGTGGCCGTAGTGTATTTGGCACATGAGACCTCCTGGAACTTGTTAGTCTTCACACTCATCAGCATCACATTGGGTCTTGGGGGAAGGAGCTTGATGTTCTTCTGTACTTGGATCATTGGGACCTTCAACTGATGCGACTTGTCCTTCAAGAATAGGCGCTCCTGCAGCGGAGTGAGCGTAGGTTGATGAACTTGGGCGAAGTAAGACTGTCCATAGCTTCTTTTTGGAGGAACTGGAGCTAACTGCTTGGGATGAACAATGGCTAGAGGGAGAGGTTCTCCTACAGGAACAATGGCTAGAGGCTCTTCTATAGGAGGTAGCTTGTTGAGGTTGGTCCCAAAGGGGATGATCTGCTTGTCGGCCATGGGAACTGGAGCGGAGGAGAGCTTTGCTGCTGTTAGAGAAGAATGCTTTGATGGGATGGCTATGGAGACAGGCGGAGGCTTGTTTATATAGGGGGGAACAACTTATAGTAGGGGTCAAGATCTATTCCTAAGGGTGCTGTATGAAAGGATATGCGAATGAATTGAAAAACTATGGGATTCTAACAAGGAAGCATCTAGAAGACACGAGATAGTTGAGGAAACACTAGAGGGGCTGACAGTGGGCTGGGTGGCCTAGGGGTGGGGCCGAGCGGCCCCACATGTCATCCTCTCGGGGTGATTTTTCGTACGTGGGTTTCTAAACTCTATCAAATCCCGAAAAGTATATTTTCGCATTACAATTCGTTACGGAGGATGGCAGTGGTGTAATTTATGGTAAAATCTGGAAATCTACCTCATCCAAATCCTCAGGTGGTTTTTAGGTTCTAGAAAGATCTTGAGATGGTGGACGTTTACCTTGAATAACGTACCTTCGTCATTTTGAAGTGTTACCGCTCCATGTGATGAGGTGCTTATCACCTTGAATGGTCCTTCCCATTTGTTTCAAAGTTTTTCATGCCCGAATAATTTAACCCTAGAATTAAAAAGTAATACCTTATCTCTAGGAGCGAACTCCTTCTTGATCCTCTTGTCATGCCATATTTTGGTTCTCTCCTTATATATCTTGGCGTTATGATATGCTTTTTTCATGCCATTCATCAAGCTCAGAGAGTTGCATCTTGCTCTTGGTTCCTGCGGCTTCAAAGTCCATGTTCCATTTCCTGATGGCCCAGTGAGCTTTGAATTCTAGTTCGATAGGTAGATGGCAGGTATTTCCATAGATCAATCGATATGGTGACATCCCCAATGGTGTTTTATAGGTCATTCTGTAAGCCCATAGTGCATCGGGTAGTCTATCCTTCCATGCAGTGCCCATCTCGTTGACTATCTTTTGCTGAATGTTCTTGATTTGTTTATTTGATGTTTCTACTTGGCCACTTGTCTGAGGGTGGTATGGAGTAGCGATATTGTGATGGATCCCATGCTTTGTCAAATAGTGGTGAAAGTTCTTATCTGTGAAGTGAGTTCCTCCATCACTAATCACCATCCTCAGAACTTCGAATCTTAGAAATATTATTTCTTCAAACATCTTCTTAGAATTCTTCGCATCAGCAGCTCTACATGGTAGGGCTTCAACCCACTTGGAGACATAGTCAATTACCACCAAGATGTACTCATAGTTCTTTGACTTTGGAAATAGTCCCATGTAGTCAATTCCCTAGACATCGAAGAGCTCTATCTGGAGGTTGTTGGTGAGTGGCATGGCATCTCTTAAATTGATATTCCCGTGCCTCTGACATGCTCCACATCTCTTGATGAAGTATTTCGTGTCTTCATATATGGTTGGCCAAAAGAATCCACTTTGCTAGATCTTTGCATGAGTGCGGAATGCGCCATAATGTCCTCCATATGGTGATGAGTGACATCGTTCAATGATCTTCATGCCCTCTTTTGTCGGTACACATCTTCCGAGCAAGCCATCAGAGCAGACTCTAAAGAGGTATGGCGCATCCCATATTTGGAGATGACTTTCATAGATGAGCTTCCTTTTGTTCTCCCCTTGTGGTACATAACCTACAACCATAAAATTTACAATATTTGCGTACCAGGGGTCAGATTTTGTGACCTTGTAGAGCATGTCGTCCCGCAGTGAATCATTGTTAGACAGTCCCTATGAATTCTCAAACTGTATTCTAGACAAGTGATCGGGAACAGAATTTTTTACCCCATTTTTATCTTTTATTTCTAAATCAAATTCTTGGAGTAGCAAAATCCATCTTATTAATCTAGGTTTAACATCTTTCTTAGTGAGCAAGTATTTCAAAGCAGCATGATCAGTATAAACAAACTAAGTAAGATATAAACTTATCAATAGCAAAAACAACAGCCAGGAGTTCTTTTTAGTTGTTGCATCATTAAATTGAGGTTCTATCAAAGTTTTGCTAGCATAAGCAATTGCATGATGCTTTTTATCTTTAGTTTATCCTAAAACTGCCCCCACAACATAATCACTAGCATCACACATAATTTTAAAAGGTAGCGACCAATCAGGGGGTTGAATGATTGGTGTAGAGATAAGTGCTTTTCTTAAGAATGTTAAAAGATTTCAAGCACGCATCATCAAATTCAAAGGGAACATCCTTAGCCAAAAGATTTATAAGTGGTCTAGCAATATGTGAAAAATCTTTTATAAAGCGGCAGTAAAAACCAGTATGACCAAGAAAACTACGGATCCCTTTGATATTTATGAGAGGATGTAATTGTTCGATTACTTCAATTTTAGCTCTATCTACCTCAATCCCTCATTCGGACACCAAGTATCCAAGCACTATGCCTTCTCTAACCATGAAATGACATTTTTCCTAATTAAGGACTAGTGCTTTTCTTCACATCTTTGCAAAACCTTGTCTAAATTTTCAAGACAATAATCAAAAGTTGTTCCATAAATAGAAAAATCATCCATGAAAACTTCCATGATTTCTTCAATCATATCAGAAAATATAGACATCATGCATCTTTGAAAAAAAGTTGGAGTATTACATAATCCAAAAGACATTCTACGGTAAGCATAAGTTCCATATGGACATGTAAAGGTGGTTTTGCCTTGGTCATCTGGATGAATCGGTATCTGGTGGTAACCTGAATACCCATCAAAGAAATAGAAAAAAGAGTGGTTCGTCAGTCGCTCTAACATTTCATCAATGAAGGGCAATGGAAAGTGATCCTTGTTTGTTGCCTTGTTAAGTTTTCAGTAATCTATACACATCCACCATCCAGTGATGGTTCTTTGGAGGATTAATTCATTCTTTTCATTTTTAACTACAGTCATGCCTCCCTTTTTAGGCACAACTTGAACAGGGCTTACCCACTCACTATGTGGCATGGGATAGATGATCCTGGCGTGCAGGAGTTTCAAAACATCTTTCTTAACAATATCTCTTATCGCATTATTAAGCCTACATTGGGGCTCCCTAGAAGGTATAGAGTTAGGATCTGTAGGGATACGATGGGTGCAAAGAGCAGGGCTAATTCTCTTAAGGTCTTGGAGTGAGTATCCAAAAGCAGAATGATTCTTTTCTAAGATAGTTAGCAAGCGGAGGGATTCTTCCTGAGAGAGTTTATCACTTATAATCACAGAAGAATCCTGATCATTATTGAGAAAAGCATATCTAAGACCAGAAGGCAGGGGTTTAAGTTCAATGGTAGGCTTAGGTGGTTCCAACAATTCATCTAGAGGTTCAGGGTCTATAGGATTTTCGTCTTCTTCTTCGATGAAGAACTGGGCATCATCTTTTAGGTTGGGTTCGATCAAGTCATCAAGTGATGCAGCCTTAACCTCTTCCATTAGGTCTTTCTCTAGAATTGGCTCACTCTCAGCATTTAGAGAATGAGTAATGGGTATAGAAACCTTAAAGTTTTTCCCAAGTCTTATATTCAACTTCCTTGTTTGTTCTTCTTGGATAAGTCTTTTAATTGGTTGTCCTATCAATAGGTCAAACTCCATAATATCAAAGATATAGAAGCTTAGATGAACCTTAGTTCCTTTTACCTAGATAGGAAGGATATAAAGTATTCTCAAATTTGGGAAAATGTGTCCTGAAAGACCTTTCAATAACTTTGTTGTTGGGGTTAATGCTATGTGTTTCAATAAATCATGAGCAAAAGATGCAGACATGATGTTAACACCCACAACTAGATTGTAAAGAGCATTGAAAGGAGCTTTATTAATTTGGCAACAAATGGAAATAGAAGGTGAATCTAAGCGAATCACATTAGAGGAATGCTCTAATTCTTCTAACCATTCATTACTTATAATAGACACTAGCTCTTTCGTAGTCTTTTTAAAGAAAGCTTCCTCAGAAGGGTCTAAAGGTTCTTTATGAAATGATGATTTCCTAGACTTCTGGGGTCTTCTCATAGCATGGTAATTCGAGGTATTTCCATATTCATAAAAAAGTTCATCCTCGAATTCAAATATGAAATCCAAAATTGGAGTTTTCTCCTTTTCCGGTGGTTCAGGATCTAAGAGAGCTGAAATTGGTGATGGGTTTTCTATGGATTCAGATTCAACTATCTGGGATTCTTCCTCTAATGGCTTCTCTTCTACTTCTTTAGGGGTGTCCTCTAAGATTTTAGTAAGAATGGTTCTCCCCGTATTGGTGGAGACATTCAAGAATGACCCTCCTAAGGCCGTATTAAGATGCTTCGAGGTTTTCCTATTAAGACCCATATAAAAGTGTTGAAGAAGAATAGGGTCTTGAATGGCAAGGTTAGGGCCAGTTTTAATGAGAGTATTAAAACATTCCCATGCCATACCTAGAGATTCTTTTTTCTTTTGTCTAAAAGATAGAACCTCTAAACGAAGTCTGACTACCCTAGAGAAGGAAAAGAATTGCAAGCAAAAGCTAGAGCACAAGACTTTCCAATCTCCTTGTCTATTCTCAATGGTGAGATTGTACCAACGTTTAGCTTTTTTCATCAAAGAAAAGGGAAAGATCTTTCATCGTAAGGTTTCATCTGGCATGCCCGCAATGTGTAGGCATACACAGGTCTGCTCAAACTCATTTAAGAGAGAATAGGGGTTTTCATCATCTTCGTCTAAAAAGGGTTGATCCTAAACCATGTTGATTAACAGTGGGCGCAGCTCATAGTCAGATGTTAGAATAGGCTTTGAAGATTCTTGTGGCTGTAGGCTTGTTCCCGTGGGTGCACCGTATTGGTATAAATTAATGCACATAGAATAATCCGCAAGCGCATAGATATTATACCGTTGTAGCACTTCACCGAGAGTAACCCAGTTTTATATCGAACCCAAAGGAACAGGGGTGAGAATAACCAATTTTAACTTAACCCAACTTCACAATTAAGGCTAGATTATAGGAGCGTAGAGGAGACTGCTAAGGTCTTCTAGTTCTAACTTCGGTAAATCTTGTCTTCTATTGTTCAATTCTAGGGATATTACTAGAGAAAACACAAGCAGAGTATGTTTCCTATAGTAACAAGTCCTGCTAGGCCTACTAACGGGAGGTAGACTATAGATGATTCAACAAGGCTATAATAGTTACCCTCGGGAGCTATCACCGATCCAGAAAATAGGGTATATCCACGAGTAACCGAGTCTAAGCACCATGCTTACACTACGAATACTACTTTAACCAAGGAGCTACAAGGATTAAAGTACTCAAAAGATAGTCGCAAACCTAAAGAATAATATGAACAAGATGCTTACTTGAATTTGAAGTCGATTACCAGAGAAATCTCAGAAGCAAGCTCAAGAAGAACTTGATTCTGCCAGGGTACAAGCCATAGAGAGAGCACCGATAGGCCGAGACTCATCCAAAACTCTTCCCTCTCACTCTATCTCTCTATCTCTAATACAAGACTAGATCCTATCGAGGACTAATCTTCTTTTGATTGCTAGCCTTGATCCTAGTGGACATATGAATTAGGGTTTCTGGCTTCTCAGCTCTCAGGATCAAATGAGGCATGCCCTGAGGGGGGTACAGGTAGGTATATATAGACCGAAGCGTCAATCCTGAGCCCTCGGATCAAACCGACTTGAATAAACAGCGGAGATGCATCCTTGGAGGCGGTGAAAAACCGACATAGCAACGTGGCTGACAGGTGGGCCCACCAGGGGCTGGGCGGCCTGGCAGTGGGGCCGGGTGGCCCCACATGTCAGAGACATATGGTCTCCCTCGGTGGAGAGCCTCCTGGAGTCTTCTAGAACCTTTCCATGTCGGTTACGTGGCGGAATTCTATGATTTCCTTTGACAAAAAGGTCCTCCTTGGCGGTTTTATGATAAAATCCTGCTGGAAACACAGATTAACTAAAACTCATGGAATTTGTCAATTTAAATCCCTAAGTCTATGTTGATGATTCATTTTAGTCATTTATGCAAGGTAAATTGACGGTTTGTGATGAATGTTAACTACCGTCAACATATGGTACATCAAATCTCCCCCTAATGCCTGGAAATGCTCATTATCTAAATAAAACCAGCATATGGGTCGTAAATAGATCCTCCATAAGAGATCTAAATACTTAACAATCGATGGAGATTGGAATCTCACATTAATCCCTAGTTTCCTATGTGTACCCATTAATGTAGCTGTGGTGGTGAGATTGATATGTATACAACGTACTCAATCTTACGCAAATAGGAAATCTTCTTGGATTCCCACGTACTAAATGCATATGGGGGATATGCAATTAATCTTAAATTAGGAGTGTGTAAATCTACCTGACCCTAACACGAAGTTGGCAAATAGCAATTCACTAACAATGGTCCTACTATGACCTTGATATCATACTCATATATTTCATTTATCCTTTTGGATATGTAACTAAATTCTTGTTATACCAAACAATCATCATTGTAGGTATAAAAATTCAGTAGTATTCAAGATAATGAGCTCACAACAAGAGCCATTATTTACCAAATGCATGGCTGAGTGTGAATACTTTCACACACTCTATATCATCTTATAGATGTATTTTCACAACTATAAAATGCCTAAACTATCCATACAATCTTTGTATCGGACCCATACATATTCTCTTGAATATGATCAAGAAATCTAAGACATTTAATTTGATTTTAAGATAAGAGGGTCTTAAAATCTATTTCCCTTGTGACACTTATCGTATCCACACTTTGAGAAAATCTTGACCAAAAGAATTGCAATAATTTTTCACCGCATACCATATGATGGCCACGTTGTTCATTCCAAATCCGGAATGTATCAACAGTGTGAAAAATTATCTTACACGCAACATGTTGTACGGGGTTGGTTGTATGCATAGTACAACCAAAATGAGACTTATCTCATTACTTATATGCCATATCCAATGTTATCCTTTTGTGTCCACATACGGAAACACATTTGGATATCTCTATAATTTAGTAAGATGCGGGTTGAATTGGGACATAATTAAATATCCTCAATTGCTAACTCAGTATCTAAGGAAGAATGATAGTGGCAAAATAGGCCAAACAATCATTGCATCGCATCAGCGATGGCCAAAATATTCCCTCTTCTTGTCAGAACATTTTTCTTCCCTAGTTATAGAGTTTGTGGTACAAATGCCCACTAGGCACATATCATTCCACATTGGAATGATTCCCGTTCAATCTATATATGATAAGAGTTTAATAAGATTCTCGTCTAATATATAGAAATTCATAAATATTGCCGAGTATCAAATACATCGATATGATACCCACAATAGTTGTGCGTTGACAACACAAATATTACAACATCTTCGATGGACATTATCACATATTATCAACGGACGATGAGATTATCCCAAATCTCAAAACAAATCATTCGAAGCATATTCGATGATCAAGTTGTCCATCTATGTGATGTTCTCTTTACGAGAAAAGGAGAAGTGTTGTTATGGGATCACATAAGGTCCAGCATAAACAACCAACCTCCTATGTGTTTTTAGATTTTAAGATTGAAGCACCCTTCATATCTTATTTTTTGTAGCTCCTGTTTCATCCCTTATAGAATGTTGATATAGATCAACTACAGATTTAAGAGTATGACATTGTTTAGCGCTATGCTAAACACAACCACATATATGACATTACTTTTTGTTATTTTTGGGTTCACATTGCCATTACTCATATTGCACATTAGGCTTTTTGTTTTTACTAGTGGAAGCAAATTGTATGAACAATATGATCATAGTCTTCAATAGTTTGAAAAACTAGAGACATGATCCACTCATGATTAGCCTCATTAGCAAAATGGTTTGGCTGCCATTTTGCTTTTTTAGACTAGGCTCATATGAGCCTAAATCCAGGCATCCTTAATTAACTATCAATTATTTAAGGGGCTATGATTTTGTTGTAATTAAAATTAATTGGCAAACAACAAAACCAACAAACTATGTATGTTTAAACATGAACATTTTTCTGGTCTAAAAAAACAATGTATGGGAGCAAAAACTCTACCATACTAATATTGTTAGTGTCCATGACTAAAATAGAAAATCATAGACACAAAAAAATATCTAAACATGACAATAGTAAATTTATCTGCAATTATATATTATGATGTAATTTCTGAGGATCGATATGTCTCAAAAAAATCATCTATTTACGCAAGGCAAATATTGTGCATCATAATTTATTTAGACGTAAAGTCTAAAACAAGCATTTATCAATATATTGCACAATGTATCCGAGGGCTACAACATAGATCTAATATACACTGATAATCTTTCAAAACTATCATGTAATTCATAGAAAGGAAAAGGGTTTATGTGCAAATCTGCACAACCTTATCCTTTCCCCATCCCATCTCTCACGGACGACAGCCCCTTCAGAACGCCGCTTGGCCTCCTCGGGCCTCGACCGTGAGGGCGCCCATCTTGTCGTTCAAGCCATGGAGCAGCCGGTTGTCGCCACCGATCCACGAGCACTAGGGCACGCGGGTTCACGTGGGAGCGAGCCGCCGCCACATGCACAGAGGCGAAGTCGTCAGGCGTAGGGCTACAGCCACGATTGCCGCCCAGAGGCTGCACGGGTTTGGTGACCGCGGTGCAGAGCCACGCGAGGGAGGCCGAGCACCGGGCCATGTCTGTCTAGCCGTGGGGGGCTGCTGCTGCAGCGTGCGTGTTCGGCGCCGGGCGCTGGAGCCGCAGCGCCCCCGATTACGTGGAATCGGCCACGGGCGTGGAGGTCGCCGCCACACGGGCGAAAGGCCACGCGAGGCCGAGGCGTGTGGGCCGCCGCCGCGGAGACCCGCAGCGCTGCTGCGTGCCCTTCCGCTTAGGGCCCGCTAAGGCGCATGGGCTGCGGTCACCGTCGGCCGTCGGTCCGGTCGCAAGGTGCCGAAAAAAACAACCGCAAGGACAAAGCGTCGAGAGGAAGGTAAACAACGACAAATTCATTCTCGATGGTTGTTACCGTGATTCATGAGTTCTTCTTTATCGGTGTGAAGAACACCATCGCATGTTCTTGTTCATGCTCGGACTTGTAGTAGAAGCGGCGACGCCGCGAACTCGTCTCGTGGAGAAGGAGTGTGCCTCGTAGGAGAGAGCAGCGATGCCGGCGATCTTCTCCGGCCTTGCTCGTTGGTGGAAATAGCGCTTGACGGTCTGCAGGTGAAAACGACGTGCAACTGCATCATCGGCCATCGACGTCTTCTTGGTTTTTGGCCCGTAACCAGCGGAGAGCAAATGTGCGTGATAACGTGTTAGAAGTAGAGAGCGAGACAAAAACGAGAGATGCAAATGATTGTATGTTGTATTCTAATGAACAGTATATATATATATATATATATATATATATAAGGCCTATATAGACGGTTACAAGTGTGAAAGAGAAAGATGGGTGAAAAAACACTCTTTGAATTAATCTCTAATTGAATACTAAATAATAATTCTCAACAAATAAGTTCGTAGGGACAAGTATACAAATACATGCAAATTTGTTTATGGATAGCATACGCTACATGGCTATTGCGTGATCCCTACAAATGAAGTGTTTTTTCAACCCGCTTTCTTTTATTTTTTAAAATACCCTCGGTTTTGGTGCGTCAATCCACGTCCTTTTTCCACTTTTCTCTTTTTTTCCTTTCTCTTTTTTTACTTTTTCCCGTCCACCTGGTTTTTGAGCGGACATTATTTTTTTGTTTTTTTCATGATCTTTTTGTTGTTAGCCCGGCGATCTTTTTTTCACTTTTTTGTTTTTTTTCCTTTTTTGGTTTTTTTTGCCCGTCGTGTTAGTATTTTTTATGGTTTTTAGATTTGTTTCCAATATAAATATTAAAAATATAGAATAAAAGCAACAATCGTGGGTCTTTGAGCTCTCGACTCTTTCTAATAAATTAAAAACTTTTACCATCAAATTGTTCATGCAGATTTTTATGATTAATGAGCAAAGTGTTTCTTTTTGTCCTGTGTTTTACGTCCCAAACTTCCTTCACGTCCCACCCAATTCTGATGTACTCCGTACTAATATTAAATCACGTTGCCAAATTGATCTGGGCCTTGTTTAGATTGCAAATTTTTGCAATCTGGACACTGTAGCATATTTTATTTGTATTTGACAAACTTTGTCCGATCATGGACTAACTAGGCTTAAAAGATTCATCTTGTGATTTACAACCAAACTGTGTAATTAGTTACTTTTTTTACCTACATTTAATGTTCCATACATGCGTCCAAAAATTAATGTGACGGAGAGAGAGTGAAAAAACTTGGAACTTTGACGCCGTCTAAACAAGGCACTGGACGTTTGCCCACCCTTGTTCTCTTGGTGCCGTCCTTTTCAATTCCTAGCGACGCATCTGAAGCATCGAGTGCGCTCATCAACTCCACCCCACAACCCATACCATCGTTCAATGCCGCCTCCCCACGTGGTCGACCAGTTTATTTATTTATGGCCTGTTTAGTTCCACCTAAAATCTAAATTTTTTTGCGCAGTATCCATCACATCAAATCTGCGGCACATGCATGGAGTACTAAATGTAGACGAAAAAAAAACTAATTACACAGTTGGGTGAGAAATCGCGAGACGAAACTTTCGAACATAATTAGTCCATAATTAGATACTAATTACCAAATACAAACGAAAGTGCTACAGTACCGAAAACCAAAAATTTTTGCCAACTAAACAGGCCCTTATCTACTAGCTACTTTGTCAACGCGAGGCTCGACCTTCGATGGCTTGGCCATGGTCAAGCCGCGCGACAGGGTCATGGTCACCAAGGTCACGCCCTAATTGAATAGCCATGCGTTCCACTCAACACTCCGGCACCACTTTGGACACTTTCATGACAATACAAGGCGTTGGCATAGAATAGGAACTATTAATAGTATTCGATTGTTCTTACATGCGCGTTTGGAGGAAATGGGAGAAGAACTAGGATAGGGGTTGGGCAAAGATTTGCTCATTTGCTTCAAATGTCACTGCCTGCCCTTGCGTCCTCCATATCCCATATTCTATATACGACCCAGATTCATGATTCACGCTCATATGAGTTAGGAACTCACATCTAGCAATCGTACGAAAATTGAATTTCAGGATGTATTGGATTTCGTGCAACGCATGAGCACGTTTCCTAGTTAAAAAGAAAAAAAGAGTAGAGGCTATTTGGATCGTGACTTTAACTTGTGACAACTAGTTATCTTTTGTTGTGCAAAACGTCATCTAGTTATGACCGGAGACAGGAGACAGTATAATAGTTCATGTAGAACTATCAATTTGTCTTTGTGGGCATCAGATTGAGCCTTGAGAGGTGACCTGACCAATCACAAGTGTAGACGAAGAGGGGAGCGATGGTCCATGCTCCGGTCGCTAGCCAGTAGCCACACCAGATCAAGGCAATGGTGACGGTGGCATGCATGTTTTTGTTGTGAACAAAAAGATAAGATCGCTGTCATAGGTCCATGCCTCCATTGGTTAACTAAAGTCAGTGTTCATCAGTCAAATCAAGTTAGTAGTAGTGATGCTAATCTTGGCAAGCGAAGGGGGTCCCACTCGCACTCGCCCCTGGGCCCTGGCGGCCTTCATCCTCGCTGGCTCTCCTCCATCCACGCCACGTCACCCACCTCACCTGCTCCTCCTATCTTCTTCTCCAGCGGCCACATGAAAAAAAAAAGACAATTCGCCGTCCACCAACCACACTCTAACCCGAAACGCGCCAGGGCCCACCTGTCACCCACAGCACGGCCCGCCTTCCTAATCTCGGGTCCGCGACGCGAGGCACCCAAAAGATCCACGAATTTTGCTATTAGCCCCCAAAAGGTCTCTTCGGCGGCGGCTGCGGCGGCGATGTCTCTCCCCCCGGGCCCGGCGGACGGCGGCGGCGGCACCGGCGACGACTGGTTCCTCGACTGCGGCATCCTAGACGACCTCCCGGCCGCGGCCTTCCCGTGGGACGCGTCCCCGTCTTCTTCCAACCCCAGGTCCGCCCACCCAGATTGACCAATCGATTCCTCCCTTCCCCACACCCTTTCTAGTTCCAGAAGACGCGGATGCTTTGTTTAGCGTAGGATCCTGGCGATCGTTTCCGTGACCGCGGCGTTCCGTATCTCTGAGTATCGTGGAATCGTTGGGGTAGAGACGGGCGGGTGTGGGATTTGGGGGGCGGCTATCTGGATAGTAGATGCATGCGCTGGGAGGCATCTGATCCGGAGAGGTGGTTGCTCTGTACAGCAGATCTTCCAGTCTGTTGATCCGGAGAGGTGGCTGCTTTTTTATGTAGGTTAAATTAGATTAGAGTTCCCAAAGGAAAAAATGGTTTCCTAAAAAACAAGGATGCTGAGTTTGCGCATTCCAAGATAACTTGTTTTGGTAGATTTGGTCTTATATTGCAGCGACTGTGTTTATGACAGTGGAATGGATGGATTATGTGTGATTATGACTAATGATTCGCCCAAACAATTGAGATGGTCTGCTCTAGATGCTGGCGACTTAATTGATGGGGGTTGTATTACAAGTCCTGATAAGTATGCGTGCGAGGCTGTGACTATGAGCAAGGGGATGTGCTGCTAGGTCATGGATGGGATCGTAAAACTGGACTGCAGAGCCAAAGATGTATGCGCTGATGCTGCTATGATATTAATTTAGGAGTAATTTGCAGTGATCCTGTTGTTTGACTTTGACCATTTTTTGCTTTACTGAATGCAGTCTACTCCATACGGGCAGAGTTCAATGCCTTACATGTAGCTAGTTCTCTGATTACTTTCGTCGATGAATGATTTTCAGTTATTTGGTTCAAATTAGGTACTAGCAAATAAGAAAAAGAAAGTTCATATACAGTTGGAACTGCTAATTGATTTTCCCCATATTTTACAGTGTGGAAGTCGGCAGCTATGTGAACACCAATGATGTCTTCAAGGAGCCCAATGATGTCTTCAAGGAGCCTGGCAGCAATAAACGGTGTGTCTGTTATTTCACTCTACGACTTAAAAAAAAGTATTTCATATTGTCTTGCTGTATGCAACCATCATTCTTACAATTGTAACTCTATTGCATCTTGCAGTTTAAGGTCAGGATCCAATGATGTGCCAACATCTAAAGCTTCTAGGGAAAAAATGAGGAGGAACAAGCTGAATGGCAGGTAAATCATAGACATAATTTTGCTGACACTGCAGTATCAAAGATGGATTGCCAGGTCATTGACATACCTTTTCATTTCTTTCTTATGGTTTTCTAGGTTTCTTGAATTGGGGTCTACATTAGAACCTGGGAAGCCAGTAAAAGCTGACAAAGCTGCTATCCTAAGTGATGCTACTCGCATGGTTATTCAGCTTCGTTCAGAAGCACAGCAGCTGAAGGAAACTAATGGTAGTCTTGAAGAAAAGATTAAAGAACTAAAGGTTATTCAGCTGTTTATTTTGAACACTGTTAACCCACATATAATACATTGTCCTTTTATGGTGCGAGCATGCCCCGTGTTATTCAGGAATCCATAACATTACCCAGTAGCACTCTTATGTTCATCTACAATTATGAGATCTTTATCTAATGCTGGCAATGCTTTATGGTAGCTTGTGGCCTGCACATGAATATACTGACTGCTCTTGCATAGCTCACGCAAGACATTTCTTATTAACAGCTAGTTTTACTGGTACAAACTTCCTTTTCTGAATGTGAACTGTCCACACACACAAAATCAGCCTCTGGCTGACAACATACTACATAACTTGTTACCTATATGTTGTTTCTATGCACCACAACAGAGCACAAATCATGTATTGATCATCGAAAGCGTTCTAGACCTGTTAATGGGGAGGGTATGAAATATCCATTCTACACCCTCCCCATAACTCCCCATCTCACTCATGAACATGTGCTTGCCTTCTTGGATTGTTGTTCACAAGTGCTGGAATATACGTATAGCGCTACAAATCGTGTGTTGCGGGTAAGGCAACGAGGAACTCACCTCCACGCTACCGCAGCTGGACATTGCTGCACCTCCACGCCTGCCCCTCCACTGGGGCTGGCTGGGTTTTGCCACTGCCACCAGTGCACAGGGTAGTGAGATATGGAAGAGGCACAAAGGAAAGCAATGGTACGCTGATACAGAGGGGGCTTGTGCTTCCTGTGATATAATTGAGAATCAACTACGAAGGAAGGGGGCAAGGGAAGGAGACGAGATTACAGGTAGAAGCGGGGAGACCCTTACCTTAACCTTAATTCAACGGGTAGCAAGTTACTTACCCATACCTGACCCGAATCATGGGTGTGAATTTGGGGAACGGGTTATAGGGTATCCAATGACAGGTCAAAAGCCTTCATTTTTTTTAATGATGGATACAATTAGCTATCAAGCTTTGGAAGCATTTTCAATTCTGTAATATTCACAGTCCACCATAACCCTTTATGCAGAGTCCGAGTTTGTTATTGATTTGATCAGACTGTTGATTATATCGTACTGTTCTGGCTGCTATGCCTCTAACTACTCTCAAGTACTCAGCTGTTGGAAATTTTTTTCTCGAGGGCACAAAGTTTACTCCTTTTCTGATATATTTATTTTTCTGTGATCTCCAATATTTATGAATCTATTGTTGTTTCTTTAATTCCAGGCCGAGAAGGATGAGCTTCGTGATGAGAAGCAGAAACTGAAATTAGAGAAGGAGAGTTTAGAGCACCAGATGAAGCTTATGACCTCAACACCAGCCTACATGCCTCATCCGACCCTGATACCGGCGCCTTTCCCTCAGGCGCCCTTAGCACCATTCCATGCCCAGGGGCAAGCTGCAGGGCAGAAGCTGATGATGCCCTTTGTCAGCTATCCGGGATACCCAATGTGGCAGTTCATGCCACCATCAGAAGTTGACACATCGAAGGACAGCGAAGCGTGCCCTCCTGTCGCATAATCGCTTCGATCGACTGTTCGCGCTTGCACCATGTGAATTAATCGCAACTGAAGCCCCCCCCCTAGTCGTCGATCCATTGATTGGGTTGTTCTTATGTGGTAGTTCGTTGGTAACGGAGTAAGGTGCTGATATCTGTGGCATCCTACTATATATAGAAGCTACTGCTGCCCCTTCAATGGCTGTACAATTTTTTGTGGAGAAAAGAAGAATGTTCGTTCTTGGTCTCCATAGCAACAATGTCACATTATCTATGTCATATATCTATTTTATATTTAACAGTGTCGTGACTTAACTAATGTTTGTGATACATACAAGCAAATTGTCTGGCATGAATATTTAGAACAGAGACATTTTTTTTTGAACACAGAAGAGAGACATTATTATCAGTACTATGAGATGCTGCATGGTTGAATGAAATGAAACAGTGAGCTAGGCAATGGTGAGGCCAAGCAGCAGCGACACAATGGAGACCAGTGATGCTTGTGCCCTCGCCATCAGCTTAATTCGACGCTGCTAGATGATCTTGAATGAATGGAAATGATTGGCTAGCTGATCCTATGTGGTCTATGAGAGTTGATATGATTTTTTTGTTGAACAAAAACTAGACCCTAAAGTTGCATTCTTTCCTAAACAGCCTGTTGGCTTGGTCGTATTTGGCTTATAAGCCATAACTTATCAGCCAACGAACAATATTTTTTTCTCACACCAAACCAGCCAACAGTACTTTCAACTATGGCTTATTAGCCAAATAAGCCCAAACGAACATGGCGATAATCTTTGCAAAACCAAATAAGGCTCCATTCGTTTCGCTGAAAAAGTCTGGCTGAAAAATATCGTTCGCTGATTTATTGTGAGAGAAAGCCAGGCTGATAAGGGCGCGTTTAGATGCAAAAATTTTTGGGTTTTGGCTACTGTAGCACTTTCGTTTGTATTTGGCAATTAGTGTCTAATTATAGACTAATTAGGTTCGAAAGTTTCGTCTCGCGATTTCTCACCCACCTGTGCAATTAGTTTTTTTTTCGTCTACATTTAGTACTCCATGCATGTGCCGCAAGATTCGATGTGATGGGTACTGCGCAAATTTTTTTGGGAACTAAACATGCCCTAATTTGAAGCGAACAGCGCCTAATTCAGTACATTTTCAAAATAGTTGTTACTACAAAATAGCATATTTTCAAAGTCGCTAGGAGAAGCCTTTTGGTTTTGGGCTCTCGGTCAATCAAAATTCAAAAAGCCTGGACCGACCCCTGGAGCGAACATACGGAAAGAGTATAGATGGCCATTGGGCTGTGCCGGCCCGGCCCGGCGGCCCGGCGGGCCGGGCCGTGCCGGCGTGGCGTCGTGCCTGCACGGGCCACCGTGCCGGCCGTGCCGTGCCGCTGCCGTGCTCGTGCCGCGCCTCTGGCCCAAGGCACGGCCCACGGGCCGTTTTTCCGTGCCGTGCCGCCCGGTGAGCACGGCCAATTTCACCGGGCCGTGCCGGCCCATGGCCCGGCTGCCAAAAAACCTCTCTTTTTTCATCAAATTTTCTAAGTGTTTCACTTTCACAGTTCAAGATTCCATTTCACAGACAATAAGACATAAGAGAGATATTGTTATAATATCAAAATGAGCTGTTTGTGCAATGCTGCCTCATTAAAAACTTTTCTAGATAAAACTCACCCTTGTGAGAAACCCTAGAAAGGAAAAAAGAGTACAGCCAGCTCTAAATTGTCAAAGTCTTAGTTCTATCCTATTACAATAGCCAACATCAGTGGCAAAGTCACAGTGAGACTTAGTGAGTTCACATGATCACATCACAGCAGCAAGAAGTTCTATTTCTATCCTATTACAAAAGTTCATGTTCATCCATCCATCATCCTTGATCCTTGACTCACTCACTGCCTCAACTATGTCACAAACTCACAGTCCAAAAGTACCTGCAAAATGTCAATGCTAGATTGTTACTTTGTTAGACATAATGAACTTCAAATCTTGAATATAAAGAAGTTTCAGTTTAGTGACTACCTCTCCTCTTCTCTTCTTCTATCCACCACCAACAGCAGTATCGCCGCTGCCGCTGCCTTCGCCTTATTCATTGAGGAAGAGGTTGTTGAATGCCTCCTCCAGTTCCAGGTCCTTAGGTGTATGCTGTTCCCTTCTTGCACCTTGTTCCCAGTCCTTGATGCAGGTGAGCATCTCAACATGCTCAGGCAACAAGCGCCGCCGCCGATCTTCGAGTATCCTAGATGTACAGCTGAAACAGGACTCCGAAGAGACAGTAGACACAGGGACAAACATAATATCTCGAGCCATAATCGACAGGATTGGATAGGTTAGCTTGTGGTCACGCCACCAGAGGAGTATATCAAAGGATTCCTCATAACATGTGACAGGGTCACTGTCCAAGTAAGCTTTGAGCTCACTAACAGCAGATGGAGTAGATGAAGATGAGGGGGAAGAGACAGGGGATTCACCAGGACCTCCAAAGATCCTTCCCCATGCCTATTTTGTCTTACCAGTATGAGCTGAAGGGACTGAAACTCTTTGACTCCTCACTGCACTAAATTTCTGTTCATACTTGGCAAACAGTTTATACAATTCATCTTTGACATCAGCATAGTACACACTATAAGTGCATCCAGTTGCCTTAGCAAGCAATTCAAGCACATTAAAGAACCCTTTCATCTTAGCTCTAGGATCAAGAATGAATGCATATGAATAAATGAGTGGAATTTTCTCCCAATATTTAAGGAATTTAAGTTTTATAGGAGTAGCAATCATTCTAAAATTAGCATCTCTTTCAGCATTTTGCAAGTGTTCATCCATGTCAAGCATATGGTGCAAAACAAGTGGAGCTGTAGGATAATACACACCAGACAGAATAAACAGTGGAATTATAGAAGAGTTCCAAGAATATCATTATTTATTCAGCAACATACCAATGCTGTGCAGTCAACAAAGTAGAACCATAATTTGATGTAATGAACACATGAAAGACTTCCTTATATGGCAGCAAATGTTTGAGCATCAAATAAATAGAATTCCATCTAACATCCATATCCAAGCCAAACTTTCTAGGTCTAAGACCCTGAGCTGTGCAATAGTTCTTAAACAATGCAATTCTTTGATTAGAGGAATTTAAAAAACTTATTGTAGTTCTGAAATCTTTAGTATAAGGTTTCAACCTCTTCATGCCAGATTTAACAATCAAATTTATTATATGGCATGCACAGCGTTGATGCACAAGCAAATACTGCACCTTGTTAGGATCATCTCTTGTAGGTACAGGATAAGAACCTAAATAGCCAAAGAACATAGGTTGCAAAATCTCAAAAGCCCTAGAATTAGCAGAAGCATTGTCTAGAGACACAGAAAAAACATTTTCAATCAAACAAAACTCCTCAACCACACTAGCAATCCTATCAGCAATGTTTTCACCAGAATGAGAAACATCAATCAGCCTTAAACCAACAATTTTTTTTCGGTAATTCCCAATCTGCACTAACATAATGAGCAACAACAAAAATATAATCCTCTTTAGCATTACCAGACCATATATCAGATGTTAAAGAAACAGAAGATGCAGCAGGCAACAAAGATTTCATAAGCATAGCACGTTGTTCATCAAACAGTTTAGACATATCTCTAGTGGTGGTCTGCCTAGAAACCTTTTGAAACAGAGGATTGTGAGCACGCTTAATGTAACCCTCCCAAGCCTGGGTCTCACCAATCCCTAAAGGAAGGTCTAGCCGAGCAATCAAACGGCACAACTCAGTGCAAGCAAACATAGGATCATACACCCAATTTTTCAAACCATCAGGATTCATAGCAAGTTTAGACTGGACCATACTAGCATGCTTACGTTTTTTCATACAGGAAAACATGTGCCGTCTCAAATGCCCAGTGCCAGCAGCAGACCTAGCACTGTAACGCGCACCATAGTGTTTACAGATGGCCCTCACTCGAATTTTATTCTCCTTAATCTCATGGAAGTAATCTCAAACATCAGAAACTTTCTTACCAGAGGTGGAAGAGGTTCCATGAGTGTCAGTGGAGACCTCAACTCCACCATCACCATCGTCGCCATCGAGATCGATGGGCTGGTTGCCGTCACCGTCACCGAGATCGATGCCGAACAGACCGGCTGCGTCATCACGCAAGTCGTCGTCGTTCTCGATTTCTAGCTCCTCGTCCGGGTGCGGCGCTAGGTCCTCGTCGTCGACAAGGGGGGATGTTGATCCGCCCCAGCGTTGCAGCCCAAAGACCAAAGACCACTGAGCCCGACCCCGACATCCAGCTCCAGCACCGCCCCTCGACGGGTGCTTCAGCGGCCTGGCCATGTCCACTCTAGAGGAGGACGCGGCGTCAGGCACGAACCTACAACTCAAAAAGACAGAGACAGAGTGAGTAGAGAGAACAAGAACTGACGAGCAGATCCAAAGAAAGAGTAGGGTTAGGGTTAGGGAAGAACAAGACGAACCTGCGCTCCAAAGCCCGGTGCCGGAGATGAAGAAGCCAGAGCCAAAGGTGGGGAGGAGGAGACAACGATTAGAATCGACGGCGAGGTGAGCGAGGTAGGGTAGGGAAGAAGAACACGAACTCACATGGCTCACGGTTCACCGAGAGCGAGAGGAGAGGGAAAGGAGGGAGGAGACGGGGACAGCCGGACGGGGTTAGCGAGGTGGAGTGGAGGAGCGCCGGTGAGGTCACCGGAGCCGAGGACGGGGCCGATGGCGGTGGCGGCGGTGGATCGAGATCTAGAGCAGAGCGAGAGCGAGGTGGAGCGAGAGAGAGAGAGAGACGGTTGCGCGGCGGCGAATGACGGGGTTAGCGAGGTGGAGTGGAGGAGCACCGGCGAGGTCACCGGAGCCGAGGACGAGGCCGATGGCGGTGGCGGCGGTGGATCGAGATCTAGAGCAGAGCGAGAGCGAGCGAGCGAGCGAGAGAGAATGAGGATTAGGGTTAGGGATTGGGGAGGCCGGGAGGGAATGAGGGATTGGGGGCAGCCGGGCAGGGCTCCTAGCCTCCTGCGCTGTGCTTATATTTGCCGTTGCCGGCCTTCGTGGGCTGCTCGTTGCTAGGCCAAATGGGGCACCGGGCCGTCACTGTGCCGGCCTACACCACCGTGCCGTGCCCGGGCCGTGCCACGGGCCAGGGTGGCGGCCCAGGCACAGCCTGATCCATCGGCCATACCGTGCCTGTGCCCGTGCCGGGCCAAAAAGCCGGGCCACGGGCCGTGCAACGGACCTCGGGCTGCATGGCTTTCTATAGGAAAGAGCCTACGTACCAGCTGGCATGGAACTGGGATGGGTCAGTGGAAAGTGACCTCCAGCTGTCGGTCTGTCGCTGCTTGCTCTCTCTCCCACCCTGTCTCCCGTCTCCCCTCAACACCTGCTACTTCGCCTCGTCTCGGGTCGGACGAACTCATGGCGCCCCAAAGCAGCTGCCGAGGCCGCGAGGACCAAACCCTAGCGTCCTCCGCTGCCGCTTCCCCTTCCCCTCGCCCCCCGGCGTTGGCGCCTGCACCGGCGCTGGAGACGACGACGGTCGCCGACCTCACGGACCTCGTCCTGCATGCCATCCTCGTCCGCCTGGCCCCCGCCGACCTCCTCCGCGCGGCGCTCGCCTGCCACCGCTGGCGCCGCGCCGCCGTCCGCGCCCTCCCACGCGTGCCGCCCCTCCTCGGCTACTTCTTCCACCCCAAGGGCCCCTCCCAGCCGCCCCCGATGCCGACGTCGGACAAGACCCACCACCCCGCCGTCTTCGTCCCGCTCGACGCCGCCTCCCCGCGCATCTCCCTCGACGTCACCCCGGGCGCCGCCAGCAGCCTCTCTCCATCCAGGACGTCCACCTCGGCCTCGTCCTCCTCCTCCCTCACGCGCGCCCCAAGTCGCTGCTGCCCCGCATCCTCGCCGTCGACCCGGCGTCGCGCCGCCGCGTCCTGCTCCCGCCGCCGCCGCGCGACGCGCTGCCTGAGCCTGACCATGTCGTCGATCGCTGGCGCCGCGACAGGTGCGTCATCGGCGTCGCCGTCCTCGCGCGCGCGCACCCGAGCAGGCTCACCTTCGACGCCGTCTGCCTCACCGTCGACGGCGCCCGCCCGCGCGCCTGGGTCGCGTCCGTCCGCGACGGCACCTGCGCCAGCTGGCGCGCGTTGCCCAGGGCCGAGGGCGTCGTCGTCGACTTCGACCCGTGGTGGTTCGAGTCCCGCTGCGTGCACGCCGCTGGGAACATCTACTGGCACATCTGCAACTCCAGCCGCGTGCTCCAGCTGGATCCTCGCACGCTCGAGTTCTCGTTCATGCCCGTGCCTGCCGCCCTGGGGGATGGCTTCAACAAGTACCGCGTCGGAGAGACGCCGGAGGACGGCCGTCTGTGCATGGCGTCGATCGTGGACGAAGAGCGTCTGCAGATCTGGGTGCGTGGAGGAGAGCCCAGGTGGAGCGACAGGGGGTGGTGGATGGAGAGGGAGATTTGCATGACCAAAGTGCTCGACACCGTGCCTGGGCTTCCCAAGGACAGGATGATGCGGATGCTTTGCACCTGGCTCAGCGACATGGACTACGCTCGCACCGGGAAGGTGTTCATCACTACATGGGGATATGGGCGCTACTCGTTCCATCTGGAGACCGGCAAGCTGGAGCGCTTGGTGATGAAAGATGGCAAGGAGCACGGAGTTCCAATCTATGCCTACACCTTGGCCTGGCCGCCTGAGTTCCTCGCTGCTCCAACAAACTGTTCGACTTTCTGGTGATTTCCATCCCATAGCTTTTTGTTTATAACAAGTTTTGCTGCTTGATCAAATGCTCCATTAATTATTTTCCTTTATTTATGATTATCTGTATGCTCTGATGCATGCATATTTTGTCATATAGCATCCTGTAGAGGTAGAGGGAGCGTATCATTTCCTTTTTGGATTTGTTATACAGTTATTACTCTCACTCACTCGAAAAATTTTAGAACATGGAAATTAGCACATAGTTGTATGTAGAAAGCTTGATGGTCATCAGTTTGGTGAATTGTGTTCCCTCCGGTAGCTGTAGGATGTGGTATATACTTATGTTTGGTACAGACTAATTTCTCAATAAGTTCTATAGACTTAGGTACCAAATTTGAAGTTTGTGTTGGACATCGCAGTATTATTCAACACTCCAGATTGACTTCCTTTTGAATTGTTGGTGATAATATTTGTTATTATGTGTGAATTTAAGGAGCTGCTTTGGTTATTTCATTTCTCAGTTGTCAACTTAACTTCACAAATTTTGAGTTTTGTGTACTTCAGGCTTTGTTGTAACTTGCACTTGTGCAATTGAGCCTTTTATGGGTTATATATACCTTGTGTGTCTAGATACTAAACCTGAGTGTTAACACATGAATACTATAATTGAAACTTCACATTCTGTAGAACTCCACAACAAGAAGCGTGGGGCCCCATCTATGCCAACTCCTTGTCCTCGATGCCTGTGTTCCTCGTTGATTTTTTTCTGAGACATTCCTTGGCTTCCATGTTCATGTCACTTGTTTATGTGAAGTTGCTTGATCAAATAGAGATCAAATTTTTATGTGTTTGTGTCCTGGGTGTGTAAGCTGGTTGCAGACTGCAGTGGAAGGCGCTAGCATATTCCGTTGTTTCTGATGGTTATGATCTACTGGCTACATAAATGTGATGGCAGATCTTTGTATAGTAGGAGCCACTTATCGAAATTAGAATATGTCATCCAATGATCTAATGTATTTTCCAGGCACCTATTAGAAGGATACTTGATGATCCTACATTTGATGTGTTATGTACCTTGCAGTGGCTTTGGTAGGCTGTGTTATATTTTTTAACAAACAAAATGCTTTTAATGTATTTGTTTTGTGTTTAGGAACCTGTTTAACACTTTACTTTTACATAGCAGTTTTGTTCCTTAGTCACAAAAAAAATCAGTTTTGTTCCTTAGATTTGGGTTTTCCAAACAAAAAGAAGTTCTATGCTTACTACTAAATAATAGCCTTTAGGCTAGGTTTTGAATCTGCAGATCTGTTTGATTGTTGCTTGAATCCAAGGAGTTGCTGTTTTTAGTTTGTTTGCTCTATTGCTTAAATAGTGGTTTTTAGTTTAAATCTACAACTGAGCCTCTTTGCTTATGCTAATTTAGTTAACCAAATTTCACAATATTTAATAAACACAAGCAACCAAACTTTATATTCTTTAGAATTGCTAGAACAGATAACTATCTTTAGACCTGATTCAGTCTTGCCAACTTTATATATTTGCTAGCATAGTTTCAACTCTCGTGTGTTAGGTATGCATTTCATGTGTCTGAAATCTGCCAGATAGTAGTACTTGTGTATTTTCAGGAGTTTTGTAGTTTGAAATGGTACTTTTGTACCTTTTTATTACGTATCAGAATTACGTGTTGATATGTTAGGCAAGCATTTAATAATTGCTGTCATTAATTATAATGAAGGATATATTGCTACCTTAGCGTTTGATAATAGTTATAGTTAGCCACAAATAATTGTGAATCCTTCCATTTTGTACCTTATTATGTTTTTGTTTACCTTCTTTTGGATATTCTTTCAGAAGGTTAGTTCAGCAATGCCCATTTTGTGCTGGAACTTAGAAACCGAAGGTCTTTACACAAAACTAGAGAATCTATGTACCAATTTGATGATTCTTAAGCTATGACTGACTTCTCCTTCAATTTTAACAAGAGTTATGGTTCAATTCTCGTATCTTTGCAATTGATTAGGACAATGGTGCTGGGATTTGACTATTTTATCAATTTGGTTACTTAGATGGTTTTATTCTCTTATCTTTTCATGAATTTCTGCTGATGAAATGAGTTACTAGAAAAACCTCTAGGCCTATGAAAGTATTATACTGTGAACGCTGTTAGGCACTTCTGAACTTTAAACATCACATATACCTGGGATCCATTTTCTGGTTGCAAGCCAGTTTGGCTTATTTACCAATTATTACACTTGTTATTTTATCATCAAAATCCAATCTGTTTGATTCCTAGGCAGTTGGAATTGTGCTAACAATTATTTTTTCTTTATGATTCAGGTTGTTGACCAGTGAGAGAAGATAACAGTGACGCAAATCAGCTCACCTCTTTGGTTTCTGGGTTACTAGTGCCGTGCCTAAAGCTCTTTGTTCCGTATGAGTTAGTGCAGACAAAGCTGCTGCTGAACTTGTCTTTTTCACATTTTCGGACTAGATGGCATTCTGAAGACAGTAGTAGGGTGTGCCACGTTATGCTGGTTCCAGGCAAAACATATATGCTTGCTTGTCATGAGATATTTGTCCCATTAGACTAAGATGTATTGAAGACATTAGGGTGGAATGTCTCAGGTCGTGCAGTTTCAGCTGCTGAACTGTGGTTCTGTTCATCGCAAGTACCATCTATCATTTTCTACTCAGATAACCTTCCTCCTGTTTTGCGTATCATGTGAGTTCATCATGTTTACTTTTTGTGAGCGAGTCCATCATTTCGACTTTTGTGGTGCCACTCTGGTTCTTAACTTGCTCTCTTTATTTGAGCTGTGATTCATAACTGCATACACTTCCTAGATTAAACTGACATGAGTATTTAGAACAGAGACATTATTCTTTCAACAGTACTATATGAGATGCTGCATGGTTGAATGAAATGAAACAGCTGTGAGCTTGAGCTAGGCAATGGTGAGGGTGAGGCCAAGCAGCACCCACACAATTAACGGTGACAAGTGGAGAGCCGAGACCGGCTGAAGAAGGCCCCGGCGCCGCGCCGACGGGGTGGTAAACACACATGTTGAAGCCCCTGTCGTTTGTGCACACGGGCGTGACACTGACCTCCAGCTTCATCCCGGCGTCGCAGTGCCCTGGCTTGCCGCAGATGAAGTAGCGCCTCCCGACGTAGTTGAGCTTGATGGCGTCGCTGCCGGTCTGGTGGGTGCCGCCCACGACGGGGCTCGCCGCCGAGCAGGAGCTGTAGCCGGCCTGGGTCACCTCCACGACGTCGTGCGCCGACGCGTCGTACTTGAACACGAGCTAGCTGGTCGCCCGGGTGGAAGTCGACGGTGGACGACCAGGCGGTGAGGTTGGTCCGCAGGTCCCACGAGCCACCCGGCTCGCCGACGGTGTAGTTGGCGCCGGACGCCGTTCCGAGCACGGTTGCCGCCGCCACAATGATCGCGACCACGGCGGCGACCAGTGATGCTTGTGCCCTAGCTTGCCATTAGCTTAATTCGACAGCTGCTTGTTGATCTTGATTCTTGAATGAATGGAAATGATTGGCTAGCTGAGTCTGGGTTTAGTTTGATGGTTGAGCAATTGTTGTGTGCAGTGCATGGAGGTATGCATATGGAGGTGAATATATAGGGTACGGATGAGCTAGCTGGTAGTGTGCAAGGATGACATGGTCCATTAGCTTTGCATGATTAAACATGTGCATAATGAATATTCTGGACACCCTGTTCGCTTGATCGTATCAGCCATGCTTATCAGCCATGACATAGTATTTTTCTCTCACAACAAAACAGCATCAACCGACTTATAAGCCACACAAACGACCAAGCGAACAGAAGACTTAGCCTCATGTAGCCACGTGATGAGAGGACCTGTGGAACTCACCTTTCAGCTACCATGTTTGACGTCGGCGGTCAGATATCGCGCGCACATGGATTCATACGTTCGCGAACATGTGCTCCTAGTGGCGATTAAGTGCTCCCACACACAAAATGCAACTTTACAAGTGTTTTTTTTCCTAAAAAAACAACCAAAATAAAAATATGGATGGACAGGTAATCTATTTTCATGCATACTTGAGCTTAACAACGTATGCAAAAAAAATATATGAAAAATAGAATCAACATGTGAATAGTAATAGGTTGTGAATACAAACTTATGTCATCCAACTTCTATTCATAGATTGTTTTTACATTTTTCTTTCTCCTTGCACCATTTTTTGTTTTAAGTTCAAACTTTGCATGAGCGCACGCATTAGTACAAACTCTATCCATCCATATTTTGGTTGCATTTTTTGTGCACATTATAAAGTGCAATCGTTGAAAGGATCATGATGCCGAATATAAATGATCAACACCTCAAGCAAGTGGCTAGCTAGGACGGGATCATCCCAGGTGGCATTTTTTGTGCACATTATAAAGTGCAATCGTTGAAAGGATCATGATGCCGAATATTTTATATGACGCTTAGGTGGCGGTTGGTTGCGAGAACGGGATCATCCCAGGTGGGATATCCCACCTAGCCCCGTGTTTGGTTGAGAGGCGGCCAGGGGCGGAGTCATCCTCGGTTGGAATATTCGGCAAAGATCCGGGGCAACCCCATCCTCGTGATTTCGACGGACAGGGCGCCCCACAGGGACGAAGCTCTACACTGACGGAGGAGAAAGGAGAGGAGAGAGGGTGGCGGTGCGGTCTCCACCAGTGGCTCCAGCGATCTGCGCCCGGCCACGTCGTGCGGCGCCATACCCAGCCTTGTCGCATCGCCACGCCCGGCCCCGGCGAGCTTTGCTCATGGCCTTGCACAGCACTGCCGTCTTGCCTGGCGAGCTCCAGTGGAGGAGGCGCGGGAGGAGGAGGACTAGGGCGTGGGCGGAGGAGACGCATTGTGGAGGCGGCGGAGGCCTAGGGCGTGGGCTAGAGGAGACACATGGTGGAGGTAGAGGAGGCGTGTGGAGGTCTACGGTGGGCCCTGGCGACCAGCGTGATGTGGGGTCGCAGGTGGAGGCGGAGGAGGTGCGGGGGAGGTCGCATGGCGGAGGCCAACGAGCCTTGGGTCACGACTCACAGTGAAGCGGTCCTGACAGAAGAACGAAGAAGATAGGATAAGGAAGAAGAAAAAAGAAAAAAAGGAAAGGAAAAGAAAGAAATCTGATGAAAGTGGGCCCTACATGTCAATGGCTCATCCCATTTTTAGTGTCCCAGAATCAAACAGAGTCATCCTATCCATTCTCAACCAAACAACAGATGGGATCGTCCCACCCCTGAAAACTGAGACGGAACCATCCCATCACATCATGTCTGTCAACCAAACGCTACCACTTCACTCCTCCTTTCTAATTGTTCTTGCCGCCGCGACCTGCGAGAGATCAGACAGAGAGGCAGAGGAGCGGTGCGGGGCAGTCGGCCTGTCGGCGACGACCGTGACCGCCACACATGCCTAACACATTTGCCGTGGAGGTGGAGCTCGTCGTCTTCTCCCCATTGGCAATTAAGAGCTCGAGTCGTTTCGGTCTAAGGTGAACTCCATGGAATGGAATAGTTCCTGTGAGTGGGATTGTGGTTCTTGGACCGTGGTCCTGTTCGTGAATTTGGCTCGCATGCATTTCACCCTGGATCTTTTTTTTTACCTTTCGCTCGATTTGGGTACCCAACTGTATTATAGGAGAATAGTACTGGTTGGCAAATGGCAATGCATACATTTTGAAAAAGCATAGCGATGCTATAGCAGGCTATTTATTAGAACCATTCTTAAACGTCTGAAGGACCGTACATACGCTGCTAATGACTGTTTGTGATGGATATGATGGCAGTGGCGATCTGGTAGTAGTTGAGGTAGACGAACTGGTATACGAGGATCGCCAGCGACCTGCGGCGCATGTACGTGCCGATCTGCTCCAAGAGGGCCTTGAAGAAGACTAGCGCCTGTATGTCGCTCATGGAGCCGTGAAGCAGGTGTCTTTGCCGGAGCTCCTGCACGTCCCGCATCTCGTCCATGAGCATCGCCAGCACCGACAGGTACGAGCTCACCGCGAAGCCGTCCGGCTCCTTGGTCGCTTCTTCATCGGTGTATATTGTCTCGAACGCCGCCATGTTCACGAGACAACAGGCGGTGAAATGGTTCAGGAACACCGGCGACAGGGACAGCTTGCCGAGCACGCGGTGGCGCCACCGGAACCGGATGTCACCGAACCACGGCGCCGTGCTAGGGGTCAGGGCGACGCCAATCTGCGCGAGCTCCGTGGCGCTCCGCGCTCCTCGACAGCAACGACTGGTCCAAGACAAAGCCGTGGTAGTTGAGCGTCTCCTTCTCCTCAGGCAAGCAGCCGAACAGAGTGAAGCGGAGGAGGCCAAGGAGATGCGGCGGCTTGTACTTGTAGTGGTCAACGTCAACGTTGCCATGGCCACGGCCACCCCGGCGGATTGTCCACGCCTGGAACTTGCCTCCCATCCTGGGATCTGGTTCTCGAGCAAAAAGATGTCCTTCTGGATGCTCGTCCCCATGGACATGATTTGTCGCCGGATCATCTCGTTGGTGTCGCCGGCGACCATGTACTCCAGCAGGAAGCAGCCGTCGAGGAACATCATGGTCGCAAAGTCGGCGTCGTTAACGCCCATCACCGCGGGGTCGTCGGTGTCGTAGCAGTCGCGGGCGGCTCCCGCGACGGAGAGCACCTTCCCGTACACCTCTGCCGTAGAGTGGCCTGAGCTCCGGCAGAGGTTGTAGGCCGCCGCCAGCTTGACCTCCTCCATCTTCTGCAGATGAGGCGCGCCATGGTGGTACGGGCCGATGGCCACCACGCTCGGCTCGACGAAGAAGGAGCCGTCCTGGCCGAGGATGGACGCCACGATCGGTGCGATGTAGCGGTGGCCGCCGCCGATCCCCCGCATCTCGTGCGGGAACCTGCTCATCTTGGTGCCCACCTTGGCGAAATCAGCCTCGAGCTTCTCGGTCGCCTTGGCCATCCTCTCGTCAATGGTGGTGTCTACCGGCCGGTCTACCCTACCGATCATCACGTTGTCCATGGCGCCAGTGCAACAGTCTAATTAACACTAATGAGACCAAGGGGAAACTGTCATTTCGACGTTGAACGCGGCATCCACGTAGTGCTTTATATATATGGATATGGTTCATCACACTAGCTTTATCCGTTGCTTTTGCCACACTCCGGGTATCAGATACTTACATATGATACGACGGTGGCCCAAGCCTGCATACATGTTTCTTTATAGCCAGATCAACGATCCCTTGCCCCGAAACTGCTGCCAATGTTTGATTCCAAGCTTCAAGGGAGAGCCATCTGCATCAATTCATCATGCCAACAACAAGCCCCACTAGTCACCGGCAGGCTAGGATTTTATTATTAAGCTTGTGTGTTCAAACTTTTAATGACTTTATTAATTTTTTTCATAGGCTAAAACCTATAATATTTGGCCTATATAATACCACAAATAATAATTGTACAATATTTAACTGATATAACACATAACTGCTCATGACCTCATATATTCATAGAATTGAGCATATCTTGAAATTATCTAACATATAGAAGTACTAATTGTTCAACATGTCTGTAATACCATTTGCTTTTTATTTCCTCATGCTAAAAAACACCAAAATTTTGAAATTTCTAAAATTTCACAACAAACTAAAAAATTGGTTTGCTTGTTTGCATGCAAAACCATTTTTGGAAATATTTCTAATGTCTGCACCGAAATTCACCATATGCATGTTGGAGTTCTCATATTTTTATAATTTATTTTTGGCACTGAAATTCATTTCTAGTTTAGAAATCCATCTCAAGCTCGGCCAGTGCCTAAACCTCCCTCACCTCCTTTTTTTCATTTTTAAGTTATTATTCAATATTTAATAATAACCTTGTTGGCAAATATTTTGCAGATTTAATTCTTTTGATCACGCTAGTGCGGTTACTGTAACAGGCCACATGCACTTTGCGACAAGGTTGGGCACATTGGCAGCGTGTTGGCCGAGGGCGGCCAGCCTGTCGCGCCATAGCATTTGGCATGACTGTGATGCCATCCCACGTGGTGTGACAAGGCCATATATAGAAGAGAAGACACACTCCAAGCCTCTTCTTGTTGCTTCCTTCTCCCTGCCTGCGCCGAATGCAGCCCAGCGCCACCTAGCCCTTCTAGCCAGATTGCCACCGCTAGGAGCCCTGATTGGTTAGGGAAAGCGGCCCGCCTCATCCCTAGAAGGTAACTCTCCAAGAAATCCCCCCTTATGCATTTTTTGTAGTTCTAGGTGACTATAGTATGTTGTTTGAATTGTAGTGTAGTTGCAATAGTTGTTCGTTTTGTTGGATCTGATATATAGGCATATATATATGCTCTACCTGTGATTCGATGTATAGAATTGGTTCCATGGAACGATTTATTGCATTACGATTTACACCGCAGGATTGTTGTATTTTTTAGACAATATGAGTATAATGTTGGATAGCTTAGGTTACTGATGTTTTACTGCTATTGTGGTTTTAATTTTCTTTTATTTATCAATAATATAGCTCATTAACATCATAAAAGAATAATTGGGAGGCAATATGTAAATAATGGCTTGCATAAGAAATAAGAAATATCATTATTATATCCATTCAAAACATCTATTGTTCCCAAGCATTCAAACATAATCAACTAATAAAGAATTTCAACTAATGTTCCTTCCATATAGGGACATGGATTACATTGTTTTAAAAAAAAACTCAACTAATAACAGTTGGAGATAAGTGTAATGGCCTCATCTTCAAACTCATGCCATTCAACACTCTAATCATGTGCTCCCCTTTGCCGGCCTGAGAGTAAGGATACCCTGTGAAGAATTAGTAATGTGCCAATGGCACCTGAAAGAATCCTCCAAGTATCAACGTATGGGATTCATAATTAAAATTGCATCATAACTTATAATTACCCTTTTTGTGAAGTCAATTCTTAAAGCCATCACAATTCTTCTACACATGCCCATCTTTCTTATAGAAGTAACACTTTGGTCTCTTAAAGTATTAATACTATACTTAACTCGTGATCTTTTGAGTTCTTGCATCCTGTTGAGCTTATTTTTACGGCTTTGGGCAATAAGTTTCGCCAACCTTTATACCGTTATATCTAAGGATTGGGTGGCGTTGTCAATGTCAGGGATTTATCCCCTAACTTCAACATTAATGCACCTTTTTGTTCGTGATCATGAATGATATTCCATTTGAGCTTCTCGATCATATTCTTTAACCCTCTCAAAAAAAGGTTTTATCTTAATCACCTTCCGTAGTCGGGGCAATAGGAGCGTCCTCCTGGATGGCATGTTCATACTCCAAAATTAAGAGGAGCAATTGAACCTCCCCTTTCCATAATGGGAAGTTGGTCCATGTGAGCAAAGGAATGTCTTTAATCTTATTGACAACCTCTGAGAGACTTACAACTAACTCAAAATAAAGGATGAAATAATATAAGTAAGGATAGTATGTGAAAAATTATGTCCTGCATGAATTTAACCCTAAGTTGGTCTTATTGAGAACAAACATGCTAATGACAGTTCAAATTGATATCACCATTGGACATAAACAAAAAATAACCAAACAATACTCGTGTGAACACATGTATATAAATTAACGTTGGTCAAATATATATACATGAGCCACAACAAATTCTCTAACTAGAGTTTCTCGTTGGTTCCATTTTGACAAAAGAATCAATTTAAATTTTGTAGTAGAAATAATCATTATGTTGGTAGTAAAACATTATACATAAGACCAACGAAAATTTGTTGAGGAGAAAAGAAAGAATGAGCGTTCTAGTTCTCCTAGCTAGCAGCAATATCAAATTATTTACGTGTCATATACATATTTAGAAGTCCTAATAATAATTTTCTGACACGAGATAATCATCTGGCACTAACATTTGGAACAGACACATTATGTTCAACGTTGCTGTGTGAGAATTGCAAAAGCTCTGTTGCAACATGGACGAGCTAGACAATTGCGAGGCCAAGCAGCAGCGACACCATCATGACCACGGTGGCAAGTACACTGCCGAGACCGGCCGAGGACGACCTCGGCGCTGCGCCGTAGGAGACAACGCCAGGCGTCATGATAACCACCGGCGGTCCGCCCGAGCAGATGGTGATGCCTGACGGCGCACCTGGCGGCGCTGGCCCCGGCGGGGGCAACCTGTTGGTGCACTCGGCGTCGTCGTCCGTGACTCTGACCTCCAGCTTCATCCCGGCGGCGCAGTGCCCCGGCGTGCTGCAGATGAAGTATCGCCTCCTCCTGCTGGCGCCGCCGTCCAGCCGGACGGCGTCGCTGCCGGTCCGGAGCGCGGCGGAGACGGGGCTTGCTGCCGAGCAGGAGCGGTACCCGGCGTGCGTCACCTCCACGACGTCGTGCGCCGACGCGTCGTACTTGAACACCAGCTGGTCGGCCGGGTGGAAGGTGATGGTGGACGCCCAGGCGGTCAGGTTGGTCCGTAGGTCCCATGAACCCCCCGGCTCGCCGACGGTGTAGCTGGCGCCGGACGCCGTTCCGAACGCTGCTGCTGCCGCTGTCATGATGATTGTGATGGCGAGCAGAGACGGCTGTACCCTAACATTTTCCATCATTTTCGACGAGCTAGGAGATGATAGCTGATGTTGAAGTTGAATGAAGGTGATTAGCTAGCTGAGAGTTGAGACTTGAGAGGCGATGGATTAAGGATTTGACGGTGAATATATATATAAAGGTGAGGGTGATCGTCTGTGATGGAGGAGCTGGTGGAGATAGAGTGTAGCGTGTGAACGTATGACATGGTCTATTAGCTTAGCTTAGCTTAGCTTAATCATCCGCGTTTGCATAATGAAACGTGTGGACGACTTCGATTATTAACTTGGTCAAGTGTAGGCATATAATTAAATTACAGCAGATAGCATCTTTGGTGCACTGGATATATAGATTAATTAAAGACAAGACTTGGTCTCATGTGATGAAGATTTGATTTACCATTTGTGGAACTTGTCTTTCAGCTACCACGTTGACGTCGGCGGTGTTCACATTCTGATCCCTTTGACTCAGCTATGTTCACTTGCTCCCACTGTTCTGTTCGTTGACTTGAGTCAATATCTTTTCTCTTTTTTTTTGGGTGCGCGCTCTCGTGTGCCTCGTGTTGTGTGGTGGGTGTGTGAGAGGTGCGAGGACGAGTCTTCTTTGCAGTAGCGTAGGGTACTAGGGTGCAAAAATTAGCCCCACCGTATATTATACCTACAATGATCTAACCGTATTCAGCAGCTGCGGTTGATGTGCAAACGGACTTGCTAGCGTTTAGACCTCAGTCCGGGCGTCCCGAAGCTGCCGCGCAGAGGGATCAAAAGAGCGCATACCACATCGGGCTCGTGAGGGAAGCGCACCAGCAGTGGACTTGTGCCGCCCTGGACGTCACCCATGCCGCCCCAAACGTCATCCGCGCCGCCAGCTGCTTTCCATGCGCATCTTATGTGTAACACCCGATCTACTTTTAAAACATTCAGATGTAACAATTGCAACATACGAAAGAAGACAAATGAGACACTTAAAACAAGGGTCTGAAACACTTGCGAAAATGTCTAAAAAACATTTGAAAACCATTACAAACATATGCAACATCCAGATGAAACACTCGTAAACATATGCAACATCAAGATGAAACACTCGCAAACATACATATGAAACTCCTGAAAACACTTTGAAACATATACTTCGCAACATGCATGTATATGCAATATCCATATTTATTTTTGCAACATCTAGATAAAACACTTGCAATATTCATCTAGAACAGATGAAACATTTGGAACATGCACTTGAAACATACGTGTATAGCCATTACAACATGTGCAACATCCCGATCTATTTTTGCAACATCGATATACAACACTTGCAACATACTCTGAAACATGTGAAACACTTGAAACATACTATTGCAACATGCGCCTTCAGTGTAGCATCTCCTTGCTGCTTGGACGAATGGAGGCTCGACGACGCGGAGCTCGATGCCACAGAGTGGCGTGGAGGTCGCCAGTGCGGGGCTCATCAACGGCACAGACCTCGACAGGGGCAGGCGGATGGAGTGCGACCGCTACAGGAGGTGTGAGTCCGGGTGGGGGCAAGCGGCGTGGGCGGGCGGCGGGGATGTGGGCAGGGCCGTGAGGCACGAGTAGGAGAGGTGCGGCCGTGGGCGGGGTCCATCCCGAAGCAGAGGCGCGTAGCGCGCTGAGCGAGCAGACGACGCGGGCGGGGGCGGCACGTGCGAGGCGCAAAGCGAGCGTACGACTTATATGGGGCCCGTCAAGACGAACGGACGACCTATAAGCAGCATTACCGATGTGCAAAAAGTCGTAGCCAATATAAATGATGGGTTGTCAAACCATTTTCTTGGGTCATCACATACACACAAGTCAAATTCGGCGCCCATCAAAAATTAAAATCATCATCCCCGTTGCGAACTATAGGGATGTTTTTTTCCTTCTAAAAAGAAGTCGGGAGGTTAACTACTAGTCGCTCTGTCTCAAATTAAGCTAGCTTGTACAGTTGTCTTAAGTCAAACTATTTCAAGATTTATGAAATTTCTAGACAAAACACTAATATTTTTTACACCAAATTAGTATCAATAAATACATCATAAAATATATCTTTATAATGTGCTTATTTGGTGTCATGGACATTGTTATTCTTTCTATTTATTTTGAGATGGTTATAGCAGTATATTTATTAAGGCTTTATTTGGCACGGCTTAAAACAGCTCTAGCTCCTTGCTACATGGAGAAGCCGGAGCGCATGACTTCACCGATTCCTAGTTTATTTTGGGAGAAGAGATAAAAATAGCTCCTTGCTAAAGTGCATGGAAGAGCTGGAGCTAGATCCGTCTAGAGCTCCACCAAACGGAACCTAACATAGAGCCATGAGAAGTTCTCTGTGTGTGACCGCCATATAGGGCTATTTGAGATTAAAAATGTCAAACTTATAAATTTTTACTAAGGATCATTCTAATTAAATGTATTCTTAGCAGATAGAAGTATTATCATTGGATATTGTCATTAAAACCTAGTAGTGGTAGATAAAAAATTGTATGCTAAGCTAGTACTATCTCCGTTTCATATTACAAGCTGTTTTTGAATTTTTTTAAGTACATAGTTTTTGTTATGCACCTGGATATATATATACTATATCTAGATATATAGGAAAGTCTATATATCTATAAAACCAAAATAACCTATAATTTAGAACGGAGGAAATGCTTTATGTTTTTTTTGGAATAAACTTCCTCATTTCAGCGAAACATTTTGTATAGCCAAAATTAAAATGTTATATGCACGCTGGGTAAACAAAGGGAGGTGTTTTTGAATAAATCCATTGTATATATATGAGATCATGATATCTAAATAAGCACATATCATACGACCACAACATAAACAAAACGTAGAATCACGTGTCACATACAAAAAAAAAAAGATAATGGAAGCTAGAGCCTTGACTACTTTCAGCAGAATGCCATGAGACTAGCCACGACAGCGGACAAGACGAGCCCCACGAGAGACCCATCAACACCAGCCGACGCCGGGGAGCTCACCGGAGGCATCGCTGCCGTGGGTGCCCCGGCAGCGCTCATGGGCGGCAGCGCAGCACGAGGGGCGGCGCCCGTCATCACTGGCGGCGATGGAGCTGCAGCAGCGCCGGGGGCGCCTGCCTGGACTCTGACGGCGAGCTTCATGCCATTGTCGCAGTGTCCGGGCACGCCGCAGATGAAGTATCGCGTGACGCCACCGGCGGGGAGCGGGACGACGTCGTCGCCCGTGCTGAAGGCGTTGAGAGGGCTGGCGCTGGAGCAGGCGTCGTGGTCCGCCCTGCTCACGTCCAGCACGTTGTGCGCCGCGCGCGGGTACTTGAACACCAGCTGGTCGCCGGCGCGGAAGGTGACGCCGGACGCCCAGAGGGTGTAGTTGGTCCGGAGGTTCCACGACCCGGCCGGCGCGCCGACTGTGTAGCTGGCGCCGTGCGCCGTCTCAAGCGCCGCCGCTGCCGCTGCTAGGGCCGCCGCGACAACGAGGAGAGCTCTAGCGTGCGTGCCATGGTGGTGACGACGATCGCGTGCCGTGGATCGGACTGGGTGGCTGACGAGTGATCGATTGGAGAAGTAGCTGGTCAGTCGATGGAGAAACTTGGGTTTGGATGGTGTTTGGCTATGATGCAAAGATCCTCTTGCAAGCACGTATATATATAATATATATATATAGATACATGCATATGCTGATGGTGCTTGGTCAAGTGTTGGACTCGCTCGCCTTCAAACACAGCTAGCTAGCCAAGAAGCTAACAACCCATGAAAGGCCAAAGATGTTGGACTCGCTCGTCACGCGTGTCCATCATATACTGTAAAATAATATATTATTGGTATTATGCATGCTTGAGGTGATCCATGAAATGTGTCCTATCTTAACAGACACTCATATCTACACCCTTCTCCTGCTACGCCGCCGCGGCCAGAGAAGATGGGTCGCGTGATCCGCGTGCAACGTATGTTAGGGCGTGTGGTCCATGTTTAAGTCCTACACGTCTACCACGGCAAGGTCCTCGCCTGGCTCAACTCCCTCTACTTTGGTGATGCAACTGGTAACTACTCAAGGGCGTTGTCACCAACGTCATCTATGACCCCGCTCGCCAAGACCACCTTCCGCCACCTCGTCATGTAGGTTTTTTGTTACATGTGATTCAATTTTACAATATTGTCCAAGAAATATGACACTGCACTTGACGCCACGTCATGGGTGGAGAGCAACACCACAAAAGCTCTACATCTGCCTGCAGTAAAATGGGCCTGAGCTCGCCAGCTCAATTTGCCTAAGTAAAGTGAGGATCCAATCTAGGAAAAATGCTATGAGAATCAAAGTTGATACTGCAGGATGGCTATTATGGCATGGATAAATTTAACAAAAATGAGTTGAAACCTTTCACATCGATTGATATAAGGTTGTATATATTGGTGAGATCAAGGGTTCAAAACAGCCCAAAAGAAAAACTACCTAAAAACAAGGGGAGGGAGGTGCGGTGGTGGGCCTTTGCTATAGCTAGAGCTTTTGGCCGGTGAAGTGGGTGCGGACGAACTTGAGAGGACTTGTGGTTTGTCGGGGTCCACATGCATATCCCTCACAATGTCCACGCGCTCGCCATTCACTTACAGGTAGAGGACGGGTGCCTGGCAAAGTGGACTATGGCTTGCAGTGGCAACAGATTTGGCCATGGTGGTGGGTGGGTGGGTGTGTGTAGGGGGGGGGGGGGCGCAAGTAAAGGATAGACAGGGAAGAAGATAAGTTACAGCCAAAAACAGCCGCTGCTACAGTGCTAGCAGAGAGAAATTATAGCTGCTGCTGGAGCTGCAAATAAGCTGCAATCCTTGAGCCGAACAAGCTGAATGATCATATGGGCCCCACTGTGACTTGTTGTCAACGTTAGCAAAACCACCCATTAAAATATCTAGATACCTAAATGTGAATGGTTTCAATAGTTGTTGGATGGACAAAGATTCACGGTTTTCAAAAATTCTGGGTAAAACCAAACTCTGACGGTAGTTGAATGCCACAAAATGGGTCTCTCCCTTCCAAATTTGGGTACAGTAAAATGAAAACAGATTGTTGCATTCTTTTACAAACAAGCTGAGATGGACAAAATAGGTGCAATTTGGAGAGATCAATGCCATTTGTATGACTACTGAACATGCACGTGCGGCACACATGTGTCTATCCCCATGCATTGGACCCTCTCTAGCACTGATATCAGAATCTTCGCATTTTTCTTAAGCTCACTGCCCTAGTTTTCGATATCACTGCCAGTTCAAAATCCCCCTTCACTGCGCCGGATTTGGCATATCGGCAGTGATCTCTCTGCCACTCTTGCTGTCGGTACTTCACCCGGCAGTGATAAGGTTTAGAAAAACAAAAAAAGCAATCCATCAAGCATCTTTGGCTGGAGCATGCTCGCTGTCCGCCGCCATGCTCGCTGGCTACCGCCGCCACTACATCGAGCATTTCATCCAAGAAAAAAATCCATACATCACAGATAAAGGACGGATTCAACACATCGAAAAACTCATCCACAAATCAATTCGTGCATCGTGAGACAAAGGAGAAGGGTTCAACACATCACAAATCAACCCATCCACAAATCGATTCAGTACATCACAGACAAAAAGGAGCAGGGTTGAACACAAAAAAACTCATCTACACCGGCGGAGACACGGGAGCACCCGAAAGGGAGATTGACGAGGAGACACAGGCGGCTACCTCCTCCTTCTCCAGCCAGTGGGCGCGGTTGCCTCCTCCTCCTTCAGCTGGCGCACCCTCTTTCCTCCCCGGCGTGACGACGGCCTCTCCCTCCTCTCTCTCTCAGGGCGATCTGGGCGAGGAGGCCGGATCGGGGGGAGGGGGGGAAGCCGGATCCGGTGGCGGGAGGACGGATCGGTGGCCCACTCCCCACGGCGGTGCTCCTCCCCTTCAACTCCGACAATGGTGTGGAGGCGGATCCGGCCCCTCGGGTGGCGCTCCTCTCCTCCAACTCAGTAAGGCGTGGAGGCCGGATCCGGTGACGTGGAGGTCAAATCCGGCCTCCCCACGGCAGCATGTCACCGCGCTGGTTGGCCTCGTGCCCGCACGTCACTGCCGCGGCCTCCATGGGTCCGCACCGCATGCTCGAGCACCTCCGACGGAGATGGCCGAGCGTCCTCCATCTTCACTCGAACGGCGCCGCCGCAGAGGTGATGGGGAAGAGCGGGAGCAAGCGTGGGGGCTTGGCGTCGCTCCTCAGGGACAGGTGGAGGAAGAAGCCCCTCTCCGGCGTGGCTCTCCTCGGTGGAGTGGAGGCAGGTGTGGTGTGGAGGCATGGGGAGTTCTGGGGAGGAGGAGATGGGAGGTGTGCGGAGTTCTGGGGAGGAGGAGATGGAGCTCGTGCGGAGTTGGGAGTTGGGAGGGAGTTGGGAGGCGTAAGGAGTTTACAGGAGTTGATAAAATTTTTGGGTCCGGAGTATTTATCGGTGCCGGTTTTGGTAATGGAACCGACAGTAAATAGACATCACTGTCGGTTTATATTAACAACCGACAGTGATGTGGTCCTTCAATGTCGGTTTTAGTCCAGACTCAGTTATTTTCTTGTTTTCAAGCTCAGAAGAGTACATCACTGCCGGTTCTCACGAATCCGACAGTGATGAGACCGGCAGTGATGTCTAAATCTGTAGTAGTGGCTGTGGATTCCCAGGTTGGCTTGTGTCCAACAAATCCTGGCTTCTTGTGGAGTCTATGCTCAAGGGCCTCCAGCTAGTCCGAGTCAGGAGCTTTTAGCAACAGTCTCCTTAGCTCCTCTTATCACCACCTTCACGTCGATCAAGCTTGATTCCTGGAAACATAAAGCACTACGCATCTTCCATAAACTCCAAAGAATATGTATAGAATATATGTTGTTAAGAGCTTTTTTTTTCTTAGCAGGTAAAGGTTCGCATAAATCAATTCCAATTTTGTGCCCTAGGAACTCCGGAATGATTTCACACATTCTAAGCCAGACAACAAGAGAAGAATAAATGATGCACAATCTTATGTTCACAACAAAACAAACAAGTACTATCTTCCGCACGTCTCCTTGTACTCAAATTATCCCTTGTCAGAAAGTTGTTATACACCAGGGTAATTTGAACTCTATGGGCTTGTTTGGCTGCACACAAATCCACCCCAATCCACGTGGTTTGGGAGGGATTGAGGTGGAATTGGATTAGGGTCGATTTGTGTGCAGCCAAACAAATCCTATTGGGGATCTTAATGTCCCAAGTCGCTGGAGTATACACTGGGGTAAAACCTCTCAAACTCACCACCACATACCGAGACTGAACCAAGTACTTGCCTTTGGATTCACTGGTGTAGCAAGGCTTTTTGCTCCCGGTTGGGAAACCCCTTTAGTCCCGGTTTCCCAACCGGGAGCACCAATCCGGGACTAAAGGTACCCTCCTTTAGTCCCGGCTTGACGCCCAGGACTAAAGGGGGACCTTTAGTCCCGGTTGAAAACACCAACCGGGAGTAAAGGGGGCCTCCAGGCCTGGCTAGGGACCGCCACGGGGCAGGACCTTTAGTCCCGGTTGGTGTTACCAACCGGGACTAAATGTCCCTCTTTTTTTTTCTTTTTTCTGGTTTCTATTTTTGGTTTCTTTTTTCATTTAATGATTAGTTTTGATATTAAAATACATTTTCGAATACGCTGCTAATAGTAATATATATGTGTACTTCGCTCGCGTAAGTTTTCGTTCGAACTTTGTACATAAATAACAAACGAATATACGCGTACATGCATATATATATGATGATCATATATATACACACACGTTATTTTATGTACATATAATATATGCATATATATATATATATATATTATAAAGGTTTGATATATAAATTGTTTGTCCTTAGCAATTCACTCCTCCAGGCATCCACGTTTCGTTCGGGTCATTGTAGAACTCGCCGTTGGGGTTGATGACCTGGTCATTTAGAAATCCTGCTATAGTCTCTCGAATTGCTTTAAGTTGGTCAAGTCGTATGACTCTTTCCCTCAACCATTCAGTCTTCAATAAAAGTTAAAGGAAAAAGTATTAATATATATATATATATATGTATGTGTATTGCTCATGTAATTACTTATACAAATGAGAGCAATAAAGAAATTATAAATATACGATCGAAATAATATAAAGGAAAAAGTATTTATATACGTACTTTGAGTTGCTCTTCAGGAGTTCTCTTTGAGTACGCCATGATGAACTCGCAAATATAGTATCCGCAGTAGTTGTTACCCTGCTCATGCCTTAGAACCCACTTTTACGACAAAAAAATCAATTAGGGTGAATTGAAATCATCACATGGTGTTAATTGAATATAAATGTGTAGTTATAGTACTTACTTTGTGTGCAATTACACCCAGTGGCGCTTTGCAATATTTTATTTTTTGTTCCTTAATGAACCTTTTCCAAACCCTGCTCCCAATAAAATAAAAAATAATTTAACCTTTAATAATTGTTGAGAGATCGACGCCATTATATATATATGTTGTTATAGAGAAACTAAATTAATTACCCTTGTATAATATCTATCATGTCTCGATACTCCGTTTGCGGTCTTCTCAACGAGTCTAAGATTTTCAATCTACTATTGGCCATATCGATGACCATCAATATCCAGTGATTGCTGCATAAATATATATATATATATATATATATATATATATATATATATATATATATATATATATATGTGTGTGTGTGTGTGTGTGTGTGTGTGTGTGTGTGTGTGAGAGAGGTAACTAGCTAGTAAGGAAATATTGATGTCCCATATATATGATCGACATTACTTATAATAACACTCACTTGAAGTTGTAGGGGAAGAGTATCTCCTTCTTATCACGTTGGTTCACTAAGAAATTCATGAGATTTCTCTCAGGTTGAGGCTTATAATCCTTCAGGGGGTTAGGGTGTTTGTATACGACATACGGATCAACGAACCCAACATCATTATCCTTTCTCTTTCTAAGTTCTGTCATCTCATATCTGCATACATGAAAATTGTGAATATATATATTGTGAATATATAATAAAGAAATTGTAAATATAGTAGAAAATAATCACACTTACAGACAATAGCAGCTAATGAGACTTTTGTCGAGAGAGTCCAGGTGGCATAGTTGGTGTAATTCTGGAAGCTCGACATAGATAATGTCATTACCACGAAAGTAATGGTGGTTTCTAATTCTGACAGAAAGATAGATTTGTCCCGCATCAGACGCTGACACGTACCACCCGTTTAGCAGGTACATTTGCGTACCCAGTTCACCTAATTTCTCTGGGTTGTATAGACTCTGGCCTGGTACAAATTTCTTGTAAGGATCCACTTCCGGAGCAGATGGTCCTTCAGCGAGCACTTCGGCAAGGTTCAAACCAATGTCCTCATAAAACTGAAGAAACGACTCATAGCCGCCTACCTCCTCCACTAAGTTTAAGTTTGAACCATATTCGTTAGGAACGACAAGGGGGGGATTGATTGTTGCGATTGTTGTCCGAGTTGTGCAACACCTTTCCCTACTCTCTTCTTTTTTTGTGCCGCCTCATATGACTTGGTGAGAGAGCGGTCATAGTCCGATATCGGTTGTTTCACGGCGCTCTTAAGAGAATCCTGTTTTTTGTTCCAACTTCTTTCTTAGCTGATCTGGAGGTAGGAAGAAGTATAATGGCTCTGGGTTCTCCCTCGCTCGTCGTGCCTGTTTTTGCACCTTCAAAGAAATTTGTCACTTCTTTTTGTACTGCATCCTTTAATTCCTGTTCACTTTTCTCATAAGATAGTTTTTGGGGAATAACTTGATGAGTATTTGCTTTCTGCTTCTTTGCCGGTGGGCAGGGCAACGGCTTCGTTTGTGGGGCAGACCTCTTAGGGGCTGGCTTCCTTGGAGGCGGGGGAAGCATTGGAGACCGCCTTGGAGGCAGTGCAGACTTTGGAGGCGGCGGAGGCGTTGGAGACCTCGGCGGAGGAGTTGTGGACTTCCTTGGAGGCGGCGGAGGAGTTGGAGATGGTGGGGATGCAGCAGTGCCTTCGAAGGCGTCATCATTGCCCTGAGCACTATGATGGTCGGGAGAAGCAACAACTGGACTTTGGTTGGCAGAGGCCCTGCTTTGTGTGTACAAAAAAATAATGAGATATAAGTAAATGCTTATCATTAGTCATACCCATAGAAAATTATCAAAAAATTATTTTGTTAACTTTTGTCCACACCTAATGTCTGCTGGCGGTGGAGCAGACGCCTCAGGGATAATGATGTAGCGCTTGCGCCATAGTATATATGCCTTCTCTGCTTCTCCTAGAGTCTTCTCTCCATCACCTCCAAGAATGTCAAGAGCTAGATCCTCATAACCTTTGCTCACTTTATCCACTACGACCCTAGCATATCTAGGTTGTATTGGTACCCCATGGATTCTTGGTGTCTTGGTAGGGTCTGGAGGAGTAAAAACACCGACAACGACCTTGATTGTGTCATTCCCCCCTTGGAACATGTAGCTCAATTGATGTCATTGGAGTAGTGACATCATCCACGGGAAGCGCTTGACTACGTCATCTTGCTTTGGCAGCTCAGTGGAAGCGCAGCTGCTTTTCAACTGACCAGGGGGGCTAATATTAACATTCATTCCTGGCTCTGATGCCTGCCTCTGGGCACTCATTGCTATCTGCGCTTGCTTTCTTATTTCTTCCTGCATTCTTGCTTCCATTGTTTTTTCTCGCTCCTTTGCTTCAAGCACCATTTCCTCCAACATTGTCACCCGCGCTGCTTGCTCCTCCTTGCTTCTCTGGCGGCTTCGGTAGGTTTCCCTGTCATTAGGGAAACCATGAACCCATGGAGTGTTGCGTACTAAGCCTCTGGTTCGGCCAGTGTGTTCAGCAGTCCCGAGTCAACTCATCCTTCTCTCTATTGGGCTTGAACACACCAATCTCTTTAGCTTCTATAGCAAAAGCCAATCGGCGTGCTACTGTTTCGAGTTTTTGCCCATACACTGCCAGACCGGTCTGTGGGTCGAGTCTTCCCCCATGACCGAAAAACCAATTCTTCGAGCGTGGGGGCCACTTGGTTGATTCTGGTTCGATCCCCTTGGCAATAATGTCCGCTTCCATTTTTTGCCACTTCGGAATGGTAGTATCGTAGCCACCTGATCCCATGTCATGGTGGTATACCTTTTTTCGGGCATTCTCTTGGTTCCTTCTCACCCGTGCCTCACCCTCTGCTGATGTCTTGTACTCTACGAAATCATTCCAATAGGGCCTCTGTTTCAAGATCGGGCTCGTAGCAGTATTGAAATTCGGCGTTTCGTTCTTCTTGATGTATGTGTTGTATAGGTGTCTCTTCCAAATCTTGAATTGTGTGGCCATCTTCTTCATAGCCCATGATCGAACTAGCTCCTTCAATTCATCATCGTTGATATCATCATAATCATCCGCTTGCAACGTGAAATGGGCAAGGATATCATTCCAGAGCAAATTCTTGTCAACATCAGAGACAAAACTAACACTAGGCTCATTGATCTTTTTCTTCCATTCATGGATACTGATCGGAATTTTGTCCCTTACAAGGTACCCACAGTGTTCCATGAATTTTCTTTTATGTGGACCAAGTGGTTCGCCTGTCTCGATGTTGAATTCCGATATTATGTACCGGCCCTCCAGTGGTTTCTTCGGTCCTCGAACATTTTTGCTCTTCGCCGTTGTGGTCGCCGATCCAGAGGACTACATATAAAAATAATAATAAATAAATATCTTTTGTACACAGAAATATATACAATATTCATATATAATATATATTTAGTATATATACCTCGCCTGTATTTTCTTGCAAAACATTTTCTTGCTCATTTTCAAGAGCTAGGTATTGACTTTCGTCATCAACATCCTGCTCACTAGCATTGGCAATAATATTCATCATTTCTTCCTCCATGTTGTCTCCCGGGGCAGCCATATCTAACAAATTTAACAAAATTTAAGTCACATATATAAACAAGTCATATATATACAATAAGTCATATACAAATTTATCTAAGTCACATATATATAAACAAGTCATATATGAAAACAAGTCATATATATGTACAATAAGTCATAAACAAAATAAATCTAAGTCACATATATAAACAAGTCATATATATAAACAATTCATATATGTAAACAAGTCATATATGTACAATAAGTCATATACAAAATAAATCTAAGTCACATATATAAACAAGTCATATAAAAAAGTCATATATATAAACAATTCATATATGTAAACAATCATATATGTCAACAAGTCATATATGTAAACAAGTCATATATGTAAACAAGTCATATAAACAAGTCATATATATAAACAAGTCATATATGTAAACAAGTCATATAAACGACGAATTCGCCCTAGAGAGAACGACGAATTCGCCCTAGCGAGAACGACAATTCGCTCTAGCGAGAACGACAGGGCGAATTCGTCGTTCTCGCTAGGGCGAATTCGTCATTCTCGCTAGGGCGAGTCGTCGTTCTCGCTAGGGCGAATCGTCGTTCTCGCTAGGGCGAATCGTCATTCTCGCTAGGGTATACAACAACGGGGCGGCGTTGCTCCGCATATACAACAACGGGGCAGCGTTGCTCCGCATATACAACAATGTGGTGACGTTGCTATGCATACAACACAATGAGGCGGCGTTGCTCCGCATACAACACAACGAGGCGGCGTTGCTCCGCATACAACACAATGAAGCGGCGTTGCTCCACATACAACACAAAGACGGTGTTGCTCTGCATACAACACAACGAGGCGTTCCTCTGCATATATCACATACAAACACATATCGATGTACGTAGGGGTCGGCGGTGACGATCGACGTACGTAGGGGTCGGCGGTGATGGGTGTCCGGAGGCGGTGATGACGAGGGCGGTGTCGGTGGCTGGGCCAGGTGGCATCGGTGGCGGCGCGAGCGTCGTGGCTAGCCAGGCCGGGGTGGAGTCGTTAGGGCCGCGCGCGCGGTGTCAGTGGCGGCGTGGCGTCGGGCGTCAGGGGCGGTGTGCATCAGGGGCGGCGTCAGGGGCGGCGTGGCGTCGGGCCAGGCCGTAGTGTGGCGTCGGGGCCGAGCGTCGGGGCACCGGGCCGGGGTGGTCGAGGGGCGGTGCGTCGGCGAGCGCGCTTAGTCGGGGCGTGCGACATCGGGGCGGTGGGGCGCCGGTGTGCGTGCGGGCGCTCGCGAGGTGCTTTGTCTGCGACAGATCGGACGAGCGGCGACGGGTCTGTTTGGGCTTGGCTCGGCAGTGGGGAGGAGGAAGAAGAGGGGTCGGGGCGGGCACAGAGGCTATATAAGGGAGATGACCTTTAGTCCCGGGCGCCACCACCAGCCGGGACTAAAGGCCCTTTTAGTCCCGGGCCTTGTTAACGCCCAGGGCTAAAGGTCGCACCTTTAGTCCCGGCTGGTGGTGGCGCCCGGGACTAAAGGTTTTTGGCAGGCAGCCAAACTGCAATTTCGCTGCCCGCCAATTCATTAGGATTTTAATATATTTCTTTTTACATAAATGATAAAATGATAGTTAATTGCACAGAAAATTAAATAAAAGACATAAAAATATTTTAAAAAAATATAGATTCTATTTTGCTTTATTGCACACAGGAAAATTATGTGACCTAAAGTTTTAATTTTTTTAACAAGTTTTAAAACACAATATAGTGTTTAAATTACTATTTCGATAATGCAAAAATATAGTGTTTCATTAAATTCGAAAAACTCTTGTGTTTCGACTGGAAATTTGTTTTCACATCATTTGAACGTGACATAATCCCACCATCAAACATAAATTTGTTTTCACATCATTTCAACGTGACATAATCCCAACATCAAACATAAATTTGTTTTCACATCATTTCAACGTGACATAATTCAACATCAAACATAAATTAACAATTATTACATAATATCTCTAATACACACTATTGAACATCAATATATATATCAAGCGGGCATAGTAGTGAACTTCTTCTTGACGTATGTCCCTTGGTTATGATCGCGCCGTAACCATGGAGTGTCCTCATCGTTTAGCTGGATGCTAGGGTCTTTGTTCACTGTGAAGGGTGAAATTCGGTCATCCTTTTCATAATCTTCTGACATGTCTGACTTGTCTTCGATTCCGACGATGTTTCTTTTTCCTAAAAGAACTATGTGGCGTTTTGGCTCATCATTGATTGGGTGGTTGTCGTTTTTCCCTCTCTTCGGTTTTATAGATATGTCCTTGACATAGAACACCTGAGTCACATCCTTCACAAGGACAAACGGTTTGCCTTTGTACCCAATATTGTTGAGGTCCACTGTTGTCATTCCATACTGGTTGTCGACTGCTACGCCGCCTCCAGTCGTCTTTACCCACTGGCACTTGAACAAAGGTACCTTAAAATGAGATGTATAGTCTAGTTCCCATATCTCCTCTATGCGACCATAGTATGTTTGCTTGTTCCCACTAGGGTCGGTGGCATCTATGCGGACACCACTGTTCTGGTTGGTGCTCCTTTTATCTTGTGCTACTGTGTAAAATGTATTCCCATTTATCTCATACCCTTTGTATGTGAGGATATGCCACGATGGCTGCCTAGCCAACAAATACAGCTCCTCATCAATACTCTCATCACCCTGACATTCTTTTCGCAACCAGTCACTGAAAGTTTCCATGTGCTGACGCGTAATCCATGCTTCAGACTTCCCTGAGAACTCAGATCGGAGGAGGTTCTTGTGTGTCTCGATATACTGATCTACCAAGGAGGAGTTCTGTAGAACTGTGTAGTATGCTTTATTGAAATAATCATCACCCTTACCAATATATGTTTTCTTCCCTAGTGTCCCCTTTCCACTTAGTCTCCCCTCGTGTCGCGATTCAGGAACACCAATCGGGTTAATATCGGGAATGAAGTCAACATAGAACTCAATGACCTCCTCTGTTCTGTAGCCCTTGGCGATGCTTCCTTCTGGCCGAGCACGGTTGTGAACATATTTCTTCAGGATTCCCATAAACCTCTCAAAGGAGAACATGTTGTGTAGGAACACAGGACCGAGAATAGTAATCTCTTTGACCAGATGAACTAGGAGGTGTGTCATGATATCAAAGAAGGAAGGAGGGAACACCAACTCAGAGCTGACAAGACATTGAACCACATCATTCTGTAGTTTCGCTAGATCCGTTGGATCGATTGCCTTCTGAAAAATTGCATTGAGGAATGCACATAGCTTCACGGTGGCTAGACGTACATTTGGCGGTAGAATTCCTCTTAATGCAACTGGAAGCAATTGAGTCATGAGCACGTGGCAGTCATGGGACTTTAAGTGTCCAAATTTCTTCTCTGGCACATTTATTATACCCTTTATATTCGAGGAGAATCCAGACGGTACCTTAATGCTATCTAGGCATTCAAACAAGATGTCCTTCTCTTCTTTGCTAAGAGTGTAGCTGGCAGGACTTAAGTACTGGCGTCCATCATCTGTCTTCTCTGGATGCAGGTTGTCTCGTTCTTTCAAACACCGCAGGTCTGTCATACTTTAATTGTGTCCTTAGGCTTCCCATACACGCCCATGAAGCCTAGCTGGTTCACACAAAGATTCTTTGTCAGGTGCATCACGTCGATCGCGCTGCAGACCTCTAGGACTTGCCAATAGGGTAGCTCCCAAAATATGGACTTCTTCTTCCACATGGGTGCGTGACCGTTGGCTTCCTTCAAAATAGGTTGGCTGCCAGGTCCCTTTCCAAATATTACTTTCACATCATTGACCATATCGAGGACGTCCTCACCAGTTCGGTTGCAAGGCTTGGTCTGGTGGTCTGCCTTACCTTTAAAATGCTTGCCTTTCTTTCTTACGGGGTGATTTGCAGGAAGAAATCGTCGATGCCTAAGGTACATGACCTTGCGACACTTTTTCAAGAATATACCTTTCATGTCACCGAAACAATTCGTGCATGCATTATATCCCTTGTTTGATTGTCCTGAAAGATTACTTAGAGCTGGCCAATCATTGATTGTTACGAACAACAATGCTCGCAGATCAAAGTGCTCCTGCTTGTGCTCATCCCACACGCGTACACCTGGCTTGTTCCACAAAAGTAGAAGTTCTTCTACTAGTGGCCTCAGGTACACATCGATGTCGTTGCCAGGTTGCTTTGGGCCTTGGATGAGCACCGGCATCATAATAAACTTACGCTTCATGCATTACCAGGGAGGAAGGTTGTAGATACATAGAGTAACAGGCCAAGTGCTATGACTACTGCTCTGCTCCCCGAAAGGATTCATACCATCCGTACTTAAAGCAAACCTTAAGTTTCTTGCATCACTTGCAAACTCGGGGAATTCTCTATCGATTGCTCTCCACTGGGACCCATCAGCAGGGTGTCTCAACATATTGTCTACCTTACGGTCTTATTTGTACCATCGCAACAACTTTGCATAGTCTCTGTTTCTAAAAAGACATTTCAAGCGTGGTATTATAGGAGCATACCACATAACCTTGGTAGGGATTTTCTTCTTGGGACGTTTGCCCTCAACATCACCAGGGTCATCTCGCCTGATCATATACCGCGACGCGTGACATACAGGGCATGCATCCAACTTCTCGTACTCCGTGCCACGGTAGAGGATGCAGTCATTAGGACATGCATGTATCTTCTGGATTTCTAATCCTAAAGGGCAGACTACCTGTTTTGCTTCGTATGTAGTGCTGGGCAATTCGTTATCCTTCGGAAGCATCTTTTTTTGGATTTTTAGTAACTCCACGAATCCCTTGTCAGATACACCATTCTTTGCCTTCCATTGCACAATTTCAATGTGGTACCTAACTTTTTCTACCCCGCATCACAAGTTGGGTATAGCAATTTCTTGTGATCCTCTAGCATGCGGTCGAACTTGATCTTCTCCTTTTCACTTTCTCATTCTCTTTGTGCATCACGAATGGCCTGACCAAGATCGTCAGCGGGCTCCTCCTCTGCAGCTCTTCTTCAGCGGGCTTCTCCTCTGCTCCCACCTCTTCTTCAGCTTCCCCCATTGCAGTATCATTGAAGGCACCATATTCAACAAAAATGTCATCATCGCCCCATTGTTCTTCTTCACCTTCTTCCATTACAACTCCGGTTTCTCCGTGCTTCGTCCAACAAATATAGTTTGGCATGAAACCCGACTTGAACAAGTATGAATGAAGAGTCTTTGAGTTAGCATATTCCATCATATTCTTACATACGGCACATGGGCAGCACATGAAACCATCGCGTTTGTTTGCCTCGACCGCACGTAACAAAGAATGCACGCCGTCCATGAACTCTTGGGAGCGACGATCAGCATTGTACATCCAATGCCGACTCATCTGCATTACATGACATAAATACCGTATTAAAACCTAGAACATAATTAGTTAATTATACAACATGCATACCACCACAAAAGCTATAAATTTAAGAAAGCCTCGCTAAAATGTAGACAATCCCAACTACCACTAAAAACACTAAAGCTAAAATACACTTCAGCAGCACAAGGATTTCGCGACCAATCCCAACTAAAACAGACAGATCCCCCATTTGTTCAACATCTTTGGGCTTCTTCGGCTGGATCACTGCCTCATTAGCCGCCATATCTACCTGTTGTGCAAGATATTTTTGCACGAGTTCAACATAGAAAATTAAAACAGTAGAAGCCTGAACATCCAGTGCCATCCCACTGAAATTAAAATAGAAAATTAGAACTTTAATCACAACCATCATGAAAATAGGTATAAACTAACCATAGTCATTAAATACGATAAAATAACTCACATTGCGATCCGGACACTTGTAGAAAATGCGACCCTTGTTGGGATCCTCCTTCTTCACTCGGTACTCCATCATAATCTTCGTCTCATCACAACACTTGCTGCATGCAATGAGTGGGAGGCCCGACCTAAATCGCTTTGGAAACCCATGAGAGGCCGAGGACTCGGAAGCTGTTGCAATCTACTCTTTATACTCATTTTTTAATACACTATAAATTTCTCATTTTATAAACAAATAAAATTAAAAAAACTCTAAAATTCTCTATATCTCTAAACAATGAAGTGTGCTATGCATGCTACAAATGAACGGTGAATACTAGTTTTTAATAGCTACTTTAACCTTCCTTCATATAAATATGCAAGCTTGAAGTGATTTTGAGCTCAAATTGCTTACAAATGAAAAAAACCACAATAAAGAACCATATATATATATTGAACAAAATGAGATAAGACAATGGTGAAACATGAGAGTATGAAGTTGGTAACCTTTAGCACCGAAGAATCGACGGAGGAATCGAAGAATGGATGGAGAAAGAGCAAGAACACTGCTTAAATTTGAACTCAAGCTCTCGGGCAGGCTCGGGGAGGAAGAAGACGGCCAGCAGGATTTATAGGGGGGACCTTTAGTCTCGGTTGGTGGATCCAACCAAATCCAACTGGGACTAAATGTCACTTTCTAGTCCCGAGCCACGCCACTAGCCGGGACAAGAGCTTTACTTCCGGTTGGAGTCACCAACCAGGAGTAAAGGTCGACCTTTAGTCCTGGTTGGTGGCTCCAACCGGGACTAAAGGTCCCCTACCACAACGGCCTGGCGGAGGAGCCGTTGGGCAGAAACCTTTAATCCCAGTTGGAGCCACCAACTGGGACTAAAGGTCTCTCTAGTTGCAGGAGCAATATTTCCCGGGACAAGAGTCTGGTTTGAGCCTTGGATCAAAGGTCTGTTCTCTACTAGTGATTCATGATTCCAATCTACCGAGTCACACTCCTCAATGAAAGTGACACATGTACAAGGCTAGCTAATCATGACTAGTCACGAATAATTGAACGACTTAATAACACTACTACCAACAATTGTTTTCTAGTAGTAAGCTGCATATTAGCCTTGCTAAGTGCCAATAAAGGCTCATTCTTCAGAAACTGCACTGAGAAAATAGCCGCATATATATTTATAGAAGCTTCAAAAATTTATTTGATTTTTTTATTATAATCCTTCGTGCTACATGAAAAGAAATATTATAGGGTAAAATACATTTCATCGATTGTAATTTGTAAAGTTGTTTTGGCTGGCCTCTCCAGCTCTGACCTCCGTCCCCTCAACTCTCGGCGCCACCATCAAGTCACGTGGTAGAAGTCAGATATTATACCTGAAAAGGTCGAGATTGACATGCACAGGGAACTATCCAACATTAGAGCAGCTGATGATGTCCTCGTGAATCCCATAGCTTTGAGAATCTGTGATTACATTAAAAACCAACTTCACAAACATCAAAAGATGAAAAACTTAACAACCTCATTCAATACAGAATTGTAATAAATTAAAAATTATTTGGACTACTGACTTTTATGAGCAAATTAATACTCATTAAGCTAATTACTATAAATTAGGTTTCTCGATCGTTTCTGGACATTCAACAGACCATGGTATTGTAAGCAAATTCAAGATTTAACTACGATATTGTGTATGGTAAAAAAAAGATAGTGGACCAACCATGAAGTTTCTGATATACTACATTTAATTTCCTGCTAATTTTTCTTTGTTCGTCGGCACATGCATCAACTGCATATGCTTGAAGAGCCTCAATTTTTTCCCTGACTTTTTCTTGAACCAACCATGAAGTTTTAGGAGGCTTGGACTCCATAGGCAATGCTTTGGCAGACTTGAGTAAGTGAACAAATTCTTCAAGTTCCTTCCTCTTTAATTAGCAAGCTTCCGTCGTAGGAGTTCCTCTACCTACTATCAGATATAAAAGAAAATATAGACCAATGCAACGATAAAACAATATTGGACTACAGAAATCTGCATTCATTAAATATACACAAGTCAAAAAAATGCAACAATGCAATACGAGTAATTTAAGGAAATCTGCATTCATTTAATATACATAAGTCATTGAATATACATGCCAGATTACAATATTGGACGTTACGTGGTAGATAGTAACACTCAATTGTGAAGTCAGATGAATAATAAGATTAAAACAAATATATGGCCCCGAATTATGTTCTTCCAGGAAAAATTAAAGTTAGTATAGAATTGACTGCACTACAGGAGCCATGCCTATTCATCAGACAAAGGAACACGAACAGGGAAAGAGAGTCCCTTGTCGTCGCGGGCGGCTTCACTGGCGCCTAGCCGCGGCGACAAGCAGCCAGTGTGTGCGTGCGCATAGCCGCGGCGCGGGGCTTCACTGGCACCGTGGCCCTTGTCGTCGTGGGCGTGGTGGCCATGGACGTCGACATGGTCGAGGAACCCGTACCCTAACGATTGACTTGTGCCTGCAATCACGGAGATGAGAGGGTGATTTCACCCTCAGATGGAGAGATCCGGCAGCCGGCGAAGGGCTCGACGAAAACCTAGCTAGCGAAGGGACAGACGAAGACCCGTGCACCAGGTGCGGGCGGCGGGCGTAATGCGGATAGGGCGACGGCGAGATTTATGGAGATGGTAACCGCGGGTAAGCAATGACCGGACAACAGTGGGTACATTTGTGCGCGGGTAAAGAAATTTGCCGGTGAAAAAAAAACGCCGGAGGAGGATGATCGCCAATGATTTATATGGCAGGAACGCGCAAACATGTCTTACAGCCGTAAGATCGTAGAGGCAACCTGATTAAGGTACATCATCGGATTTAAAGATGTTTAGTCATCCGATGGTTTAGATATAGGGTAGGTAGAAAACTTTTGGTGAAACATATTTTTCAATTCATTCGCTCTTTTATAGTAGAAGATAGATAGATTAGGTTTTGTTCAAATTATATATGGTGAGTTCTCGTTCAAAATTATATATATATGATCAGTTAATGTATTTATTCCATTCCAATATATTGCGAAATAAAACATCGATTTGATCAAATAATAATTAGTCAATTCCAATTTCCAAGATATATATATATATATTGTGGAAGAAAACGTCGATTAAATCAATTTGGACGACGACCATTTCAAATTATCAATGAACAAAGTGTTGCATGTACTCCAACTGGTATAACTTAATCGATACACAAGGTCAAGATACTGTAGAATACCCACACAGAATAACACTGGATCCAAGAAGAGCGAAAGTCGCTAATTACTGCTGGATAACATGAATTACCAGTTCTGTATAGTACTATATAATGAACAAAACCTTACCTAACAAGCAGCCAGTGTGTGCGTGCATGTCGACCACAGCTTATTACACCAATAACAAAGTGACCACATGCATGTTAGCTGCAATAAACAGCTAGCTTGTACCTGTGGGAAGCAAAGCACATTCTTGTACCTTGGTTTACTCGTCCATTTTCAGATAGTGCTCAGTGTACACATGTTCTTGAATGCTTTCGTCTATACACTTGGCAAAAATATTGCTTGGATATATACAACCCGGCCCAAAAAGCGCTTGATCCAATGAAAGCATTTTTTTAAACAAGTCTTGCTTGTTGGACTAACTACTAGTACTGTTCCTCAAAGTAAGGAGGCGTTTGGATGGACTAAACTAAACTTTAGTCCATGTTTTGGATGTCAAATAGAAAACCTAAACATGAACTAATCATGGTTTTAAAAAATTAATAGAGACCAAATGATGAGTAGAACTCGTTAGAAAAAAAAAAGAAAATTTTAATCAGTCCATGTTAAGCTTATTGTCTAACGACGGACTAAAAACTTTAGTCTGGTGAGTCCTAAAACCAGTTGATCGATCGAGTATTGCTTCAAATAGTAAGTCTCTAGCTGCTGCGACATATAATTCTTCAGATCAGTCGCCAACAGCAGTTTTTCACTTCATGTCGCCAGATCATTCACTACTCATGCCTGTAGGTCTTAAACTTCATGAACCAATATTATGTGGAATAATCCACACCTAAATATTCATTCAACAAAAGCTAAAAACACCACATAATCCCTACACCTACTGACCTACATTACATGATTAACAGTTTCACCACGACAACCATCACACAAGAATGCATGGTTACACGCTACAAAGCACATAATTAACCTTACTCCCTTGACCTTCACATACACAGGACAGTCAGTCCTCACGGATGGCCACCACTGCTTCCGGTGCCGCCACCGCCGCCGCCTCCATAACCTCCCTGGCCAGAGCCAGCTCCACTCCCTCCACCGGTCCCTGTTCCACCGCTTGCATCTCCAGAGCCATGGGCGCTACCTACAGCACTGCCGGCACGTCCAACGCCAGTGCCGCTGCCGGAACCGCCAACGCCCACGTCTGCGTCACCGCCATGGGTGACGGTCACGCCGTCGGGGCCGAAGTGGATTCCGACGCCTTCTCCACCGCCAGCGCCGACACTCGCGCTGCCGTTGCCGGTACTGACGGCGCCGCCTCCGGCGACACCGATCGCCACGTCCACTCCACCCTTGCCGATGCTGATGTCGACCCCAAGACCAGCTCCGCCGCCCGCGCTCGAGCCGCCGGAGCTGTTTGTGCCGATGCCGCCGCCGACACCGCCGCCGAATCCGATGTTGGTGTCCGTTCCGTTGTGTGAGATGGTCCAGCCGAACCCGTGGCCGCTCCCTGAGCCATGGCTGCTGCTAGACTTCTTCCATGGTAACAGTGGCCAGGAGAGCTTGCTGCTGCCATTGTTGATCATGGCGCTAGAGCTTGTGCTGCCATACTTGCGAGGGAAATGTCTTGCGCTGGCAGAGAGAGGGAGATGAGTAGTAGACAAGCATACAAGTGCGAGGAAGAGGAAGGAACTGGCACTGCCGGTAGTGGAGACATCCATTTGTTTCTCACTTTCTTGTGTTGTTATGAAGGGTCTGAATGAACACGTACGCTACTGGTGTTTATGTAGTGGGTTGGTCACAATAGAATACTCCTACATTGGTTGTTAGGCCCAAATCTAGAGGCAAGATAAGGTAGCTACTAGCTTTCTGGATCAGCTTGCTTGTGGAGGATGCATGAACCCTAATTATACGGCCTGTTTACATAGCGTACGTTGACCACTCATTTATGTGTTGTTAGTGAAATGTGGACGGATTTAAGTTCAGCGCATGGTCATTTCAGAGAATAAATAACTCTTAGATTAGTATAGATTAATTAGTTTTAGTTTGATCTCCATACCAAATAGCTATAATATAGCTCCTCTGTGGATGGCATGTTCATACTCCAAAATTAAGAGGATCAATTGACGACCTCCCCTTTCCATAATGGGAAGTTGGTCCATGTGAGCAAAGGAATGTCTTTAATCTTATTGACAACCTCTGAGAGACTTACAACTAACTCAAAATAAAAGATGAAATAATATAAGTAAGGATAGTATGTGAAAAATTATGTCCTGCATGAATTTAACCCTAAGTTGGTCTTATTGAGAACAAACAAGCTAATGACAGTTCACTACGCTAGATTTGCACATCACTGCCGGTATCATCACTGCCGGATTTGTGAGAACCGGCAGTGATGTACCTTCATTGCCAGTTATGAGCTTGAAAATGAAAAAAATGATTGGGGCTGAGCTAAAACCGGCAGTGAAGGACCACATCACTGCCGGTTTGTGGCTTGAAAACGGCAGTGTTTCGGCGGGCACTCATCACTGCCGGTTTAAGCCAAGAGCCGACAGTGATTGGGCTCTATCACTGTCGGTTCTAGCCAAGAACCGACGGTGATAAACCTACAACATAAAAAGGCTGCAGCCGTCCTCTCCTTCCTCCTCTCTTCCATCCCGAGAACAGAGGCATGCATAAGGATTACTAACAGGGACAGTGGTCGTTCAGTAGGTTACATCTATGGTCGACCATTCTTTCGGTATTGTGAGGTACCAGAGAGTGCACTCATATGGGCATTGGACTTCACCGATACAAGCGGATACATAATACGTGACATCAATTACCATATATGGCTATAGAGGCATGTTAGTGTGCATGGCCCGATCGATCCCGGCAGTGATTCCGATATTAATTAATGTTTATTTAGCTAGGTTTTTAAGGTCGTAGTTTAATTGGGTTCTAATTTTAATATGTACGGCTTTTTGTGTTTAATTATTGTCATGCATATAATTCGTGTAACATTTGTTGGGCAATTAGAAATATACATTCTGGTGTCGTATTGGTCTCAAAATTATTCTCAGGCTTGCACGTGCCACGTGTGAAGGAAACACCAAGTTTGGGATTTTCCGGAGATGGTTTGCTACTTTCTAAGGTTTAATTGAATTTCCGACACCTATTAATTATAGGTTGAACCGAGTCTACCCACGAAAAGATTCGGAGTGGTGCCAAATTTTTACACAGGCTCTAATGTGCCCTAGGGATAAGAATTTTGTGGAGGTGGATGAAAAGAATCTATTGGGTCCAAGATGAAATTCACCCTCTTTTGTCTCATTTGGCACAGAGAAAAATATAATAAATAAAAAAATAATTAGAAAAACCTAAGATCATGTGTGGGGTCTTAATTTGGGTGTACATGCTTGCCAAAAAATTTTCAAGCCATTTTGACAAAGGCGGAGTATACATCCTTCACAGAGGTACATATGCCCTTTCATCGAACTATGACTATACACATAGGTTATGAAGGTTTCTGTGGTTCATAGGCATTCCGGTGTCGTATTGGTCTTAAATTTTTTTTAGGCTTGCACGTGCCACATGTGAAGGAAACACCAAGTTTGGGTATTTTCGGAGATGGTTTGCTACTTTCTGAGGTTTAATTGAATTTCCGCATGACGAGACCGTTTAATTATAGGTTGAACTGAGTCTACCCACGAAAAGATCTGGAACGATGCCAAACTTTTACATAGGCTCTAATGTGCCCTAGGGATAAGAATTTTGTGGAGGTGGATGAAAAAATCTATTAGGTCCAAGATGAAATTCACCATCTTTTGTCTCATTCAGCACACAGAAAAATATAATTAATAAAAAAATGATTAGAAAAACCTAAGATTCGGTGTGGGATCTTAATTTGGGTGTACAAGCTTGCCAAAAAAAATTCAAGCCATTTCGACATAGGAATACATATACTTCTATTTATTCAGTATATAAAAGAAATTTTTTAATATATATAAACATCACTGTCGGTTTCAAAAAACCGGCAGTGATGAGAAGAAACCGATAGTGATGCTTGTTATCACTGTCGGTTTATTTTGAAAACCGGCAGTGATATATAAAAAATTTAAAAAAAATATGCCAGCCCTCAGGTTTGAGTTCAGGTCTCGGGCTACAGAGTTCAGACACTTAACCGATGCGCTAGTATAGGATGTGTGCCAAGGTTTATTTATTTTATCTTTTTTATCTTTAGACCGCTTAATAAATTATAAAATTAAACCAAAACATTGGGCCGCCCGGGATTCGAACACGGGTATCGGGGGCTAAGTTGCGGGGTCTTAACCGTTGGGCCAGTAGGAGGTATTCGAAAGAAATGGAAAAGATAAGTTACTTATGCTGTAACCGCTACACGGCAATCACTGCCGGTTTAAAGAATGGCCCGGCAGTGATATACCCCCATCACTGTCGATTTAGACTTACAACCGGCAGTGATGTACCCCTATCACTGTCGGTTTATAATTAGAACTGGCAGTGATGAGCTCTGGTATAAAAGCCCGGCGCAGGTTGAAATTATCTAAATTCATTTCAACCCCGCGCCAACCGTTCCCAGCCCCGTGCTCCTCTTCTTCGACGCCGACGCCCATGCACCGCCCCACGCCGGAGCACCCGTCCACCGCCCCCCGCGCCGCCGTTCCCAGCCCCGCGCTCCTCTTCTTCGACGTTGACGCCCGTGCACCGCCCCACGTTGGAGCACCCATCCATCGCCCCCCGCGCCGCCGTTCCCAGCCCCGAGCTCCTCTTCTTTGAAGCCGACGCCCGTGCACCGCCCCACGCCGGAGCACCACCGAGGCCTTCAGGAGCGCGCGGACAGCTGCTTTCCCACCCCCATGGTGAGTGTGTGGCTCACTGCCCGCTAAGTGTTTGATGAAATGAAATGCCCCACGGTTGTTGTCTTCCCAATAGCAGTCGATTCCTATTCGATTGAGTTACATGCTGTTACTCCTTGGTTTAGCTATCCTTATATGTACATGCTGTTACATAAACCAGTTAGTTTTTCCCTGAAGAGATTATGCTACCTACTAATTTGTTGAGGACCTAGTAATCATGGCCCTAAACTGTTTAAGAACCATTGGTGTTATTTGCATGTTGTCGCAACAAGTTATTCCCTCGAGTCATAGCTAAGTGACCTTTTGCGCTGTGTGCAGTCTAAGTATTTAAACATTGATCATCAACACCTCTTGGCATAGTTAGATTGAATATGTGACAATGATATGAGCATATCTGTCTCAAATAGTAGTTGCATAATGTTATGATATCTCTATACTTTGTAATTATTGCAAGCAATGGAAACTAGCAGTCAAAGGTACACGTTAATGACTGTGGATGTCTTATTGATGACGGTAGGGAGTGTTCTGTTTGTGTAAGAGTTAGATAAGAATTTCTGCTCTTGCTTAAGCAATGATGGATTCTTGTCAAATGTGTACAGATATAGTCGCTATAGATAGAGTGTCAAATGATTTTGATGGAATGTATAGCATGCTTAAAAAAGGCATCTATAGATGTTTGTTCTAGAAAAAAAAGTTAAAAACAACTTTTAAAATTGGCTCGGCAGCAGCAGCAAGTATGATTACTAAACCATATTGATCTCTGAATAATAAAAGTCCAATTATTGAAGTAATTTTTTATCATGTCAAGGATAAAGAACATTAAATAGATTTAGTTTGGCCATATAACTTGAATAATAACTCTTGTTCAGTGAGTTACCATTACCACTTACCACATGCCTAATTTACTTAAATGTATAGGCAACCATGGCATGATATGTAGTGCATGTTGGTCACATGCCCGGGATTTATCGAACCTGAGAAGATTGCTATGCTCAAGTCAATCGCTACCCTGGTAATTTGCACAAAAAATACAACACAGAAGCTGAAGCTTTGAGGGTCTACTATAGTCATCCGGCTTACCTTGCAAACCATGGGCAACTGGCCTACTATTGTCCAATGAATGCACACCATGGCCATCCGCTGGCACTGGAGATCGAAGAGAAGCCACCCGCTAGAGATGTGAAGATTAGGAGAATTGCTCCTTGGTCTTGGAAAGATGCATGTCATGCTTTTATTTATGGCTATGGTCATCGCTTTTCTTATTTGGAAGTTGATGTAGGCTTAGTTTCGTAGAAGAGTAGGTGGACTTTGTTGTATGTGGTCAATCAAACAATGAATTTGTTCTAGGTGAACATATGCTATTATTTGACTTTGTTGTATGTAGACTTATTATTAGACTTTGCATTAAACATATTATATATATGAACATATGCTATTAGTAGTTGTCCGTAGCCAAAACTAACCACGATCGTGTCACAGCCATGACTCATCGTCGCCTGTTACCCCGTCGCCGAAGAACTGATCGGCAACAAGAAGCGACTGATATCGCTGGGACGAGAGAGCCGCATGATCCAACAAACGGTGACGGTGTCAATCAGGTCGGTGAGAACGAGCAGCCATGGACCCCGTCCGGCCTGCTCGATCTGGGTCAAAATGACCAAGATGGCCAGGTAACTTTGGTATCATGTCACTATGTAGCCACACATGCTAATCAATTGAGAGGGTCATAGCTTACTTTGTGTCTCTAGCAGGAGCCTCCGCCGGTCGAGGAGCCAGAGGGTTCGGGTAGCAGGAAGGCCAGATCCAAGCGAGGCGTGTCAAAGATTCCTGTTGGTAAGAATGCACACTAGCACATTACTGAGTTCGATGAATTCGGGGATCCACTCTCACCGCCTGTAGCTTTGACCAAATACAAGACTATCCTCGGGTTACTGGTTAGGGACTTCATCCCGATTAAGTATAGAAAGTGGATTGGGAAAGATGATGACCGTTGGAGGGTTCCTGAAAGCGAGAAGGATTACATATGGAATGTCAAGATCCCAGAGTATTTCACTTTCCCAGCCGAGTATGACAGGGAGTTAGTCAAGAAAAAAGCAAAAGAAATCATGGGGACATGCTTCAAGAATTTCAAGGGGACATTGTACAAGAATTTTGTCCTCCAAAATAAAGAGCCGGATTTTGATGGTGGACAGTTTAGCAAGCAGAAGTACTTCTGGCAGGATTTCAAGGAATACAGGTTATCCGAGGAGTACTTAGAACTGAGCAGGAAGAAGGGGAATTCACAGAAAGCGACGGATCCTCATCATCTCGGCTCTCGTGGCTACGCCAAAAAGATGCCAGAATTTGAAGCAGAACTTCAAAAGATGGATCGCCTTGCTGAGGAAGGCGTTCAGGTTAAGACCGTCGATTGGGAGCCTAGATCGGTATTATACTGTATGGGGAGAAATGTACGGCACGCCGAGGACGGGAGCTTTAGCTCCTCAAATCAACCCATGAGCGAACTCATCTAGAGGATCTCCCAGGTAACTGAGGAGGTGAGGCAAGGGACTCGCACTTCTAATAGGGAGAAAGTCGTGCTCACCCAAGCACTCGGAACCAAGGAGCACCCTGGTCGCACTAGAGGAACCAGTGTTGTTCCTTGGAAACTAGCATTCCCCGAAGAATCTAACACTTACCAGAGCTGCTCGAGGAGTAGAGCGGAACATGAGGCAGAGTATTTGAGGAGACTAAAAGAGATGGAAGACAGAATGGAAGCACGGATTGAGGCGACCGTTGAAGCACGAGTCGAGCAAATTTTGCTGTCCAAGGGATAAGTAGTACCACAAAACCCTACTCCTAGTGCCTTTAGCCCACAGTTTAGGGGTCGCAGCAGCTGCGGATCAACCCCGCTCGACGAAGAAGAGGCGAATTTGCCTCATCTGGTGGACGACATCACTGAACCCGTCAATGTCAGGTTGTACATCCGTCAGGAATGGACAAAGGACAATGTGGCGGTCGGCCAAGCCTGGCCTGTGGGAGACGGGACAATTAATGGCCGCCCAATTCCATTGGGGTACGCTCGTGTCACCATTGATAGAATACTTGATAAGATGTATAACAAGATACCTATTGAGTACCCCGTAGCGGAAGACAGGCCGAAACTTGGTCAAAACAAGGGCTCTCAAGTGGCCTGGCGCAAGCGCTTCATTAAGCTTGACCATCAATTGTCCTCTGATGATGAGGATGACTGCGAGTCTTCGCCCACCCGCGATGATCACTCACCATATCCCAATAGAGATCACTCCCCTCCTCATCCGGAGGCATCATCCCCGAGAAGACAAAGGTCTCCTTCTATTCCTCCTCATCCAACTCCATCTTCATCAGCTCCGAGAAAAGAGACTCCTCCTCCTCCTCCTACTCCTCCATCTTTATTAGCGTCGGGAAAACAGAATTCTCGTCATCATCCTCCTCCTCCACCTCAGCCCAAAATAAGATCAAGGACATCCTCGTAGTCACAGAAAAGGTCCTTGGATTCGGTCGCTAATGCTCCCAAAGTGGACCAACAGAAAAGAAAAAGACCGTTCAGTGGCAGTGTTACCACCTTGATGAAAGAAAAATTTACAGCACACATCTCAAAGGAAGATTGTGTTAGTTTCTTAAATCTCTGTGCCTCACTGCCTTCGTTTTTGTTGAAGTCCGAATTCGAAAGGCAAACACAGAATAAATACGCTACAACAAGAGACGAAGAAATACACAATAAAGATTTAAGGAACATATAGAAGTACGTCGAAGACAACCCAGGATTAACCATGGAAGAGGCCACGACCATCTATTATGATGTACAAGGGACGGCAACACCGGCAATGAAGTATGAAAGGGGCAATCTTTTGGTTTCCGATCATGAGTATAAAAATCTGACAACATATATGCGCCAGTTACATGAATATTACATGGCTCAAGCAACAGAGACGGACGACTTTGGTTTTGAGGTTATTATCCGTTCGCCACATGTTTTCCATTATCCTGAAGAAGAGAAGTTCGATGTCGAGTGGGAGTGCTTGTTCCAGCTATACCAGAAACGCTCTCTCGATGTTCAAATGTTGATGTGTGGACTATGTAAGTACCTACACGCACCATTTTACAATTAACTACTCTCTCGAGACACAAATTGTTAACTTTTAATCACTTCCCATGATTTTATGTAGGTGTATAGCAAAATTTTGCATTCTATAAAGCAAATGGGATTACATAGGCTTCTTGGACCCCATGCGAGTCAATGAGAGGACATGTCTAGGCCTCTATGGATGTGATGTGGAAGACCTGAAACAGAGATTGATTGATGTTTTCGATGAATTCACGATGAAGAAGAAAACCCACATAATTCTAGCTACAACTGCGAGTATGTGTTCTCGGCTTTTAATTTTATGCTTCTTTTTTCGTTAAGATTATTCGATAATTAGGATTATGTGATTGTAGCAACCATTTCATCTTCATTTGTGTTAATCTTGCCAAAAATCTGCTCGAGGTGTGGGACTCGAAGAAAAAACCATTTCATCATCTGGATGCACCGGTGGCAGTGCTGAATTAGTAAGCGATCCTAATAACATATTATTTTCTAATCACACATACTGCTTTCTAATGTTTCTCCTTTTAATGTTGCTCAGTGTCTAAAGAAGACATATCGGTGGGACGCCGGTCCCATTCAAGGTTGTCGAAATGGAGGGGAAGTACCTATCACAGCCGGCGGGAAACAATGAATGCGGGTTTTATGTAATATGGGCAATGCTTCGCTACATCGGCGGGAAGTCAGAAGATGCCGATAAGTTAGTGTGTATAATCCCCATTTTATTTATGTCTGTTAATAATTCAACAACATGATTTACTGTTTCTCTTTGGATATCATCTTTTTTGAACGGCAGCGCAAGAAATATAACCACGAAAGGTTGTTAGACATGGAGATCATCGCACTGCAATCGGAGCTGGCAAAATTCATCTTAGCCGAGGTATTGGAAAAAGATGGAGTATTTTCCATTGCACAATCCGTGAAGTACAAGGACCAGTATTGCCCAGAGCGGCTCCCCAGATTATTGTAAGAAGTCCGAGAAGCATATGTGAAGTCAAGAACATTTCTTTTTTATTTTGAGGGATCGAGATGTGGATAAGAACATTTGAATTGTAATCGTAACATTTGTAATGTTTAATATTGATGGATCTGTCGTCTACATAGCGTATATAAAGCGAAACCCGATTCCACGAAAAAATATAAATAAAAATAAATTATAAAACAATAAATTACGAACGGGCCATCACCGCCGGTTAGCAACAAACCGGCAGTGTTGTCGTAACCATCACTGCCGGTTAGAAACAAACCGACAGTGTTGGCTTGCTCAACACTACCGGCTTGAACCATGAACCGACACTGATAGTTATGACAACACTGCCGGTTTGATCCATGAACCAACACTAATATTTACTACAACACTGCCGGTTTGATTCATGAACCGACATTGTAGGCTTGCTCAACACTGCTGGCTTGAACCAAGAACCGACACTCTTGAAGCAACCGCATTGTCGGTTGGTGCTACAAACCGGCAATGTTGTTCAACTGGACACTGCCGGGTGGAGCCAGGAACCAACACTATTTCCTGTAGATCAGTGTCGGTTTTTAAGGACCGGCAGTGATGTCAACCCCCCATCACTGCCGGTATGCCACTGTCGGTTCAAAATCCGACAGTGATGTCTAGATCTGGGGTGGTGGTTCAAATTGATATCACCATTGGACATAAACAAAAAATAACCAAACAATACTCGTGTGAACACATGCATATAAATTAACGTTGGTCAAATATATATACACCAGCCACAACAAATTCTCTAACTAGAGTTTCTCGTCGGTTCCATTTTGACAAAAGAATCAATTTAAATTTTGTAGTAGAAATAATCATTATGTTGGTAGTAAAACATTATACATAAGACCAACGAAAATTTGTTGTGGAGAAAAGAAGAATAATGAGCGTTCTAGTTCTCCTAGCTAGCAGCAATATCAAATTATTTACGTGTCATATACATATTTAGAAGTCCTAATAATAATTTTCTGACACGAGATAATCATCTGGCACTAACATTTGGAACAGACACATTATGTTCAACGTTGCTGTGAGAATTGCAAAAGCTCTGTTGCAGCATGGACGAGCTAGACAATTGCGAGGCCAAGCAGCAGCGACACCATCATGACCACGGTGGCAAGTACACTGCCGAGACCGGCCGAGGATGACCTCGGCGCTGCGCCGTAGGAGACAACGCCAGGCGTCATGATAACTACCGGCGGTCCGCCCGAGCAGATGGTGATGCCTGACGGCGCACCTGGCGGCGCTGGCCCCGGCGGCGGCAACCTGTTGGTGCACTCGGCGTCGTCGTCCGTGACCCTGACCTCCAGCTTCATCCCGGCGGCGCAGTGCCCCGGCGTGCTGCAGATGAAGTATCGCCTCCTCCTGCTGGCGCCGCCGTCGAGCCGGACGGCGTCGCTGCCGGTCCGGAGCGCGGCGGAGACGGGGCTCGCTGCCGAGCAGGAGCGGTACCCGGCCTGCGTCACCTCCACGACGTCGTGCGCCGACGCGTCGTACTTGAACACCAGCTGGTCGCCCGGGTGGAAGGTGATGGTGGACGCCCAGGCGGTCAGGTTGGTCCGTAGGTCCCATGAACCCCCCGGCTCGCCGACGGTGTAGCTGGCGCCGGACGCCGTTCCGAACGCTGCTGCTGCCGCTGTCATGATGATTGTGATGGCGAGCAGAGACGGCTGTACCCTAACATTTTCCATCATCTTCGACAAGCTAGGAGATGTTAGCTGATGTTGAAGTTGAATGAAGGTGATTAGCTAGCTGAGAGTTGACACTTGAGAGGCGATGGATTAAGGATTTGACGGTGAATATATATATAAAGGTGAGGGTGATCGTCTGATGGAGGAGCTGGTGGAGATAGAGTGTAGCGTGTGAACGTATGACATGGTCTATTAGCTTAGCTTAGCTTAGCTTAATCATCCGCGTTTGCATAATGAAACGTGTGGACGACTTCGATTATTAACTTGGTCAAGTGTAGGCATATAATTAAATTACAGCAGATAGCATCTATGGTGCACTGGATATATAGATTAATTAAAGACAAGACTTGGTCTCATGTGATGAAGATTTGATTTACCATTTGTGGAACTTGTCTTTCAGCTACCACGTTGACGTCGGCGGTGTTCACATTCTGATCCCTTTGACTCAGCTATGTTCACTTGCTCCCACTGTTCTGTTCGTTGACTTGAGTCAATATCTTTTCTCTTTTTTTTGGGTGCGCGCTCTCGTGTGCCTCGTGTTGTGTGGTGGGTGTGTGAGAGGTGCGAGGACGAGTCTTCTTTGCAGTAGCGTAGGGTACTAGGGTGCAAAAATTAGCCCCACCGTATATTATACCTACAATGATCTAACCGTATTCAGCAGCTGCGGTTGATGTGCAAACGGACTTGCTAGCGCTTAGACGTCAGTCCGGGCGTCCCGAAGCTGCCGCGCGGAGGGATCAAAAGAGCGCATACCACGTCGGGCTCGCGAGAGAAGCGCACCAGCAATGGACCTGTGCCGCCCTGGACGTCACCCATGCCGCCCATGCCGCCCCAAACGTCGTCCGCGCCGTCAGCCGCTTCCCACACGCATCTCATGTGCAACACCCGATCTACTTTTGAAACATCCAGATGTAACAATTGCAACATACGAAAGAAGACAAATGAGACACTTAAAACAAGCATCTGAAACACTTGCGAAAACGTCTAAAAACATTTGAAAACCATTGCAAACATATGCAACATCCAGATAAAACACTCGTAAACATATGCAACATCCAGATGAAATAAACATACATATGAAACTCCTGAAAACACTTGAAACATATACTTGCACCTTGCATGTATATGCAATATCCATATTTATTTTTGCAACATCTAGATAAAACACTTGCAATATTCATCTGGAACAGATGAAACATTTGGAACATGCACTTGAAACATACGTGTATAGCCATTACAACATGTGCAACATCCCGATCTATTTTTGCAACATCGATATACAACACTTGCAACATACTCTGAAACATGTGAAACACTTGAAACATACTATTGCAACATGCGCCTTCAGTGTAGCATCTCCTTGCTGCTTGGACGAATGGAGGCTCGTCGACGTGGAGCTCGATGCCACAGAGTGGCGTGGAGGTCGCCAGTGCGAAGCTCATCAACGGCACAGATCTCGGCAGGGGCAGGCGGATGGAGTGCGACCGCGACAGGAGGTGTGAGTCCGGGTGGAGGCAAGCGGCGTGGGCGGGCGGCGGGGACGTGGGCAGGGCCGCGAGGCGCGAGTAGGAGAGGTGCGGCCGAGGGCGGGGTCCATCCCGAAGCAGAGGCGCGTAGCGCGCTGAGCGAGCAGACGACGCGGGCGGGGGCGGCACGTGCGAGGCGCAAAGCGAGCGCACGACTTATATGGGGCCCGTCAAGACGAACGGACGACCTATAAGCAACATTACCGATGTGCAAAAGTCGTAGCCAATATAAATGATGGGTTGTCAAACCATTTTCTTGGGTCATCACAAACACACAAGTCAAATTCGGCGCCCATCAAAAATTAAAATCATCATCCCCGTTGCGAACTATAGGGATGCTTTTTTCCTTCTAAAATGAAGTCGGGAGGTTAACTACTAGTCGCTCTGTCTCAAATTAAGCTAGCTTGTACAGTTGTCTTAAGTCAAACTATTTCAAGATTTATGAAATTTCTAGACAAAACACTAATATTTTTTACACCAAATTAGTATCAATAAATACATCATAAAACATATCTTTATAATGTGCTTATTTGGTGTCATAGACGTTGTTATTCTTTCTATTTATTTTGAGATGGTTATAGTAGTATATTTATTAAGGCTTTATTTAGCACGGCTTAAAACAGCTCTAGCTCCTTGCTACATGGAGAAGCCGGAGCGCATGACTTCACCGATTCCTAGTTTATTTTGGGAGAAGAGATAAAAATAGCTCCTTGCTAAAGTGCATGGAAAAGCTGGAGCTAGATCCGTCTAGAGCTCCACCAAACGGGACCTAAGATAGAGCCATGAGAAGTTCTCTGTGTGTGACCGCCATATAGGGCTATTTGAGATTAAAAATGTCAAACTTATAAATTTTTACTAAGGATCATTCTAATTAAATGTATTCTTAGCAGATAGAAGTATTATCATTGGATATTGTCATTAAAACCTAGTAGTGGTAGATAAAAAATTGTATGCTAAGCTAGTACTCTCTCCGTTCCATATTACAAGCTGTTTTTGAATTTTTTTTAAGTACATAGTTTTTGTTATGCACCTGGATATATATATATATACTATATCTAGATATATAGGAAAGTCTATATATCTATAAAACCAAAATAAACCGAACGGAGGAAATGCTTTATGTTTTTTTTTGGAAGAAACTTCCTCATTTCAGCGAAACATTTTGTATAGCCAAAATTAAAATGTTATATGCACGCTGGGTAAACAAAGGGAGGTGTTTTTGAATAAATCCAATGTATATATATGAGATCATGATCTCTAAATAAGTACATATCATACGACCACAACATAAACAAAACGTAGAATCACGTGTCACATACAAAAAAAAAAGATAATGGAAGCTAGAGCCTTGACTACTTTCAGCAGTATGCCATGAGACTAGCCACGACAGCGGACAAGACGAGCCCCACGAGAGACCCATCAACACCAGCCGACGCCGGGGAGCTCACCGGAGGCATCGCCGCCGCGGGTGCCCCGGCAGCGCTCATGGGCGGCAGCGCAGCACGAGGGGCGGCGCCCGTCGCCACTGGCGGCGATGGAGCTGCAGCAGCGCCGGGGGCGCCTGCCTGGACTCTGACGGCGAACTTCATGCCATTGTCGCAGTGTCCGGGCACGCCGCAGATGAAGTATCGCGTGACGCCGCCGGCGGGGAGCGGGACGACGTCGTCGCCCGTGCTGAAGGCGTTGAGGGGGCTGGCGCTGGAGCAGGCGTCGTGGTCCGCCCTGCTCACCTCCAGCACGTTGTGCGCCGCGCGCGGGTACTTGAACACCAGCTGGTCGCCGGCGCGGAAGGTGACGCCGGACGCCCAGAGGGTATAGTTGGTCCGGAGGTCCCACGACCCGGCCGGCGCGCCGACTGTGTAGCTGGCGCCGTGCGCCGTCCCAAGCGCCGCCGCTGCCGCTGCTAGGGCCGCCGCGACAACGAGGAGAGCTCTAGTGCGTGCCATGGTGGTGACGACGATCGCGTGCCGTGGATCGGACTGCATGGGTGGCTGACGAGTGATCGATTGGAGAAGTAGCTGGTCAGTCGATGGAGAAACTTGGGTTTGGATGGTGTTTGGCTATGATGCAAAGATCCTCTTGCAAGCACGTATATATATAATATATATATAGATACATGCATATGCTGATGGTGCTTGGTCAAGTGTTGGACTCGCTCGCCTTCAAACACAGCTAGCTAGCCAAGAAGCTAACAACCCATGAAAGGCCAAAGATGTTGGACTCGCTCGTCACGCGTGTCCATCATATACTGTAAAATAATATATTATTGGTATTATGCATGCTTGAGGTGATCCATGAAATGTGTCCTATCTTAACAGACACTCATATCTACACCCTTCTCCTGCTACGCCGCCGCGGCCAGAGAAGATGGGTCGCGTGATCCGCGTGCAACGTATGTTAGGGCGTGTGGTCCATGTTTAAGTCCTACACGTCTACCACGGCAAGGTCCTCGCCTGGCTCAACTCCCTCTACTTTGGTGATGCAACTGGTAACTACTCAAGGGCGTTGTCACCAACGTCATCTATGACCCCGCTCGCCAAGACCACCTTCCGCCACCTCGTCATGTAGGTTTTTTGTTACATGTGATTCAATTTTACAATATTGTCCAAGAAATATGACACTGCACTTGACGCCACGTCATGGGTGGAGAGCAACACCACAAAAGCTCTACATCTGCCTGCAGTAAAATGGGCCTGAGCTCGCCAGCTCAATTTGCCTAAGTAAAGTGAGGATCCAATCTAGGAAAAAATGCTATGAGAATCAAAGTTGATACTGCAGGATGGCTATTATGGCATGGATAAATTTAACAAAAAATGAGTTGAAACCTTTCACATCGATTGATATAAGGTTGTATATATTGGTGAGATCCAAGGGTTCAAAACAGCCCAAAAGAAAAACTACCTAAAAACAAGGGGGAGGGGAGGTGCGGTGGTGGGCCTTTGCTATAGCTAGAGCTTTTGGCCGGTGAAGTGGGTGCGGACGAACTTGAGAGGACTTGTGGTTTGTCGGGGTCCACATGCATATCCCTCACAATGTCCACGCGCTCGCCATTCACTAACAGGTAGAGGACGGGTGCCTGGCAAAGTGGACTATGGCTTGCAGTGGCAACAGATTTGGCCATGGTGGTGGTGTGTGTGTGTGTGGGGGGGGCGCAAGTAAAGGATAGACAGGGAAGAAGATAAGTTACAGCCAAAAACAGCCGCTGCTACAGTGCTAGCAGAGAGAAATTATAGCTGCTGCTGGAGCTGCAAATAAGCTGCAATCCTTGAGCCGAACAAGCTGAATGATCAAATGGGCCCCACTGTGACTTGTTGTCAACGTTAGCAAAACCACCCATTAAAATATCTAGATACCTAAATGTGAATGGTTTCAATAGTTGTTGGATGGACAAAGATTCACGGTTTTCAAAAATTCTGGGTAAAACCAAACTCTGACGGTAGTTGAATGCCACAAAATGGGTCTCTCCCTTCCAAATTTGGGTACAGTAAAATGAAAACAGATTGTTGCATTCTTTTACAAACAAGCTGAGATGGACAAAATAGGTGCAATTTGGAGAGATCAATGCCATTTGTATGACTACTGAACATGCACGTGCGGCACACATGTGTCTATCCCCATGCATTGGACCCTCTCTAGCACTGATCAGAATCTTCGCATTTTTCTTAAGCTCACTGCCCCAGTTTTCGATATCACTGCCGGTTCAAAATCCCCCTTCACTGCGCCGGATTTGGCATATCGGCAGTGATCCTCGCTGGCTACTGCTGTCGGTACTTCACCCGGCAGTGATAAGGTTTAGAAAAACACAAAAAAAAGCAATCCATCAAGCATGCTGGCTGGAGCTTGCTCGCTGCCGCCGCCATGCTCGCTGGCTACCGCCGCCACTACATCGAGCATTTCATCCAAGAAAAAAAAATCCATACATCACAGATAAAGGACGGATTCAACACATCAGAAAAACTCATCCACAAATCAATTCGTGCATCGTAGACAAAGGAGAAGGGTTCAACACATCACAAATCAACCCATCCACAAATCGATTCGTACATCACAGACAAAGGAGCAGGGTTGAACACAAAAAAAACTCATCTACACCGGCGGAGACACAGGAGCACCAAAAAGGGAGATTGCTGAGGAGACACAGTGCGGCTGCCTCCTCCTTCGGCGGGCGAGCACGGCTGCCTCCTCCTCCTTCGGTGGGCGCGCCCCTCCTCCCCTCCGGCGCGACGGCCCTCTCCCCTCCCTCTCTCCCTCAGGCGATGCGGGCGAGGAGGCCGGATCCGGCGGTGGGGAAGCCGGATCCGGTGGCGGGGAGGACGGATCCGGTGGCGGGGAAGCCGGATCCGGTGGCGGGCAACACGGGCGGCGTAGGCGAGCGGTGGCGGTGGCCCTCTCCCCACGGCGGCGCTCCTCCCCTTCAACTCCGGCAGCGGCGTGGAGGCCGGATCCGGCCTCCCTACGGCGGCGCTCCTCTCCCTCCAACTCCGGTAGCGGCGTGGAGGCCGGATCCGGTGACGTGGAGGTCAGATCCGGCCTCCCCACGGCAGCACGTCACCGCGCTGGGTTGGCCTCGTGCCCGCACGTCACTGCCGAGGCCTCCATGGGTCCGCACCGCATGCTCGAGCACCTCCGACGGAGATGGCCGAGCGTCCTCCATCTTCACTCAAACGGCGCCGCCGCGGAGGTGATGGGGAAGAGCGGGAGCAGGCGTGGGGGCTTGGCGTCGCTCCTCGGGGACAGGTGGAGGAAGAAGCTCCTCTCCGGCGTGGCTCTCCTCGGCGGAGTGGAGGCGGGTGTGGTGTGGTGTGGAGGCGTGGGGAGTTCTGGGGAGGAGGAGATGGGAGGCGTGCGGAGTTCTGGGGAGGAGGAGATGGAGCTCGTGCGGAGTTGGGAGTTGGGAGGCGTGCGGAGTTTACTAGAGTTGATAAAATTTTCGGGTCCAGAGTATTTATCGGTGCCGGTTTTGGTAATGGAACCGACAGTAAATAGACATCACTGCCGGTTTATATTAACAACCGATAGTGATGTGGTCCTTCAATGTCGGTTTTAGTCCAAACTCAGTTATTTTCTTGTTTTTAAGCTCAGAAGAGTACATCACTGCCGGTTCTCACGAATCCGACAGTGATGAGACCGGCAGTGATGTCTAAATTTGTAGTAGTGGCTGTGGATTCCCAGGTTGGCTTGTGTCCGACAAATCCTGGCTTCTTATGGAGTCTATGCTCAAGGGCCTCCAGCTAGTCCGAGTCAGGAGCTTTTAGCAACAGTCTCCTTAGCTCCTCTTATCACCACCTTCACGTCGATCAAGCTTGATTCCTGGAAACATAAAGCACTACGCATCTTCCATAAACTCCAAAGAATATGTATAGAATATATGTTGTTAAGAGCTTTTTTTTTCTTAGCAGGTAAAGGTTCGCATAAATCAATTCCAATTTTGTGCCCTAGGAACTCCGGAATGATTTCACACATTCTAAGCCAGACAACAAGAGAAGAATAAATGATGCACAATCTTATGTTCACAACAAAACAAACAAGTACTATCTTCCGCACGTCTCCTTGTACTCAAATTATCCCTTGTCAGAAAGTTGTTATACACCAGGGTAATTTGAACTCTATGGGCTTGTTTGGCTGCACACAAATCCACCCCAATCCACGTGGTTTGAGAGGGATTGAGGTGGAATTGGATTGGGGTTGATTTGTGTGCAGCCAAACAAAGCCTATGGGGGATCTTAATGTCCCAAGTCGCTGGAGTATACACTGGGGTAAAACCTCTCAAACTCACCACCACATACCGAGACTGAACCAAGTACTTGCCTTTGGATTCATGATTCCAAACTACCGAGTCACACTCCTCAATGAAAGTGACACATGTACAAGGCTGGCTAATCATGACTAGTCACGATTAATTGAACGACTTAATAACACTACTACCAACAATTGTTTTCTAGTAGTAAGCTGCATATTAGCCTTGCTAAGTGCCAATAAAGGCTCATTCTTCAGAAACTGCAATGAGAAAATAGCCGCATATATATTTTTATAGAAGCTTCAAAAATTTATTTGATTTTTTTATTATAATCCTTCGTGCTACATGAAAAGAAATATTATAGGGTAAAATACATTTCATCGATTGTAATTTGTAAAGTTGTTTTGGCTGGCCTCTCCAGCTCTGACCTCCGTCCCCTCTCCTCTCGGCGCCACCATCAAGTCACGTGGTAGAAGTCAGATATTATACCTGAAAAGGTCGAGATTGACATGCACAGGGAACTATCCAACATTAGAGCAGCTGATGATGTCCTCGTGAATCCCATAGCTTTGAGAATCTGTGATTACATTAAAAACCAACTTCACAAACATCAAAAGATGAAAAACTTAACAACCTCATTCAATACAGAATTGTAATAAATTAAAAATTATTTGGACTACTGACTTTTATGAGCAAATTAATACTCATTAAGCTAATTACTATAAATTAGGTTTCTCGATCGTTTCTGGACATTCAACAGACCATGGTATTGTAAGCAAATTCAAGATTTAACTACGATATTGTGTATGGTAAAAAAAAAGATAGTGGACCAACCATGAAGTTTCTGATATACTACATTTAATTTCCTGCTAATTTTTCTTTGTTCGTCGGCACATGCTTCAACTGCATATGCTTGAAGAGCCTCAATTTTTTCCCTGACTTTTTCTTGAACCAACCATGAAGTTTTAGGAGGCTTGGACTCCATAGGCAATGCTTTGGCAGACTTGAGTAAGTGAACAAATTCTTCAAGTTCCTTCCTCTTTAATTAGCAAGCTTCCGTCGTAGGAGTTCCTCTACCTACTATCAGATATAAAAGAAAATATAGACCAATGCAACGATGCAACAATATTGGACTACAGAAATCTGCATTCATTAAATATACACAAGTCAAAAAAAATGCAACAATGCAATACGAGTAATTTAAGGAAATCTGCATTCATTAAATATACATAAGTCATTAAATATACATGCCAGATTACAATATTGGACGTTACGTGGTAGATAGTAATTAACACTCAATTGTGAAGTCAGATGAATAATAAGATTAAAACAAATATATGGCCCCGAATTATGTTCTTCCAGGAAAAATTAAAGTTAGTATAGAATTGACTGCATGAGCTATGCCTATTCATCAGACAAAGGAACACGAACAGGGAAAGAGAGTCCCTTGTCGTCGCGGGCGGCTTCACTGGCGCCTAGCCGCGGCGACAAGCAGCCAGTGTGTGCATAGCCGCGGCGCGGGGCTTCAGTGGCGCCGTGGCCCTTGTCGTCGTGGGCGTGGTGGCCATGGACGTCGACATGGTCGAGGAACCCATACCCTAACGATTGACTTGTGCCTGCAATCACGGAGATGAGAGGGTGATTTCACCCTCAGATGGAGAGATCCGGCAGCCGGCGAAGGGCTTGACGAAAACCTAGCTAGCGAAGGGACAGACGAAGACCCGGGCGTAATGCGGATAGGGCGACGGCGAGATTTATGGAGATGGGAACCGCGGGTAAGCAATGACCGGACAACAGTGGGTACATTTGCGCGCGGGTAAAGAAATTTGGCGGTGAAAAAAAACGCCGGAGGAGGATGATCGCCAATGATTTATATGGCAGGAACGCGCAAACATGTCTTACGGATGCGTAAGATCGTAGAGGCAACCTGATTAAGGTACATCATCGGATTTAAAGATGTTTAGTCATCCGATGGTTTAGATATAGGGTAGGTAGAAAACTTTTGGTGAAACATATTTTTCAATTCATTCGCTCTTTTATAGTAGAAGATAGATAGATTAGGTTTTGTTCAAATTATATATGGTGAGTTCTCGTTCAAAATTATATATATATGATCAGTTAATGTATTTATTCCATTCCAATATATTGCGAAATAAAACATCGATTTGATCAAATAATAATTAGTCAATTCCAATTTCCAAGATATATATATATTGTGGAAGAAAACGTCGATTAAATCAATTTGGACGACGACCATTTCAAATTATCAATGAACAAAGTGTTGCATGTACTCCAACTGGTATAACTTAATCGATACACGAGGTCAAGATACTGTAGAATACCCACACAGAATAACACAGGATCCAAGAAGAGTGAAAGTCGCTAATTACTGCTGGATCACATGAATTACCAGTTCTGTATAGTACTATATAATGAACAAAACCTTACCTAACAAGCAGCCAGTGTGTGCGTGCATGTCCACCACCGCTTATTACACCAATAACAAAGTGACCACATGCATGTTAGCTGCAATAAACAGCTAGCTTGTACCTGTGGGAAGCAAAGCACATTCTTGTACCTTGGTTTACTCGTCCATTTTCAGATAGTGCTCAGTGTACACATGTTCTTGAATGCTTTCGTCTATACACTTGGCAAAAATATTGCTTGGATATATACAACCCGGCCCCAAAAGCGCTTGATCCAATGAAAGCATTTTTTTAAACAAGTCTTGCTTGTTGGACTAACTACTAGTACTGTTCCTCAAAGTAAGGAGGCGTTTGGATGGACTAAACTAAACTTTAGTCCATGTTTTGGATGTCAAATAGAAAACCTAAACATGAACTAATCATGGTTTTAAAAAATTAATAGAGACCAAATGATGAGTAGAACTCGTTAGAAAAAAAAGAAATTTTTAATCAATCCATGCTAAGCTTATTGTCTAACGACGGACTAAAAACTTTAGTCTGCATGGTGAGTCCTAAAACCAGTTGATCGATCGAGTATTGCTTCAATAGTAAATCTCTAGCTGCTGCGACATATAATTCTTCAGATCAGTCGCCAGCAGCAGTTTTCACTTCATGTCGCCAGATCATTCACTACTCATGCATCTAGGTCTCACTACCCCAGATCTGGACACCACTGCCAGTTTAAAAACTCACTTCACTGTCGGATTTTGAACCGACAGTGGCATACCGACAGTGATAGGAGGTTGACATCACTACCGGTCCTTAAAAACCGACACTGATCTATAGGAAACATTGTCGGTTCCTGGCTTCACCCGGCAGTGTCTAGTTGAACAACACTGCCGGTTTATAGTGCCAACCGATAGTGACGGTTGCTTCAAGAGTGTCGGTTCTTGGCTCAAGCCAGCAATGTTGAGCAAGCCTACACTGTGGGTTCATAGATCAAACCGGCAGTGTTGTAGTAAATATCAGTGTCGGTTCATGGATCAAACCGGCAGTGTTGTCGTAACTATCAGTGTCGGTTCATGGTTCAAGCCGGCAATGTTGAGCAAGCCAACACTCTCGGTTTGTTTCTAACCGGCAGTGATGGTTACGACAACACTGCCGGTTTGTTGCTAACCGGCGGTGATGGTCCGTTCGTATTTTATTGTTTTATAATTTATTTTAATTTATATTTTTTCGTGGAATCGGGTTTCGCTTTATATACGCTACGTAGACGACATGTCCATCAATATTAAACATTACAAATGTTACGATTACAATTCAAATGTTCTTATCCACACCTCGATCCCTCAAAATAAAAAAGAAATGTTCTTGGACTTCACACAAGCTTCTCGGACTTCTTACAATAATCTGGTAAGCCGCTCTGGGCCATACTAGTCCTTGTACTTCGCGGATTGTGCAATGGAAAATACTCTATCTTTTTCCAATACCTCGGCTAAGATGAATTTTGCCAGCTCCGATTGTAGTGCGATGATCTCCATGTCTAACAACCTTTCGTGGTTATATTTCTTGCGCTGTCGTTCAAAAAAGATGATATCCAAAGAGGAACAGTAAATCATTTTGTTGAATTATTAACAGACATAAATAAAATGGGGATTATACACATCAACTTATCGACTTCTTCCGATTTTCCACCGATGTAGCGAAGCATTGCCCACATTACATAAAACCCGCATTCATTGTTTCCCGCCGGCTGTGATAGGTACTTCCCCTCCATTTCGACAACCTTGAATGGGACCGACGTCCCACCGATATGTCTTCTTTGGACACTAAGCAACATTAAAAGGAGAAACAATAGAAAACGGTATGTGTGATTAGAATATAATATGTTATTAGGATCGCTTGCTAATTCAGCACTGCCACCAGTGCATCCAGATGATAAAATGGTTTTTTCTTCGAGTCCCACACCTCGAGCAGATTTTTGTCAAGATTAACATAAATGAAGATGAAATGGTTACTGCAATCACAGAATCCTAATTAACGAATAATCTTAACGAAAAAAGAAGCATAAAATTAAAAGCCGAGAACACATACTCGTAGTTGTAGGCTAGAAGTATGTGAGTTTTCTTCTTCATCGTGAATTCATCAAAAACAACAATCAATCTCTGTTTCAGGTCTTCCACATCACATCCATAGAGGCCTAGACATGTCTTCACATTGACTCGCATGGGGTCCAAGAAGCCTATGTAATCCCATTTGCTTTTTAAAATGCAAAATTTTGCTATACACCTACATAAAATCATGGGAAGTGCTCAAAAGTTAACAATTTGTGTCTCGAGAGAGTAGTTAATTGTAAAATCGTGCGTGTAGGTACTTACATAGCCCACAACGTCAACATTTGAACATCGAGAGAGCGTTTCTGGTATAGCTGGAACAAGCACTCCCACTCGACATCTAACTTCTCTTTAGGATAATGGAAAACATGTAGCGAACGGATAATAACCTTAAAACCAAAGTCATCCGTCTCTATTGCTTGAGCCATGTAATATTCATGTAACTGGCGCATATATGTTGTCAGATTTTTGTACTCATGATCGGGAACCAAAAGATTGCCCCTTTCAGACTTCATTGCCGGTGTTGCCGTCCCTTGTACAACATAATAGATGGTCGCGGCCTCTTCCATGGTTAATCCTGGGTTGTCTTCGATGTACTTCTGTATGTTCCTTAAATCTTTATTGTGTATTTCTTTGTCTTTTGTTGTAGCATATTTAAATCTTTATTGTGTATTTCTTCTGCCGAGCGCCACCTTGTCCTTTGTCCATTCCTGATGGATGTACAACCTGACATTGACGGGTTCAGTGATGTCATCCACCGGATGAGGCACATTCGCCTCTTCTTCGTCGAGCGGGGTCGATTCACAGCTGCTGCGACCCCTAAACTCTGGGCTAAAGGCACTAGGAGTAGGGTTTTGTGGTACTACTGACCCCTTGGACAACAAAATTTGCTCGACTCGCGCTTCAACGGTCGCCTTAATCCGTGCTTCCATTCTGTCTTCCATCTCTTTTAGTCTCCTCAAATACTCTGCCTCATGTTCCGCTCTACCCCTCGAGCGGCTCCGGTAAGTGTTAGATTCTTGGGGGAATGCTAGTTTCCAAGGAACAACACCGGTTCCTCTAGTGCGACTAGGGTGCTCCTTGGTTCCGGGTGCTTGGGTGAGCACGTCTTTCCCCTTATTAGAAGTGCGAGTCCCTTGCCTCACCTCCTCAGTTACCTAGGAGATCCTCTGGATGAGTTCGCTCATGGGTTGATTTGAGGAGCTAAAGCTCCCGTCCTCGGCGTGCCGTACATTTCTCCCCATACAGTATAATACCGATCTGGGCTCCCAATCGGCGGTCTCAACCTGAACGCCTTCTTTAGCAAGGCGATCCATCTTTTGAAGTTCTGCTTCAAATTCTGGCATCTTTTTGGTGTAGCTACGAGAGCCGAGATGATGAGGATTCGTCGCTTTCTATGAATTCTCCTTATTCTTCCTGCTCAGTTCTAAGTACTCCTCAGATAACCTGTATTCCTTAAAATCGTGCCAGAAGTCCTTCTGCTTGCTAAACTGTCCACATCGAAATCGCGCTCTTTATTTTGGAGGACAAAATTCTTATACAATGTCCCCTTGAAATTCTTGAAGCATGTCCCCATGATTTCTTTTGCTTTTTTCTTGACTAACTCCCTATCATACTCGGTTGGGAAACTGAAATACTCTGGGATCTTGACATCCCATATGTAACCCTTCTCGCTTTCGGGAACCCTCCACCGGTCATCATCTTTCCCAATCCACTTCCTGTACTTAATCAGGATGAAGTCCCTAACAAGTAACCCAAGGATAGTCTTGTATTTGGTCAAAGCTATAGGTGGTGAGAGTGGATCCTCGAATTCATCGAACTCAGTAATGTGCCAGTGTGCATTCCTACCAACATGAATCTTTGACACGTCTCGCTTGGATCTGGCCTTCCTGCTACCCGAACCCTCTGGCTCCTCGGTCGGCGGAGGCTCCTGCTAGAGACACCAAGTAAGCTATGATTCTCTCAATTGATTAGCGTGTGTGGCTACATAGTGACATGATACCAAAGTTTCCTGGCCATCTTGGTCATTTTGACTCAGATCGAGCAGGCCAGACGGGGTCCATGGCTGCTCATTCTCACCGACCTGATTGACACCGTCACCGTTTATCGGATCATGCGGCTCTCCCGTCCCAGCGATATCAGCCGCTTCTTGTTGCCGATCAGTTCTTCAGCGACAGGGTAACAGGCGACGATGAGTCATGGCTGTGACATGATCATGGTTAGTTTTGGCCGTGAAAAACCACTAATAGCATATGTTCATATATATATAAGATGTTTAATGCAAAGTCTAATAATAAGTCCACATACAAGAAAGTCAAATAATAGCATATATTCACCTAGAACAAATTCATTGTTTAATTGACCACTTACAACAAAGTCCACCAACTCTTTTACGAAACTAAGCCTACATCAACTTCCAAATAAGAAAAGCGATGACTATAGCCATAAATAAAAGCATGACATCTTTCGAAGACCAAGGAGCAATTCTCCTAATCTTCATATCTCTGGCGGGTGGCTTCTCTTCGATCTCTAGTGCTAGCAGATGGCCATGGTTTGCATTCATTGGACCATAGTAGGCTGGTTGCCCATGGTTTGCAAGGTAGGCCGGATGACTATAGTAGGCCCTCAAAACTTCAGCTTCTGTGTTTTTTTGTGTGCAAATTACCAGGGTAGCGATTGACTTGAGCATAGCAATCTTCCCAGGTTCAATAAATCCCAGGCATGTGACCAACATACACTACATACCATGCCATGGTTACCTATACATTTAAGTAAATTAGACATGTGGTAAGTGGTAATGGTAACTCACTGAACAAGAGTTATTATTCAAGTTATATGGCCAAACTAAATCTATTTAATGTTCTTTATCCTTGACATGATAAAAATTACCTCAATAATTGGACATTTATTTATTATTCAAGATCAATGTGGTTTAGTAATCATACTTTGTCTTTGCTTGAGCCAATTTTAAAAGTTGTTTTTAACTTTTTTCTAGAACAAACATCTATAGATGCCTTTTTAGCAAGCATGCTATACATTCCATCAAAATCAATTGACACTCTACCTATAGCGACTATACTGTACACATTTGACAAGAATCCATCATTGCTTAAGTAAGAGCAGTAAATTCTTATCTAACTCTTACACAAAAGTAACACTCCCTACCGTCACAAATAAGACGCCCACAGTCATTAACGTGTACCTTTGATCGCTAGTTTCCATTGCTCATAATAATTACAAAAGTACAGAGATATCATAACATTATGCAACTACTATTCGAGACAGATATGCTCATATCATTGTCACATATTCATTCTAACTATGTCAAGAGGTGTTGATGATCAATGTTTAAAACCCCGCAACATAGCCCCCGATACCCGTATTTGAATCCCGGGCGGCCCAATTTTTTTGGTTTAATTTTATAATTTATTAAGCGGTCTAAAGGTCAAAAAGAAAAAATAAATAAACCTTGGCACACATCCTATACTAGTGTAGCAGTTAAGTGTCTGAACTCTATAGCCCGAGAACCGAGCTCAAACCCGAGGGCTGGCACAATTTTTTTAAAATTTTTATATATCACTGTCGGTTTTCAAAATAAACCGATAGTGATAACAAGCATCACTGTCGGTTTCTTCTCATCAGTGCCTGTTTTTTGAAACCGACAGTGATGTTTATATATATTAAAAAATTTCTTTTATATACTGAATAAATAGAAGCATATGTATTCCTATGTCGAAATGACTTGAAATTTTTTTGGCAAGCTTGTACACCCAAATTAAGATCCCACACAGGATCTTAGGTTTTTCTAATCATTTTTTTATTAATTATATTTTTCTATATGCTGAATGAGACAAAAGAGGATGAATTTCATCTTGGACCCAATAGATTTTTTCATCCACCTCCACAAAATTCTTATCCCAAGGGCACATTAGAGCCTGTGTAAAAGTCTGGCACTATTCTGGATCTTTTCATGGGTAGACTCAGTTCAACCTATAATTAAACGGTCTCGTCGCGCGGAAATTCAATTAAACCTCAGAAAGTAGCAAACCATCTCCGAAAAATCCCAAACTTGATGTTTCCTTCACACGTGGCACGTCCAAGCCTAATAAAAAGTTTGAGACCAATACAACACCGGAATGCCTATGAACCATTGAAACCTTGATAACTTATGTGTATAGTCATGGTTCGATGAAAAGACATGTACCTCTGTGAAGTATGTATACGCCGCCTATGTCGAAATGGTTTGAAATTTTTTTGGCAAGCTTGTACACCAAAATTAAGACCTCACATAGGATCTTAGGTTTTTCTGAGCAGTTTTTTATTTATTATATTTTTCTCTGTGCCGAATGAGACAGAAGAGGGTGAATTTCATCTTGGACCCAATAGATTTTGTCATCCACCTCCATAAAATTCTTATCCCTAGGGCACATTAGAGCATGTGTAAAAGTTTGGCACCATTCCAGATCATTTCGTGGGTATACTCAGTTCAACCTATAATTAAACGGTCTCGTCGCGCGAAAATTAAATTAAACCTCAGAAAGTAGCAAACCATCTCCGGAAAATCCCAAACTTGGTGTTTCCTTCACACGTGGCACGTGCAAGCCTAAAAAAAGTTTGAGACCAATACGACACCGGAATGCCTATGAACTATTAAAACGTTGATAACTTATGTGTATAGTCAAGGTTCGATGAAAGGGCACATGTACCTCTGTGAAGCATGTATACTCCACCTATGTCGAAATGACTTGAAATTTTTTTGACAAGCTTGTACACCCAAATTAAGGCCTCACATAGGATCTTAGGTTTTTCTAATCATTTTTTTATTTATTATATTTTTCTATGTGCCGAATGAGACAAAAGAAGGTGAATTTCATCTTGGACCCAGTAGATTTTGTCATCCACCTCCACAAAATTCTTATCCCTAGGGCACATTAGAGCCTATGTAAAAGTTTGACACCATTCCAGATCTTTTCATGGGTAGACTCAGTTCAACCTATAATTAAATGGTCTCGTCGCGCGGAAATTCAATTAAACCTCAGAAAGTAGCAAACCATCTTCGGAAAATCCCAAACTTGGTGTTTCCTTCACACGTGGCACGTGCAAGCCTAAAAAAAGTTTGAGACCAATACGACATCGGAATGCCTATGAACCACAGAAACCTTGATAACATATGTGTATAGTTTTGGATCGATGAAAGGGCACATGTACCTCTATGAAGCATATATGCTCTGCCTATGTTGAAATGGATTGAAATTTTTTTGACAAGCATGTACACCCAAATTAAGACCCCACACAGGATCTTAGGTTTTTCTGATCATTTTTTTATTTATTATATTTTTCTCTGTGCCAAATGAGACAAAAGAGGGTGAATTTCATCTTGGACCCAATAGATTTTTTCATCCACCTCCACAAAATTCTTATCCCTAGGGCACATTAGAGCCTTTGTAAAAGTTTGGCACCATTCCAGATCTTTTCGTGGGTAGACTCAGTTCAACCTATAATTAATAGGTGTCGTCGCGCGGAAATTCAATTAAACCTCAGAAAGTAGCAAACCATCTTCAGAAAATCCCAAACTTGGTGTTTCCTTCACACGTGGCACGTGCAAGCATGAGAATAATTTTGAGACCAATACGACACCAGAATGTATATTTCTAGTTGCCCAACAAATATTACACGAATTACATGCATGACAATAATTAAACACACAAAGCCATACATATTAAAATTAGAACCCAATTAAACTACGACCTTGAAAACTTAGCTAAATAAACATTAATTACTACTAGAATCACTGCCGGGATCGATTGGGCCATGCACACTAACATGCCTCTGTAGCCATATATGGTAATTGATGTCACGGATTATGTATCCACTTGTATCGATGAAGTCCAATGCCCGTATGAGTGCACTCTCTCGTGCCTCACAATACCAAAAAAATGGTCGGCCATAGATGTAACCTACTGAACGACCACTGTCCCTATTAGTAATCCTTATGCAGTACTGGCGTCCTTCTATAGTAAGCTGGCCGAGGTTTTCATTGCAGAAGTCCCCATCGTACCCGAGTTGCTCCGTAGATTGGTCTAGAACGGCCCACAAGCCACATGCAGCATAGGTAAGGTCCTGTAGCGCAATCTGCATGCGGAGAAAAAGAAAAAAATTAGAGAATGTTATTACAATAATAAACAACAAATAACCACAACTTAGGTATAAGTGACCATTTTACCACATCCGCATGATTGTAGCTCGCAAACCATTCGCTTGCTTGCGGGACCGAATGGAGGCATTTCCTGATAGCCCCTATAGTCTTCTTCGTCCATCACTCCATCGACACCGACAATCTTCCTTTTCCCTTCTAGGACTACTTTTAGCCTTCCTTTTGTCTTGTTGTCCCTTGCATAGAAGACTTGCATAACATCTCTTGCAAGGACGAAGGGGTCGTCTCTGTATGTGGTCCTAGTGAGATCAACGGTAGTGAACCCTTCGCTGTCAGTGTTGATTTCCTCGAGCCGGACCCACTGCCAGCGAAAAAGAGCTGCCTTCAATGGACCATAGGCTAGCTCCCATATCTCCTCTATGAAACCATAGTATGTCGCCTGCACGTTGCCGTTCTCGTCGTGAGCATCAAAACGAACACCACAATTTTGGTATGTGCTCTTTCCATCTTGCTTTTTTGTGTAAAATGTGAATCCATTGATCTCGTACTCTTGGTACTTAAGATATGTACTCGAAGGTCCCTTGGCTAAGGCATCTAGTTGATTACCCAACTTTACTCCAAGCAAGCGACGTCGCAACCAGTTAACAAATTCCTCCTTATGTTTTTTATCCAGCCAAGCCTGTGACCTGCTCGGATACAGAGTTTGCAGCGATTGCCTATGCTCGTCAATATATGGCATTACACCCTCGGCTTGCTGGAGAACAGTGAACTATGCCTGTCTAAAAGAAACAGGGTCATCTACTATAACAGATTTCTCCCCGATCGTTCCTTTGCCATGTAGTCTTCCCTCATGACAAGATTCTTGAACTCTGACCCTTTTGATGTCTAGATAATATGTGCATAACTCAATGGCCTCCTCCATTGACCATCCTTCAACCATGCCCCCTTCTGGCCTGAATCTGTTCCTAACATACCTCCTAAAAACTTTCATCAATCTTTCAAAAGGAAACATCTAATGTAGGTACATTGGGCCAAGGGCTCTAATTTGGTCAACAAGATGAATGAGCAGATGCAATGAGATATCAAAGTAAGTCAGCGGGAAATGCATCTCAAGCCTAACGAGAGTTTCGGCTATGTCCCGCTGCCGTGGACACATCAATGACCTTTTTTGAGATCGCGTTGAAGAACGAGCAAAGCTTTATGATTAGGGCATGGACCTATGGGGGGAGGATACCACGTAGGGCAACAGGGAGCAGCTGAGTCATAATGACATGACAGTCATGGGCCTTCATAGGGCCATAGTTGAACTTGAGTTCTCTCATGTTCACTAGCCTCTTCGGGTTCGCACAGTAGCTCATCGGGACTTTGAGTTCATTGAAGAAAGAAATAAGCGCACACTTTTCTTCCTTCTTCAATGTCCATGACGCAACCGGAAGTTCGAACTGGCCATTCTCTAGCTCCACGGGATGTAGCTCCTTCCTGATTCCCAAGTGTTGCATGTCCAGGCATGTGGCTAGTGAATCCTTCGATGTCCCCCCGGTGTCCATCAAGGTGTTAAGAGTGTTAGCGCACACATTTTTAGTGATGTGCATGGGATCAAGACAGTGGCGTACACTCAGAAATGGCTAGTAAGGTAGTTTTCATAAAACCGATTTTTTCTTCCAAACGCTCCCATCAGGCACTGCTACTGCATTGTCCCCCTTCCCAAGGACAACCTCCAGTTTGTTGAGTTCTCGAAGTATCCCAGGCCCATCTCGATATTTTAGAGCTAAGCGTCTCTCAATAGTACCGTTGAAATCTTTTCTGTTCCTGCGGTAAGGGTGATCCTTAGGTAGGAACCTACGGTGTCCCATATAAACTATCTTTGACTTATTTGGCAGATTTACCTCATCGGTGTCGTCCAAGTACTCGACACATCCAGTATAGCCTTTTGTCTTCTCTCCGGACAACGAACCTCGACCTGGCAGGTCGGTGATTGTAGCGATAAGTACTCCCTTGATCGTGACATGCTCCTTTTTGTACTCGTCCCAAACATCTGGCACACCCTTTTCAAACATCTCCACTAGTTCATCGATCACTGGTTCCAGAAACACATCGATGTCATTCCCAGGCTGTCTTGGCCCTTGGATTAGTAGTGGCATCTGGATGTACGACTGCTTCAGACAGACCCAAGGTGGAAGGTTGTATATACAGAGCGTCACTGGCCAGGTGCTATGATTGCTTCTAACCTGGTCGAAAGGATTCATCCCATCTGTGCTCAAAGCAAACCAAAGGTGCCTTACCTCTCCACTGATGTCCTTATAGAATATAGTATTGACAGTCCTCCAGTCATGCCCATCGGCGGGGTGCCTCATCATTGTATCTTTCTTACGCTCTTCGCCATGCCAGCGCAACAACTTGGCTAACTTTGCACATGCAAACAGCCTATGCACCGGGGGAGCTATAGGGAAATACCAAACGACCTTTACAGGACCTCCTCTGGTCTTGGTACCCTCATTTGACGGCCCTTCCTTATACCGTGGAGGTTCACACTTAGGGCACTTGTCTAAGTCTTTGTATTGTTTCTCCACGGTACAATATGCAATCATTGGAACACGCGTGGATTTTTTCAACCTCGAGGCCGATGGGGCAGATCATTTGCTTGGCCAAGTATGTCTTTTCTGGCAACTTGTTTTTTTCTGGGAGCATTTTCCTTATTATACCTAACAACTGATCGAAGCCTTTATCGCTCAATCCGTTTGTCGATTTGAACTCTAACAGCATGATGTCGGCTTCCAGTTTGTTCATTGGACAATTCCTATACAATGGTGTTTTGCCATCTTGTCTCATTTTCTCTAGCTTTCTCAGCTGTCTTTCACTAAGACATCCGGTCTCTACATTACGTAGCAGTTGAGAAATGTCATCGTTATCCTCGGTGTCGTTAGCTAGCGTGTTCCTAAACACATTATTAACTATGGCCATAGGTTCCGTGTTGACATCGGGTTCCTCGTCAGCATCGTGGATGGCTACGTCTGGCATGCCCACATCATCATCGTTTTCCTGCAGAACATTCACACCAACCTCGCCATGCATAGTCCATATCGTATAGTTTGGCATGAACCCCCTGGTAATCAAGTGCGATCGTATGGACCCAATTTGACGAAAGTTACTATGATTCTTGCAATCTTTGCATGGACAGAAGACAGGGTTTCCATTCCCAGCATGGGCTTTGGCATTAGTGATAAACTGGCTGACGCCATGCATGTACCGCTTGTCCGTTCGGGACAGATGCATCCACTCTCGATCCATCTCTGCACAAAAAAATATTGAGACAGTAATTACAAAGAATTAATAAGAAATCGAGCTTCATGAACAACAATTGTAGCTCGAAAGTACCATTTTTGGAAAACATTATTGTACACTAATTATTGAAAAATTGACATTGGTAGCCCCGGCCCTATAAATTGAAAATCGTAGTAAAAACAATTATTGCACAATATTGAAGAACAACTATTCTACTCTACTTCTAAGAACTAATTATAGCATCACATACTAATAATGATAATCTTGACCACCATGGAATAATTAGCTAGGAATTTAAATGTGTTCATAGACACCAACCTTTTGGATGATGGATTCACAATAATTTGAGCCTTGCACAAATGTCCAATTGGAAAAGTGCTCTCTAGAATGGAGAAAGAACTAGAATGAGAATCAAGCAATGTAGCCATCAAAACGAAACTAATTAAGCAACAAAATCAAATGATTGGATGTTTGTTACTAACCTTAAAGCAAAAAGATCAAGCCATTCTTCAAAATCCAAGCACTAGCTTCATGGTGAAGAGCAGCCGCAACAATGGAGGGAAGGGTCCAAACGCGCGCCTCTATTATCGGGATGGAAGACAGGAGGAAGGAGAGGACGGCTGCAGCCTTTTTGTGTTGTAAGCTTATCATCGTCGGTTCTTGACTAGAACCGACAATGATAGAGCCCAATCACTGTTGGCTCTTGCCTTAAACCGGCAGTGATGAGTGCCCGCCGAAACACTGCCAATTCAAGCCACGAACCAGCAGTGATGTGGTCCTTCACTGCCGGTTTTAGCCCAGCCCCAATCATTTTTTTCATTTTCAAGCTCATAACCGGCAGTGAAGATACATCACTGCCGGTTCTCATAAATCCGGCAGTGATGATGCCGGCAGTGATGTGCAAATCTGATGTAGTAAACTGTCATTAGCATGTTTGTTCTCAATAAGACCAACTTAGGGTTAAATTCATGCAGGACATAATTTTTCACATACTATCCTTACTTATATTATTTCATCTTTTATTTTGAGTTAGTTGTAAGTCTCTCAGAGGTTGTCAATAAGATTAAAGACGTTCCTTTGCTCACATGGACCAACTTCCCATTATGGAAAGGGGAGGTTCGTCAATTGCTCCTCTTAATTTTGGAGTATGAACATGCCATCCACAGAGGAGCTATATTATAGCTATTTGGTATGGAGATCAAACTAAAACTAATTAATCTATACTAATCTAAGAGTTATTTATTCTCTGAAATGACCATGCGCTGAACTTAAATCTGTCCACATTTCACTAACAACACATAAATGAGTGGTCAACGTACGCTATGTAAACAGGCCGTATAATTAGGGTTCATGCATCCTCCACAAGCAAGCTGATCCAGAAACCTAGTAGCTACCTTATCTTGCCTCTAGATTTGGGCCTAACAACCAATGTAGGAGTATTCTATTGTGACCAACCCACTACATAAACACCAGTAGCGTACGTGTTCATTCAGACCCTTCATAACAACACAAGAAAGTGAGAAACAAATGGATGTCTCCACTACCGGCAGTGCCAGTTCCTTCCTCTTCCTCGCACTTGTATGCTTGTCTACTACTCATCTCCCTCTCTCTGCCAGCGCAAGACATTTCCCTCGCAAGTATGGCAGCACAAGCTCTAGCGCCATGATCAACAATGGCAGCAGCAAGCTCTCCTGGCCACTGTTACCATGGAAGAAGTCTAGCAGCAGCCATGGCTCAGGGAGCGGCCACGGGTTCGGCTGGACCATCTCACACAACGGGACGGACACCAACATCGGATTCGGCGGCGGTGTCGGCGGCGGCATCGGCACAAACAGCTCCGGCGGCTCGAGCGCGGGCGGCGGAGCTGGTCTTGGGGTCGACATCAGCATCGGCAAGGGTGGAGTGGACGTGGCGATCGGTGTCGCCGGAGGCGGCGCCGTCAGTACCGGCAACGGCAGCGCGAGTGTCGGCGCTGGCGGTGGAGAAGGCATCGGAATCCACTTCGGCCCCGACGGCGTGACCGTCACCCATGGCGGTGACGCAGACGTGGGCGTTGGCGGTTCCGGCAGCGGCACTGGCGTTGGACGTGCCGGCAGTGCTGTAGGTAGCGCCCATGGCTCTGGAGATGCAAGCGGTGGAACAGGGACCGGTGGAGGGAGTGGAGCTGGCTCTGGCCAGGGAGGTTATGGAGGCGGCGGCGGTGGCGGCACCGGAAGCAGTGGTGGCCATCCGTGAGGACTGACTGTCCTGTGTATGTGAAGGTCAAGGGAGTAAGGTTAATTATGTGCTGTGTAGCGTGTAACCATGCATTCTTGTGTGATGGTTGTCGTGGTGAAACTGTTAATCATGTAATGTAGGTCAGTAGGTGTAGGGATTATGTGGTGTTTTTAGCTTTTGTTGAATGAATATTTAGGTGTGGATTATTCCACATAATATTGGTTCATGAAGTTTAAGACCTACAGGCATGAGTAGTGAATGATCTGGCGACATGAAGTGAAAAACTGCTGTTGGCGACTGATCTGAAGAATTATATGTCGCAGCAGCTAGAGACTTACTATTTGAAGCAATACTCGATCGATCAACTGGTTTTAGGACTCACCATGCAGACTAAAGTTTTTAGTCCGTCGTTAGACAATAAGCTTAACATGGACTGATTAAAAATTTCTTTTTTTTCCTAACGAGTTCTACTCATCATTTGGTCTCTATTAATTTTTTAAAACCATGATTAGTTCATGTTTAGGTTTTCTATTTGACATCCAAAACATGGACTAAAGTTTAGTTTAGTCCATCCAAACGCCTCCTTACTTTGAGGAACAGTACTAGTAGTTAGTCCAACAAGCAAGACTTGTTTAAAAAAATGCTTTCATTGGATCACGCGCTTTTGGGGCCGGGTTGTATATATCCAAGCAATATTTTTGCCAAGTGTATAGACGAAAGCATTCAAGAACATGTGTACACTGAGCACTATCTGAAAATGGACGAGTAAACCAAGGTACAAGAATGTGCTTTGCTTCCCACAGGTACAAGCTAGCTGTTTATTGCAGCTAACATGCATGTGGTCACTTTGTTATTGGTGTAATAAGCGGTGGTGGACATGCACGCACACACTGGCTGCTTGTTAGGTAAGGTTTTGTTCATTATATAGTACTATACAGAACTGGTAATTCATGTGATCCAGCAGTAATTAGCGACTTTCACTCTTCTTGGATCCAGTGTTATTCTGTGTGGGTATTCTACAGTATCTTGACCTCGTGTATCGATTAAGTTATACCAGTTGGAGTACATGCAACACTTTGTTCATTGATAATTTGAAATGGTCGTCGTCCAAATTGATTTAATCGACGTTTTCTTCCACAATATATATATCTTGGAAATTGGAATTGACTAATTATTATTTGATCAAATCGATGTTTTATTTCGCAATATATTGGAATGGAATAAATACATTAACTGATCATATATATATATATAAATATAATTTTGAACGAGAACTCATCATATATAATTTGAACAAAACCTAATCTATCTATCTTCTACTATAAAAGAGCGATGGAATTGAAAAATATGGTGTCTCTAGCAGGTGCCTCCTCCGGCCGAGGAGCCAGAGGGTTCGGGTAGCAGGAAGGCCAGATCCAAGCGAGGCGTGTCAAAGATTCATGTTGGTAGGAATGCACACTGGCCCATTACTGAGTTCGATGAATTCGGGGATCCGCTCTCACCGCCTGTGGCTTTGACCAAATACAAGACTATCCTCGGGTTACTTGTTAGGGACTTTATCCCGATTAAGTACAGGAAATGGATTGGGAAAGATGATGACCGGTGGAGGGTTCTCGAAAGCGAGAAAAATTACATATGGGATGTCAAGATCCCAGAGTATTTCACTTTTTCAGCCGAGTATGACAGGGAGTTAGTCAAAAAAAAAGCAAAAGAAATTATGGGGACATGCTTCAAGAATTTTAAGGGGACATTGTACAAGAATTTTGTCCTCCAAAATAAAGAGCCCGATTTCGATGTGGATAGTTTAGCAAGCAGAAGGACTTCTGGCAGGATTTCAAGGAATACAGGTTATCCGAGGAGTACTTAGAACTGAGCAGGAAGAATAAGGAGAATTCGCAGAAAGCGACTAATCCTCATCATCTCGGCTCTCGTGGCTACGCCAAAAAGATACCAGAATTTGAAGCAGAACTTCAAAAGATGGATCGCCTTGCTAAAGAAGGCGTTCAGGTTGAGACCGCCGATTGGGAGCCTAGATCGGTATTATACTGTATGGGGAGAAATGTACGGCACGCCGAGGACGGGAGCTTTAGCTCTTCAAATCAACCCATGAGCGAACTCATCCAGAGGATCTCTTAGGTAACCGAGGAGGTGAGGCAAGGGACTTGCACTTCTAATAGGGAGAAAGACGTGCTCACCCAAGCACTCGGAACCAAGGAGCACCCTGGTCGCACTAGAGGAACCGGTGTTGTTCCTTGGAAACTAGCATTCCCCCAAGAATCTAACACTTACCGGAGCCGCTTGAGGGATAGAGTGGAACATGAGGCAGAGTATTTGAGGAGACTAAAAGAGATGGAAGACAGAATGGAAGCACGGATTGAGGCGACCATTGAAGCACGAGTCGAGCAAATTTTGCTGTCCAAGGGGTCAGTAGTACCACAAAACCCTACTCCTAGTGCCTTTAGCCCACAATTTAGGGGTTGCAGCAGCTGCGGATCGACCCCGCTCGACGAAGAAGAGGCGAATGTGCCTCATCCGGTGGACGACATCACTGAACCCGTCAATGTCAGGTTGTACATCCGTCAGGAATGGACAAAGGACAATGTGGCGCTCGACCAGGCCTGGCCTACAGGAGACATGACAATTAATGGCCGCCCAATTCCACTGGGGTACGCTCGCGTCACCATTGACAGAATACTTGATAAGAAGTATAACAAGATACCCATTGTGTACCCCGTAGCAGAAGACAGGCCGAAACTTGGTCAAAACAAGGGCTCTCAAGTGGCCTGGCGCAAGCGCTTCATTAAGCTTGACCATCAATTGTCCTCTGATGATGAGGATGACTGCGAGTCTTCGCCCACCCGCTGAAAGCATCTAAGCCCCTAGTTGGGTTTCGGTGATTAATGACAATACGTGATTACTATGACTAACGTGTGTTTTGCAGAGGCAATTAAGTTAGGTCATGATAATGGAGATCGATTGGGCAATCAAGGTGGTCATGCCCCTACGATGGAAATCGTTTGGGTTTTCAAAGGATGGACGACAAGGTTAAGGATGGACTAGTTCTAAGTGTCGTTTGGAGTTGGAGAGACACTTAGAGTAGTTTAGGACTTTGTTTTTCCTTTGGCCGTACTATTAAGGGGGGTATGGATGGGTAGCTTGACCTAGGTGAGTCTAGTGAGTTAGGTGTGGTGCACACTTGTTAAAACTAGCACTAGGTAGATCCTTAATAGCTGTTAGATCTAATGGAGCAAACTTCATTCACATATGATCGAGAGTTGAAAGTGAATGGAGGCTCAAATACTGACCGGACGCTGGCTTCGGTTTGACTGGACGCTGGCTCAGGGTCCGGTCAGTTCATTTGACCAAGGTGTTAACGTTCGGTGCGACCGGACGCTGAGAGATGAAGTGACCAGACACTGAGAGCCTGCACCCGGTCGACTCCAATAAGGTTCTAGAGAGGGAAAATCATGACTGGACACGTCCGGTCACACTGTAAACACTGGAGTTCGGGGTGTATTGACCGATGCGTCCGGTCAACATGACCGGAGCATCTGGTCACCCCACAGAGGCACATAACGGTTCGTTTTTCAACCCATGTTATAAATACCACCTCCACTCGTGTGTGGGGGTACTTTTGCTCATTCCAACAGCTGAGAAACACCTTATAGAGTGCCAAGAAGAGCAAGGTCCTAGTGAGGTGATTGAGATTTGAGAATCCTAAAGAGAGCCCTCATTAGTGAGATCAAGAGTAGCAAAGTGTGCATCCACCCTTCTCATTAGGCTTGTCGTGGTCAAGTGAGAGTTCGTGCTTGTTACTCTTGGTGATCGCCATCACCTAGACGGCTTGGTGGTGATTGGGAGCTTGGTGATCATCCGAAGAGCTTGTGGATGACCCAACTCAAGTTGTGAGCGGTTGTGGGTGATTCACCGTGACGGAGTGTCGAAGAATCAACCCGTAGAAAGCACTTAATCCTTGCGTGGATCAAGGGGGAGCTACACCCTTACGCAGGTGCTCCAACGAGGACTAGTGGAGAGTGGCGACTCTCCGATACCTCGGCAAAACATCACCGCGTTTCCTCTCCTCTCTTTACTTTGAGCATTTACTTTGAGAAATTCAATTCTTGTCATTTACATTCATAGAATTGCCATGCTAGAGTAGGCTTAGAACTTAGGTTGCTAAACTTTTGTGCATTAGTTAAATAGAAACACTTTCTAGGCACAAGGGGTTAATTGGGCTAACCGTAGGACTTGTTTATTGCAAAGAAATTTAGAATTTGTCCAATTCACCCCCTTCTTGGGCATCTTGATCCTTTCAATTGGTATCAGAGCCTCGTGCTCACATATTTAGGCTTAACCGCCTATTGAAAGATGTCTCACGGGGATGGACCTCCTCCTATCTTTGAGGGGGACGATTTTCCTTATTGGAAAATTCATATGGAGGCATACTTAGAAGCTCTAGATGTTGGAATACTTAGAGCCGCCTCTCAAGGCTTCCCAAGACCCAAGGATGCCGCACACCCACAAGGCGATGAGTTGAATTACAAAAAATGGAATGCAAAGGCTAGAAACACCATATTTAGAGGCCTTTGTAAAGATGTGTTCAACCGGGTGAGGAACCACAAAGACGCACATGCACTATGGTCGGACGTTTATGTGCTCCATGAGAGAACAAAGAGTGAGCGTGAGGAACGCTATCATCTTATCATAAAAAAGCTCAACTCTTTTGAAATGCTTCCTAAAGAATGTGCTAATGAGATGTATTCACGTTTGAATGTTCTTATAGAGAAAGTTAATGGGCTTGGACTCACTCAAATGCAACCATCCGATGTTGTAAGAAAGATCTTGAGTGTCCTCCTCATTGACAAATATGGGCATATTGTGACCGTGCTACATCAAGGTGATCTTTCCATCGCTACACCGACACAAATATTGGGAAAGATCAATGCTCATGAGATGTACATGCACATCACACCTCAAGATGGCTCATCCTCTACAAAGAAGAAAGAAAAAGACTTAGCATTCAAAGCTAGCCAAGAGAAGGGCAAAGCAAGGCTTGAGTATGAGAGCTCAAGTGATGATGAAGTTGATGATGAAAGCCTTGCTCTCATGGTGAAGAAAACCGCCAAGATGCTAAAGAAGCTCAACAAGAGTGGCATCAAGTTTGATGGCAAGAAGAAGAAGTTCTTTACAAGCTCTAGAAGGAAGCCAATCTCCGAGATGGATTGCTACAATTATGGAGAACTTGGTTATCTAGCTCACCAATGCACAAAGCCCAAGAAAGACAAGTTCAAGAACAAGAACAAGGGCAAGAAAGATGACTCAAGCAATGAAGATGAAGATGAGAAGAAAAAGAACAAGCCATATAAGAAGAGAGATGGCAAGAAAAAGGACTTCCACAAGAAGAAGAAGAAGAGTGGAAAGGCTTACATCGTCGGTGATTGGCTCACGGACATTGATTCATCTAGTGAATCATCTGATGATGATAGTGACGACGAGAAGGTGGCCGCTATTGTTATTGATTCTTCATCATCTTCACCGCCACCACCGCCATCATCCTCTACACACCTATGCCTTATGGCCAAAGGTGAACGAAAGGTATCACATGATGATGATAGTAGTGGTGATGATCATGCTCATAATGATGATAGTGATAGTGATAGCGATGATGATGAATATGAATCATCTTCTTATGATGATCTTGCTAAATTGCTAAAGAAATACACTAAGATCATTATAAAGACTAAAGCTAAAAATGAAAAGCTTAAGATTAAGAATGATTCTCTCTTAGCTAAATGTGACATAGCCAAAAAAATCTAGTGTTGACCTTACAGAAGCAAATGAAGCTATGTCATCCAAACTCAAGGAGCTTAAATCTTCTAAGAAAGAGCTTAAAGATAAACATGATAAACTTGAGTGGGTGCACAAAGAGCTCATTACTAGCCACAACAAGCTAAAATAAGAATATACTACTCTTAAGATTAATCGTGATAATCTTGTTATTGCTCAAGAATTTCTATCCAATGAGCCACATGATGCTACTAACCATGTTGTTAAGATTGATATAGCTACATCATGTGATGACTTGATCATTGAGAGAATTGAGCAAGGTTCTAGTAGCAAGGGCAAGCAAGTGGTTGAGGCCGATGATTATGATGAGTTTGTCAAGCTCAAGAATGACAATGCAAAGCACAAGAAAGATCTTGAAGAAATCAAAAGCCACAACACCATTGTGCTAGAAACTCTTGATCATGATGGTGACTTGATCCTTGAGAATAAGAAGCTCAAAGAAGAAAACAAGAAACTCAAGGAAGAGAAGAACAATGATGCTCTTTAGGAAGAGAACAAGAAGCTCAAGTTAGAAAAAGAGCATCTCAAGATTGGATTGAGCAAGTTCACTAGAGGCAAGTATCTTCAAAGTGAGCTTCTAATGAACACCATCATGAAGATAGATAGAAGTGGCATTGGGTACATGGCAAACAAAGAGAAGAAGGCTCAAGCTCAACATCAACAAAAGCCAAAGCCAAAGAAGTGTTTTGAGTGTGGACAAGAAGGCCACTTTGCTCATGAGTGTCAAACTCCACCACCACAACCCTTGCCCAAGCATGCTAGACCCTTTGCCTTTAATGCTCACTACATGCTTAGAAAGGATTCTAGTGGAAAGATGAAAGTGATGTTCTTAGGACCTCCCAATAAGAATCGGCCTAAGAAAATTTGGGTTGCAAAGTCACTTGTTGAGAAGGTGAAGGGCCCTCAACAAGTTTGGGTTCCTAAAGCTTGATCTCTTGTGTGTAGGTGAACTACAAGACCGGTGAAAGTCATTGGGTTATTGATAGTGGTTGCACTCAACATATGACCGGTGATCCTCGTATGTTCACCTCACTAGATGAAGAAGTAGATGGACAAGAAAGAATCACATTTGGAGATAACTCAAAGGGCAAGGTTAACGGATTGGGCAAAGTGGCAATATCAAATGATCATTCTATCTCAAATGTGTTATATGTTGCTTCATTGAGCTTCAACTTACTATCCGTTGGACAATTGTGTGATCTTGGCTTCCAATGCTTGTTTACCGAGAAGGAAGTTGTTGTATCTAAGAAGGATGATGATCAAGTGATATTCAAAGGATTTAGATACAACAACCTATATCTAGTGGACTTCACCTCCGAAGATGCAAATTTGAAGACTTGCCTATTCACCAAAACAACACTTGGGTGGCTATGGCATAGAAGACTTGCTCATATTGGGATGAGCTCAGTCAAGAAGCTAATGAAAAATGATTTGGTGAGAGGGTTGAAGGATGTGAAGTTTGAGAAGGACAAGCTTTGTAGTGCATGTCAAGCCGGCAAGCAAGTTGCAAATACTCATCCAACCAAAGCTTTCATGTCAACCACAAGAGTGCTAGAACTCCTTCACATGGATTTATTTAGACCAACAACATACAAGAGTTTGGGAGGAAATCTTTATTGTCTTATGATTGTTGATGACTATTCAAGGTATACATGGGTATTCTAACTTCATGACAAATCCGAAGTTGCATCTTGCTTCAAAAAGTTTGCCAAGAGCGCCCAAAATGAATTTGAAGTGAAGCTCAAGAAGATAAGAAGTGACAACGACAAAGAATTTGACAACACAAACATAGAAGCTTATTGTGATGAAGTTGGAATCAAACATGAGGTCTCCGCAACATATACTCCTCAACAAAATGGTGTAGTTGAGAGTAAGAACCGGACATTGATCACTCTTGCAAGAACAATGCTTGATGAGTACAACACCCCCGAAGCTCTATGGGCGGAAGCTATCAACACCACATGATATGCATTCAACCGCCTATTCCTTCAAAAGTTCCTTGGCAAGACACCTTATGAGTTGCTCAATGGGAAGAAGCCGGACGTCTCCTTCTTTAGGGTGTTTGGTTGGAATTGCTAAATCTACAAGAAGCGGCAACACCTAGGAAAGTTTCAAAGACGTTGTGATATTGGTTTTCTTGTTGGTTACTCATCAAAGTCCAAAGCATATAGAGTATTTAATCATGCCACCGGCTTGGTTGAAGAAATATATGATGCAGAATTTGATGAATCTAACAGCTCCCAAGGAGCATATGAGAATCTTGATGATGTAGGTGATGAACCATTGAGGGAGGCTATGAAGAACATTCCGGTTGGAGACATCAAGCTTAAAGATGATGTACAAGTGATTGATCCACCTTCTTCATCAAGTGTGCCACAAGATGGTGAAAAAGATGGGAGAGTAGAAAATGAAGATACTCATGTCTCCCATGAGCAAATGGTGGTACAAGCACAAGATGTTGATGCTCCACAACCTCCTCCTCAAGTGGTCAATAGAAGAAATACACCTCTACTACAAGATCATCCACAAGATCTCATCATAGGGAGTCCATCAAAGGGTGTAATGACTCGTTCACAAAAACTTGCTTTATTTATTGCCCATCACTCTTTTGTCTCTTGTTTTGAGCCTACTAAGGTAGAAGAAGCTCTTCAAGATCCGGATTGGATAAATGACATGCATGAAGAGTTGAATAACTTCACCCGTAATGAAGTTTGGACTCTTGAAGAGCGGCCAAAAGGTGCAAGAGTCATTGGAACAAAGTGGGTGTTCTGAAACAAGCAAGATGATCAAGGTGTTGTTGTGAGGAACAAGGCAAGACTAGTTGCAAAGGGATTCTCTCAAGTTGAAGGTTTGGATTTTAGAGAGACCTTTGCACCGGTTGCAAGACTAGAAGCCATTCGTATCCTCCTTGCATATGCATCACATCATGAAATGAAATTATATCAAATGGATGTGAAAAGTGCATTTTTAAATGGCTTTATTAATGAACTAGTCTATATTGATCAACCTCCTAGGTTTGAAGACCCTGTATATCCTAATCATGTTTATAGGTTGTCCAAGGCATTATATGGGCTTAAGCAAGCCCCAAAAGCTTGGTATGAGCGCATTCGGGACTTTCTCATTGAGAAGGGCTTCACCATTGGGAAGGTCAACATCACACTATTCACCAAGAAGCTTGATGGGCATATCTTCATTTGTCAAGTGTATGTTGATGATATCATCTTTGGATCATCGAATGAAGATTCTTGCAAAGAGTTTGGTGAATTGATGTTGAAGGAGTTCGAGATGTCAATGATCGGAGAGCTTACATTCTTTCTTGGTTTTCAAGTCAAGCAAATGAGAGAAGGGATTTTCATCTCTCAAGAGAAATATACAAATGATCTTCTCAAGAGATTCAAGATGGATGAATGTAAGCCAATCAAGACATCAATGCCAATCAATGGACATCTCGACCTAGATGAGGGAGGTAATAAGGTTGATCAAACTCTCTACCGCTCTATGATTGGTAGCTTGTTGTATTTAACCGCATCTAGGCCTGACATCATGTTTAGTGTGTGTATGTGTGCTAGATTTCAAGCTAATCCTAAGGAAACTCATTTAATTGCCGTAAAAAGAATCCTTAGGTATCTTAAGCACACACCAAGCATTGGCCTTTGGTATCCCAAAGGAGCTAGATTTGAATTAATTGGCTATTCCGATTCGGATTATGCTGGATGCAAAGTTGATAGAAAAAGCACATCTGGAGGGTGACATTTGCTTGGTAGATCACTTGTGTCTTGGTCCTCCAAGAAACAAAATAGTGTGGCTTTGTCCACCGCCGAAGCGGAATACATTGTCGCAGGTGCTTGTTGTGCACAAATACTTTACATGAAACAAACTTTGCTAGACTATGGTGTAGTTCTAGAAAAAGTACCTCTTTTGTGCGACAATGAAAGTGCGGTAAAACTTGCAAATAATCCAGTTCAACACTCTCGCACCAAGCACATAGATATCCGCCATCACTTTCTTAGAGATCATGTTGCAAAGAATGATATATCATTAGAAGGTGTAAGCACCGAGGATCAATTGGCGGATATCTTCACTAAACCGCTAGATGAGGCAATATTTTGTAGATTGCGGAATGAGCTCAATGTGCTTGATTTTAGTAACTTCACTAAAAGATGAGCATGTGTTGTCCCTTGCATTGCATTGTAATATACATCACATTTAATGTTTTGTAATGCATATAGGGCTTGTCTAACATGGTTAAGATAACCACCGAAAAGCGTGTGAAGAAGCTTAACCTTGGATCAAACTTGACAAGCAACTAGATTTACTTTCAAGTATTGCATAGCATATGCATGAATGTTGCTTTGTCATTTGTCTTCAATTGCCCTCTTATTGCCTATTTTCTTAAAAAGAATTATAGCCTAAGGCAAAATATTTTGAAAAACTTGAGGGTTTGAGAGAGGTCACTCACATCAGTCCCAATTGGTGTTTATTTAGATCTTATTGGAGTTGGGACTTGATTGGGAACAGGCAGCACGAAGAACTTTGAAGATTTGCTAGAAAAGGAGTGACCGGACGCTGCACCGGACTCTGAAGTCCAATGTCCGGTTAGTTCACAGGAGGTGAACAGCTGCCGAGCAGGAGTGACCGAATGCTGAAATAGTGTTTTCCCAGCATCCGGTCAGAAGGAGATTCAGCGTCTGGTAGATCATGAATACATCAAGGCTAGGTGACCAGACTCTAGCTGCGTCCAGTCGGTGTCCACCGGACACGTCCGGTCACGATTCTAGAGGATTTGGACCTCTCTGGAATCGACCGGACGCTGGGTGGCAGCGTCCGGTCGCTGCCACCGGAGCGTCCGGTCAATAGGAAACGTGTGTGATTCAAATTCTTTCCTGTTTCCTTTTCTCTCACGGTTGGGGACCCATATAACCGTACGCAACGCGCTCTGACCTAACCCGCTTCTCCTCCACGCCGACATCGCCGCCCACTGCCTCCCGCGCCCCTGTGCTCGTGCTGCGCCGTAGAGCCTGTGCCCTAGCCGCCACCTCCAGAGCTCACCTCCGTCGCCGCAGTCACATGCCGTGCTCCACGCTCCCAAGCGCCACCGCGCCCGCACCTCTCTGCTCCCGCACCAGCGCCGCTCGAGCGCCTCCCTGCTGCACCGAGTGCCACCGAGCTGTGCCCGGCCCGAGCCGCAGTGCCATCCACGTCCACCGTCGGTAAGGCCCTAACTCGAGCCCTAGCACCCATTGCAATCTCGCCCGTGACCTAGCTCGGCGTCACAGCACTGACTTCAATTGCATTCAGGGCCGTCTATTCACTGCTCACCGCAAACCCTAGCCGATTCGGTGGTTCCCCGCGTGTCGCTTCTCTTTTCTTCGGATCGCCGGTTCGTCAGGTAGCAAGCCAGTCATTTCAATTTCGTATCTAAATTGCTTGCTTCCTAGGGTTTTGTATCTATTAGATATATTGTATTTATTTGTATATCCTATCTATTCCATCGTGCAGCGAGTCAGTGTCGTTGAGGTGTCTATGGCAGTTGTCAGTTAACTCGGGGCCAAGCTCACGAGTACGGATCGAGGCTAAGCCTCGAAAGCTACAGATTGACAGTTGATCCTTATCAGCGGCAGTTTTTCTCTTCAGATTCGTCAGATGGCTCGCACAAAGAATGTCGGTGGTGGTCCCGGTGATGAGGATCGGAGGCCCCCGCCTCGCCAGCCTGCAGATCCTAAAGGCAAGGCGACAAAGAAGCTAGCAACCCAGAAGTGCAAATATCCAGATGCAGAGACAGCGAGAGAAGCAGCAGTTGCTGAGGCCGCAGAGCGTGCCGAGAGAGGAGGTGCTCGTAGTGGAGTTGTCATTACAGATCCACTTCCACCAGGAGCGATGTCTGGAATCGAGCGAGTTGAGCGCCTTCATTGTGGTCCACCTGGGACTATCATGATTGCAGGACAGTGTCATGCTATTGATGAGGTTCAGCCTCAGGGGGAGTCACAGCACCAGGCACCGCCAGCAGAGCAGGCTAAGCAGGCCGAGTAGGCAGAGGAGACAGAGCAGGCACCACAGTCACAGTTATGCCGCTCTGGTCGTACCCGTGTTCCAGTTACACCTAGGCCGGACACATAGTGGAGGGGTTCTCGTCCACCGCCTAGACCACAGGGTCCGCCTCTAGTGACCCATCTTGACTTGAGGGCCGCCATGGCCAAGCAGGTGCAGTAGCTGAGGTTCGTGGACTTTGAGGTGTGGTTTCCTCCGAGGAGGGATGAGAGAGCTTCAGAGGGCTTCTACGCTCCACTGTAGGAGGACTTCTACAATGCATATCTCAATAGTGGGGCAATTTTCAGATCTTAGAGGGTGTGCCACATTGATTCTATAGTTGCAGTAGCTGGAGAGCACATTCGCCCCTACCTTGCATATCTACCGGGGCTAACAGATTTGATTGGATGGTCAGGCTTGTATGTTCCATCTTAGGTCCGTCAGTTCTATGCTACTCTCTGGATTGACCCGTAGCATAACTTTATTCACTTTTGATTCAGAGGCAGAGATTACCAACTGACGAGCACTAGGGCTAGGGAGATTCTCAGGCTTCAGGAGCAGCCTGTCAGGTTACATGAGGTTTGCTATGGACAGACAGCGCCTCCCAGACGTCCTCATGGTGGTATGGTGCCCCCTACTGACTTAGTTCATCACTGTTTCACAGAGCCTTTTGGCTAAGGGTCAAGGAGGAACCCCAGTGATCTTACTCCTACTGCTCGTGTGCTTGAGGCTATTATGAGGAGGACATTGCTACCGAGGATGGGGTATCACGAGGGCTTGACTCGCATATAGTTGTGGCTTATCAACTCTCTGATGCAGCAGACAGTTTTTGACATTTGGGATCTTATTCTATCAGAGATGGAGGATAGTATAGCTGAGGGCTTCAAAAGTCGTAGGCAGCTGTCATATGCCCACTAGATCACTTTTCTTATTCGCATGGCAGTTACTGTGAGGCCACCAGAGATGCTTGCTAAGTATAGTGGTGCAACGACAGAGTTCCCTGCCTATAACATGACACAGATGATTCGACACAGTACACCTACATCACCTAGCCAGCCGCGCCGTCATCCAAAGGTGCCAGAGACTGCAGCCCAGCAGGATGATATTATCAGGGGTATTGCAGCTACCAAGGAGGAGCAGCTTGCTTAGCAGGAAGGAGTGGTCGTGAGAGACCCTAGTGACAGTTCTGATGATGATTACCAGCCCATTCCTCGGATGCCTCCTCAGTGACATGACCATGAGGCCGGTAGCTCCAGTTCAGCACCACCTGCCCCGCAGACAGACCCCACTCTCCTTGCTATACTTGAGTGGATGAGGCAGGACTAGGCACGCCAGGCTCAGGAGACAGCTGCTACATTTGCTCAGTTCCAGACTCATCAGGATGAGTTCTAGCGCCAGCAACAGGCGATCCAGCAGAAGCAGCTAGCTATACATCAGCAGACGCAGGCTCTACAGCAGCAGCTTCTTGGATTTATGCAACATGTTGTGACAGCTATTGGGGCTCCACCGTCACAGCCTCCGCCCCAGCTTGGTCAGACTGCCACTACTTCTATGACTCCAGCGTTACAGCCTAGTGGGCTTCAGAGTCAGGGACAACCACCAGCATAGTTTGCTTCACCGACAGAGCAGGTGTCCCAGTATTTTACTACGTCACTGCCAGCCCCACAGTTCACACCTCTTCAGACGGGCTTCACACCGGATGAGACGCCCTCGCTGCTAGTGCGAGAGACCACAGTGTCCAAGAGGCTTGGTGCTTCCTTCAGTGAGTTGACAGGGATGCCTACTCCTCCATATCTATATGTCCCAGGTCCTTCTACAGTTGCACCTATTACCGGGACTATAGAGACGCTCCCTTCCTCAATGGCATCATCAGAGCCTACTATAGTCATACCAGCTCAGTCTATAGCAGCTCTAGTTCCTGATCCGACCCAGACTGCTATAGCATCGCTTCCAGCTACATAGGGTCACACAGCTCAGAGCTTAGGGTCAGATGATGATGGCACCCAGTTCTAGCTCGCTCCTCGTACCTCAGCGCCCGGCTCGGCCGCTGCAGCCTCGCCAACCGACCCTTAGGTTTTGGTGTTTAACGCCAAAGGTGGAGAGGGTTCGAGTATGATATATTTAGGGGGAGCGACATATTTAGGGGGAGCTTAGTTATTATATTAGACTATCTATTACATTTGGAGTTTCTTTGTGTGATACACTATTATGCAATCATCGTGTGTTTACTTGTTATGCATTAAACTATATTTACGTGATCGTGATATATGACATGTGTGGTCTCTACTTTGAATCTTTTATATGTCATATCACTTGTGTAATGCTTATTTGCTTTTGCTTCCGTGTTTTACTCTGATTCAAATGAGCTTTATCTATTATACTCATGCTTATTTCATATCTTTTGAGTACATCATGTTGGCTTGGTTCATATAAGCTTGCCTAACACTTTTGCTCTTATTGCCAAAAGCTTATATGACCCAAGCATGTTAAAAACCTCAACTCTTTCACATACTCAAGGTGGTATTGTCATCAATCACCAAAAAGGGGGAGATTGAAAGCATCTAGGCCCCTAGTTGGGTTTCGGTGATTAATGACAATACATGATTACTATGACTAACGTGTGTTCTGCAGAGCCAATTACGTTAGGTCATGGTAATGGAGATCGATTGGGCAATCAAGATGGTCATGCCCCTACGATGGAAATCATTTGGGTTTTCAAAGGATGGACGACAAGGTTAAGGATGGACTAGTTCTAAGTGTCGTTTGGAGTTGGAGAGACACTTAGTGTAGTTTAGGACTTTGTTTGTCCTTTGGCCATACTATTAAGGGGGGTATGGACGGGTAGCTTGACCTAGGTGAGTCTAGTGAGTTAGGTGTGGTGCACACTTGTTAAAACTAGCACTAGATAGCTCCTTAATAGCCCTTAGATCCAATGGAGCAAACTTCATTCACATATGATCGAGAGTTGAAAGTGAATGGAGGGTCAAATACTGACCGGACGCTGGCTCCGGTTTGACCGGACGCTGGCTCAGGGTTCGGTCAGTTCATTTGACCAAGGTGTTACCGTTCGGTGCGACCGGACGCTGAGAGATGAAGTGACCGGACGCTGAGAGCCTACGTCCGATCGACTCCAGTAAGGTTCTAGAGAGGGAAAATTACGACCGGACGCGTCCGGTCAGTGCTGACCGGACACTGGCCAGCGTCCGGTCACACTGTAAACACTAGAGTTCGGGGTGTATTGACTGGTGCGTCCGGTCAACATGAACGGATCGTCCAGTCACCCCGCAGAGGCACATAATGGTTCGTTTTTCAGCCCGTATTATAAATACCACCTCCACTCGTGTGTGGGGTACTTTTGCTAATTCCAACAGCTGAGAAACACCTTAGAGAGTGCCAAGAAGAGCAAGGTCCTAGTGAGGAGATTGAGATTTGAGAATCCCAAAGAGAGCCCTCATTAGTGAGATCAAGAGTAGCAAAGTGTGCATCCACCCTTCTCATTTGGCTTGTCGTGGTCAAGTGAGAGTTCGTGCTTGTTACTCTTGGTGATCGCCATCACCTAGACGGCTTGGTGGTGATTGGGAGCTTGGTGATCATCCGGAGAGCTTGTGGATGACCCAACTCAAGTTGTGAGCGGTTGTGGGTGATTCACCGTGATGGAGTGTCGAAGAATCAACCCGTAGAGAGCACTTGATCCTTACACGGATCAAGGGGGAGCTACACCCTTGCGCGGGTGCTCCAACGAGGACTAGTGGGGAGTGGCGACTCTCCGATACCTCGGCAACACATCGCCACGTTTCCTCTCCTATCTTTACTTTGAGCAATTCAATTCTTGTCATTTACATTCATAGAATTGCCATGCTAGAGTAGGTTTGGAACTTAGGTTGCTAAATTTTTGTGCATTAGTTAAATAGAAACACTTTCTAGGCACAAGGGGTTAATTGGGCTAACCGTAGGACTTGTTTATTGCGAAGAAATTTAGAATTAGCCTAATTCACACCCCCTCTTGGACATCTTGATCCTTTCACCCATGATGATCACTCACCATCTCCCAACAGAGATCAGTCCCCTCCTCATCCGGAGGCATCACCCCCGAGAAGACAGAGGTCTCCTTCTATTCCTCCTCGTCCGACTCCATCTTCATCAGCCCCGAGAAAAGAGACTCCTCCTCCTCCTCCATCTTCATCAGCGCCGGGAAAACAGAATTCTCATCGTCATCCTCCTCCTCCACCTCAGCCCAAAACAAGATCAAGGGCATCCTCGTAGTCGTAGAAAAGGTCCTTGGATTCGGTCACAAATGCTCCCAAAGTGGACCAATAGAAAAGAAAAAGGCCGTTCAGTGGCAGCGTTACCACCTTGATGAAAGAAAAATTTATAGCACACATCTTGAAGGAAGATTGTGTTAGTTTCTTCAATCTCTGTGCCTCACTGCCTTCGTTTTTGTTGAAGTCCGAATTCAAAAGGCAAACACAGAATAAATACGCTACAACAAGAGACGAAGAAATACACAATAAAGATTTAAGAAACATACAGAAGCACGTTGAAGACAACCCAGGATTAACCATGGAAGAGGCCGCGACCATCTATTATGTTGTACAAGGGATGGCAACACCGACAATGAAGTATGAAAGGGGCAATCTTTTGGTTCCCCATCATGAGTATAAAAATATGACAATATATATGTGCCAGTTACATGAATATTACATGGCTCAAGCAACAGAGACGGACGACTTTGGTTTTGAGGTTATTATCCGTTCGCCACATGTTTTCCATTATCCTGAAGAAGAGAAGTTCGATGTTGAGTGGGAGTGCTTGTTCTAGCTATACCAGAAACGCTCTCTCGATGTTCAAATGTTCACGCTGTGGACTATGTAAGTACCTACACGCACGATTTTACAATTAACTACTCTCTCGAGACACAAATTGTTAACTTTTGAGCACTTCCCATGATTTTATGTAGGTGTATAGCAAAATTTTGCAATCTAAAAAGCAAATGGGATTACATAGGCTTCTTGGACCCCATGTGAGTCAATGAGAGGACATGTCTAGGCCTCTATGGATGTGATGTGGAAGACCTGAAACAGAGATTGATTGCTGTTTTCGACGAATTCACGATGAAGAAGAAAACCCACATACTTCTAGCCTACAACTGTGAGTATGTGTTCTCGTCTTTTAATTTTATGCTTCTTTTTTCGTTAAGATTATTCGATAATTAGGATTATGTGATTGCAGCAATCATTTCGTCTTCATTTGTGTTAATCTTGCCAAAAATCTGCTCGAGGTGTGGGACTCGAAGAAAAAACCTTTTCATCATCTGGATGCACTGGTGGCAGTGCTAAATTAGTAAGCGATCCTAATAACATATTATTTTCTAATCACACATACCGCTTTCTAATGTTTCTCCTTTTAATGTTGCTCAGTGTCCGAAGAAGACATATCGGTGGGACGCCGGTCCCATTCAAGATTGTCGAAATGGAGGGAAAGTACCTATCACAGCCGGCGGGAAACAATGAATGCGGGTTTTATGTAATGTGGGCAATGCTTCGCTACATCGGCGGGAAATCAGAAGAAGCCGATAAGTTGGTGTGTATAATCCCCATTTTATTTATGTCTGTTAATAATTCAACAAAATGATTTACTGTTCCTCTTTGGATATCATCTTTTTTAACAACAGCGCAAGAAATATAACCACGAAAGACTGTTAGACATGGAGATCATCGCACTGCAATCGAAGCCGGCAAAATTCATCTTAGCCGAGATATTGGAAAAAGATGGAGTATTTTCCATTGCACAATCTGTGAAGTACAAGGACCAGTATTGCCCAAAGCGGCTCGCCAGATTATTGTAAGAATTCCGAGAAGCATGTGTGAAGTCCAAGAACATTTCTTTTTTATTTTGAGGGGTCGAGATGTGGATAAGAGAATTTGAATTGTAATCGTAACATTTGTAATGTTTAATATTGATGGGTCTGTCGTCTACGTAGTGTATATAAAGCAAAACCCGATTCCACGAAAAAATATAAATTAAATTAAATTATAAAACAATAAAATACGAATGGGCCATCACCGCCGGTTAGCAACAAACCGACAGTGTTGTCGTAACCATCACTGCCGGTTAGAAACAAACCGACAGCAGTGTTGGCTTGTTTCAACACCGGCGGGCTGCACAACACCATCGATCCTCACCATCCGGGGTAGTTTGCCTCGCATGTAAGACCCAGGATCCCGTTTACTCGGCGAGAGTGACTCCACAGGATCACCATTTCCCAATCCCTCCACAAAGTTATTGAGATTGAATATTAGTTTCTGTTATAACTTAAAAACACGTGAAGTAGTGTTAACATGCAAAATTACTTACTTAGTTCCGAGGGTCGAATCACCGGCCGTCTCTCAGATGGGTAAGTCTAGGAGGCGCGACGACCCTCATGCCAAACCGTAGGCACCCCATTTTCCTCTGCCAGCAAGTCGGCATCCTCCTCGCGCTCAGCCCGCTCGGCCTCATCCTCCCTCCGTGCCTCCTCCACCGCCTCCGCTATCTCCTCCCTGGTCTCCTCCTCCTCCTCATCCTCCTCCGTGGGCGCCATTTAACTCGCTGTCGTGCGTCTCTGTGGAGGAGGTGTCGGCTCGACGCCCTCGTCGCCGTCCTCCTCCTCCACCACGGGCTCCTCCTCCACCCTGGGCTCCACCTCCCTGGGCACGCCCTCATCGTCGTCCTCCTCCTCCTCCCTGGGCACGCCCTCCACCCTCAGTCTGTGCACGCCCTCGTCCTCCACCCTGGCTGGACAAAATAACCCATAAGCCAGGAAGTCATGCATGGAATAATGGTACCAAATATGCATTCTGAAGTTTGTCTATGTGAATCGGTCGTATGTCACTACCCCTTCGTCCCATGCACGGACCAAATCGTCTATCAAAGGCTCCATGTACACACTCATATTAGCCCCCGGGTGTCCTGGAATTATAAGTGACAAGAAAATATTTTGTCGTTGAAAGGCGACGCCAGGTGGGAGGTTGAGAGGGATGATGAATATGGGCCAACATGTGTATGGTGAAGAACCCATTCCATAAGGATTGAATCCATCAGTTGCCAGTGCAATGCGTACATTACGAGCCTCGTCAGCTTTGTCGGTATGCTTCCGATCGAAGCTTTTCCATGATTCACCATCGGACGGATGTATCATCTTGTCAGTGTATCGGCGTCCAGTTTTGTGCCACGTCATCTGTTTTGCGGATTCCTCGCTCATGAAAAGCCGTTGGATCCTCGGTATGAAAGGAAGGTACCTCAGGATCTTTGCGCCGACTTTTGTTTGCGTCTTCCGATCATCACCAGATTCTAACTCAATGTACCTAGATGCCTTACCTCAGGATCTTTGCGCCCGACATTTGTGTATTGACCCCTCTTCTGATAGCCCGTGTACATCCACTGACGGTCATCCATCCTAACATATAGACGATATTGCAGTTTAGAGCAATAGAGTAGTAGTGCTAGAGAAAAACCATATGAGATGATAAAGAGACATTCATGTTCTTGGTCGATTCACATAGAAGATGTTTGCTAGATTGGATGATGAGATTTTACCTAAGGTTGAAAGGCCGCTATGTCACTTGTAGATGGACGAATACATGGAACCAATTTTTTTGTAGCCACAAACATCACTAGCAAGATTTGTTCAAAAAGATTTGTACAGTATATATTATTTCTCTCCTTGCTTCACAACCATCAAGGCTATTGTGCAGGCATCACTATCAAAAAGATTTGTTCATATGGTCTCTTAGCCCATCATTTTTGTTCAAAAAGATTTGTACAGTATATATTATTTCTCTCCTTGCTTCACAACCAGATAATGGTGGGGGTTCCTTTTCTCAAATTGTTTCCTTGACTTTCCAAGTTTTTTTTTTGCCTCCTGATCACCTATAATTTCCAAGCTTATAACAAGGTGTGGGTACATTGGTCACTGGGATTTTAGGTGAAAGGCCTTCCAAGTTTTCAAGTACCATATTGCAGACAGAGCTAACTTGTATATATCGGACACAAATACAAGCTCAAAGTATTGATTGCTGTATAACAAACAATTGTCTACAGATAAATAGAATGAGATGGTTCTTCCATAACACTTCTAGCAACTGGTATTGACAAGCAAGCTATGATCAGTCCGAAGCATCCTTTTTACAATATGGCAACTACTGTTCAGCAGCATATATTGGAATATTTATCCGAAAACTAGACATGTCATGCAATCCAGTTGGAAGCTTTTGTGGCTAACACAGCACAGGTTTCAGTTCGAGCTTTCAGCCAAGCATTGTTGGTTAACTATCTGGAAGTTACATTTAGCTTATTACTTTAGCATTCAGCAAAAAACAACTAATGCAGGAAAGAACAGACAATAAATATACAGCAAGCACTCACTCGCTATTATAACCTGAAACCTATGACCTGAATACAAACCGATATTGGTAGCAGAGTCAGACTACAAAAACAGAGTTCATTGCAATTCTGGGAACACCATAGATAGCATTTCATACTGACTTGAATGCAAACCAGCATAGTCCGGGAAACTTAGAAAACTACATTAATTAGGATAACTGGCTACTGGCATATATGTAACCTAGTACATGATGTCTCAGCTTCCTTGCAGTATTAATTGGACAAAAAGTCTAAGAAGCAGGGGACAAAAGGAGTAACACGGCTACACTCATGCTCAAGAGTGCCGAGAGCGCACACCTCTTTACTGTCCATGTCATATGAGATGAGTTGCCAGTTCCAATATTGAACAATGAACACCAAATTTCTGTCTGGATGAATGGCAACTACGCTGTACTCAGTGCCGGATTCGCCAAGCTTCCCGAACAAATGCATATAGTCATAACTCGAAAAAAGGAAAATATGGTGACTTAGGGCATTTACCGGTGGCGGCGGCGGTGGAGGACCGCCCGGTGGCGGCGGTGGTGGAGGGGAGGAGGCGGCCGCGGCGGCGGCAGTCCCGCGGTGGCGGCGGGTGGCCGCCCTCCCCCGGTGGCGGCGGCTGTGGGGGACCGCCCGGTGGCGGCGGTGGTGGAGGGGAGGAGGCAGCCGCGGCGGTGGGGAGGCGCCGGCGACAGCGGGGAGGCGCTGGCGACGGCGTGGAGGGGAGGAGGCGGCCGCTGCTGCTAGGGCCCACCCCACCCCACCTCGCGGGAACGGGAGCGAAGGAGGGAGCACGGGGCGGCGTCGGCGGAGGGGATCGTCGTCCGGTGCGCCGGTGCCGCTGTCTCTCTCTCCATCTCTCCGGTGGCGGCGGCTGTGGGGGACCGCCCAGTGGCGGCGGTGGTGGAGGGGAGGAGGCGGACGCGGTGTGTGTGTGTGTGTGTCTGTGCACGATTTGAGGGAGGAACGGCTTAGTGTTGAATGCTTCTGTTTACCGAGTGCCTAGATGTACGGCACTCGGTAAACTCAAGCACCGCAGCCCAATGACATGTGGGCCTGGTACATGTTTACCGAGTGCCCAGATCTACGGCACTCGGTAAACAGAAGCACGGCAGCCCACTGTGCCAGACAGGTGGGCCGTGGCTAACCTTTACCGAGTGTTTGAGGTCACACTCGGTAAAAGTATCCATAATTTCATGCAAAACAAAAAAGAAAAAATGCCAATTTAATCCTAAAATTCACCAAACTTTCACATAAACTATTTCATGTCATCTATTTACTATCTAAAAAATTCCAAGTTCAAATCATAATGTTGAATTTCACTCTTAATAGAAATCCTACTCGTCAATGTGAATGTTTAACGTCTCTTTGGGAGATGTACCGGTTCGGCAGCGACGAATGTAAAAATACTTCCGAAACGTTATGAAAATTTTTCTATAACATAGATGTATGCTTCAATGTTAATTCTTCCAATCTCGTGATTTATCGAGTTCGATTTTAATTATTACAATTAAATTTACACGATATGTACCTAATTTTCATAAAGAATGAAAAGTTTGTGAAATATAGTAAATAAATCGAAATAAACACCATATTTTGGAATGGAGTACTAAATATCATATGTGGATAGAGGAAAAAGAATGAAGGAAAAACAAGAAATTTGGTTGAATTTTACCGAGTGCTGCGCCAATACACTCGATAAAAGATAGTGTTTACCGAGTGTTGTGCACTTACACTCGGTAAAACTTTACGCTTAATGGGTGGAGCTGTTGTTACCGTGACGTTTGCCGAGTGTATGCTCATAACACTCGGTAAACATGTCATGCCGTGACGCCGTTTGGCCCACGGTTGCTATCCTAGGTGACGTGGCACCTCAATACCGAGTGGCTGTTTTTACTAAGTGTGCCCGTTCGGTAAACTTGTAGTTTTACCGAGTGTCTTAATTTACCGAGTGTGCTGACTCGGTAAAGCGGTCCACTACCGGGTGTTTATGTTTTACAAGTGTTGGCACTCGGTAAATAATGTTTTCCGAGTGCCCCGACTTTTGACACTCGGTAATTGTCGGGGCACTCGGTAACTACACAGTCTCCGGTAGTGTATAGGAAAGTCTATATATCTATAAAAACCAAAATAACCTATAATTTAGAATGGAGGAAATGCTTTATGTTTTTTTTTGGAAGAAACTTCCTCATTTCAGCGAAACATTTTGTATAGCCAAAATTAAAATGTTATATGCACGCTGGGTAAACAAAGGGAGGTGTTTTTGAATAAATCCAATGTATATATATGAGATCATGATCTCTAAATAAGTACATATCATACGACCACAACATAAACAAAACGTAGAATCACGTGTCACATACAAAAAAAAAGATAATGGAAGCTAGAGCCTTGACTACTTTCAGCTGAGAATGCCATGAGACTAGCCACGACAATGGACAAGACGAGCCCCACGAGAGACCCATCAACACCACCGACGCCGGGAGCTCACCGGAGGCATCGCCGCCGTGGGTGCCCGGCAGCGCTCATGGGCGGCAGCAAGGCAGCACGAGGGCGGCGCCCGTCGCCACCGGGCGGCGATGGAGCTGCAGCAAAGCCGGGCGCTGCTCGACTCGACGGCGAGCTTCATGCCATTGTCGCAGTTGTCCGCACGCGCGCAGATGAAGTATCGCGTGACGCCACCGGCGGGGAGCGGGACGACGTCGTCGCCCGTCTTTGAAAGGCGTTGAGGGGCTGGCGCCGAGCAAAGCGTCGTGGTCCGCCCTGCTCACCTCCAAAGACGCGTTGTGCGCTGGCTGGTATTTTGAACACCGGCTGGTCGCCGACGCGAAGGTGACGCCGGATGCCGAGGGTGTAGTTGGTCCGGAGGTCCCGACGACGGCCGGCGCGGCCGACCGTAGCTGGCGCCGCGGCGCCGTCCCAAGCGCCGCCATTGCCGCTGCGCTAGGGCCGCCGTGACAACGAGGAGAGCTCTAGTGCGTGCCATGGTGGTGACGACGATCGATCGTGCCGTGGATCGAATCGGGTGGTGACGAAAGTGATCGATTGGAGAAGTAGCTGGTCGGTCGATGGAGAAACTTGGGTTTGGATGGTGTTTGGTGTTGGGGTTTAGTCCCACATCGTGTAGCGATGGTGGGGGAGCACAATATATAGGCGGAGAACCCTCACCTATCGAAGCTAGTCTTTTGGGTTGAGTAAGGCCCAAGGCCTTATATGTTGTAGCTCCGGTGGACACGGGACTGTGGGAGCGCAGGGCTCAGACCCAGCCGGGCCGGCTACAAGCCAGCTCCAAGATCGAGAACTCGGTGGTCACCACGGTTCCAACAATTGGTATCAAAGCCGGTACCTGAGGTCAGAAAAAGCTAAACCCGATAAAAAAATCTCGAGCGTCACATCATGGCGGGGGCTCCCCGATGTGTGACTAAGAGAGAGATTGTTGGGGTTTAGTCCCACATCGTGTAGCGATGGTGGGGGAGCACAATATATAAGGCGGGAGAATCCTCACCTATCAGGCTAGTCTTTTGGGTTGAGTAAGGCCCAAGACCTTATATGTTGTAGCTCCGGTGGACCTGGGACCTGTGGGAGCGCAGGCTCGTAACGAGCCGGGCCGGCTGCAAGCCAGCTCCAAGATCGAGAACTCGGTGGTCACCACCGGTTCCAACAATTGGTATCAAAGCCGGTACTTGAGGTCAGAAAAAGCTAAACCCGATAAAAAAATCTCGAGCGTCACATCATGGCGGGGGCTCCCCGATGTGTGACTAAGAGGGAGATTGTTGGGGTTTAGTCCCACATCGTGTAGCGATGGTGGGGGAGCACAATATATAAGGCGGGAGAACCCTCACCTATCAGGCTAGTCTTTTGGGTTGAGTAAGGCCCAAGGCCTTATATGTTGTAGCTCCGGTGGACCTGGGACCTGTGGGAGCGCAGGCTCGTAACGAGCTGGGCCGGCTGCAAGCCAGCTCCAAGATCGAGAACTCGGTGGTCACCACCGGTTCCAACAATTGGTATCAGAGCCGGTACCTGAGGTCAGAAAAAGCTAAACCCGATAAAAAAATCTCGAGCGTCACATCATGGCGGGGGCTCCCCGATGTGTGACTAAGAGGGAGATTGTTGGGGTTTAGTCCCACATCGTGTAGCGATGGTGGGGGAGCACAATATATAAGGCGGGAGAACCCTCACCTATCAGGCTAGTCTTTTGGGTTGAGTAAGGCCCAAGGCCTTATATGTTGTAGCTCCGGTGGACCTGGGACCTGTGGGAGCGCAGGCTCGTAACGAGCCGGGCCGGCTGCAAGCCAGCTCCAAGATCGAGAACTCGGTGGTCACCACCGGTTCCAACATTTGGCTATGATGCAAAGATCCTCTTGCAAGCACGTGTATATATATATATATATATATATATAATATATAGATACATGCATGCTGATGGTGCTTGGTCAAGTGTTGGACTCGCTCGCCTTCAAACACAGCTAGCTAGCGAAGAAGCTAACAACCAATGAAAGGTCAAAGATGTTGGACTCGCTCGTCACGCGTGTCCATCATATACTGTAAAATAATATATTATTGGTATTACGCATGCTTGAGGATGTGCATTCCGACATGGGAAAAGTACGCAAGACAAATGAATGGCCACCGCGCTGTCCACGGTGGCAGCCGGGAGGGCTCGGCAGTTGACACTGTAGACCGTACCAAAACTACAAAGAAGAAACCTAATCAGTGACGTGCAAATGAAACATGTCTCCATGTGATTCACAGACACGTCTAGTCCAAACGTGTCTCTGATATACTAGTTGTAAAAAAGGTCTTCTAATGACACATGTTATAGACGCGGATCAAAAAAACCTGTATGTAACAGGGTAGTTGGAACACATTTGTGATGTAGATGATTTTTCACGTACGAGACAATCAGATACATGTCGTGAATGGCACGGACATATATGAAAAAGTTATTAACTTTGACACAACATTTACTCTCTTACATCTACCCTCCTCCCTTCCATCTACTTCCGCCTCGCACACACCACCCCTCCTCCCCCCTTCGCTTCCTGCCTTAGATCCATATTGCGCGAGACATCCATGGCCATTGTCGCCATTGCATCTCGCTCGACCTCTACCTCTACCTCTGGCCATACGCAAATGTGTCCTATCTTAACAGCCACTCATATCTACACCCTTCTCCTGCTACGCCGCCGCGGCCAGAGAAGATGGGTCACATGATCCACGTGCAACGTATGTTAGGGTGTGTGGTCCATGTTTAAGTCCTACTTTGGTGATGCAACTGGTAACTCAAGGGCGTTGTCACCAACGTCATCTATGACCCCGCTCGCCAAGACCACCTTCCGCCACCTCGTCATGTAGGTTTTTTGTTACATGTGATTCAATTTTACAATATTGTCCAAGAAATATGACACTGCACTTGACGCCGCATCATGGGTGGAGAGCAACACCACAAAAGCTCTACATCTGCCTGCAGTAAAATGGGCCTGAGCTCGCCATCTCAATTTGCTAAAGTAAAGTGAGGATCCAATCTAGAAAAAATGCTATGAGAATCAAAGTTGATAGTGCAGAATGGCTATTATGGCATGGATAAAATTAACAAAAAATGAGTTGAAACCTTTCACATCGATTGATATAAGGTTGTATATATTGGTGAGATCCAAGGGTTCAAAACAGCCCAAAAGAAAAACTACCTAAAAACAAGGGGGAAGGGGAGGTGCGGTGGTGGGCCTTTGCTATAGCTAGAGCTTTTGGCCGGTGAAGTGGGTGCGGAGGAACTTGAGAGGACTTGTGGTCTGTCGGGGTCCACATGCATATCCCTCACAATGCCCACGTGCTCGCCATTCACTAACAGGTAGAGGACGGGTGCCTGGCAAAGTGGACTATGGCTTGCAGTGGCAACAGATTTGGCCATGGTGGTGGTGGTGGTGTGTGTGTGTGTGTGTGTGGTGGTGGGGGGGGGGGGGGGGGTTGGGGTTGGGGTTGGGGCCGTGCAAGTAAAGGATAGATAGGGACGAAGATAAATTACAGCCAAAAACAACCGCTGCTATAGTGCTAGCAGAGAGAAATTATAGTTGCTGCTTGTGGGGGATATGACCCCCGGTATCCATAAGATAAGACATGGGCCGCACCATCAGAGGTGGCCCAGCCCCCAAGATCAAGACGTGCACGGCACTGGTCGACGTGCACCGCAAGATATTGTATACCATCTTAAAGATGACATATAGCTAAGCCTAAAACAAATCCCCGAACAGTCACGTTGATGCTCGGACACCTCCAGAGACGGCCATGCCTCTGGTTTCTCCCTACACGTGCATGAGCGTGTACCCTCTGCGTTATGGGTGGCCGAAAGTGGCTCCTTGGCGATGCTTTGTTCTTCCTACACGCACACGGGCTCCGCGCTCCGCGTTATGGTTAACAGGCTAGCTAGGGCTGGAGACTCAGCTACACACTAACTGGTCGGACGGTTTGTATTAAATATAAATACATCTTTGGAATAACACTAAGTGTTCACACCAACTAATCGCCGAGCTGCATACGCTATTTCACCACCATTGCTGATTCTTCTCCAGAGTTTGTATATTTTACATCATGTACTACTCATTCTACATATTTGTATTGCAGGATCATCGTCTAGGTGGTCGGACCACCTGGTGCTCGAACTTCTCCACGATCAACTGGTCAGACCGCTAGGTTCATGAACATCGTCGCCGACCAGTTGAGCATGCTTGAGCTGATCCATGAAATGTGTCATATCTTAACAGCCACTCATATCTACACCCTTCTCCTGCTACGCCGCCGCGGCCAGAGAAGATGGGTCGCGTGATCCACGCGCAACGTATGTTAGGGCGTGTGGTCCATGCACTACTGCATTCAGGCATTTTGCCGAGTGACTGCAGCACTCGGCAAAGCCCCAAATACATTCAGCAAAGGCTTTGCCGAGTGCCGCACTCGGCAAAGGACACTCGGGAAAAAATGGCCGGCAAAGCAGCCTTTGCCGAGAGTCATTTGTCGGGCACTCGGCAAAGCTTTTGCCGAGTGCCGACCCAGCCCTCGGCAAAGAAAATGAGCGGTCACAGCGCAGGAAACAGTGACGGCGGCTTTGCCGAGTGCCAACCCGGACGGCACTCGGCAAAGTTTTTCATTTTTTTTTAAATTCTTTGCCGAGCGCCGCTCGGGCTGGCACTCGGCAAAATTTTTTGTTTTTATTTTTTTTTTTAAATTCTTTCTTTGTCGAGCGTCGCCCGGGATGACACTCGGCAAAGTTTTTAATTTTTTTTAAATTTCTTTGTCGAGCGCCGCCCGGGATGACACTCGACAAAGTTTTTTAATTTTTTTTTAAATCTTTGCCGAGTGCTATGGTCATGGCACTCGGCAAAGCTGGGAAACGGGTTGCTAGTTTTTTCAACTTTGCCGAGTGCAGTGACTATTGCACTCGGCAAACTAACCAAAAACAGTGGGTTTTTTTTCATTTTTTACATTCCATCACGACAAACACAAATTATCACATATATCTCACATCCATCCAAACATGCATCACATATTTATCACATCCATCGCATATATCACATTCATCACATATATCACATACATCAATCCAAACATCTATTGCATATATCACAGTTATCCAAATATACCACTAGTGCATGACAAGTATATCAGAAATTCATCACCAAGTGAACAACAAATGCAAATACAACTAATGCTACTCATCAGAAAGGTGGAAACTGAGTGCCTGGTGAAGGAAAAGCTGGATCAGTCGGAGGCGCATGAGCTGGATTATTTGAACCCTCCGACTGAGGCTGCACAAAGGAGAAGACATTGCATTTGTTAGACAAGATTACTTGGATAGCTAATCTAGGTCATACAAGCAAAGCACAAGCGAAAACTCACAGGAGTAGCTGCAACTGCAGGAGTCGGAGGTGGAGCGAACAGCCCAGGTGGCACAGCTAGACCCGTATGTTGCCCAAGAGTCTGCATGAACTGCATCATTTCCGCCATCCTCTGCGCCTGGGCCTCTCGCGCGGCCCGCTCGGACTGCAGCTGGGCCGCCAGGTCCTGACGTTGCCTTGCTTCTTCTTCCAGCCGGGCCTGCAATATTTCACTCTAATGTTTCAGTAATGCAAAGCTAATTAAGGTGTGTAAAGATCAATCTACGATGAGTAAAACAGGAATAACCTCGAGTGCATCGACCCGTTGCTGTGAAGCGCTTGGCCGTGGTCGTATGGCCAGGCCTTCACTCGTGCTCCGTGCTCGGATCTGGGAGAGAGAGGGAGTAGAGGTCGAGTTGATGACGCCATCTCCAAGCTAGTACCGCCCATGCTTCTTGCCTCCACCCACCCTCATGACAATCTCTGCATCAAAGTCCTAGGTGCTCGGGTCATACTGTGGCCCATGGACCGACCTTGCCGCCGACATGTACTCACTGATGCGGGTGTGGATGCTCAGGTTGGTGTATGCCTCAGGCGGGTCCTCCGGGTTGTAGGAGACGGTGGACGTTGCCTTGCCCTTGTGGGACATACACCATGCCTGGAAGTCGGAGCATTGCTGACCACCATGTGCCTCCGACTACGAGAAAGACAGCAAGATGATTAGAAATCAGGCATAATTGAGCATCAGAATAGATAAATGAATTCGCATACCCATAATTGTTTGTATCCGGCGAGGTTGCGGTTGCCTTGATGGTGTGCTGGACCTTGCATCTACAAATGCCGCTCCCGGGCACCTTCGTGCGTCTCGGCCCACGCGGGCGTGAACCACTTGTCCACGATCATCGCCCAGCACTCAGGATACGAGGAGCACCACCAGGGACACATCTACACATCATCAAGTATTTGACATATAAAAAGATCAAATTAAACCAACTTAATCTCAAAACGAATCAATATTAATGTTCTTTATCTACCTCAAGGTACTAGTCCCGGGTCAGCGTCATCTTTCTTGCTTCTTCTTTGCTGACCTTCTCTCCAAGTTTTGACCCGTAGTAGGTTATGATGGTCTGGATGCGCGTCTCGTGATGCATGTCGGTGACGAGTTTTTTACAGGCTTTGGTAGCCACCAAATCTGCCCTGGCCTCAGATCCCTCCTCGCATCTGGAATAAGTCTGCGTACAGACGCGATGTATCCATTCATTATTTCAAGAAAAGTCCAATGAATGTGATGTATTGAGCAGTGTAGTGCGAGGGAGACTTACCCAAAACTCTGCCTTCACCCGCTCCGCCTTGTTGGGGTAACCCACATCGGGGGCGGCGGCGTAGTGGTCAAACATCCAGGCCGGCTCCCTCCTGCTGGCGTAGTCAATCAGGCCAGGATAGTGTTGCCTGCACAGAAGACCTAGGACGCCATTGACTAGGCGTCCATGACCACCATCCGACACAATCGTCCAGTTCCTGCACAAGTAATTAAGAAAAATTATTAGTTTCTCTATCGATTTTCAACATATCATATGAAGTGGTGGTGATTAAATCTAAAGTTACTTACTTTTGCCCTTCGAGCTGAATCATTGGGCGTTGGTGAGGAAGCAGAACCAGAGGGAGGCTCGTCGGACCTCACAAGTAGACGTTGGACGAACCCAAGCGGAACCCGTACCATCCTCCTCGTGCGTCCCCTCCCCCTCGTGAGCCCCCTCCTCCTCATCCGACTGCCGAATCAGCTCGTCGTCGTCCCCGGGCCTCGCCTCCTCCTCGTCCTCCTCACGCTGTGTGGTAGGAGGAGGTGGCGGCTGCCTCCTGCGGCCGCTGCTCCTCCTCCTCCTTCTGTCCGACGGCCACTCACCTGGAGCGGCATCTACAGTGCGTCATGTTTGGTAAAGCGAGGACACGTCCCTGTGACGGTCGCTTCAACCCGCCATCTTTGTTCAATCACCTGCAATTAAAAAGAATAAACAAGACGTAATTAGAAATAGAAATGGATGCAAAATAAACAAAACATAATTACCAAAACATAGTATTACATGTATTAGAAATAATCTTCATGATTGGGATTAGCTGGATCATAGGTCTCGTCATCACTATCAACATTGTCATTGCCCAAATAATCAACACAATCCGAAGGAGGAATGTTGTCTTCATTGTCATTGCCTAAACGTAATCGCTCAAGCATTTCGAAGTCCTTCACATTTTGCACCTCATCTCCAGCGTCCTCGTCATCAACCCTTTCATTGTCTAATTCCATTCCGATGGCTTTGGTTAAGTCTATCTCAAACCTCCCTTCTAGCCCCTCTTCTTGAAAGAACTCTCCGTCATTTGTGTGTGGGTTGAAGTTGTAATCTTCATCGTTTGGGACAGGTAGTTTATCGTGTGGCGAGACCTTGTGCACGATATTCCAACCCTTAAGATGCCCTTTGGTTTGGCACGCGTATGATGTATAATAAACCTGCGTGGCCTGTTGAGCCACAATATAGACATCGTCTCCTAGATAGACGGAATCCTGTCAAATTTTGACTAGCCCAAGATTAGGGGTCTGTCTTGTTACTCGAGTATCAAACCAATGGCATTTGAATATGACAGGATTAAAAGGTTTGGCACCATAAAATGAAAGTTCGTATATTTCTTCAATTCTTCCATAATAGTCGAGGCCATCAGTGCCGGGCATAAAAACTCCACTATTTATGGGTTTTTATTAGGCCGACTCTGCTCGTAGCTTGCTGTGTGAAAGCAATATCCATTCACGTCATAATTGGTAAATGACCTGACCCTTAAGGCATAGCCGTTTGCAACCTGTCTCAACTCATCACTTATAGACGCATCGGTTTGGGCTTGCAAGCTCAAGCAGGATAGATCGTTATATTATTCGAACATACGAGCAACTTGGAATGTCGAACTAAGTACGAGCTAAATTGGACGGTACCATATTTTTGAACCAAGAAATGAAACCAGGCCACCCTGGTCCCGCACCCTGTGAAAGAAGGGTATCATTTTCCTGCGGGGTAGGATCCCTTGATTGATGCCAGGATTCACGAAGAAATGCCCTGTACCAACGAGAAACAAGGGAGTTGGATGCAGAATAGTGACGGCATACTAAAACAAGTTCGTTGAGAACTTACCTCACATACGGCTGCACCTCGACAAGGTTGGTGAACACATATAGCATGATACTGCGCCACTCTTCAATACTCAAGTGCTTAGTGGTTGATGCACTTGCGCTTCCGAGTTGCCCTTGGAAAAGGCTGAGGTTCGATTCATTTTTGCCAGCATTATAACGAGGGGGTAGATTATGCACGCTAGGAAGGTTCTCAGTGTAGTATTTTTCTGTGAAGTTTGACACCTCCTCCAGAATGTATGCCTCTGCAATGAAAGCCTCAATTTTGGCTTTATTTCTACATTTTTTGCGAAGAGTCTTTAGACATCTCTCGATTGGATAGCACCAATTGACTTGCACAGGCCCCCCATTCGTGCCTCATACGGGAGGTGCATAATCAAATGCTGCATCGACAAGAAGAAGCTAGGTGGAAAGATCTTCTCCAACTTACAGAGCAACACAGGCGCCCCTTTTTCCAAGTCATCAATGACGGTCCGAGATAGCTCCTTGACACAAAGCTGGCGCAAGAAATAGCTCAACTCTACCAGCACTAGCCAGACATGCTCAGGGACATAGCCTCGAACCATCGCCGGAAGAAGCCGCTCAATCCATATTTGGTAGTCATGACTCTTCATCCCGTTGACTCGCAGAGTAGATAAGTTCACTCCCCTCTTTAGATTCGTTGCATACCCATCAGAGAACATTAGCGTCTGGATCCATTCAAGTACTTCCCTCCTTTGTTTGCTGGTCAAGACGAAATTGGCCTGAGGCCTTCTCCAATTCTTGCCGCCTCTAGGAGGCTGCATCTCTTGATTTGGTCTATCGCATAACGTTGCCAGGTCCACTCTAGCCTTAGGGTTGTCCTTAGACTTTTTAGTGTCCATGAGTGCTGCCCAAAGTGCCTCGGCGACATTCGTTTCGGTGTGCATTACATCAATGTTATGTGGCAGAAGAAGGTTATCAAAATAGGGGAGCCTCATCAAGCCCGACTTATGAGTTCACATATGTTGCTCACCATATCCCACAAAACCACCTTCTTGATTGGCCACGAGAGCATCTATCTGAGCATGAACCTCAGCACCATTCATCATCCGCGGTGCAGGGTCCGACACTACGACACCTTTCGTAAAGTTCTTGATGTCTTGTCTGAATGGATGGTCAAGAGGTAGGAATTGACTATGTCTGTCGAACGACGAATACTTGCCACCCTTCTGCAACCAAATGAACCTAACACCTTCCTTGCATATTGGGCATGGGAACTTCCCGTGAACACACCAGGCGTATAATATCCCATACGCCAGGAAGTCATGCAGGGAGTAGTGGTACCAAACGTGCATTTTGAAGGTTGTCTTTGTAGCTCGGTCGTATGTCCATACCCCTTTGTCCCAAGCACGGACCAATTCATCAAACACGGGCTCCATGAACACACCCATATTACTCCCTGGGTGTCCAGGAATTATCAACGACAAGAATATGTTATGTCGTTGGAAGGAGACACCAGGGGAAGATTAAGGGGGATAACGAAGATGGGCCAATATGTGTATGGGGCAGCCATCATTCCATAAGGATTGAACCCATCTGTTGCCAGCGCGACACGTACATTACGAGCCTCATCTGCTTTGTCATGATGTTTGTCATTAAAGCGGATCCAAGCTTCACCATCGGATGGATGTACCATCTTGTCAGGATTGTACCGTTTGCCATTTTTGTGCCATGTCATCTGTTTCGCGAATTCCTCGGTCATGTATAGCCATTGGATCCTCGGTAGGAATGGAAGGTACCGTAGGATTTTCACGGGGATCGTAAGTTGCCTCTTCTGGCCAACATCATAGTCTACCTCCAGGTACCTGGAGGATTTACACTTTGGCCAGAACTTTGCATGCTCGTGTTCTTTCCTAAATAGGATGCACCCCTTGGGACAAGCATGTATCTGCTCATACGGCATCTTAAGTGCACGAAGGAGTTTCTGTGACTCATACATGCTCTTTGGCAGAATGTGGCCCTCCGAAAGTAGGGTGCCAATCACGGCCAACATCTTATCGAAGCCTTCTCGACTCAAGTTTAACTCGGACTTCAACCCCATTAAGCGTCCAATGGCATCCAATTGAGACACCATTGACCGATCATGAACGGGTTTCTGTGCTGAGTCCATCATGTCATAGAACGCCTGTGCGGCTGCCTCCATCTCCTCCTTCTCACGTCCATCATCGAACTGGCCATGGTGAAAGTCATCTAACATGTCTGCTACCCCCGCATCAGCATCAAAAGCCTCAACCCGTGGTCTCACCACCTCCTCTCTCATACAATGGGCTTCACCATGGTGGACCCACCGGGTGTAGTCCGGCGTAAATCCATTCTTCACAAGATGTTTACCCATTTCCACCTTGTTTACCCTTCTCCTATTTCCACATTTGCTGCAGGGACACAAAACTAGGCAATGTCCTTTAGCAGCCTTGCCAAATGCACTGTTCAAGAAAGCATCGGTCTTGTTCATCCATTCCGTGGTGTAATCACTCTGACTTCTCCAGCCCATGTACATCCACTAACGGTCATCCATCCTCTAACATATGTATCAGCGAGTAATGTAACCATCAATTGCATCTACATGGTGTTCCTACTGTCTAATAGGTGAGGATAGGTCCTAATCCCACCCGCGGATGCGTAGATGATGTTAGTTTCCATGCTCTACTCCTATCCGAGACAGAATTTTGGCAGCACCTCCCTGCTGTTCTCCAGATACACGTCCTGCCAAACAAGAGTGCGTATCCAGAGAACAATAGGGAGGTGATGCCGAAACTCTGTCTCGGACCGGAGCAAACCATGGAAACTAACCCATCTACACATCCGTGGGCTGTCCAAAAAACATGGACAGTCCAAAACAGATATGGTCATAGATATGCAAAGATCTGCATACCTCCAACCGTATCTCTTTCGAACAGGAGACGCCTAACTGGGTTACGCGATCTACGACCATGATACGGAAAGAGGGGTTATACCTAGGGTGGCGGCGGAGTCAGGCTAGCGGGGCCATGGCGGGTCGATGCAGTGGCGAGGCGACGCGGTGCAGGCAGACCGGCACGGCGACGAGAACTCCGACTCGGCTCCGACGGGCTCTTCTCTACAAAAATAGAACAAAATACTATCATTTAAAAAAAATCGACAGAACCTCCCCTGCACGGCGAGGTTTCCAAAACCTGCAAAAAACAACGGCACGATGGCCGACAAGCACATATGTCTCAAGAGAAGCCATGTAGTTTGGATATCAATCCATGCAGAAGAATATATCCAAGTAGTACCACTACTTCTACTACTACTTCCACTATTGCTACTACTACTACCACTAGTTCTACTACTACTACAACTATTGCTACTACTACTACCACTAGTTCTACTACTACTACCACTACTTCTATGACTACTACCACTAGTTCTACTACTACTACCACTACTTCTAATACTACTACTACCACTAGCACTACTACTACAACTATCACTACCACGACAACAACAAGAGAGAAGGCATACCTGACGGGCGCTGGGGGTAGGGGCGGGCGGCGTTGGGGTCGCGGTCGGGGTCGCCGGAGTCGGGAACGTGGTCGGGCACGGGCAGCGTCAGTATGCGCAAGGGTCCACGGGCACGGCCAGGGGGCAGCGCGGCCGAGGAGGCAGAGCCAGCGTGGCAGGGCAGGTAGGCGTCGGGTCGAGGTGTGAGGCAGCGCTGGCTGCCGAGGCTGCTGCCGGGTGGGCAAAGGAGGGAGGCTGCCGGGGGGGGTGGCGGGGGAAGGTCGGCCGGGGCGGGCGGCATGGGAGGGCTGGCGGGGCGGGGCGGGGCGTGGGGAGGGCTGCTGAAAATGATTTCGTTTGCATTTTATAGAATTTAAAAACAATTCGTCCGCAAGTTCATGGTCATGTTTCGTGAACAAGATGTTCGAAATTTTGGGTCCGTTCCTAGATACGGCCTCACACTACACTCAATACCATGAATATCATTTTTTGAATCATTAAATTCCATTATTCGATGCACGTGCAGTTCAAATTTGCATTTTTCGAAAAAATTCAAATAAATGAAATAAATTAAATAAATATAGTAAACAGTTTGAGAAATGTACCAAATTTCGACATGGAGTACCAAGTACTGTAAGAGGACTACATAAAAAGTTTGGTGGTCAAAATACAAAAAAAAATTTGTTTGCCGAGTGTCATCTTTTGACACTCGGCAAATATGCTCTTTGCCGAGTGCCAGATGGTAGGCACTCGGCAAAGTGGTCCCTTTGCCGAGTGTCCATGGGGACACTAGGCAAAGAGCGTGCCAATTTTTTTTTAAATGTTTGCCGAGTGCCTCTCCGCCCGGCACTCGGTAAAGTGGTAATTTTGTTTTTTTTAAATACGATGGAGTGCGGTTTAGGGTTTAGATTTAAAAAAAAGGAAAAAATCTTTGCCGAGTGCCCTGATCTGGCACTCGGCAAACCGGCAGCCTTAGTGCTTTGCCGAGTGTCAGGGTCTGGCACTCGGCAAAGAAGTGGTTTGCCGAGTGCCTGTCCGCTGGCACTCGGCAAACCTGGACGGCAGGCGGTGGCCGTTACCCGACGCCGTTTTTTGCCGAGTGCCAAAGTTTACCGAGTGCCTGACACTCGGCAAAAAGGGCCTTTGCCGAGTGTATATCTTTGCGGAGTGCGGCACTCGGCAAAATAGCTCTTTGCCGAGTGCCCGATTTTTAGCCCTCGGCAAAGACCCTGTTTCCCGTAGTGATGTTTAAGTCCTACACGTCTACCACGGCAAGGTCCTCGCCTGGCTCAACTCCCTCTACTTTGGTGATGCAACTGGTAACTACTCAAGGACGTTGTCACCAACGCCATCTATGACCCCGCTCGCCAAGACCACCTTCCGCCACCTCGTCATGTAGGTTTTTTTGTTACATGTGATTCAATTTTACAATATTGTCCAAGAAATATGACACTGCACTTGACGCCACGTCATGGGTGGAGAGCAACACCACAAAAGCTCTACATCTGCCTGCAGTAAAATGGGCCTGAGCTCGCCAGCTCAATTTGCTAAAGTAAAGTGAGGATCCAATCTAGAAAAAATGCTATGAGAATCAAAGTTGATACTGCAGGATGGCTATTATGTTATGGATAAATTTAACAAAAAATGAGTTGAAACCTTTCACATCGATTGATATAAGGTTGTATATATTGGTGAGATCCAAGGGTTCAAAACAGCCCAAAAGAAAAACTACCTAAAAACAAGGGGGGAGGGGAGGTGCGGTGGTGGGCCTTTGCTATAGCTAGAGCTTTTGGCCGGTGAAGTGGGTGCGGACGAACTTGAGAGGACTTGTGGTTTGTCGGGGTCCACATGCATATCCCTCACAATGTCCACGCGCTCGCCATTCACTAACAGGTAGAGGACGGGTGCCTGGCAAAGTGGACTATGGCTTGCAGTGGCAACAGATTGGTGGTGTGTGTGTGTGGGGGGGGGGGCGCAAGTAAAGGATAGACAGGGAAGAAGATAAGTTACAGCCAAAAACAGACGCTGCTACAGTGCTAGCAGAGAGAAATTATAGCTGCTGCTGGAGCTACAAATAAGCTGCAATCCTTGAGCCGAACAAGCTGAATGATCATATGGGCCCCACTGTGACTTGTTGTCAACGTTAGCAAAACCACCCATTAAAATAGCTAGATACCTAAATGTGAATGGTTTCAATAGTTGTTGGATGGACAAAGATTCACGGTTTTCAAAAATTCTGGGTAAAACCAAACTCAGACGGTAGTTGAATGCCACAAAATGGGCCTCTCCCTTCCAAATTTGGGTACAGTAAAATGAAAACAGATTGCTGCATTCTTTTACAAACAAGCTGAGATGGACAAAATAGGTGCAATTTGGAGAGATCAATGCCATTTGTATGACTACTGAACATGCACGTGCGGCACGCATGTGTCAATCCCCATGCATTGGACCCTCTCTAGCACTGATATCAGAATCTTCGCATTTTTCTTAAGCTCACTACCCAGTTTTCGATATCACTGCCGGTTCAAAATCTCCCTTCACTGCCGGATTTGGCATATCGGCAGTGATGCTCGCTGGCTACTGCTGTCGGTACTTCACCCGGCAGTGATAAGGTTTAGAAAAACAAAAAAAAGCAATCCATCAAGCATGCTGGCTGGAGCATGCTCGCTGCCGCCGCCATGCTCGTTGGCTACCGCCGCCACTACATCGAGCATTTCATCCAAGAAAAAAATCATACATCACAGATAAAGGACGGATTCAACACATAAGAAAAACATCCACAAATCAATTCGTGCATCGTAGACAAAGGAGAAGGGTTCAACACATCACAAATCAACCCATCCACAAATCGATTCGTACATCACAGACAAAGGAGCAGGGTTGAACACACAAAAAAACTCATCTACACCGGCGGAGACACAGGAGCACCAGAAAGGGAGATTGCCGAGGAGACACAGTGCGGCTGCCTCCTCCTTCTCCGGCGGGCGAGCGCGGCTGCCTCCTCCTCCTTCGGCGAGCGTGCCCCTCCTCCCCTCCGGTGAGACGGCCCTAGGAACTCTGGAATGATTCCACACATTCTTAGCCAGACAACAAGAGAAGAATAAATGTTGTACAATCTTATGTTCACAACAAAACAAACAAGTACTATCTTCCGCACGTCTCCTTGTACTCAAATTATCCCTTGTCAGAAAGTTGTTACACACCGGGGTAATTTGAACTCTATGAGCTTGTTTGGCTGCACACAAATCTACATCAATCCACGTGGTTTGGGAGGGATTGAGGTGGAATTGGATTGGGGTCGATTTGTGTGCAGCCAAACAAAGCCTATGGGGGATCTTAATGTCCCAAGTCGCTGGAGTATACACTGGGGTAAAACCTCTCAAACTCACCACCACATACCGAGACTGAACCAAGTACTTGCCTTTGGATTCATGATTCCAAACTACCGAGTCACACTCCTCAATGAAAGTGACACATGTACAAGGCTGGCTAATCATGACTAGTCACGGTTAATTGAACGACTTAATAACACTACTACCAACAATTGTTTTCTAGTAGTAAGCTGCATATTAGCCTTGCTAAGTGCCAATAAAGGCTCATTCTTCAGAAACTGCAATAAGAAAATAGCCGCATATATATTTATAGAAGCTTCAAAATTTTATTTGATTTTTTTATTATAATCCTTCGTGCTACATGAAAAGAAATATTATAGGGTAAAATACATTTCATCGATTGTAATTTGTAAAGTTGTTTTGGCTGGCCTCTCCAGCTCTGACCTCCGTCCCCTCTCCTCTCGGCGCCACCATCAAGTCACGTGGTAGAAGTCAGATATTATACCTGAAAAGGTCGAGATTGACATGCACAGGGAACTATCCAACATTAGAGCAGCTGATGATGTCCTCGTGAATCCCATAGCTCTGAGAATATGTGATTACATTAAAGTCCCCTTTGGCACGGCTCATCCAAAACGGCTTCACCGGTAAAGCCAAAGCCGGTGAAGTTAGAAAAAATTGGCTTTTTCCGGCTTCTAGTTCATTTTAACCCCGGCTTACAAAACGGCTTCACGCTACAGTGCCTCGATTTGCGCAAAATAGATGAAACCGAAGCCGGCATAAGCCGTGCCAAAGAGGCCCTAAAAACCAACTTCACAAACATCAAAAGATGAAAAACTTAACAACCTCATTCAATACAGAATTGTAATAAATTAAAAATTATTTGGACTACTGACTTTTATGAGCAAATTAATACTCATTAAGCTAATTACTATAAATTAGGTTTCTCGATCGTTTCTGGACATTCAACAGACCATGGTATTGTATGCAAATTCAAGATTTAACTACGATATTGTGTATGGTAAAAAAAAGATAGTGGACCAACCATGAAGTTTCTGATATACTACATTTCCTGCTAATTTTTCTTTGTTCGTCGGCACATGCATCAACTGCATATGCTTGAAGAGCCTCAATTTTTTCCCTGACTTTTTCTTGAACCAACCATGAAGTTTTAGGAGGCTTGGACTCCATAGGCAATGCTTTGGCAGACTTGAGTAAGTGAACAAATTCTTCAAGTTCCTTCCTCTTTAGCAAGCTTCCGTCGTAGGAGTTCCTCTACCTACTATCAGATATAAAAGAAAATATAGACCAATGCAACGATGCAACAATATTGGACTACAGAAATCTGCATTCATTAAATATACACAAGTAAAAAAAATGCAACAATGCAATACGAGTAATTTAAGGAAATCTGCATTCATTAAATACACATAAGTCATTAAATATACATGCCAGATTACAATATTGGACGTTACGTGGTAGATAGTAACACTCAATTGTGAAGTCAGATGAATAATTAGATTAAAACAAATATATGGCCCCGAATTATGTTCTTCCAGGAAAAATTAAAGTTAGTATAGAATTGACTGCAGGAGCTATGCCTATTCATCAGACAAAGGAACACGAACAGGTAAAGAGAGTCCCTAACCAACCTCATCTCCCAGGCTCTGACGAGCTTGATGCCTTGATGTCGCGTCTCCTACATCACCACCGGCCCTTGCTGCCGTGTTACCAGAGTCCACTCGAGTTAGTACCTACGTACCGAGCATGTGCGTGTACTCGGTGGGCTCCGGCCAGTCGTCGTCGGGGTCGTAGACGTTGGCGTACCTGACGTTCTTGCGCATCTCGTACACCTGCTTGCCCCTGGCCGACTCCACCACGTCGACCAGCACGCCGGGGTACCGGTCCTTGACCATCTGCACGACGGGGAAGAAGAGCACGCTCTCGTACACGCCGCCCGACACGACGCAGCACGCGCGCCGCACGTCGCCGCGGACCTTGGAGGCCAGGCTGTCCAGCTCCGGGTTGTAGCCCTGCGGGAACCGCAGGAACCCGTACGGGTTCGCAGGGTTCTCGGGCGGGCGCGGGTCCTCCTCCTGCTTCCCGCCGGAGAACATGCCCTGGTAGTCGAACTCCTCGTCGGGCCCGTCATCGAACGGGTCCAGCCACGGGTTCTTCTTCTTCGCAGACCACGCCGCGACGCTGCGGCGGCCGGTGGAGGGGAGGAGGAGGAGGTAGCTGCGCATAGCCGCGGCGCGGGGCTTCACTGGCGCCGTGGCCCTTATCGTCGTGGGCGTGGTGGTGGCCATGGACGTCGACATGGTCGAGGAACCCGTACGCTAACGATTGACTTGTGCCTGCAATCACGGAGATGAGAGGGTGATTTCACCCTCAGATGGAGAGATCCGGCAGCCGGCGAAGGGCTCGACGAAAACCTAGCTAGCGAAGGGACCGACGAAGACCCGTGCACCAGGTGCGGGCGGCGGGCGTAATGCGGATAGGGCGACGGCGAGATTTATGGACAACAGTGGGTACATTTGCGCGCGGGTAAAGAAATTTGCCGGTGAAAAAAAAAACGCCGGAGGAGGATGATCGCCAATGATTTATATGGCAGGAACGCGCAAACATGTCTTACGGATGCCTAAGATCGTAGAGGCAACCTGATTAAGGTACATCATCAGATTTAAAGATGTTTAGTCATCCGATGGTTTAGATATAGGGTAGGTAGAAAACTTTTGGTGAAACATATTTTTCAATTCATTCGCTCTTTTATAGTAGAAGATAGATAGATTAGGTTTTGTTCAAATTATATATGGTGAGTTCTCGTTCAAAATTATATATATATGATCAGTTAATGTATTTATTCCATTCCAATATATTGCGAAATAAAACATCGATTTGATCAAATAATAATTAGTCAATTCCAATTTCCAAGATATATATATATTGTGGAAGAAAACGTCGATTAAATCAATTTGGACGACGACCATTTCAAATTATCAATGAACAAAGTGTTGCATGTACTCCAACTGGTATAACTTAATCGATACACGAGGTCAAGATACTGTAGAATACCCACACAGAATAACACAGGATCCAAGAAGAGTGAAAGTCGCTAATTACTGCTGGATCACATGAATTACCAGTTCTGTATAGTACTATATAATGAACAAAACCTTACCTAACAAGCAGCCAGTGTGTGCGTGCATGTCCACCACCGCTTATTACACCAATAACAAAGTGACCACATGCATGTTAGCTGCAATAAACAGCTAGCTTGTACCTGTGGGAAGCAAAGCACATTCTTGTACCTTGGTTTACTCGTCCATTTTCAGATAGTGCTCAGTGTACACATGTTCTTGAATGCTTTCGTCTATACACTTGGCAAAAATATTGCTTGGATATATACAACCCGGCCCCAAAAGCGCTTGATCCAATGAAAGCATTTTTTTAAACAAGTCTTGCTTGTTGGACTAACTACTAGTACTGTTCCTCAAAGTAAGGAGGCGTTTGGATGGACTAAACTAAATTTTAGTCCATGCTTTGGATGTCAAATAGAAAACCTAAACATGAACTAATCATGGTTTTAAAAAATTAATAGAGACCAAATGATGAGTAGAACTCGTTAGAAAAAAAAAGAAATTTTTAATCATCCCATGTTAAGCTTATTGTCTAACGATGGACTAAAAACTTTAGTCTAGTGATCCAAACAGGTCCTAAAACCAGTTGATGGATCGAGTATTGCTTCAATAGTAAGTCTCTAGCTGCTGCGACATATAATTCTTCAGATCAGTCGCCAACAGCAGTTTTTCACTTCATGTCGCCAGATCATTCACTACTCATGCATGTAGGTCTTAAACTTCATGAACCAATATTATGTGGAATAATCCGCACCTAAATATTCATTCAACAGAAGCTAAAAACACCACATAATCCCTACACCTACTGACCTACATTACATGATTAACAGTTCACCACGACAACCATCACACAAGAATGCATGGTTACCCGCTACATAGCACATAATTAACCTTACTCCCTTGACCTTCACATACACAGGATAGTCAGTCCTCACGGATGGCCACCACTGCTTCCGGTGCCGCCACCGCCGCCTCCATAACCTGCCTGGCCAGAGCCAGCTCCACTCCCTCCACCGGTCCCTGTTCCACCGCTTGCATCTCCAGAGCCATGGGCGCTACCTACAGCACTGCCGGCACGTCCAACGCCAGTGCCGCTGCCGGAACCGCCAACGCCCACGTCTGCGTCACCGCCATGGGTGACGGTCACGCCGTCGGGGCCGAAGTGGATTCCGACGCCTTCTCCACCGCCAGCGCCGACACTCGCGCTGCCGTTGCCGGTACCGACGGCGCCGCCTCCGGCGACACCGATCGCCACGTCCACTCCACCCTTGCCGATGCTGATGTCGACCCCAAGACCAGCTCCGCCGCCCGTGCCGAGCCGCCGGAGCTGTTTGTGCCGATGCAGCCGCCGACACCGCCGCCGAATCCGATGTTGGTGTCCGTCCCGTTGTGTGAGATGGTCCAGCCGAACCCGTGGCCGCTCCCTAAGCCATGGCTGCTGCTAGACTTCTTCCATGGTAACAGTGGCCAGGAGAGCTTGCTGCTGCCATTGTTGATCATGGCGCTAGAGCTTGTGCTGCCATACTTGCGAGGGAAATGTCTTGCGCTGGCAGAGAGAGGGAGATGAGTAGTAGACAAGCATACAAGTGCGAGGAAGAGGAAGGAACTGGCACTGCCGGTAGTGGAGACATCCATTTGTTTCTCACTTTCTTGTGTTGTTATGAAGGATCTGAATGAACACGTACGCTACTGGTGTTTATGTAGTGGGTTGGTCACAATAGAATACTCCTACATTGGTTGTTAGGCCCAAATCTAGAGGCAAGATAAGGTAGCTACTAGGTTTCTGGATCAGCTTGCTTGTGGAGGATGCATGAACCCTAATTATACGGCCTGTTTACATAGCGTACGTTGACCACTCATTTATGTGTTGTTAGTGAAATGTGGACGGATTTAAGTTCAGCGCATGGTCATTTCAGAGAATAAATAACTCTTAGATTAGTATAGATTAATTAGTTTTAGTTTGATCTCCATACCAAATAGCTATAATAGCTCCTCTGTGGTTTTTACGTACGTTGTTACTTAGATTATGTTTGTCATGGGTTTTGTTGTGGCTTCTTCGTCGGCATAATCAAAAGCCCCACCAAATGAGCACTTACGAGAATGGCTTCTGAAGCCAAAACCAAGATAAAAACAGTGAAGTCAAATGTTACTTTTTGGGAAGCTAAAGCCACCAAAATGTGGCTTCTCTTTTAACTCGGTCATTTTTTTAGGAAGCCCACACCCTACAAAAAAAACCCTTACTCCTCCTCCATCCATATATAAGTGGGATTCTAAGTATGTCCTAAATCCACCAATTCTAAGAGCTTGTTTGGCAGAGCTCCACTCCTATATTCTCTAGCTCTTCTTGATTCTCTAGTGAAGTGATTCTACTTGAGTTCGGTGGTGGGAGCATACGAGAATTGATTGTAAAGTGATTAATGTGGGGAAATGAATATGGAATGATGAGGAGCCGGGGTTTTTAGCTCCTATCTTCTAGTGTAAATGGAGAAGTGATCCTTATTTGCTCCCCACCAGAATCTGTGCACAGTTTTGCTATTTGGTTGAGGAGTGATTCTCAGTGAGAATCCGCTCTGAGGAGCTTTGTCAAATGATTTGTCAAAGAATCCGCTCTGTCAATCGACCTCGAGAGCTTTGTCAAAGAATCCACTCTCTGAGGTAGATTGCAAGTTTGGGATCACAAAGATGTGTCTATGGGCGGAGCTATCTGGAAGATGAGCTCGATCTATTCAGGACCTAAGTTGGGTTGATCATGGGATCTACGTTGGGATCAACAATGAGGGATGCTCTACCGCTCCTTATATAGTCCGGGGATAGGGTTACAGATAGAGTCCTGGTCGCTTTAAAGATTGATTTACTAGTTTGTTACGAAGAAATCTAGTCGGATAGAGTTGAATCTGAGTGCTATGTATTATCTGCTAAGTACTAGGGTCACAGCCTACAGTGCCAGAGAGAAAATTGTTCGGGGGAGTATCGGATCAGATGGAGGCCATAGAAACGAAGCTGTCTACATGGTATAGATCCATTCTTGTGGCCTGCAACCTACATGCACGTGAATGTAATGCCCCGACCCGGGAATGATCCACTCTACACATTGAATGGATCACACCTACTAATTAACTCGCTTGTGCTTTTGTCCTCGCTTCGCACAAAAGGTTCGAACCAGAGTTTATTTCTTCCTAGGCTCAGGCTTTTAAGTTAGATCAGTTTCCTCTCAGGTCCTGGCATGGGACTAAAGCCCGTAGCTACAGTACTTGACCATTTGGCACAGCCCATCAGACCGGCCCAACTTGGCCCATTGAGCGGGGTCTCACAGTGAAGACCTGATTTCTTGGTGTAGAAACTATTTCTCGGACACCCCCCAATCCCCCCCTTGCCCTTCAATAAATCTGTTGCAAATAAGCAAAATATTTACCTGGAAACATAATTGAAACAATTAAAAACTATGATAGAAGCATATCCTTTACTCGGCTCGTAGGTCTCATTTGTCAACCAAATTATTGAAATTTGAAACCAGTCACTGAATTGGCTAGTCGTCATCTGATCAGGGGATAAAATGACTAGCTAATCATGTCCAATTAATGGCAAGTCAAATCAATATTTGCATGCATGCAACTGAAAATAAAATCCAGTGTCAATAAATTGTATGTATGTTTAAATCCAGTGTGTCATACTACATAATGACCTCAATTACTTACATGTACATCACATGATCAAGTCAGGACACCATATGTATTCGGAAAAGAATGAGCGCGTATCATCAGCTGTAACAAAGCGTATATACAAACTAATAATCAATACAAATAAGAGCTACTGATGAGCAACCACTCAACCAGCGTGTCAGGTTTTCGAATCAGCAAGACATGGATGACTAGTGCTCATTCTTATTTTTGACACACAACTATCATCACCACCTGTATGATGATATGTAAGCAAACACCTTGTATAATAACTATATAACGGGCCGGTTTTAGGCCAATAAATAAATCCGGTGGGAAACACCTCCCCACCCCCCATTGAAATTAAAAAAAAACACTCAACCAGCTGTTAACTCTAATACAAGGCCATGAGAGCAGCCACCGCAGCGGCGAAACCAACCCCGGCTAGAGACCCAGCCGACGCCGCCGTGGAGCGGGAAGGAGGCACGGCCGGCATGAGGCCACCGGCGGCCGGAGCCCCGGCGCCTGCTGGCGTCAACGCCATCGGTGGGCGCGCACCCTCACCCTCACGATGGGCCATGGCCGCCACTGGCGCCGGAGACGGAGCTGACGACGCAATCAGCGGGTGCGCGGCAGCGTGAGGGGCAGCCACTGGTGCTGGAGATGGAGATGTGGTGGCGGCGGCAGCCTCGACCCTGACGACGAGCTTCATGCCGCCGGCGTAGTGGCCGGGCGCGCCGCAGATGAAGTAGCGTGTGACGCCAGCGGCGGGGAGCGAGATGGGGTGTCGTCGCTGGTGGCGAGCGGGGTTGAGGCGGAGCAGGAGTCGTACCCCGCCTTGCTCACCTCCACCACATCGTGCGCCCCGCGGGGATTTTTTTAACACTTTTTGTAAACTAATTTTAAATCTAACATTGTTTTTTTTCTTTCAAAACTAACACTTTTGGCCGCGCCTATTGCCATGGCGCGATGAAACGCCTATGCCGCGCCATGCATGGTGGCGTGGCGGGTGGATGACGTGGCGACGACCGGAAATGCTGACCGGTGACGTGGCAGGGCTTGTTGCGCCACCGATCTTGGCGCGGCAGTGAAGCACCGTGGCCCAGTCCCGCCTACCCGAGCACGCCCGCCTGCCCGCGCCCGCCCATGCCTGGCCGCCGCGCTAAAAGCTCTAGTTTGGTTTTGGTTAATTGATGAAACCCTAAGTGCTAACCTAGTTTATCAAAGTGATTATGAGATAGGTAGCACTACTCCAAGTGATGAAGCAATGGCGAAGATCATGACGATGGTGATGGCATGGTGATGATCAAATGCTAAAACTTGCAAAATAAGAAAGAGAAAAACAAAAGGCTCAAGGCAAAGGTAAAAATTGTAGGAGCAATTTTGTTTTAGTGATCGAGACACTTAGCGAGTGTGATCACATTTAGTATCGATAGTCGTACTATTAAGAGGGGTGAAACTCGTATCGAAATGCGGTTATCAAAGTGCCACTAGATGCTCTAACTCATTGCATATGCATTTAGGATCTAGTGGAGTGCTAACACCCTTGAAAACGTTTGTGAAAATATGCTAACACATGTGCACAAGGTGATACACTTGGTGGTTGGCACATTTGAGCAAGGGTTAGAAACTTCACCGGCGGAGTGTCCGCCCGTAGAGTACGGACAGTCTGACGGTGCCACCGGCTCCCTATACAGAAAAGACAGGAGTTCACAGAATGACCGGACGCTGGTGGCGCAGTGACCGGACGCTGAGGTCTAGCGTCCGGTTAGTGACAACAGAAAGCACACTGTCTCGGTCTTGTGACCGGACGCTGGAGTGTAAACTGACCGGACGCTCATGGTCTGAGTTCGGTCAGTGCTGACATACGCTGACGTGAGGTGCACAAAGGAAACATTGAGTGACCAGACGCAGGATGTGTCCGGTCGAGCATGACCGGACACGTTCGGTCGGGAAATGTCACGTTTGGAACCTTACTAGAAACGACCGGACGCTGAGGTCCAGCGTCCGGTCACTTTCTAACCGACGCGTCTGGTCACCACTTGACCATTGAAATCGTACGATCGGCGTTTGAAGCCGATGACACATGGCACACATCGCATGACCGGACACTGAGGTCCAGCGTCCGGTCAATCTGACCGGAGCGTCCGGTCGGCCCGTGTTCAGTGCAGTGAGGAGCCCAACGACTCTATTTTATGGGGGCTTCTATTTAAGCCCCATGGCTGGCTCAAGCTCACTCTCTTGGCCATTTGCATTGACTTAGCAACCTTGTGAGCTTAGCCAAAGCCCTCCCACTCATCTCCATCATTGTTTCATCATCTTTGTGAGATTGGGAGAGAATCCAAGTGCATTGCTTGAGTGATTGCATCTAGAGGCACTTGGTATTCGTGTTTTGCTGTGGATTTTGCTTGTTGCTCTTGGTGGTTGCCACCACCTTGACGGCTTGGTGCAGCGGTGGAGGATTGGCATGAGTTGGTGATTGTTCGTGGCCATCTCCAATGATTGTGAGGGGATTTGTACCTTTCCCGGCGGAGCGCCGAAAGGTAACTCTAGTGGATTGCTCGTGTCATTGAGTTACCTCACTTGTGGGTAGGTTCTTGCGGTGTCCAATCGTGTGGACGAGCTTTGTGCAACACCTCCTAGCCGCTGAACCACCAAGTGTTGGTCGACACAATGGGGACGTAGCGTGTTGGCAAGCACGTGAACCTCGGGAGAAAATCGGTTGTCTCTTGCTATTTGGCATTCTCTCGGTGATTGATTTCTTCTTCATCTTGTGATTGGTTCATCCCTCTACACAGCGGTATAATCACCCTACTCACTCTTTTATATTCTTGCAAACTAGTTGTGGCAAGCTCTTTAGTGTAATTAGAATTGCGAGCTTGATTTGTTATTTACGTTCATCTAGTGAAGCTCTTTAGTGTAGCAAGATTGAGAGCTCTTAGTGAGTAGTATCATAGCAAGTCGTGTGTCTAGTAATCATTGCAACTAGAATTGTTGGATAGGTGGCTTGCAACCCTCGTAGAGCTAGAGCAAATTTGTATTTCGCTATTTGTCTTACTAATCAAATTGCTCTAGTTGATTTGTAGAATTTTAAATAGGCTATTCACCCCGCTCTAGCCATATTAGGACCTTTCAAGTGGTGTTGGAGTCGTGGTCACCATTTGATTAAAGGCTTAACAACCTCGGTGTCAAATTATGGCTCAAGTTGTGTTCAACCATGTAGGGGGCAAACCACCATTCTTTGATGGCACATGCTATGATTATTGGAAGAGAAACATGAGAATGTATCTTGGTTCAATCAATGATCAAGTATGGGAAGTGACCGAGAATGACTATGCTATCATTGATCCCGACAATCCCACCAACCAAGATAAGACCAACAAGCAATGCAATACAATGGCTCTCAACACCATATACAATGCCATTGATTCCAAGGTGTTTGAGCAAATCAAGGACTGTGAAAGAGCAAATGAGGTGTGGAGGAGATTGGAGGAAACATATGAGGGCACACCGGCGGTGAAGAGTGCTAAGTTGTACATTCTCAAGGATAAGTTAACAAGCTTCAAGATGAAGGAAGATGAGAGCATTCCAAAAATGTTCCATCGGTTGCAAGTGATTGTAAATAACTTGAAGGCCTTGTGAGAGAAGATCAAGGATGATGATGTCTCTCATCGATTCTTGATGTGCTTATCTCCAAGATTTGAGATGTTGAGATTGCTCATCATAAGAGGAGGATTGAAGGAGATTACCCCTAACCAAGTACTAGGTGATGTCATGACCCAAGAGACATACCATGTGGAAAGGGAGGGGGATGCCAAGGATGACAAGAAGGAAGAAGAAGACAAGAAGAAGAAGAGTATAGCATTCAAGGCTAGCTCATCATCATCCAAGAATAAGGGCAAGTCCAAGAAAGAATCAAGTGATGATAATGATCTTAGTGATATTGATGATGAAGCTATGGCCCTCTTTGTACGCAAGATGGGAAAATTCATGAAGAAGAAGGGCTATGGTGTAAGAAAGAGAAGAGATCACACCAAAAGCAAAGAATATGTGAGAAGATGCTACAATTACAAGAGCCCCAATCACGTTATAGCAAATTGTCCCTACAATAGTGACAGTGATGAGGATGAGAGGAAGAAGCTCAAAAAGGATAAGAAAGAAAAGAAGGAGAAGAAGGAGAAGAGAATGACCTTCCAAAAGAAGAAGAAAGGTGGAGGCTATGTAGTCACATGGGATAGTGATGGCTCTTCGGATAGTGATAGCACTAGTGATGATGACAAGAAAAATCTATCAAGAGAGCACTAGCAAGCATCGCCATCAATGACAAGCTCTCCATCTTCAACACTCCATCGACATGCCTCATGGCAAAGCCTTCCAAGGTAAAATATGATGTGAGTGCTGGTGATGAATGTGAAAGTGATACTTGTAGGAATGATGATAATGATGATGATGAGGAGGATGAGGAGTACACCAAGGAAGAACTCTTAGACATGTGTGAGCAAGTGCATGCTTGCAATGAGATGAAGAGAAAGGAGTGCAAAGAATTACATAAGAAGGTAAAATTTCTTGAGTAATCCTTTGATGAGCTCAATGCCACTCATGAGAGGCTAATGGAAGCCTATGAGAAGCTTGGCAAAGCTCACTCTAAGCTTGAAAAGGCTCACTCCTCTCTCATTGAGCAAGTCAGAGTGGAGAAAGCCAAGAAGGAGCAAGTGATCGTATCATGTGATGTGGGACTAACTTATGATCTTATTGATGAATCTTTTTATAAACCCATTGTAGTTGCTCCCACTAACTCTTCTTGTAGCACTACCACTTCCACTTCACCTTTGAGTGATGGTCTCTCTTGTGATGCCTCACTAATGGTGGAAAATGAGACCCTCAAGAAGGAGGTGAATGAGCTCACTCGTGCCTTAGGCAATGCCTATGGTGGAGATGCCCACTTGCTAAAGTGCTTGGGTAGCCAAAGGTTTTCTCTCAACAAAGAGGGATTAGGCTATACCCCCAAGAAAGGCAAAGCGGCCTTTGTCACTCCCAAAGTTAGCTTTGTGAAGGGCAATGGTCGGTTTTGCAATAGATGCAAGCAAGTTGGGCATATAGAGCAATATTGTAAGATTAACAAGAACAAGCTACCTAATGTATCCTCAATTAAATTTGATTCTTGTTACATGCTTTTTAAGGGTGCCAATGCTATAAAGGCTAAGTTCATTGGATCACCAATTGTGGGCCCAAAGAAGAAGACAATTTGGGTACCAAAGACCTTGGTAACTAACCTACAAGGACCCAAGCAAGTTTGAGTACCTAAAAAGAATGGATCTTCTTTTGTAGGTCAACTATAAAGCCGGAGGAAGGCATTGGGTGCTTGATAGTGGGTGCACACAACACATGATCGGTGATCCAAGAATGTTCAATTCAATCAATGAAAACAAGAGCAATGGGATTGATAGTATCACATTTGGTGACAATGGTAAAGGCAAGGTCAAAGGGCTTGGTAAGATTGCAATATCTAATGACTTGAGCGTCTCCAATGTGCTACTAGTAGAGAGCTTGAACTTCTATCTATTATCGGTAGCTCAATTGTGTGATCTTGATTTCAAGTGCATATTTGGTGTGGATGATGTAGAGATTATAAGTGTAGATGGCTCTAACTTGATATTCAAAGGTTTTAGATATGAGAATCTATACTTGGTTGATTTCAATGATAGAGAAGCTCAATTGACAACATGTTTGATCACTAAGTCAAGCATGGGTTGGTTATGGCATAGAAGGCTTGGTCATGTTGGAATGAAACAATTGAACAAGTTGATCAAGCATGACTTAGTTAGAGGCTTGAAAGATGTCACATTTGAAAAGGATAAGCTTTGTAGTGCATGTCAAGCCGGAAAACAAGTTGGTAACACACATCCTAAGAAGAGTATGATGAGCACATCTAAGTTATTTGAGTTGATGCACATGGACTTGTTTGGACCAACTACATACACTAGCATTGGTGGAAACAAATATAGATTTGTGATTGTGGATGATTTCACTATATACACATGGGTGTTTTTTCATGTTGATAAGAGTGATGTGTTTGCAACTTTCAAATCATTTGCCAAGGGCATTCACAATGAGTTTGAAACAACCATCAAGAAAGTAAGAAGTGACAATGGAAGTGAGTTCAAGAACACAAGAATTGATGAGTTGTGTGATAAATTTGGAATTAGACATCAATTCTCGGCCAAGTACACTCCACAATCAAATGGCCTTGTTGAGAGAAAGAATAGAACACTCATTGATATGGCAAGGTCTATGCTTAGTGAGTACAATGTGAGTCAATCTTTTTGGGCCGAAGCTATCAACACGGCTTGCTATTGTAGCAACCGCCTCTATTATCACCCATTGAAAGAGAAGACACCATATGAGCTCTTGAATGGTAGAAAGCCCAACATTATATATTTTTGGGTCTTTGGTTGTAAATGCTATATCTTGAAGAAAGGCATTAGATTGGGCAAGTTTGACAAGAAATGTGATGAAAGATTCCTACTTTGTTACTCCACTATAAGCAAAGCATATAGAGTTTGGAATTTGGATAGTGGTACTCTTGAGGAGGTTCATGATGTGGAATTTGATGAAACAAATGGTTCACAAGAGGAAGATGAGAATCTAGATGATGTAAAAGGCACTCAATTGGTTAATGCAATGAAGAACATGGACATTGGTGATATAAGGCCTAGAGAGGTGATTGATGTTGAAGATGACAAGAATTAAGTGTTCTCTAACTCAAATGTGCAAGCTAGTGGTTCTCATGATCAAGTTCAAGTAAGAACAAGTGATGACAAAGTGCAAGATCAACAACAAGTGGCTAGTTCATCATCTCAACCAAGTGATCAATCAAATGCAAGCAATCAAGTACAAGTGCTTCAACCAACCAATGTTGTAAGAGATCATCCATTGGACACTATAATTGGTGATATTTCAAGAGGTGTGCAAACTAGATCAAGATTGACTTCATTTTATGAGCACTTCTCTTTTGTGTCATCCATTGAACCTAAGAAGATAGATGAAGCTTTGAGAGATGTTGATTGGGTCAATGCTATGCATGAAGAGCTAAACAACTTCACAAGAAACCAAGTATGGGAGTTAGTTGAGAGGCCTAAGGGTCATAATGTGATTGGAACCAAGTGGGTCTTTCGAAACAAGTAAGATCAAGATGGGATAGTAATAAGGAACAAAGCAAGATTAGTGGCTTAAGGTTACACTCAAGTTGAAGGTCTTGACTTTGAAGAAACATATGCCCTGGTTGCAAGATTGGAAGCAATTAGGATCTTGTTAGCCTATGCTTGTGCCCATAATATCAAGTTGTACCAAATGGATATGAAGAGTGCATTTCTCAATGGGTATATCAATGAGCTTGTGTATGTTGAGCAACCTCCCGGTTTTGAAGATGAAAAGAAACCCAACCATGTTTACAAGTTGAGAAAGGCTTTGTATGGATTAAAACAAGCACCTAGAGCATGGTATGAGAGATTGAGGGATTTCCTACTCTCTAAGGGGTTCAAGATGGGAAAGGTTGACACCACTCTCTTCACCAAGAAACTTAGAAATAACTTGTTTGTAATGCAAATCTATGTTGATAATATCATATTTGGGTCAACAAATCAAGATTTTTGTGAGGAATTTGGCAAGATGATGACAAGTGAGTTTGAGATGTCCATGATTGGAGAGCTTAGTTACTTCCTTGGTCTTCAAATCAAGCAAATGAAGAATGACATATTTGTGAGTCAAGACAAGTATATGAAGGACATGCTCAAGAAATTTGGAATGGATGATAGTAGAGCTATTAGTACACCAATGGGACAAATGGAAGCTTGGATAGTGATGCTAGTGGCAACATAGTGGATCAAAAGATGTATCGGTCTATGATTGGAAGCCTACTCTATGTGACCGCATCAAGGCCAGATGTGATGTTTAGTGTATGCATGTGTGCTAGATTTCAAGCCTCACCAAGAGAAAGTCATTTGAAGACAACAAAGAGAATATTGAGGCACTTGAAGCATACACAAAATATTGGATTGTGGTATCCCAAAGGAGCAAGATTTGAGTTGATTGGATATTCGGACTCCGATTATATGGGATGCAAAGTTGAGAGAAAGAGCACATTGGGCACATGTCAACTATTGGGAAGATCACTTATGTCTTGGTCATCAAAGAAGCAAAATAGTGTGGCACCTTCAACCGCCAAAGCGGAGTACATTTCGGCCGGTAGTTGTTGTGCTCAAATACTTTGGATGAAGGCTACTTTGAGTGACTTTGGAATCAAATTCAAGCAAGTGCCCTTGCTATGTGACAATGAGAGTGCCGTAAAGCTCACCAACAACCCGGTTCAACATTCAAGAACAAAGCATATTGATGTCCCCCATCATTTCATAAGAGATCACCAACAAAAAGAGGATATTTGTATTGAGAGTGTGGGCACCGAAGATTAACTTGCCGATATCTTCACCAAGCCACTTGATGAGAAGAGGTTTTACAAGCTAAGGAATGAATTGAACATACTTGACTTCTCCAATATGTGTTGATGCACCCCCAATTTATATGACATGCCTCTCCTTCGAGTAATCCAAGGTAAAAGTTGATTAGCATGGCATACATCATTACTAAGGACATGATTAGTGCATCTAGACATATTTCACATTTGAATAGGCTTATTCATGAAAATCAAATGAATTTGATGCTTGTATGGTACCACTATTGCTTGTATGTTTGAAATGATCTAGTGGTACCATATGACATGTTTGTGGGCTTATAAACCTAGTGTTTAATATATAAAATGAGCTATAAGTGTTTAACTCAACATGGTACAAGATAACCCTTATTTGGAGGTGTGAAGAAGCTTGTCCTTGGATCAAACCGAGTTAAATAACTTTTGCAAGTAATCTAGATTGAACCAATTTGGGAAAATAATCCTCACTTCACATGGTTTCACCTCAACCTATCTAAAATTTGAGCCATCTTTTTGTGCTAATTATTGACAAAGAGGGAGAGAAATGCACAAAGATAGTAAGATAGGGGGAGCAAACAAATGAAATGACATTGTAAGGGGATCAATCAAAATTATAAGGGGATCAATCAAAATTGCACACAAGTGGGGGGAGCAAGCTCATAAACTTGTATGATGCATTTGAATGTGCATTTCATATATTTGCTTGCATGGTACAAGTTCTTAATTTCAATATCCATGCTTATGTGGTGTATGCTAGTTGTAGGTTTGAATGTTGAAATGAAAAACTAGCATGCATAGGCTAAAGTAACTAGACCTATGTCCATTCTATGGAAACTAGACCCTTGCTTATAATATTGATCTCATGGGGTATTCTAGTTTTTGTGTATGTCTAGTTACTAATGGTGCTAAGGATGGTATATTGGTGCACTCCGATTGGTATCACGCTTCAAAGGTCCATCTCTTATACCTTAGCATCATTTGGTAGAAATTGACTCCTATATTTCCTATCTAAGCATATGTGCAAGCTACAATCTAAACTCTTAGCACATATGTAGAGGGAGCAATTACTACCATTTGGAGTTTATGAAACTTATCCATATTCTTTTACACATGGTAAATATGCTTGGGTAAGCAACGTGGATTCAATTAAATCTCAATTCATATCTTTGTGAAAGGGTTGTCATCAATTACCAAAAAGGGGGAGATTGAAAGCTCTAGTTTGGTTTTGGTTAATTGATGAAACCCTAAGTGCTAACCTAGTTTATCAAAGTGATTATGAGATAGGTAGCACTACTCCAAGTGATGAAGCAATGGCGAAGATCATGACAATGGTGATGGTATGGTGATGATCAAATGCTTAAACTTGGAAAAGAAAAAAGAGAAAAACAAAAGGCTTAAGGCAAAGGTAAAAATTGTAGGAGCCATTTTGTTTTAGTGATCGAGACACTTAGCGAGTGTGATCACATTTAGTATCGATAGTCGTACTATTAAGAGGGGTGAAAGTCGTATCGAAATGCGGTTATTAAAGTGCCACTAGATGCTCTAACTCATTGCATATGCATTTAGGATCTAGTGGAGTGCTAACACCCTTGAAAACATTTGTGAAAATATGCTAACACATGTGCACAAGGTGATACACTTGGTGGTTGGCACATTTGAGCAAGGGTTAGAAACTTCACCGGTGGAGTGTCCGCCCGTAGAGTGTGGACAGTCCGATGGTGTCATCGGTGCCCTATACAGAAAAGACAGGGGTTCACAGAGTGACTGGACGCTGGTGGTGCAGTGACCGGGTGCTGAGGTCTATCATCCAATTAGTGACAACAGAAAGCATACTGTCTCGGTCTTTGTGACCGGACACTAGAGTGTAAACTGACCGAACGCTCATGCTCTGAGTCCGGTCAGTGCTGACGTACGCTGACGTGAGGCGCATAGAGGAAACGTTGAGTGACCGGACGCAGGATGTGTCCGGTCGAGCATGACTGGACACGTCTGGTCATGAAATGTCACGTTTGGAACCTTACTAGAAACGACCGGACGCTGAGGTCCAGCGTCTGGTCACTTTCTAACCGACGCGTCTGGTCACCACTTGACCGTTGAAATCAGGCGATCAGCGTTTGAAGCCGATGACACATGGCGCACATCGCACGACCGGACGCTGAGGTCCAGCGTCCGATCAATCTGACTGGAGCGTCCGGTCGGCCCGTGTTCAGTGCAGTGAGGAGCCCAACGGCTCTATTTTATGGGGGGCTTCTATTTAAGCCCCATGGCCGGCTCAAGCTCACTCTCTTGGCCATTTGCATTGACTTAGCAACCTTGTGAGCTTAGCCAAAGCCCTCCCACTCATCTCCATCATTGATTCATCATCTTTGTGAGATTAGGAGAGAATCCACGTGCATTGCTTGAGTGATTGCATCTAGAGGCACTTGGTATTCGTGTTTTGCTGCAGATTTCACTTGTTGCTCTTGGTGGTTGCCACCACCTAGACGGCTTGGTGCAGCGGTGGAGGATTGGCACGAGTTGGTGATTGTTCATGGCCATCTCCGGTGATTGTGAGGGGATTTGTACCTTTCCTGGCGGAGCGCCGAAAGGTAACTCTAGTGGATTGCTCATGTCGTTGAGTTACCTCACTTGTGGGTAGGTTCTTGCGGTGTCCAATCGTGTGGACGAGGTTTGCGCAACACCTCTTAGCCGCCGAACCACCAAGTGTTGGTCGATACAACGGGAACGCAGCGTGTTGGCAAGCACGTGAACCTTGGGAGAAAATCGGTTGTCTCTTGCTATTTGGCATTCTCTCGGTGATTGATTTCTTCTTCATCTTGTGATTGGTTCATCCCTCTATATGGCGATATAATCACCCTACTCACTCTTTTATATTCTTGCAAACTAGTTGTGGCAAGCTCTTTAGTGTAATAAAAATTGAGAGTTTGATTTGTTATTTATGTTCATCTAGTGGAGCTCTTTAGTGTAGCAAGATTGAGAGCTCTTAGTGAGTAGTATCATAGGAAGTTGTGTGTCTACTAATTATTGCAACTAGAATTGTTGGATAGGTGGCTTGCAACCCTCGTAGAGCTAGAGCAAGTTTGCATTTCGCTATTTGTCTTACTAATCAAATTGCTCTAGTTGATTTGTAGAATTTTAAATAGGCTATTCAACCCCCCCCCTCTAGCCATATTAGGACATTTCACACGCCTGCCACCACGCCTGGCCACCGTGCCCATGCCCGCCCGCACCTGCCGCCGGCAGGGCCTGCCCGCCGTCGAGCACGCCGGTCGCGCCATGAACATCGGTCGCCCGCTGCGCCCGTCGCGCTCTGTAACACCTCGGTGTTAAGCATGCACTAACATTCTGCAAATCATGAACATAATACATCATCAAGCATCATAATCATACATGCATAATCATGTTAAATGATAACTGAAACAATGCTTTGAAACATGCTCGTGAAACATGTATGTTGCATTACTGTTTAAATGATCCTGGGTCGTGTTTGTGCTTGTAATAATGTTTAACATGATTGTTTGGGAGTACAAATAACTTAGAAATGTTTCACATGCATTTTGGAGCAAGGTTGGTATTCAAATTTTTCCCAAATTTTGCTTTTGAAAATAATCTTCTAAAATAGGATTTTTGATTTAAATTAACTTTCAATCTATATTTCAAAATCTAATTGGATTTTGGCCATACTTTTTTTGGCAAAATTGTAGAGTACATTTTTCTGAGAAACTTTTATTTTGGGTCCCGCCTGTCTGTCGCTCGGTGTGGGTGTTGGGTGTAGATCTGGGTGGATCTAGCATTTTGAACCGGGATTTTCAGAAAAGAATAAAAGAAATGATTTACAGATTTTGTTTAAATACTTTGGAAATTCATAACTTGCTTAAAATAGCTCCAAATTTGTTGAAATAAGTTTTGCTAGGTTTCTTGTGACTAGATCTATCTGTTAAAAATATTGCATGTCAAATTTGTGATACTTTTCTGTGTAGCTTTATTTAAATTGAATAAATGCTGATTTCTTAGAAAATGTCTAGTAAATAGAATATACATCAGAAAAATATGGTTCCAGTTTTGTTAATCTCCTTTAGTGATGTACTTTGTAGGAAAAATATATGTCATACATGTTCTGTAGAGAAATATTGATGTGTAGTTCAAGTGCCTTTAATTGATGATTTTTTGTTATTTTAATAGAGCAAAAAGTGTATAAAACATGTGTATGATAATTTTTGTGCAGTGATTGTTTACTGTGTAGAACATAGGAAAAATACCAAATCTGTTGTTTGACACTTTTCATAGTACAAAGTATTTTCATGCTCATAATTATGCCATAGCTTGTCATTTTTGTGTAGGCTATTTTACTTATCCAAATGCCATGAAAATTTTATGGTAGTCTACTTAGTGTAGTACTATGCTACTGTAATTTTCTCAGATTTTTATGAGCACCATAAATATATGTTGCTGTTGTAGCCCTAGTTTAAAATGAAATAAAATAATCTTCTTTAATGCATGTTTAGTTAATAATGTTTGCTTTGGTGTATCTTTGAAGCATCTTAACTTGCTGTGGTGACTTGGAATGTTAGCACAATGGTTGTAGTAGTAGTATAGTAGTACATGTTCTTGGATGATGTTGGCTACCTTGTAGAAGAGCTTTACTTCTACTATGTCCAATAAAGTTAAACATGTTCATCTACATTTCATGCATCATGATCATTACATGTCATCTCTCCGATGCACTTATGCATTAGCACTTATACATCTACATCATATAGGATCATAGAAGGAGTTGCTAGTAGTAGTTCAGGAAGAGTAGACCGGGCCAGATCCACAAGAAGTCCAGGCACAGGAGGTGCCAGAGGAAGAGGAGCAAGGAGAGGACTTGCTCGAGTGTGTGGATCATCAACCTAGTTCGTTTGAACGAGGCAAGCCCCAGAGCATTCTAAATCTCCTACTTTATAAAAGCAATTCTTCCTATATATGAGTTTATATATTGTTGCATTAAGTTGTAGGAGTTGATTGAAACTGTTGATGCATTTATTACTATCCTTGCCTACCTTATTACCTTTTTACCCTGTTAGGTCAGGATCGAATAACTGCTTAGCCTTGCTTAGACCGGTAGCGATCGGTGATTTCCGGTCACCTACACTTATAGGTAGGTATTGGAAGAATTTACATATGGAAAGAATGATATCCTAGAATTAACCATGTGTGATGGATAATTGGAGACCGGACGGAAAAAGTTGGAGGCAACCAGACAGGGTTCTGGGGTGCTGTTAGTTTTCCATCTGTATCGATTAAGGACCGATCGTTGCTCGTCCCTCTTGTCATGTTGAACACATGCCTCACATTTAGCTGGCCAAATAAAGTACCTTTCGACCATGAAGCTAGTGACACTATTCGAGCCGGGATAAACTCAGATTGGCAGACTGGTGCTGAAGGGGGTACGACGGGGACGCGAAGAATGAGCCCAAGGTGCGTCCTGGCTGTTGGGCTGTCCCTGGGTAGTGCGGTCCTTGACTATTATCCCGCGGCTACTTAGAAAGTGTCATTGGTGATCTGTAGCTCACTTGATCGGTGAGTGTGGTTTGTGTGAGGAATAAATCACCAGCTGGTTAGGAATCGATTCGAATCGCCATCGCTCCTGGATAGTGAGCACTTGACTCAAGCTACAGCATCGTAGTAATTATGATGGAACACTAATGGTTATCTGGATGGTATGGGATATGCTAAATCTAAGTTGGTAACTGGATGTTATTGGTTAATCAAGTGATTGCTATGATATAGGTGCTTACCTAGATGGATAGGTCATAATAAAGATGATGCAAAGTATTTTAAATGGTTTCTTCATGATAGCTTATGCTTTTTGCAAACCAGTCAACTAGCCTACTAAAGAAAGCCTTGCATAATCCTTGGTGTCGCTTTATTTTGGTTTAAGACGGGTAAGCCTAGCTGAGTACCTTCTCGTACGCAGGGCGTTGCTCCCATTGTTGTTGCAGATGGTCAAATGTACTACGGCTATTGCATTAACTGCCTGTACCCAGCGATGGGTGACAACTAGGACCAAGGGCAATGGTCACTCCGTATCTCTCATCTGATGCTTTTGTTGGAGATGACTACCTACTGGCACTGTATCTGAACCAAAAGTGTGTGTGTGGCTTTAAAACTATTTGCTTCCGTTATTTCAGTTTGAACTTGGGTTGTAATAACTTTATGTTCTAAACTCTGATGTATCCACTATCATTACGAACTTTTTGTAACATGTGACGGTGACTGCTAAACTTGTACGATCTTGGTTTGTATGTCGATTGGTTTGAAATCCTTCGTGGTTTCATGGACTACCGGGTTATACGGGCTTAAGTTTGCTAAATTATCTGCTTCGGTGGAAGATTTCCTTACTTAATCTCGTATAATTGGTCGGTTCTGTTACAGCTAGCATCAGAGCAAGGTTTAGCAGGTTACTGTTCCCATGAGTATTTAAAACCAAAATTTTGTTTAAAACTGAGTTTTAAAACTTAATAGTGTGCCAGTGGTCATATCCTTTATGCCCAGTTAAGGACTCTAGGTGGCTTATTTAAGTACTGACTTGGGGGTCTTTGCATCATATTTCTATTTCGTCGCTCATACGGCGTGCTATTGTATGAGTGCCATTCACTTGAGTGGTAATGTATGAATCCATTGCCTCTATGCCTCGGTAAGTGAGAGTTGTGAGAGCATGATCGGATACACTGCTGATCTAGGGAAGTGCTTATATGATGTCGGATTATTTACATGCCATACGCGTGTTTGTATGAAGGTATCCAATGTGTGGGGAATTCCATCCTATGGTGACGATGCCGTCGATAGGACGATGGTTCGGGTAGTTGCTACCGTTGTACGCGTATCTAGGGATGCGTGTAGAGCGAGTAGATTACTTTATTGCGTTCGTGCATATTTTTCATACTGTCAGGGTTTGGGCTGAAGTGGATCTTTTGCAGGTACATAACAGCGCTATCGTGTAGTACGTATTAGCTACATTTATGAGAGACCGTTGTATGCCACCGTCTATGCCGCTAGCAATTGTTATTTTTCCTAAGTTTGTGAGAACGTACGAAACGTGCATGCATCATGTTGTTACATATCGTTCATGGCATTGTTCCTCCCCTTATAAGTTGATTATCTCATTTTGATAAAAATAACAACTTAACCTTGTTCTCACATGAGTAATAAAACAAAATTCGCTACAGATGGCACGCACAAAGCAGACCGCTCGCAAGTCCACCGGAGGCAGAGCTCCCCGCCATCAGCTTGCTCCACGTACCTGTCAGCACCACACGTTTCTTGGAGAGTTTATGATGCCTACACTCTTGTGGAGAGTGCTCAGCTATGTAGGCTATCCTGATGGAATGGAGCCCCGCTATTCCTGGACAAATGAGCAGTTGGGGAAAGGTCTCTTGGTTACTGTGGAGGCCATTATTCGTCCACAAGGTGATGGTTCTGAGTGGACTGGTTGGCGTTATGAGTCAACTGGCAGGACCGCTGAAGAAGCAGCTGACAGGGCAGCCTTTGGGATACTGAGGGATATCATGGATCGTTTTCCTTAGGAGTTGGCAGCCGCTTTAGTTGGAGTCTTTCCGAGGGGCAACCCCTCCACTGACTCGTGGCAACAAGCGAGAGGAAGATCTCTGGAGATTGGTGCAGCAGAAGGACAGAACAGTGATAACCCTGCTATGAGCGCCATGTTCGCAGTGATGAAGGCTTTCGATGGAGTATAAGGTAGCCTGAGACGTGTGTCTGGTGCTCTTGGTCAGGCCCGCGATGACCGACGTCAGCGTCAGAGGGATCACATGCCGAGATTGAGAGGCTCAATGCAGAGATGGCTCAGTTGACTCGTTAAAGGGATTAGGCGACCTAGAGGACTGGAGTCTATGAGGGAGACGTACATGCACTGAGAGAGTAGGTTGAGCATCTGACCACCGCCAACAGGAATGTTGAGCGCATGTTTATCCATGTGCTCCACTAGAGGAATGAAGCCTGGTCCGTAGAAGATGTTCTGAGAGCTCGATAGGTTGAGCTGGAGCAGCAGCTGGCCAATGCAGAAGAGTATAACGATAACCTGCATGAGGAGGTTCATCAGCTGAATAACCAACTCCACCCTTACGTTCCTCCTGAAGTAGCAGAGATGGATCTAGATGAGGACGAGGATCCCGAAGAGCTTGAGGCACCAGCTGATGATGACAACGATGATGTGGATGGTGACAATGTCTACATCTCCGACTTAGACCGCGACCACGTTGAGTAGGCTAGTAGTGTTGCGCTAGCTACTAGGGTTTCGTTTGCGATGACCTTTTGCATGGTTGGCATGTCTTGCATGTAATAATGAGTAGAAAGACTAAGACCTTGGTGTAATGTTGGAAAACTTGGATGTGTTTGTGGCGATATCTGAACGTCAAAAGTCCAGTGTATGTATGCTGTCAATTTGGTTGTTATGGACGCGATGTGTGCGCTTAAGTAATCTAATTAGTGATGTTGTGTTAATTGGAATGACTTATTGTGCCCCTGTTTTATTGTATGAATTTATTCTCTCTAGTGAATTTAGTACGGCATAATTTTTCATTCACTTGCAATTTCTACAACATCGCCTAATAATTACTGTTGCTGAAATATGCAGATGCCGAATACTCGCCGTACCGTGTATGACGCTACTAATGCAGGTGGCAGTGCCGCCAAGAATGAGAACCGTGATCCACCACCACCACCTCCTTCTCCACCGTACACCACGGAACAGTTCTTCGCACAGTTCCTTGGAAGTCAACGCAACATGGAGGGCATGCAGCAGAATATGAAAGCTGCATTGCACCACATTGCTGACAACACCCATCGTGGGTTAACCCCAGGTGGATATGAAGCGAATCAGCATAGCAGTTTCAAGGACTTTATGGACATCAGACCACCAATTTTCAAAGAAGTGGCAGAGCCATTGGATGCAGAAGAATGGATAAACACCATGGAAGATAAGTTTCGTGTTCTAAGGATGACAGAAGTATTGAAGACTGAGTATGCAGCTCATCAGCTACAAGGCCCTGCAGGAATGTGGTGGAAGCACCACCGCACCACTTTTCTCCCCCAATGCCCACATTACTTGGAGGGAATTCACTGAGGTTTTTCATGGAGTTTACATTCCACCTGGTTTGACAGAAATGAAGTTTGGAGAATTTCTAGCACTAAATCAAGGCACCAAGACTATGACATAGTATCTACATGCATTCAACAATCTAAGTCGCTATGCCTCTGACATGGTGAATACCGATGCCAAAAAGATCGCTAGTTTTAAGAGAGGTCTGAATCCCAAGATGATGAAGCACGTGGGTACCAACACAAGAACGGGTTTCAATGACTTTGTTAGTGACTGCTTAAAGCAAGAAAAGAACAACAATGTATATGCTACTTCCTAGACTCGCAAGAGGGCTTTTGAGTCAGGTCCGTCCTAGTCAAGGGCCCCGATGACAAATCATTCTGCGTATCGTCCGCCTGCCCCTGGTGCAAGGTTCAGGCCACCCCAGCGGAGGAATCAGAATGCCCAGCAACCTCAGAGGAATCAGAAGCCATTCAAGATGGTGGTGCCACAAGCCAAGACCGGACAAGGCAGTTCATCTAGAGCTGCTACTCAAGTAAGAGGACCGTGTTTCAACTGCAATCAACCTAGGCACTTTGTGAAGTTTTGCCCATATCCCAAGAAGCAACAGAATCAGTACCAAGCTCGTGTGCACCACACCACCATTGATGACATCCCGGAAGGAGACCCCGTGACAGCCGGTATGTTTTCTATCAACAATCATCCTGCAGTCGTTTTGTTTGATTCTAGATCATCTTATTCATTCATAAGTCAAGCATTTGCAAGAAAGTATGAGCAAAAGATAATTGAATTGGAATGTGCTTATCGGATAAGTTCAGCTGGGGCTGATCTGTTAACTAATCAGATAATTCGGGGGGTAACCCTATGTATAGCAAATAGGCAGTATAAGCTTAACTTGATAGTTATGCCAGGGCTAGTTCTGGATGTGATTATGGAAATGAACTGGATGAATAAGATGGGAGTAGTAATTGATGTTGGAGGAAGAAGCATTTCTCTCATGGAACCTGTTGGAGAAGGTACATTTCAAGTAACCTTACCTAGAAGAATAGATCTAGCCAATACAACTTGTGCAGTCCAAACTACTCTTCTAGCCAAGATTCCAGTAGTGTGCGAGTTTCCGGACGTGTTTCCAGATGAGTTACCCGGTCTTCCACCGGACAGAGATGTTGAGTTTGCCATTGAGTTAATCCCTGGAACACCATCGATCTCAAGGAGGCCTTATCGGATGCCTCCAAATGAATTAGCTGAGTTGAAGAAACAACTACAAGATCTGTTGACTAAGGGTTTAATTCATCCAAGTTCATCGGAATGGGGATGTCCCGCACTGTTCGTGAAGAAGAAGAAGGATAACTCCTTACGGATGTGCGTGGACTACCAGCCACTGAATGCAGTGACAATTAAAAACAAGTATCCTCTACCTCGGATTGATATCTTGTTTAATCAATTGTCAAAAGCCAAGGTATTCTCCAAGATATATTTGAGATCAGGGTACCATCAGATCAAGATTAGACCACAAGATATACCCAAAACCGCGTTTTCCACCAGATATGGTTTGTACGAGTATCTTGTCATGTCCTTTGGTTTGACAAATGCTTTTGCATACTTTATGTATCTGATGAATTTGGTCTTTATGCCAGAGTTCGATCAGTTCGTGATTGTGTTCATTGATGACATTCTAGTATACTCAGAGAACGAATGGGATCATGCGGAGCATCTAAGAATTGTCTTGACTAGACTCAGAGATCACCAGCTGTATGCTAAGTTTAGTAAATGTGAGTTCTGGCTGAAGACAGTTCCTTTTCTCGGTCATGTGTTATCTGAGAATAGAATCTCGGTGGATCCTAGTAAGGTACAAGAGGTTATGGATTGGAAGGCACCAAGCACAGTTCATGAGGTTCGTAGTTTTCTTGGATTAGCCGGTTACTATCATCGTTTTATACCGGACTTCTCGAAGATTGCCAAGCCAATTACAAGTTTGCTATAGAAGAATCATAAGTTCGTTTGGATAGAGGAGTGTGAGGCAGCTTTCTGCACCTTGCGGAATTTGCTAACCACTGCTCCTGTTCTGGCACAACCGAATATAGAGAAGTCGTTTGATGTGTTTTGCGATGCATCAAAGAATGGTTTAGGATGTGTTTTGATGCAAGATGGAAGGGTCATTGCTTCACGTTAGTTGAGGAAGCATGAGGTTAACTATCCTACGCACGATTTAGAGCTTGCGGCCGTTGTGTATGCTCTAAAGATTTGGAGACACTACTTGCTTGGGAATGTGTGCAATATCTTTATAGATCATAAGAGTCTTAAGTACATATTTACGCAGTCTAAGTTGAATATGCGACAGAGAAGATGGTTAGAGCTGATAAAGGATTATAATCTGAATGTGCACTATCATCCGGGAAAGGCAAATGTAGTAGCAGATGCCTTAAGTAGGAAGTCACATTCTCTTGCTGTGCAACCATTGTTTGAAGATGGGTTCAATTTGTTGCATCCTACTGTGTTGCATAATATCTAGGTTAGTTGTACCTTGGAAAGCAAGATCATTGAGGATCAGAAAACAGATAAGAGAATATTCCATATCAAGGAAAAAATGAAGAAAGAACCAACCAAGCACTTTAGAGTGGATGAACAAGGAGTGTTATGGTTTAAGGACCGTCTGGTTGTACCTAAAGATTGAGAGCTCAAGAACAAATTGATGGATGAAGCTCATCACTCTAAGTTGTCTATCCGTCCTAGAAGTAGCAAAATGTACCAAGAATTGAGACCTCGTTATTGGTGGACAAAGATGAAGAAGGAGATTGCAGCGTATGTTGCTCGATGCGACATGTGTTGTAGAGTGAAGGCTCTTCACATGAGACCCACAGGAATGTTGCAACCTTTGTCAGTACCAGATTGGAAATGGGATGATATAAGTATGGATTTTATCACCGGTCTTCCCACCACACCAAGGAGGAATGATTTGATTTGGGTGATTGTAGATTGCCTTACCAAAACAGCTCACTTTTTACCAGTCAAGAACACTTTTCGACCACCTCAGTATGCTGAGAAGTACATTGCAGAGATTGTCCGATTACATGGTATACCAAAGACTATCGTGTCTGACCGTGGGTCACAGTTTACCACTCATTTTTGGGAGCATCTTCATAAAGGTTAGGGTACTAGCTTGGTTTGTAGTATAGCTTACCACCCACAGACAGATGGGCACACAGAGCGAGTTAATGTTGTTCTTGAAGATATGCTTAGAGCTTGTGTGTTATCGTCTAGGGGTTCATGGAAATCATGGTTACCTTTGGCAGAGTTCACTTACAACAATATTTACCAAGCGAGTATCAAGATAGCTCCATTTGAAGCATTGTATGGTAGGAAATGTAGGACACCGTTGAATTGGGTTGAGCCTAGAGAGAGAAGGTTTTACGGAATTGATTTTGTGGATGAGGCTAAGAAAAAGGTCCATATTATCCAACAAAACATGAAAGCGGCACAGTCACGCTAGAAGAGTTATGCCGATAAGAGAAGGAGACCGCTTGAGTTTGAGGTAGGTGACTATGTTTATCTGAAGGTTACTCCAATGAAGAAAGTACAATGGTTTGGAGTAAGGAGAAAACTTGCTCCTAGGTTTGTAGGACCGTACAAGATCATAGAGAAGAAGGGTCCCGTGGCTTATAAGTTACAGTTACCAAAAGCGATGGGTTCGATCTTTCTAGTCTTCCATGTATCACAGTTGAAGAAGTGCTTGCATGTTCTAGAAGAGAGAATAGAACCTCAGGGCATTCGGATCAAATCAGACTTGGAATACCATGAGCAACCGGTTTGAGTTTTAGACACTAAGGACCGAGTCACTCGGAATAAAGTGGTGAGAACATATAAGATACAGTGGAGTCATCACGATGATGGTGATGCGACGTGGGAAACAGGAGAATATCTGTAAAATGCTTATAAGGATTTTTATAACAAATGGTTCGTAACTCAAAATCTCGGGATGAGATTCTTATAAGGGGGGAGGGCTATAACACCTCGGTGTTAAGCATGCATTAACATTCTGCAAATCATGAACATAATACATCATCAAGCATCATAATCATACATGCATAATCATGTTAAATGATAACTGAAACAATACTTTAAAACATATGAAACATGCTCGTGAAACATGTATGTTGCATTACTGTTTAAATGAACCTGGGTCATGTTTGTGCTTGTAATAATGTTTAACATGATTGTTTGGGAGTACAAATGACTTAGAAATGTTTCACATGAATTTTGGAGCAAGGTTGGTATTCAAATTTTCCTCAAAATTTTGCTTTTAAAAATAATCTTCTAAAATAGGGTTTTTGATTTAAATTAACTTTAAATCTATAGTTCAAAATCTAATTGGATTTTGGCCATACTTTTTTTGGCAAAGTTGTAGAGTACATTTTTCTAAGCAACTTTTATTTTGGGTCCCGCCTGTCTGTCGCTCGGTGTGGGTGTTGGGTGTAGATCCGGGTGGATCTAGCATTTTGAACCGGGATTTTCAGAAAAGAATAAAAGAAATGATTTACAGATTTTGTTTAAATGCTTTGGAAATTCATAACTTGCTTAAAATAGCTCCAAATTTGTTGAAATAAGTTTTGCTAGGTTTCTTGTGACTAGATCTATCTGTTAAAAATATTGCATGTCAAATTTGTGATACTTTTCTGTGTAGCTTTATTTAAATTGAATAAATGCTGATTTCTTAGAAAATGTCTAGTAAATAGAATATACATCAGAAAAATATGGTTCCAGTTTTGTTAATCTCCTTTAGTGATGTAATTTGTAGGAAAAATATATGTCATGCATGTTCTGTAGAGAAATATTGATGTGTAGTTCAAGTGCCTTTAATTGATGATTTTTTGTTATTTTAATAGAGAGCAAAAAGTGTATAAAACATGTGTATGATAATTTTTGTGCAGTGATTGTTTACTGTGTAGAACATAGGAAAAATATCAAATCTGTTGTTTGACACTTTTCATAGTACAAAGTATTTTCAAGCTTATAATTATGCCATAGCTTGTCATTTTTGTGTAGGCTATTTTACTTATCCAAATGCCATGAAAATTTTATGGTAGTCTACTTAGAGTAGTACTATGCTACTATAATTTTCTTAGATTTTTATGAGCACCATAAATATATGTTGCTGTTGTAGCCCTAGTTTAAAATGAAATAAAATAATCTTTTTTAATGCATGTTTAGTTAATAATGTTTGCTTTGGTGTATCTTTGAAGCATCTTAACTTGCTGTGGTGACTTGGCATGTTAGCACAGTGGTTGTAGTAGTAGTATAGTAGTACATGTTCTTGGATGATGTTAGCTACCTTGTAGAAGAGCTTTACTTGTACTATGTCCAATAAAGTTAAACATGTTCATCTACATTTCATGCATCATGATCATTACATGTCATCTCTCCGATGCACCTATGCATTAGCACTTATACATCTGCATCATACAGGATCGTAGGAGGAGTTGCTAGTAGTAGTTTAGGAAGAGCAGGCTAGGACAGATCCACAAGAAGTCCAGGCACAGGAGGTGCCAGAGGAAGAGGAGCAAGGAGAGGACTTGCCCGAGTGCGTGGATCATCAACCTAGTTCGTTTGAACGAGGCAAGCCCAGAGCATTCTAAATCTCCTACTTTATATAAGCAATTCTTCCTATATATGAGTTTATATATTGTTGCATTAGTTTATAGGATTTGATTGAAACCATTGATGCATTTATTACTATCATTGCCTACCTTATTACCTTTTTATCCTGTTAGGTCGGGATCGAATAACTACTTAGCCTTGCTTAGACCGGTAGCGATCGGTGATTTTCGGTCACCTACACTTATAGGTGGGTATTGGAAGAATTTAGATATGGAAAGAATGATATCCTAGAATTAACCATGTGTGATGGATAATTGGAGACCGGATGGAAAAAGTTGGAGGCAACCAGACAGGGTTCTGGGGTGCTGTTAGTTTTCCGTCTGTGTCGATTAAGGATCGATCGTTGCTCGTCCCTCTTGTCATGTTGAACGCATGCCTCACATTTAGCTGGCCGAATAAAGTACCTTTCGACCGCGAAGCTAGTGACACTATTCGAGCCGAGATAAACTTGGATTGGCAGACTGGTGCTGAAGGGGTACGACAGGGACGTGAAGAGTGAGCCCAAGGTGCGTCCTGGCTATCGGGCGGTCCCTGGGTAGTGCGGTCCCTAACTGTTATCTCGTAGCTACTTGGAAAGTGTCATTGGTGATCTGTAGCTCACTTGATCGGTGAGTATGGTTTGTGTGAGGAATAAATCACCAGGTGGTTAGGAATCGATTCGAATCGCCATCGCTCCTAGATAGTGAGCACTTGACTTGAGCTACAACATCGTAGTAATTATGATGGAACACTAATGGTTATCTAGATGGTATGGGATATGCTAAATCTAAGTTGGTAACTGGATGTTATTGGTTAATCAAGTGATTGCTATGATATAGGTGCTTACCTAGATGGATAGGTCATAATAAAGATGATGCAAAGTATTTAAAATGGTTTCTTCATGATAGCTTATGCTTTTCGCAAACCAGTCAGCTAGCCCACTAAAGAAAGCCTTGCATAATCCTTGGTATCGCTTTATTTTGGTTTAAGACGGGTAAGTCTAGCTGAGTACCTTCTCGTACGCAGGGCGTTGCTCCCATTGTTGTTGCAGATGGTCAAATGTACTACGGCTATTGCATTAACTGCCTGTACCCAGCGATGGGTGACAACTAGGACCAAGGGCAATGGTCACTCCGTATCTCTCATTTGATGCTTTTGTTGGAGATGACTACCTACTGGCACTGTATCTGAACCAAAAGTGTGTGTGTGGCTTTAAAACTATTTGCTTCCGTTATTTTAGTTTGAACTTGGGTTGTAATAACTTTATGTTCTAAACTCTGATGTATCCACTGTCATTACAAACTTTATGTAACATGTGACGGTGACTGCTAAACTTGTACGATCTTGGTTTGTATGTCGATTGGTTTGAAATCCTTCGTGGTTTCACGGACTACTGGGTTATACGGGCTTAAGTTTGCTAAATTATCTTCTTCGGCAGAAGATTTCCTTACTTAATCTCGTATAATTGGTCGGTTTTGTTACACGCTCGCACGCCAGCGCACCACCCCCTTCGGCCACGCACAGCGGCTGCCCGCCGAGGCCAGCGCCCGTGCCTCCCGGTCTAGTCTAGCGCGCCACCGCCGCGAGGTACTCCCCTAGTGTATTTGTTGATTGAATCGATATTGTTAGTATAGTAAGTTAGTAAAATAAATAAAGTTAGTATAATTAGTAAAGTATAGTTAGTATAGTCAGTAAAGTTAGTTAGTTTAGTTAGTATAGGTAATATAGTAAGTTAGTATAGATAGTAAAGTTAGATAGTTTAGTTAGTACAACTAGTGAGTCTAGTTATACATTGTATTCAGTCTAATTAGTTGTTGTAGTTAGGCTTGTATAGATGTTAATATTAGATTAGTTAGTATAGTTATAGTTAGAAAAGGTATTAATATTACTATGGACATTACGTACGACGATTTCTACGACTTGATAAAGTTTCTTGAAATGCTTTTGCAGATAGATTGTTGTGTTAGAGTTTTTTACGGAGGAAGTGTTAGGAGAGAAGATGGTATGTTTGAAGATATGGAAGAAGAATTAGAATGGTTTGATGAATCTCCTAGCTTCAATGACCTTTTGTGTCCGTTTGAATGCAAAGTTTAGCGGTGATTTCACACTGAAGGGGAGGTTTTATACTGGGAAGACTAAGGCACACTATGTCCTCATGCCCTTGCGCGACCCTGCTCACTGGTCTCGCTATACTAGGGTGCTCTAAGGTTCCAATGTGCCCATGGCTAAGGTGGTGGTGGAGAATGGGTACATGATGCAGGGTATCCAGGACGGCCCGTCCATTTACGGTGTTGGAGGCAATGAACAAGAATTAGGGGTCGAAGGGGAAGCAACTCAGGGTAACATGGATTTGGACGGTCAGTTGATGCAGGAGCAGTTTCATTCAACTGTAGTAGGCTATATAAGCAATGACTTTGATGTGAATGAGTTCGAACGGGAAGAGGAGCAGGAGGAGGAGGATAGAATCAGTGATGTAGTTAGCAGTGATTCAGATGATTCTGATGATGACCAAAGAGGTACAGATGCTATGCCAACACCGGTTGATGCCATGCCAGTACCGGTTCATACTATGCTATTACCAATACCAAGTGAGGTTTTGCATGGTATCTAGGCTTAGGGTAGACTAGTCACAGATTTGCCAGCAGATGATACACCCTATGATTTATGGGCCATAATTAGCGAAGCCCAGCAGTATGTTCCACCACCACCTTACATAGCGACTAAGCTTGAGCAACTAAGGTCGATGAATGTACCTTTCAGGGGCGTTCCGAACTATAGGGATGTCATCATGACGGATATGGCAATTTGTGACACCGGTCTCCAGATGTGTAGAAAATCTTTGTATTACCATGAGAAAGAAACCCTTAGGAAGGGGATGATATTCAATACAATGTCAGAGATGAAGCTCTTCCTTCAGGACTATGCTATGTATCACCATAGGCCGTACACCGTCACTCATTCAGACCAGGAGTTGAGGTACCACGTGATATGCAAAAATGGTTGTATGTGGAGGTTAAATGCACGAAAGAGACAGAGTGATGGCAAGTGGAGGATAAGTAAAGTTGTCGAACCCCACACTTGCCTAACAAATAGGGGGAAGAAAAATCATCAGCAGCTCACTGCACGTTACCTTGCCCATCGTATATTAGGGCTCATTGATGACAATAACGACATTTTGGTGTCTTCTTTACAACAGTCCATATCTGAATTCATTAAGTACGATGTGAAGTACGAAAAGGCTTGGCGTGCTAAGCAAATTGCCCTAGCGATTCGATGTGGTAGTTGGGAGGAAGCGTACAACAGGGTGCCCCGCATCTTATGTGCAATGCATTACTACAACCCTGGCTTGAAATGATTTGTGGACATCAGAGGGATGTGTTTTCGGGACCTGTTGAGGCATGTCCTCTATCATGTGTTCTGGTCGTTCACGCAAACGAAACATGCATTCCAGTTTTATCGACCAGTCGTACTTGTTGATGGCACTTTCCTGACAGGGAAGTACAGGAGCACCTTGATGATGGCTGCTGCTGTTGATCCTGAGGACCAGATAGTACCCATGGCTTTTGCTTTGGCAGAGGTAGAGAACAATGAATCATGGTCATGGTTCATGCGGCTTCTACGTGTACAAGTGCTTGGCCCATCTCGCACTATATGTTTGATCTCGGACCATCACCTAGGGATTCTTAATGCTGTAGCTGAGCATATAGATGGGTTTTCGCCTCTAGTGCATAGATGGTGCATGAGACACTTTGCTGCTAATTTCTGGCAGCGTCAGAGGAAGCAGGAGGTATATGACAAGGTAAAGGCTCTATGTTGTGTACATACAGAGCACTAGTTCAAGGAGACAAAGAGAGAACTAGACAAGATGGTAAATGAAGCGGGAAAGGCCTGGTTAGAGGCGTAGATGGAACAGAAGGCTCAGTGGACGTTAGCATATGACGAGAGGGGGTTTCAGGTATGGCATCATGATCACTAACTCCTCAGAGTCCTTTAACCGTGTATTCATCTGAGTTCGATCGTTGCCTGTGTCTGGAATTGTTGAGTTCTCCTTTCATAAGTGCAACGAATATTTTGTCAAGAGGTGGGAACTTGCGCAGAGGAATATAGCTGAGCACAGACGTTTTGGAAAGGCTAGAGCAGAACATTTGAAGGAGGCCGAGGAATTGTCCAAGCAGCGCACCGCAGAGCCGTATAGACCCCGCCGCCATATCTTTAGTGTACGAGGCAAGGGTGGCACAAGCTTGGGCGGCGAACGTTATGGTGGACGAAACTACCGAGTTGATCTTAAAAAGGTAGAGTGTAGTTGCAACATCCCTCAGATCATGCATGCCCCTTGCTCTCATATGATCACGGCCTGCAGGATTCGCGGGTACAACTATGAGAATCTGCCATATATGTCACCCTTGTATCTCCGTTCGAACACCGTTATGACTACGTGCCACATCCAGATCTAATGAGGGTAGGGAAGGGTAGGAGGAAGAAGAAGCGACTCAAATGGATAGGTCAAAGGATGACAAACGGATGGGATCACTTAAGATCGACCATTGGTAATCCGAGTACATGATACATGGGTACAATACATCATTAGTTCAAATGGAAAACAAGACAACACAATGAAAGTTCTGATACACGGCGCAATTCAAAAACCCTCAGTCAGAAACTTACTGAGTAAGTAACTCATCGTCCGAGTACCAATCATCTACCACAACCCTATTGATGTGGCTAGGGTCACCTGCATTGCCCTGATCTGCCTTTCGCCTGTAGTAAGCGGCCTTCGCTTCATCTGCGGCCTCTATGGCCTGAGTGAAGAACGCATCGTCATCCTCCTCTGCCTGCAAGCCCACCTCTGCTAGAGCGATGAGCTCGCTCAGTCTGCCAGTGTCGTCCTCAGCCTCCTCCGCCTGCAAGCCCACCTCTGCTAGAGCGATGAGCTCGCTCAGTCTGGCAGTGTTGTCCTCATCCTCGTCCACCTCATCAGACAACACAATCGGTGATTTAACGGTGCGACCAGCTCGCGTTCTGTGCTCATCTAACTTCTTTTCCTCATACCTTGCATGAGCCACCTGTGCAACATGTTCCTCGCTGCATCCTATCCCTTCATGTATAAAATGCAATCATTTAGCAACGCGATTATATTACATTTAAAATCAGACAACGGAAAAAGGCTTTCAAGCACTCACTGGCACATAATGCAACAACATGCTCGTTCAAGACCTGCATCTGTACTCTTGTCTCCACCCTTGCCTCCTTCCTTGCCATCTCCTCTAACATCATCTGTCTCTCTAATTCCCATTTGTCAAGCCCAACATCGATCGGGTTATAAATACCGCGCTGTCTAGTAAACTCACGCATCCTGTCTTTGTGATGTTTAATGAATAGGTTGACGTAGTCAGGTCCCTATCCCCTCTTTCGTGCAATTACTTGCTTCCCCTTCAGTTTATCCAAGAACTTAGCTTGACCATCATAACATTCCTACCTGCATTTCCTAGTGCTCTGTTCAAGCAAAAAAATTAGATCATATATGTCTTAGCAAAAGAAACAAAATACGATTTTATGTTTACCGCAAAAATAACCAACCTCATCATAGTCAACCATATGGCTGCAATAATGGCCTATTCCAAGCTCCGAAGGGACTAGACCGTAATTGGATTTAACACCACATTCGCACTTGACTGGAGGTGCTTTGTAAATTAACCTTTCTTTCTTCTTTTGCTTTACCTTTGACGGTTCTTCCGGCCATTGGTTCTTAGGACCATACAACCACTTCTTGAAACAACACTTCGTCATTGAAAACACCTAAATAAGGTGACATTAGTACATGAACACATATAGCTCAATATTTCAATACATACACTTTGCACTTACTTTATGTTTGTTTGGACACACAAACTCCAACGTATTCTCAGGGTTTATCACAGCTCGATCTCCGCAATCGCACAGAGGAGATTCCTCGAGTCGTCTAACTACGGCTAAGTGTTTCTCCTTAGCCGTTATTGGAGAGGGGTTAGGGGGAGGTGGAACCCACCGCTTGAAGTGCTCTTGTGGATGTCGCCCTCTCCACCAATCATCGAAAAAGAGGTACCTGGGGTCAAACTTGTCTGCACCGTCGATCCACTAAAAGAAAAAGCACCTCTTATGGGCCTACACAACAAAATTCGAATAAAATATTAGTAACCTAGTAATACAAATAAAGAAAAACAACATACGGAAACAATTACTTACATTAAAACGACTGTATGTGTAGAAGCAACGAGCCGCTGTGTCCGGATGTCTCGATTGAAACACGTCGGCCGGACGACCACAGTTACAGCTAGGGACAGGGAGGTCAAGAGGGACGGGGGCATCTTTGCTAGACTCGTCGGGGTATAATTCTCTAGGACGACCCCGTTTTCGCCATGACTACTCCCAAAACATGTCTTTCATCTAATAAAACGGTTCAGATTAAACATCAATCGAAACAACACAAATTAATGAAAAGTATAATCATTTGTATTGCTACTCAAATAATATAACAAACATTTATAGCAACAAAAATATGCATGGTAAACATACTTCTAACTAAATAATTAGTTAAGGTGGGGCGAGGCAAAGCTTGGCGCGGCACGCAGCGTGCGTCTTGAGGAAGTGCGGGCACGGCGCAGGCGTCGTGGCAAAGCGTGCCAAAGGGGAGGAGGCGGTCGGGCGGCAGCGTGCTTGCGCCAGTAGACAGAGGGAGGGCGGCTCGCGGGCGATATATATACCGAGAGTGACGCGCCGTGAGGGATGGCGCGATCAGTGGCGCGGCCAGCCCTGCCATGTCACCGGTCAGCATTTTCGGTCGTCGCCACGTCATCCACCCGCCGCACCACCATGGCGCGGCGCCATGTCAATAGACGCGACTAAAAGTGTTAGTTTTGAAGAAAAAAACAGTGTTAGATTTAAAATTACTTTATAAAAAGTATTAAAAATAAAAATAAAAATTCCCCGCAGGGTACTTGAACACTGCATGCATGCACATGAATGTGACACATGTCAAATAATCCGATGGTATAATAGCAAATTTAAAAAAATCACATATATATGAAAGGATACACATGGAGTATAGTACATCATAAAATAATATAATAATAATTATAGTTATGGTATAATCCATCATTATCAACACATATATACTAGGATTATTCCTGCGCCTGCCAGGTATATTTGACTAACTGGGCGTGTTCGGATGGGAGGAATTGGGCATAGTTTAGTTGCTGAAAATATTGGCAAAATAATACTGTAGTATTTTCGTTGTTATTTGGTAATTAGTGTTCAATCATAGTCTAATTAGACTTAAAAGATTTGTCTCGTGAATTTCGTCTAAACTGTGTAATTAGTTTTATTTTTTATTTATATTTAATGCTTCATACATGCGTCCCAAGATTTGATGTGACGAAGAATCTTAAAAAATTTGATATTTTGGAGAGGAACTAAACAGGCCCTCGATGTTGTGCAGTACCAAGCTAGTCGCCGGCACGGAAGTTGACGGCGGAAGCCCAGCGGGTGTAGTTTGTCTGGAGGTCCCACGACCCGGCAGGGGCGCAGACGGTGTAGCTGGCGTCGTGCGCCACTCCGAGCACCGCCGCCACGGTCGTCGGCGACGAGGATGAGAGCTCTAGCAGCCATGGTGACTTGATGACTGCGCGCTAGCTAGCCGTCTGTCGATTGATTTGCCTTACGAATAAGAACAAGGTGAAGTAGTGTGTGTATATATATATATATATATATATATATATATAGCCCTGTTTGCTGGTCTGAACTTTAGCTGAAACTGGCTGAAAAACACTGTTCCGGCTGAATTGTTGTGAGAGAAAAACACTGTTCCGGCTGAAAAAAAATAAGCCGAACAAGCCAAATTTAAGACAAGCGAACGAGGCCTATATATAGTATATTCAATAGCCAGCTATAAAATAAGTTATTCTGTAGCAACCTCTATTTACGATAATTTTATATATTAATTTACGATAATGTCAATACATATTTACAATAGTTGGGCTACTATAACACTTGGGATATTTACCATAACGTTATAATAAACCACTTAGGCCCCGTTCGCTGGTCTGAAACTTGGCTGAAAAACACTGTTTCGACTGAATTGTTATGAGAGAAAAATACTGTTCGGCTGGTTTGATGAACAGTAAACTGAGAGGGGGAGCAGCCGGCTGACTGGTCAAACCAGACCAGCGAACTGCCCCTTAGTAAGGAGTTAATATAATCTCGTAAATTAACATAGTAATTATCGTAAGTCAAAATGGCTACATAATAAGTTATTTTGTAGTCAGAGGAGTAGTTCTCTCTGTCTATATATATATATATATATATATATATATATATATATATATATATATATATATATATATATGCGCGCGCGCGCGCGCGCGCTGGATGAAAAAGCTGGGCCGTTTGGTTTGCAACCGCGTGCTTGGGATTGGTGCAGCTAGCCGCGGCAGACTGGGTAGGTGCAGGGTGAGAACACTGCTGCAGTCTGCAGAGGGTGGAGCCGTGGACTTGGGCTCGATCGCTCAGTCACGCGTGTGGCTATGGTCGGTGCGCCTGTGCCGCCACAGTCCACACTCCACACACAGATGGAGCCTGGCATGGGACACACACACACCGCCAGTGAAACGGTCAAACATGAGTGGCTTCTCTCCCTGTTGCCAGGGAAGGGGCAGGACGCGCCGCTTGCTGCCCGGTGGTTGCAAGCTTCTTCAGTACACGGGCTCGACTCCTTAATCTTTTTCTGGTTTCGCGTGGTGAATGAAAGAACGCAGCCGAAGAATGTTTGATGCGGTGTCCAGGCTGCCCTGTGGGTGCTCTGGGCGCTGAGATTGTGGAGGAAGGAAACAAATGTGGGTAGTTTAGATCTAAATTTTCTTACAAGTAAATTAAAGAGGTTGATTTGTATTATCTTTCGATGGCAGAGGTGGATAATTTTTTTAAAAAAAAATAGAGGTTATTTGTAAATTATCTTTTGCAATGAAATGGATAATTTAGCTATAGATTTATGGGATTACTTTATATTTTTTTTTATAATGGAAGAAGTGTAATTTTTTTAGAGAACTTAATAATAGAGACAATGCCTATTATTTCTACAATGATTAGAGTTTACTAAACTTATTAATGGTCATATGTTTCTGATTATTATAATAATTTGTACAGTTTATCTTTTCCCCCAAATGCGTGAGGATCAACGTGTAGCGTCTCCAATTAGTAATATTAAGATATATGTTGTTGTCTTCTACATTGCACCGTATGTGATTCTCCTGCATGTATTAACTTAAAGTCTTAGTACTGTGTACTTCTAAAAAAATAAAGTCTTAGGTTACATTGTATCAACTCTTATTTGCAGCATTTTTGTGACGTGATGGAACTATATTTTGGTTTTCAACTCCGATCCTAACCTTGTTAGTTGTTGCAAATCTTTCCACCTGCGTGTTAAATTAAAGCTCGAGTGCTTATTGTATTTTTATTCAAAAATTTCATTCTATATTTATTGAAAAATTGATTCTAGGCCTAAAGCTACACTCTTAGTTAATACAATGGCCATAAACAACCTTTAGGGCCTGCACAACGGCACTCAAGGCGCTCAAGATGCTGAATTTACGATATCAAAGAGTTATATATATATGTAGTAGGTAGTATTTGTTTTATAAAAAGTTAGAATGATTAAAACTAACCTACCACTGCTTGTATGCCACAATTTTTGAATCAAAGTTTATAAACTTATCTACAAGCAACTTACAAGATGTGTATTAATGTACTCTAAAGTGCATTATCAATGGCATTGGTTTGTGAGGGTTGTTAACAAGGAACTTTTTTCCATGATCAGTAAACTTTAATGTAAGTCTTGATCTTGAAGTATGCATGTATTCCTGATCTACATGATGGCGCATTACATTTGTGTTTACCTGAATGTAGTGGTGGTAACTTAGAAACGTACTCCAGGGTTATTTAATTCCTTTTATATAGTCAGGTTCAAAGACTACTACTATGGATTCCTCGCGCCAGAGCGTTTCACGGCCTCGCAGATGCCTTGGCGTGCTGACGCGTGGCGGGGCACGCGAGCGGCGTCCTACAGTTTCACGTATGCAGTTTCACATATGGCGCTGATATGTGGGCCTGTTGGTGTTGAACCCTACAGGCAGTGAGACTCGACTCTCCACCGTTCCTTGCGCCCCGAGCCCGCGACGCGCCATCTAGCTACCCTCTATAGCAGGTGGTCCCTTCTTATCTCTGGCCTCATGGGAGCGAAGCTGTTTTCTCGGATGTGTGTTTCCGACTGACTTCTGGACCCTGCCTTTGCCTGGCCCTTCATGCAGCGGCTGACGGTGCGAAAGTAGGAATAGATCAGCACGCCCTGACGGAGCTGCCAGGTGCTGGTTTCATCTTCGAGGCCTCTTTGTCTTCTGCCTCGGGCCCGGAATCGTCCTCCCCGTCGCGTCGGAACACTGCCGTGCGGCACCTCACGCTCGTCGTACGCGCGTGCGCGGCCCATCCCGTGCTACCGATGGCCCTGCCGTCCCGTCGTCCACCCTCTCTCTCACGCCCTGGCATTTGGGACTCAAGGTTAGTAGCTCCCGGTTCTTTATCTCCTTCTCCAGGTTGAATACGAACTCGCTCGCCCTCCCGTTTAGAATCCTAGATCTCGAATCTCATACGTTTGTCTCTCATACCGGAGGTTCTTGCGGCTCCCTACTGCCCCTGCCTTTCTTTGCGGTTGCTGCGGCCGGAGTCGTGCGCGTGCGCCGTCGTCGTCGTCCGAGGAACTCTGGCGTTTGCGATGGCGACATAATTCCGCTTGTGGCTTTCGTCTCAGGTAGGTTTCTCTATGAGACTTCGCCCTCATATTTTGTTCCTGCGGCAATGGACGTTTTTTTAGTTGGGTTATCTATTTGGAAAACTGAGCACTGTGATTCGCATATAGCTTTGGAGGATTCGTAGTTCTTGGCGTGCGCTATGGTACTGTCCGATGTGGATTCAATAGAAAATACTGTAACCTCTGATTCTTCCCAGTGCTCTAGATTTCTAGGATCCTTGCCACTCTGTGGGTTCATGAGGCTTGTGAAATTTTCACTTTACGCTTCGGTGTACTTTGCATCTATTTTCTCTTCCTTCCTACTACCACTATGCGCTCATGTGTTGCATCTGCCCGAACTGTTGTTGCTCGCAGATCTTAGGCTTTTTTCTGGTGGTGGTGATGGGTTTCTAAAAGTGGAACAGCGTTCTTAAATCGCATCCGACATCCTGGTACTTGGCTTCTTCCACTGAACTGTTTTTTTCCACTTAAAAATAGTATATGCTTACCTTGCCTTTGATTACATATTCTTGCTGAATAACTACGATTCATCTACACTTTCAAGCTTGTGACATTGGTGAAGGGCTTGCAAGGAAGGAAGTGTTCCAGCTATCCGCTGATCTGGGCCCGACGACTAATCGACTGCTGGTTCAGGGTAAGTCATGAGCCTGCAGTTGTATTTGGCCCTTCTATATATGCCACAGATTCCTCTTCATACGTGTTGATCTTGCTCCTCACCCTATTTGCCCTGTACTGATGCTACGTGTGGAACTATGGATAGATGTCCAACAGATTTTCCATCAGCTCCCTTAGGGTCCACATAGAAGCTTTCCCTGATACATTATTATTTTTTAGTCTGTGAAGAGATTTAGGAATTTAGCAATTCAGCGATTGCAATTTTACCTGTACTTCCTATGTTCCCTGCTGAGGTCCAGAATCCTAAATCCTCCCTAACACTTTAGTTCCAAATGCCCTTGTCTAATCTTTTTAAGGAAGCATCATGTTTATACCGATCCTTTTGTTTTCCTTTTTTTTTTTTTGCTTGGTGAGTTGGTGACCAGAACTGACCTGGAATAATTCCACTGCCAAAGCATCCTGTCAGATATAGAATGTTTTTACTAATATATCGGGATGGCTCTTTGATTATGGATACTTCCTACTTAGGCTGATTCAATGCACTAACCATTGCTTGCATATGCGATGGTAGCTGATTGTGCAATGTGCACCCAAAATTATGCACTTCCCTCATAGGTTGTGCAACTTCTTCAGCATGATGGTTCTATCTTATGGTAGAATCAGCCCAGCATGTAGAAGTAGTTGTCATCAACATCTATTTTGCTTCTGTCTTATTCTTGAATTTATCTTTTTTAAGCACAACCAGATTGGCTATTGGATTATTACTTCGCAATGTGACTTACTGTGTGATATATGCAAAATAGGATTAAGTGCTACTTACTTATTAAAAAGGAACATCTTGCTGGATTATTGCAGCCCAAAGTTGTAACCTGGCGATTCATTTTCTAGGCTAGCTGGGCTTACTGACACAGAATTTTCTCACTGAAAACCGAGAAAAGGTTAGGCACCTAATAAGAGGAAGGACTTGAGCACAATTACCAAGCAAGGTGAGAAAAGAAAATTCGTATGGTGTCATTTTTGTTGCTCACTTGTACCATTCAGAATAAAATCATTCTACAGAATTACTCTAGGGAATAGGGAGCATAAGTAATTACTAGCAACATCATCCACTTCTTTTCCCAATGTTGTGGATTTGGATGAGAAAAAAATGAAACAATATATAGCACAAGGAGGAACAGGAGCAGCGATGCAAAGAAAAAGAAGAATGTAAGCGCACCCATGCAACACTTCAATATCTATTGCTATCTGCTTTTTCCTTCTGAACTAGAAACTGATTTTGGTTACTCAAAAAAGTGAGTGCCCTATGTCGGCGCGGTGACATCTCTTTTGTGACCTTCGCCCCTGAAGATATGGTTGAACATCATAGACATGTGTGCTACAAAGATAATCCTGGGGCCTGTTCGGCTGGTATTAAAGCCGGCTGATAAGCCAGCTAAAGCTGTTTTGCTGTGAGAGAAAAATACTGTAGATTCTAGCTGATAAGCCGGCCGATAAGTTCAAGCGAACAGTAACACCATAGAAAATTCTAATCTTGAGTGAAATTGGCACTATCTAAATAATTTTCTATCCATCAATAGGGTTTATCTTCTGTTGCTTTCTGTTTTCCACTCTACTTCAATTTTTTTAGTTGCACTATGATGCAGCCAACCTTAGAACTCTGGGAAACTTTATGAAGGACAACAATGGCATTGCCTTTGTGATGAGGTGCACAAATGTCCTTTTGTTGTTGCAAGTTTTGCTTGGGCTCTGTGGATTAATCGTAATAAGATGGCGATAGAGCATACCTGCCCCAATCTAACATTCTAACTGATGTAATCTATAATGCTGGTGTGCATCTCTTTGCAGAAATGGTGCCCCTTATTCCACGCAAAAGACCAAGTGAGGCTGGAGGTGTTCACGGAGAAAGTGCTGAGTTAGTTGCATGATTTCAATCTAACAACACCAACTCCAAATGATATTTGGGAGATTTGATAGTCGTGATTAATCGTGTTATGTTTGTTAGCTACTCCCAGGACTTATGTGGTGTTCTGGTATCCTCAGAGAGATTTGTTTTGTAATCTGGTAACCACAGAAGTTTGTTAAAACTTAATTGCTTTCAATATAAGCATAGGAAATCTCAGCTAAAAAAAGTGTACAAATATGCTCGATGGGGCGCGCAAAGCGAGCTTCATTTTCTAGTACCTTAAATTGGTAATTTAGATGCAGATTTCAAGGAATTTTTATTTTGTATAACGACCTAAGTGGGTGATTTAGATACAAGTTAGTTGGGTTATTTTATATTCTCTCATAATGACTTATTTTGATTATTTAGAAGCAAATTTATGGTGTTATTTCAAATTATATTTTATACTGACAAATGCGTGAAATTTAAACTTTGCTCTGTCAACCAAATGCCTAATCTCCTAATCTCTCAAAGATGAACACTAAGGACTATCCTAATCCTTCTTGGTCCTGAGTGACACCTTGCATCAAGTTGGGACCTTGTGACATCCAGATAGGCAGATCTGAAAGTGACATTTTGAGAGTTTGGGATCTTGAACACTAAGGATAAGCTCAGAGACCTTGGGGCAAGTTTAGACTGTTCGGGAGCCATTCTCTGCAGCAGCAGTTCCAGCTCGCTCTCACACGTTACTATGCTATTATTGTACAAACAGCAACTATGCTATTATAGTAGTAGTAGTAGTAGTACCGAGGAGGGTGCAGCTTCAAATCAAGCAGTTATTGTGGATCGTAATGGCTGTGACCGTGATGATGTGCTTATTCTTGGTACCGTATTGTCAAAAAGGGTCGCTGAAATGTCAATTCAAAATCTGCCACTCTGCCTGTTATCATATAAGATACATGGAGATCACCACTGCACGGTACTCCATCTGGAGTTAGGCTGTGTTTAGTTCGTAAAATAAAAAATTTTGGATGTCATATTAGATGTTTTGGAATATCGGAAGGGGTTTTCGGATACTAATAAAAAAAACTAATTACATAGCTCGTCTAGAAACTGCGAGACGAATTTATTAAGCCTAATTAATTCATCATTAGCGCATGTTAGTTACTGCAGCACTTATGACTAATCATGGATTAATTAGTCTTAAAACATTCGTCTCGCGATTTCCAACCAAACTGTGCAATTAGTTTTTTTTCGTCTATATTTAATACTCCATGCATGTGCCGCAAGATTCGATGTGATAGTTTGGGGTGAAAATTTTGGAGAACTAAACCAGGCCTTACTTTCACTAAGAGATCACGGCATAGATATAATAATAAAAAAAAACTAAAGCCACGGGGGAGAGACGGCCACACGGTGTTTCATTAAGAAAAAGAACTTCTCACGTAGCTCTAGAAAATCTCAGAACCCTGGCCCTATTCATATACAGCAGCACCTGCATCCCCGTGAGACAGGACGGCCATAAACCTGTACTTTGGTGTGTAACAGACGAGAAGATTTTTTTACCTTCAAACTTGTAATTCGTCCCCGTGGAGAATCGAACCCAGGAGCAAAGTACCAAACACAACTGTTGTGTGGAACCATGTCACATGACGATGATGCCCATATGATTGCGAATTTGCATGGTGGTTGTCTGATTGATGAGCTGCTGCTCACCGTCAACGGAAATGGCCGTTGTCCGGGTCATTTCAAGTCTGGTTGCTGGTCCTCTATCAAGCTACCAGATAAGATCAGACGATGGTATGCTTCAAACTCCACAAGTCAAACGCAGCATGGACACTCAACAGTCTGACGAACTAAGCTAGTGATAAGTGATAGGATTCGTAGCACCTCTGTACGTAGGTCTAGCGGTAAACTTAACTTAGATATAGAACTCGATGATGATGTATCTTTTCTCGAGTCTTCAGTCGTGGCCATGACATCGGCGACGAAGTAGCAGCAGAGCGGGCCTGGTCTAGTTACGGCGGTGAAGGCGGTGGAGCTTCTCGTCGCTCATAGCGTGTCCTCTAGATCGGACTAGGGCTAGGAAACTCGGTGAGGAGCTAGCGGCTGCGGTGAACCTCTTTTGTCTTGCGCCTGGCCCCAACCTTTCTCTTTATAGTGCTACGCGACGGGGGCCCATCAGCCAGAAGAACGGTTGGGCGCTCCTGATCAGGGCACGGATCAAGGGCCCAATTGGCTGTTGGGCCAACTGGTGGAGATCAATCTAGCATTCTCCCCATTGATCTCACCTTATGATTTAAACTTAACTTACTTTATCTTTTTTCCATTCCATCGCAGATCAGTGCATAGAGCGTGCCTTATCGTCACGGTCAGTTGCCATTAGATTAAACAGCTACAATGCACCTCTCTGTTTTGAAACAGATTCTCAACTAGGCCCTAAGTATCTAGAAATCATAGGCTTTCACGTAAACCCATGTTGTCTGTGTGTTCTCTGAACACACTGGGTGGTTAGCCTTTGGTAAACGGATCCGCAAGTACTTGCTTGATACTTATATGCTCAATGCTTTCAAAATGATTCTGAATTTTCTCCTTTACAACATATAACTTAATGTCAATGTGTTTGGCAGCATACTTGACCTGTTGTCTTAGGAGTTAACTATTTTAAATGGTTATTGTTGTTAACTACCATTGTTAAATCCGGGTACATATTCCCTTAACCACTTTTTCCTGTTCCTGAGGCCTCATGACAAGGTATACTATGGTATGCATCATTGATAACACCACAACTGTTTCATTTGAGCTTTTTCACAATAATACTCCAACTGCGAGTGTTAGCAACTACTGTGGATTTCACTACATATCTCGCCAAAACTTAACATTTGTACCCACAACTATTTGAGAGTACTTATTCTTTCTTACTCAGCATGAGGCCTATGATACTTTGCAAAATTGCAAGACATTCTTAACTCCATTCCAGTGATCTATATCTGAACTGGACTTCTGCCAAAATATCCCGGATACGTATGCTATGTCAGGGTAAGTTCTTACTTGTACATTCATTAAGCTTCCAATAACTGAAGCATATGGAACTATGTTTATTTGATCGATCCCATATCGGTTCATGGAACACTGAAAGTTCCCAAATCTATTACCCTTGACTATAAGAGCAGACGTAGGTTTACTCAGCATGCATACTTTATTTCTTTAGAATCTTTTCCAAGTATGCCTTTGCGATAGTCCTAACACCATTATGATTCCAAAAGAATTCTTGCATGAGACTGGAGAGAAAACTCTCATCGTAATCTATTCATTCTCTTTGCGTAAAGCCTTTTGCCATAAGTTATGCTTTATATTTTTCCACATTCTCTTTGGAGTCACATTTTGTCTCATAGACCCTTTCACAGCCTACTATTTTGGCTCCATTAGAAATTTCTTCTAAGTCCCAAACATCGTTGGTATTCATCGAATTCATTTCAACTTCCATAGCTTCTTGCCATTCAAACGAGTAAACACTTCTCATGGCTACTTCAAATGAGGTGGGATCACCCTCCATTTGAATTTCTTCAATAACATAGACTTCATAATCATCAGAAAGCTGGTTTACTAATTCTTTAAGACCTTCTGGGGCCTCAACTACTGGCACTTTCATGTGGGGCTATCGTTGCTCTTCATTGCCAAGAGTCAATTGATTCTACAGGCTCCTGTATCACAAGATCCTTGTTTACATTATTCATCTTCTTCGAAGAGCCAACAACAGGTGTTGTATAAGTCATACAATATCAACAGGTATTGAGAAAATTCGTTGTTTTGAATCACTGAAGTGGGCATGCAGTCCCGCTTCTCTTCAAGTCATAGTCTCTACATACCATGCTCCCTCAGATCATCCCATCTTTTATAAAGATAGTGTATCTTCAAATTTCTTATTTGGGTTTAATCCGTTAAAACCTTATATGGCGCTTTAAGCACCGCCTTAATATCTTTGATAGTGACTACTCTATCTTCCTCTAGGAATTTAGCTATTTCTCTGCTTAGGGGTATCGTTATTGTGACCGTTTGAAAGCTCTAGTTTGATTTTGGTGAATTGATAAAACCCTAAGTGCTAACCTAGTTTATCAAGTGATCATGAAATTGGTAGCATATTCCAAGTGGTGAAGCAAATGAAGATCATGACATGATGATGGCGATGCCATGGTGATGATCAAGTGCTTAGACTTGAAAAGAAGAAAGAGAAAAACAAAAAGCTCAAGGCAAAGGTAGGAGCTATTTTATTTTGGTGATCGAGACACTTAGTGAGTGTGATCACATTTAGGATCGATAGCCGTACTATTAAGAGGGATGAAACTCGTATCAGAATGCGGTTATCAAAGAGCCACTAGATGCTCTAACTCATTGCATATGCATTTAGGATCTAGTGGAGTGCTAACACCCTTGAAAATGTTTGTGAAAATATGCTAACACATGTGCATAAGGTGATACACTTCGTGGTTGGCACATTTGAGCAAGGATAGGAAACTTCACCGGTGGAGTGTCCGCCCATAGTGTGCGGACAGTCCGACGGTGCCACCGGCGCCCTAGACAGAAAAGACAGAGGTCACTATAAGTGACCGGACGCTGGTCTCGGAAGGACCGGCGCGTCCGGTCAGGTGGAGCATGAAGACGCTGGCGTCGGTCTCTGACCGGACGCTGGGTCACTTAGTGACCGGACGCTGGAGGGGTGCGTCCGATCGTGCCGATGTGGAAGCACATAGAAGAGTCACCGTGTGACCGGACGCTGGGTGAGTCTGGTCGAGCATGACCGGACGCGTCCGGTCGTGAAAAGTCATCTCTAGATGCTTACTGGAAACGACCAGACGCTAGGGATCAGCGTCCGGTCACTTTGAGCTGCTGCGTCCGGTCGTCACTTGACCATTGAGATCAGACGATCAACATTTGAAGAGAGGGGACATGTGGCACGCATCGCGTGACCGAACGCTGAGGTCCAGCATTCGGTCAATCTGATCAGAGCGTCCGGTCGGCCCGTGTTCAGTGCAGTGAGGAGCCCAACGGCTCTATTTCGTGGAGGCTTCTATTTAAGCCCCATAACCAGCTCAAGCTCACTCTCTTGGCCATTTGTATTAATATAGCAACCTTGTGAGCTTAGCCAAAGCCCTCTCACTCATCTCCATCATTGATTCATCATCTTTGTGAGATTGAGAGTGAATCTAAGTGCATTGCTTGAGTGTTTGCATCTAGAGGCACTTGGTGTTCATGTTTTACTGCGGAATTCGCTTGTTACTCTTGGTGGTTGCCACCACCTAGACGGCTTGGAGCAGCGAGGATCATTGAGCGGAGGGTGGTGATTGTCGCCCGCTCCGATCGTGGTGATTGTGAGGGTGGTGATTGACCTTTCCCCGGCGGAGAGCCAAAAGGTACTCTAGTGGATTGCTCGTGGCTTGTGTGATCCTCATCTTGTGTTGGTTGTGCGGCACCCTATTGAGAGTTTGGCGTGTGATGCCAATTAGTGCGTGAACCTCCAAGTGAGTGAATCGTCACAACGAGGAGTAGCTTGTCGGCAAGCAAGTGAACTTCGGTAAAAAATTATTGTGTTCATTATTTAATTCTGAGGTGATTGATCTTTATTGATATTGATTCTTGTGATTGATTGGTTAACTCCTCGACACGTCGGTATAACTATCTTGCTCTCTCTCTTTACATTACCGCAAACTAGTTATCAAGCTCTTTAATGTAGCTAGTTGTGAGAGCTTGTTAGTTTGGTTAGTGTGGCTCTTTAGCTAGTCTTTGAGAACACACTAACTTAGTGTAGTGCCATAGCTATTGTGTGGTTAGAGAAAATAGAAACTAAAATTGTGGTAGGTGGCTTGCATTTTTAGTAGGCTAGCGCAACACTTGCTTCGCCTCTTAATTGTCTAACCGGTTTGTTAAGTGTTCTTGTATAATTTTTTATTAGGCTATTCACCCCCCCTATAGCCATTAGAACCTTACACCGTTGTACTCCTCCGATGGTCACATTCATCTTAATTAATCTTTATCTCACTCTTAATAAAGAGTATGTTTCTTAATTGATTTTACTATTCCTTTCCTTCGAAATATGGCATGAACTTTACTGTCATAATTTTGAGAACTATTCAGAAAAACTATGAACGAGGAGACACTTATAACTTACTTTATTCACATGATTAGGTCTGCAAACAAAGTTATTTCTTAATCCGTATAGGAGTACACTTTCTTCATTCCACTTTAAGAACTCATCGAGGTCTTTTATTAGCAGTACTTTTGCAAGTCACGCTTGCATCTTTTTTTGTGTCCCTTGATTAGTATTGACCATGACGGTGCATTTCTATTGTGTCATGGTCAATACTAGGGTAGCATAAGAGCTACCCAAACTTCTCTCGCTACGCGGGATACAAAAACATATGGGTCATTATAAAACTTCTCTCGTCATGCAGGATTGACTAACATAATTACTATGCCAAACTTCTTCCCATACGGGATAAATTTATATACAAACTACCGTAACGAAAAATTTAGTCATGATGACTAAAAACATTCACTTATACTTTATTTTCTAATTAAATCTTTCTGTTGGTTCCAATTTAATCAGAAAATTATTAAACTAACAAAAAACTGTTCTGAACTGGCTTGACTCAAGCCTTTTCATTCACATACCCTAGCATTACAGCCCGTTGGCATGCAGCCGAGTGATCTCGTTGGTTAAAAAAAATTAAAACTTACAAGATGCTTCTGCATCAATTTTACATCACCGTTGGACGGAAAATATAATTAATGCATTAAACTCATAAATTAACTTGAAAGACATATAACTACTCTTCAAGATTAAATTCTCCCGTTGGTTCGAATTTAATTAGAAGATAATCAACTTCATTGCAGCGGAAACACGGTAATAAAATACATTCTATTAGTTCAGGAGCATTTCTAGTTCTTTATCTACTCTCTGAAAAATTAACCATGTTAGTATAAAATTTATCAGAGATTTAAACTTCAACCTTAAACTCATTATAATATTGTTATCATCAACGTTGGTCAGAAAATAACAATACCATAATTTAACATAAACAAATCGGATTACTCCTCTAATTTAATTTTTCCCGTTATTTCTAATTTAATTAGAGGATAAACATAATCATAATTTACTGAATAAATATAACTGCTCTTAAAATTAAATTCTTCCGTTGGTTCGAATTTAAGTAGAAGATAATAAACATTAAACTTTGCGGCGGAAACATGAAAAAATTCTTTATCTACTTTTTAGAAGCATTTTACTGTGTACTTATCTACTCTCTAAACAATTTATTCCGTTGGTTCAAAATTGAATAGAGATAAAAAACTAATCAAAATTCATCAAAATTCGCTTCTGAAAATAAATAAACAAATTTATAACATTTACTGTGCATTCGGCCCGACCCATCAGGTGCTCGCGCGCGGCTCATGACGTAGCGGCAGTGCGGGGCCCAACAGCACCTGCGCTCGTGGCCTGCTTCGCCACCGCACGTGCCCGCTCCCCCGCGCCTAGGCCGCAACCTGGGCCTGGGCCGAGAATCCGCTGCCCCGACTGGGCTGAAAGCCGGCCCGATCAACGTCGGCCGTCGATCGTGATCAAACGGCCAGGCGGTGATCTCGGTGGAACAAAAACCCCGGGCGGCCGCCGCTCCCCTAAACCCTAGTTCATTCGTTCTCCCTCCCTCTCCTCTCCTCTTCATCGCAGAGGCGATAGCGGCGGCGGCCACGGCGGCCGTCGGCGCCGATGAGGGAAAAAATCTCCGCCAGAGTAGATCCGGCTATCCACCCTCTACCTCTTTCTTTCTCTTCGCCGCCCTCTGCAGCCGCCGCAGCCGCTCGCACTTGGGAAACTCACAACGGAGGCGCCGCCGTGGTATCCCTCGCCGGCGCACGCGTGCGGCCGAAGCAGCGCGTGGCGCCGTCGAGCAGCTCCCCGGTGGTGCCCTATGACCCGAGGTGGAAAATGCGCCTGCGGCAAGACCACGCTCCCTCTTTCCGCGCGGCGTCCAGACGACGGCCGACGGTGGCGACGGCTGGCAGATGACGGCGCCGCTGCGAGGCCTCTACCTGGCGCGCGCTCCCCCGAGGGTGGGCGCACCGCCGTCGAGCGGCCGCATGGCGGTGCCCTGAGCTCCGGCCCGTGCGCCGGCTTGGCACAACTTCCCGCACAGCGCCATCAGGCGGTCGGCGGTGGTGGGACTTCTTCCCGCACGACGGCGGTGGTGACGGCGGCGAGTGTACCCAGGTAGGATCCTCTCCTCTCCATCCTTTCTATTCTTGCGATCTAGGGTTAGGGTTTGGGAAAAACTTAGAAATCTCTCAGCTTCTTCTAATTTCTTTTCTCTTTTCTACCCCGATCTAAATCTACACGCTAGAAAATCTGGCTCTGGTACCATTAATAGAATTTGTAGCCCAATTAACCATTGGACCAACGGGTAGAGATCAATATAAGTAGATGACATGAAATGAATTACAATACTAATATATGTATATAGTGGTAAAAGGTTGCGAGGACATTAAGCCATTCAGAAATCAGAACCGAAGAGCGTACGCCTACGCCTGGCCGGCTACCAGAAGGCCGCCGTCACGACGGCTACAAGGAGGCCGGAGCCGAACCCGGAAACGGCGGGCGAGGCCGCGGTGGTGGTGGAAGACGCCGCGGGCGCGGGTCCTGGCGCGGTCCCCCCTGCGACGACGTCGACGCGGATCTTCATGCCGTTGCCGCAGTGGCCCGTGAGGCCGCAGAGGAAGTAGCGCGTGCCGACGGCGGCGAGGGCCACGACGTCGTTGCCGGTGCGGAAGGCGGAGATGTTGTTGGCGCTGGAGCAGGCGTCGTACCCGGCCTCCGTCACCTCCACCACGTCGTGCAGCTCCGGCGAGTACGTGAACGCTGCCACAGGACGATCATATATGCATGGCCGCGTGCGCGTCAGCGACCGACCGAAACAATAACGAACAGAGACACACGCACACAGAGAGGTCACTGACTGATGTTGTCGCCGGGGTGGAAGGTCTTGGTCTTCACCCACTCCGCGTAGTCCGTCTGCATGTCCCACAGCCCAGCCGGCGCGCCCACCGTGTACGTCGCCGCCGCGGCCACCTCCACCATCACCACGGCGGCCACCGCGAGCAGCACCGCCGCCGCCATAGCCATATAGGAACTATGCCTGCACTCTGCAGCCAGAAACTCTCGTTCACATATATATATATATATACACGTGCTTGCACTACTAGCTCCTCTGTATGCATGGTTTGGGCCGTTTGGTGCGAGTTTAATGCTGTGTTTTGTTGCTGATGATCCGTCGACGACCGACCCATGGATTATTGGTGACAAGAATACATACGACATTGCGTGACAATAGGATCAACGCCACAAGAAAGGTAGACAATTAATCAAGGATGATGGTTGCAGCTAGCTGCACGTACAACTTAATCTCAGGCGACCAGAGCCACTGGATGGATCGTTCGGTCGACACGGTCAACGCTGCATGTGGCCGATCGAAGAAATCAAGGGATCGCGTTTAGACTTCAGACCTGCTTGCTGAGTTGGTTGTTCCACGTACGTACACACTGCATTTAGACCCTTCCAGGTACGATGAAATCAAGGGTCCGTCCGTGCACGCTTCACTACTCTCGGTGCCGGGCCCGGATCGGATCGGAGGCACACGCGTTTAGAGAGACACACATCACATATGCTCTCATCTTGCTTTGCCTGATCAAATAAAGAACAACAAAAGCTGGGTAGCTTCCCTAACCCCTATGAAAGAAAGAAAGAAGTTCTTTTGACCCCTCAGCTTTTTTTTTACCTCTTTCAACAACTTTAAAACCATTTGTTTCTTTTTCACTCTGGACGGTTTTGACAGAGGTTTTATTGACGTGTTGCCACGTCAGAGGAGTAAATTGGACTAATTTCAAAGTTCAGAAGGTAAAACGGACTAGAAAATCTTTTTAAAAATGATGCCCAAAAATTTATAAAAAATAGTTTTCAAAAACAATAAAATACTTTTAATGGAAACTAATGCAATTAAAAATCATAATGCCCTGTTCGCTTGAACTTATCAGACATGGTACAGTGTTTTTCTCTTACAACAAATCAGCGAACAATACTTTTTATTTTTTTATTCTAAAATCATGCTCTCTATCTTGTGGTGCCTAGCTTGAAATTGTTTGAATCTTTGATGGGCTCGTTTTGCTGCTTTTTTGCCAGTTGAAGCTCTTGTTATCCATCATAATTAGTCGATGTTATTTGTAACTTCATGACTGATGTGCTACTTGTACAAACATCATGATCTGTGTGCCACCATCTGGATTTCCCTGGGGCACTATACTCCATAATTCATATAACGACGCTCCACCGACGCTTCTACATTGACTAATTATAATAGACAACGAGAGCTTCTGCTAGCAAATAAGCAACAAAATAAGTCCAGCAAGATTCAAACAATATCGAGCTAGGCACCATAAGATTCACCATGGTTTTAGAAAAGAAAAAGTAAACTAGTTTTATAATTTTCAAAGCTAAAAAAATTTATATGAATTTTCTAAGATCAAACCAGATTTTAAGATTTTTAATTGAATTATTTTTCCATTTAAAAATATTTAAAAAATATTTCTGTGAATTTGGGATATTTTTTTAAAACTATCTCTTGTCCGATCGATTTTTTTTTAATTTTAACCTTTTTTCGAAACTAATTTTAAATTTGGTTTTTTTAAAACTAACACTTTTGGCCGTGCCTATTTCCCTAGCGCGGCCAAATACCTGTGCCGCGCCATGCATGGCGGCGCGGCAGAGGCCTGACGTGGCGGCGACCATCACCGCTGACCGCTGACGTGGCAAGGCTCTGCCGCACCACCGATCTTGGCGCGGCAGTGCCGCGCCCTGATCCGTGGCGCGGCAGAGCCAGGTATAACCCCGCGGCCAGTCCCGTTGCCCGAGCACCAAGGCCGCTAGCCGTCGCTCCCACTCCCGTCCGTCGCCACCGCGGCCGCCCATCGCCAACCACGCCGGCCACCGCGCCACGAACGGCGGCAGCCCCAACCGTCGGCCCTCCATTGCCGCCTCCCTCCCTTCCCTTCCATTCCCCGGCCGCCTCCATCCCTACTCGTCCTCGTTTAAGGTAATGACGCATATTTTATTTTCGTTTGACTGGTGCATAGGATATTATGAATGGAGTTAAGGTTAGCAGAAAAATTATGTTTGTGAACTATGGTGAAGATATAAGTTTGATTTTATCAATGTTAAGGTTAATTATTTAGTTAGAAGTATGTGTGCCATGTATTTTTTTGTTGCTATAATTGTTGTTTATAATATTTTAGTTGCATTGCAAATGATTACATTTTTCATTAATTTGCGTTGTTTTGATTGATGTTTAATTTGAACCGTTTTATTAGATGGAAGACATGTTTCGGGAGCAGTTATGGCGAAAACGGGGTCGTCCTAGAGAAATGTACCCCGATGAGTCTAGCAAAGATGCCCCCGTCCCTCCTGAACTCCATGTCCCTAATTGTGACTGTGGTCGTCCAGCCGACGTGTTTCAATCGAGACATCCGGACACAGCGGCTCGTTGCTTCTACACGTGCAGTCGTTTTAATGTAAGTAATTATTTCCGTATATTTTTATTTTCATTTGTATTACTAGTTTACTAATATTTTGTTGTGTAGGACTATGAGAGGGGCTTTTTCTTTCAGTGGATCGACGGTGCTGACAAGTTTGACCCCAGGTACCTCCTTTTCGACGATTGGTGGAGAGGGCGACATCCACGAGAGCACTTCAAGCGGTGGGTTCCACCTCCCCCTAACCCCCCTCCAATGACAGCTAAGGAGAAGCACTTAGCCGTAGTTAGACAACTCGAGGAACCTCCTCTGTGCCATTGCGGAGACCGAGCCGTGATAAACCCTGACAATACGTTGGAGTTTGTGTGTCCAAACAAGCATAAAGTAAGTGCAAAGTGTATTTGTTCAAAAGTTGAGCTATATGTGTCATGTACTAATGTCACGTTCTTTAGGTGTATTCAATGGCGAAGTGTCGTTTCAAGAAGTGGTTGTATGGTCCTAAGAACAAATGGCCCGAAGAACCTCCAAAAGAAAAACAAAAGAAGAAAGAAAGGTTAATTTACAAAGCACCACCAGTCAAGTGCGAATGTGGTGTTAAATCTAACTACGGTCTAGTCCCTTTGGAGCTTGAAATATGCCATTATTGCGGCCATATGATTGACTATGATGAGGTTGGTTATTTTTGTGGTAACCATGAAATCGTATTTTGTTTCTTTTGCAAAGACATATATGATATAATATATCGTTTGAACAGAGCACAAGGAAATGCAGGTGGGAATGTTATGATGGTCAAGCTAAGTTCTTGGATGAACTAAATGGGAAGCAAGTAATTGCACGGAAGAGGGGATATGGACCTGACTACGTCAACCTTTTTGTTAAACATCACAAAGACAAGATGCGTGAGTTTGCTAGATAGCGCGATATTTGTAACCCAATCGACGTTAGCCTTGTCAAATGGGGATTGGAGAGACGGATGACATTAGAGGAGGAGAGGGCAAGGAAGGAGGCAAGTGAGGAGACAAGAGTACAGATGCAGGTCTTGAATGAGCATGTTGTTTCATTATGTGCTAGTAAGTGCTTGAAAGCCTTTTTTTCGTTGCCTGATTTTAAATGTAATATAATCCCGTTGCTAACTGATTGTATTTTATACATGAAGGGATTGGATCTAGCGAGGACCATGCCGTAGATGTGGCTCGTACAAGGTACGAGGAAAAAAAGCTAGATGAGCACAGAAAGCGAGCTGGTCGCACCGTTGAATCACCGATTGTGGTGTCTGATGAGGGGGACGAGGAGGACGACGACACTGCCAGACTCAGCGAGCTCATCGCTCTAGCAGAGGCGGGCTTGCAGGCGGATGAGGCGAAAGACAACACTGCTAGACTGAGCGAGCTCATCGCTCTAGCAGAGGCAGGCTTGCAGGCGGAGGAGGATGACGACGCGTTCTTCACTCAGGCCGCAGAGGCCGTAGATGAACCGGAGACCGCTTACTACAGGAGAAAGGCATATCAGGGCAATGCAGGTGACCCTTGCCATAGCAACAGGGTTGTGGTTGAGGATTGGTACTCGGACGACGAGTTGCTTACTCAGTATGTTTCTGACTGAGAGTTTTTGATTCGTCGTCTGTTAGTTCCATGCATTATTAATGATCAATGTAGCAATGTAGTAGAAATTATATTGTGTTGTCTTATATTCGATTTGAACTACTGATGTATTGTACCCATGTATTATGTACTCGAATTACCCATGATCGATCTTAAGTGATCACAACTGTTTGTATCATGCGTTCAAAATTTCTAAAACGAATATAACCATTTGCCGCGCCGTAGGCCAGCTTCAGTTGCCTCATAGGCATGGTTCTGCCGCGCCATAGCCCACGGCGCGTCTGTGCCGCGCCATAGTACATGGCGCGTCAGTGACGCGGTCAGCCAAACGGCCAGCCAGCTACAATTGAGTTGTTGTCGGTGTTGTACTAAACTACAAGTGCTGTACAAAACGAACATGAAGCTAATAAATGGACGATAAGTTGGCACACAATATTGTTTATGAGTCTACAAGTTTTCGACGATAATATTCGTTCGACATAAGTTCGACGTAATGAACTAAGTCCCACGAATGTAAGGATCCCTTGAACGCCTCTTGGAAACCTCGTCGTCCGGTAGAAGAAGGGGGTCGTCGTACTCCACATCAAGAAGGGGGTATAGCTGGTGCGGCGTGGGAGGGGCCATCCTGTTACAAAATGATAAAAAGGGTTAGAGTATTTAAATTAATATTTTTCAGATCAACATTATGTACCATAGCAAAATTTGAACTACTTGTTATGCAATACGAACACAATATAAAATCACCTGTTGTCTTCTATGCCGGCTAGCCTTGTGGCCAGATTGTTTGCAAACGGAGCAAAGATTTCTGCCACAGGTCTCGTTGAAGTCTCCCCCACCGTACATGTCTTCGTCGTACCCTCTCATAGCGTCCATGTCCCCCTTCAGTCGCTTCTTCTTCCTTCTACCCTTCCCTACCTTCATTAGATCCGGATGCGGCACGTAGTCATAACCATTATAAGGTGGCCACTGTGTTGGGTCTAGGTATGGCTCGAAGCTCATCTCCCAAATACTAACGGTGTTCGAACGGAGATACAAGGGTGACATATATGGTAGATCCTCGTAGTTGTACCTACGAACCCTGCAGGCCGTGATCATATGAGAGCAAGGGGCATGCATGATCTGAGGGACGTTGCAACTGCACTCTACCTTTTTAAGATCAACTCGGTAGTTTCGTCCACCATAACGTTCGCCGCCCAAGCTTGTGCCACCCTTACCCCGTACACTAAAGATATGGCGGCGGGGTCCATATAGCTCGACAGTGTGCTGCTTGGCCAATTCCTCGGCCTCCTTCAAATGTTCAGCTCCGGCCTTTCCAAAACGCCGCTGCTCAGCTAGATTCCTCTGTGCAAGTTCTCACCTCTTCACAAAATATTCGTTGCACTTATGAAAGGAGAACTCAACAATTCCAGACATACGCAACGATCGAACTCCGCTGAATACATGGTTGAAGGACTCCGAGGAGTTAGTAGTCATGATGCCATACCTGAAACCCCCCTCGTCATATGCTAACGCCCACTGAGCCTTCTATCAGAAAAGTGCCATCAACAAGTACAACTGGCCGACAAAACTGGAATGCATGTTCTGTTTGCGCGAACGACCAGAACACATGATAGAGGACATGTCTCAATGGGTCCCAAAAAAACATCCCTCCGGTGTCCACAAACCATTTCAAGCCAGGGTTGTAATACTGCATTGCACATAATATGCGGGGCACCCTGTTGTACGCTTCCTCCCAAGTACCCCATCGAATCGGTAGAGCGATTTGCTTAGCACGCCAAGCCTTTCCGTACGACACATCGTACCTAACGAATCCAGATATGGACTATTGTAAAGAAGACACCGAGATGTCGTTATTATCATCAATGAGCCCCAATATACGATGGGCAAGGTAACGTGCAGTGAGCTGCTGATGATTTTTCTTCCCCCTATTGTCTAGGCAAGTGTGGGGTTCAACAACTTTAGTTATCCTCCACTTGCCATCACTCTGTCTCCTTCGTGCATTTAACCTCCACAGACAACCATTTTTGCATATCAAGTGGTACCTCAACTCCTGGTCCGAATAAGTGATGGTGTACGGTCTATGGTGGTACACAGCATAGTCCTGAAGGAAGAGTTTTATCTCTGACATTGTGTTGAATATCATCCCCATCATAAGGGGTTCTTTCTCATGGTTATACAATGAATTCCTACACAGCTGGAGACCGGTATCACAAACTGCCATATCCGTCATGCTGACATCCCTATAGTTCGGAACGCCCATGAAAGGTACCTTCTTGGACTTTAGTTGCTCAAGCTCAGTCGCTGTGTAAGGTGGTGGTGGAACATACTGCTGCGCTTCGCTAATTCTGGCCCATAAATCATAGGGGTTATCATCTGCAGCTAAATCTGTGACTAGTCTACCCTGAACATGGACACCATGCAAAACCTCAGTTGGTACTGGTAATACCATAGTATGAACCGGCACTGGCATGGCATCAGCCGGTGTTGCCATAGCATCTGTACCTCCTTGGTCATCATCAGAATCGTCTGAATCACTGCTAACTACATCACCGATCCTGTCCTCCTCCTCCTGCTCCTCCTCTTCCCGTTTAAACTCATTCACATCAAAGTCATTGCTTATACAGCCTACTGCAGTTGAATGAAACTGCTCCTACGTCAACTGACCGTCCAAATCCATGTTATCCTGAGTTACTTTCCCTTGGACACCTAATTCTTGTTCATTACCTCCAAAGCCATCAATGGACGGGCCGTCCTACACACCATGCATCCTGTATCCATTCTCCACCACCACCTCAGCCATGGGCATATTGAAACCTTGGAGAACCCTAGTATAGCGGGACCAGTGAGCAGGGTCGCGCAAGGGCATGAGGATAGTGTGCCCTAGTCTTCTCAGTATCAAACCTCCCCTTCAGTATGAAATCACCCCCAAAATTTGTATTCAAACGGACACAAAGGTCGTTGAAGCTAGGAGGTTCATCAAACCATTCCAACTCTTCTTCCATATCCTCAAACATACCATCTTCTCTCCTAACACTTCCTCCGTACAAAACTCTAACACAACAATCCATCTGCAAAAGCATTTCAAGAAACTTCATCAAGTCATCGAAATCATCGTACGTAATGTCCATACTAACGTTATTACATTTTCTAACTATAACTATACTAACTAATCAAATATTAACATCTATACAAGGCTAACTATAACAACTTATTAGACTAAATCCAATGTACAACTAAAGTCAATAACTGTACTAACTAAACTACCTTACTTTACTACATATACTAACTTATTATATTACGTATACTAACTAAACTAACTTTACTAACTATATTAACTATACTTTGATAATTTTACTAACTTTATTAACTGTGCTAACTATATTAGTGGAGTACCTCGCTGCAGCGCGCAAGACCGGGCCGGGAGGTGCGGGCGCAGGCCTAGGCGAGCAGCCGCCCTGCGTAACCAGAGGTTCTGGCCGGAGCAGGAGACGCGCCTGCATGCGGGCGCGGCGGTTGCACCGGGCGGCCGGTGGCCTAGTTGCCTGGCTGGCTTACTGCCTAGCTGAACGCGACTGGCTTGCTGGCACAGGCGGGCTGGCTGGCGTGGGCGGACGCGGTCGCGGCGGACGGCGTCCTCGGCGGCGGGCAGGCGCGGGCGAAGGCGGGCACGACGGCAAGGCTGACTTGCTGCGTTTCTCGCCGAACGGCGACTGCTCGGGCAAGAGACCCTGGCGGTGGTTATACCCGGCTCTGCCGCGCCAAGATCGGTGGCGCGGCAAAGCCTTACCACGTCAGCGGTCAGCGGTGATGGTCGCCGCCACGTCAGGCCTCTGCCGCGCCGCCATGCATGGCGCGGCACAGGCATTTGGCCGCGCCAGGGCAATAGGCGCGACAAAAAGTGTTAGTTTAAAAAAACCAGATTTAAAATTAGTTTTAAAAAAATGTTAAAATTAAAAAAAAATCAGTCCGGTCTACCCTTGACGTGGCGCTATGTCAGCAAAAAAACCCCGTGAAACCACCTCGGTGAAAAACAAACGGGGTTGTAAAAGTTGAGGAGGTGCAAAAAAACAGTTTTATATATGAGATGGGCATTGCCTATCAGTTTTAGGGCCCAGCCCAACCGGCCTGGCCCAGATCGGCTCTCTCTCCTCTTTGCGGCTTGCCTGAGTGGGCAGCCCAGGCCCAGCCGACCCCTCCCCCGTCTCTCCCCTCGGCCGGCCCAGCACCCGCAGCCGTTCACGTCACCTCCAGCCTTGTTTCTGGCCCAGATTGTTTTCGAACAGTTTTCTGCTTGTGTTTGGTGTTTCTTTCTTTGTTGGTTTAACCATGGGTGTGGGCCTAAAATAAAAATCATTTCGCTATGTACATTGCAATACTTACAGATCTGTGTTTAGGAAACAGATGTGTGTCTGGCCGCTGCTGGCGTGGTGAGTGAGGGTCACCGTATGCCCCGGCATGATCACCTCAAGCAATGACGAGCTGTTGCGCGCTAATCAGGTCGAGCTGCTGTGTGGCATTCTGGGAAGTGGAAATGGGTGCTGCGCTCGACCATGTCACCATTCAACAAATGACTGAGAATACAATACATCCGTTTTTAGATGAAATTGAGGTGCTATACAATTTTGGAAGATAAAATATCGCAAACATATCAATTCACTACCGGCGATAAGAGAATTAGAAAGATTTAAGAGGGGCCAAAATAGCATCACTATTCGGCTATGTTAAAGATTGATTTAGGTTTAGGTCCAAAAGCAAAGTTTGTTGTACTCAACTCAAGCTACAACTTTTATTAAATGTCAAACTTCATATCTAGAAAAAAAACTATAGTTTTATCCTGGTCAAAACAACATCATGAAAAAAGAGTTAACTATTGGTCCAACACCTAGAAGTATTTTTAGGCTAGTTCATGAACATAAACCCTAGATCATTTTTTATCTTAAGTATTTCTAGACTATTTTAAGTGATCAAACAACAAGTCACTGTAAAAAAATCTAGAGTTAGCCACATTTCTCAATATCCAAGTTATGGTAAAAATTAAAATTTATCAATTTTCATAGCTCGGCGCCGTAGTAATTGGCACCGAGCTTGGCGCCAAGATCTATGGCGCCGAGCTCGACGCCAAGATCCACGGCGCCAAGCTCATGCCACGTCCGCGCCACGCAAGCAGCCACGTCAACGACCCGAAGAAAATGACCCTGGACCTCGACGCCAAAGCAATTGGCGTCGAAATGTGTAAGCTCGGCGCCAATTGTCACAACGCCGAGGTCAGAGTCTATTTTTTGAAAGGATACTGCCAGGAGCGTATTTGTAAAAATCTTTCAAAAAAGGGCTAAAAAATAAAAAATTCGGACATGAGGACAAGATTTGTGAATGGCCCATCGTCTGCTCTCAGAACCATTTGGTAAAGCAGTCACTGTTGTAAAACGCCCTCTGCAGCAGCCAGCAGTGTTTGGTAGCCTTGTGTATATGACTTAGGGGCTGTGTGGATCCTTTATTTTGAAGGAATTGAAATCTACATAATGGATTAGGCTATTTGGCTTAGAATTTGATATTTCATAACTCTCCTAAGCTCACAAATAAGGCTATCTCAAATTCATAGTGTGGGAGATAGAAATAGATCCTACAGATCATTATGCTATAATTTTATTCTTCAACTTATAGCACACTCTTTAACTCACTTCCCTATAGTAGAAATGCAACATATAAACATGTCTCTTGTATGTCTAACAATAAATATATAAATATATTTCATATACAATTATATTAGCTTAATTAATCTATGTCTAAATTGTAATTATAAGAATGAATTCAATTCTAAGAATCCAAACGGACCCTTACTAAATTCGGATTTGTGTTTTGTTTTCACGAGCAACTTCTCTCTCTGTTAAGATTATGACAATAAAGGCCTTGAACTTGATGCTATTTTATTTCTTAACTTGAGAACTTTTATAAGACTTCGTCGTTCCTTGAGAACATGAACTTTGCAAGAGAAATGAAATGTGATTTTGGATATCACAAATGCTGAGGAATGAAATGTGATTTTTTTTTCATTTGCAAGGTTTACCTAAACTTCCCATTAAAACAAAGGAGATTTCAATAAGCTGTATAAAATGGAAGCAACTTTATCCGGTAAATACGACTACTTGATGTTATTACATGTCAGACTATGGAACACTCAAATCCTGATGCCCCGCCGCAGCTCTGCTTTTTGAAAGGAAAAAATAAAAAATGCTAACTGATCCGTGTCTGTCTATACTGCATCTGCATTTTGCTAACCGATCCGTGTCTGTCTATACTGCCTCTGTATCTGCATTTTCTCTGTCTCCTGTGTGTCTATACTACGAATGCATGATGTTCATTCATGATGATACACAGCGTATGTCTTCGTGTCAGGGCAGAGTTGATGTGGATGATGGCCTGCTGCAACGATAGAGGTAATAAGGAACTGAAAAGATGCATCAATGCAGATAATCTCAATATGACTGAATTGCACTTCCATATGTTTTAGCAACAGTGCAGCTGGGCAGACATTCAAATCAGAACGACATTAGTGGGGTAGATGATCACCTGCTACTGTTATGAATGCATAGCGATCAGCTCATCATCTTCACATTTTCTGATGTTAATGCCTATGTTAGTATCAGATGAAGAAGGTGCGATGTCACAGCAATGGCGTATTAAGGCCTGAAAATGCAGAACATTCAGAAAGGGTTTTAAGATGTAGCGTAAGCAATGCAGGTTAAGCAACCATTGATGCCAAAACTTATCCCTACTCATACCCTCCCAGGAGCCAGCTGCAGTCGTTCTGATGTCACTTTTATCAGACGCAGATTCTTCAGAGGGATCAAGTCAGGCGAGCATTTCCTAGGTGGCTGTCTATTGTAGGTGGTTTCTGTCTTGCCTTCCCCCGAAGTAATGCTTTTCAGGAAGAAAAGACCTCCTCTTTTGCACTCATCTCTGGGGTAATGTTTGGTGTTAAACATATACACATCTGTAACATTCCGACCCCTTTTCCATGGTACAAAGGTTTTCTGCACAGCAAGGAGGTCAGGGAGCAGCACATTGCCTTTGAACACCTGGACTGAATAGCCCCAAGAGACTGACACTGTAAGCGGATTTTTTTGGTCGTAGCACACTGTTTGTTGCAGAATCCTGGCTGGATCAGCACTAGCAGCTCGGAAGAAATGTTGCATTGCTCTTGTCCGATCCATTCCAGGATAAAGAGGATACACATGATCGAGATGGTGCAGTGAAACGAAAGGGGAAAGAGGATGTGCTCTTAGCAGCCCAGAAATATCGCCATGAAGATCGATCTGGTCAAAACAAATGCAACAAAAAGAATAATAGATGTAAGTCCAAAGCTAAACTTTTCTGGCATATTTTCAAGTAGACTAAACATTATTTTGTACATAAAAATAAAAGTATTTATAGTGGCAGTACTCTTTAGGTTTTGCTAATTGCCAAGAGCAGAGTATAAAGTAGCACAAGCAAATACGAAATGGACACCACAGCCATGACAACTGCTGTATAAAAATTGCAATGCCATACACTTCAACAACAAGCACTAGTATTGACCAATGGTTTCGCCCTGTTCGTTTGGCCTTGTTTGGCTGATAAGCCATGGCTGAAAGTACGGTTGTCTGATTTGGTGTGAGAGAAAAATACTGTTCGTTGGCTGAAAAAGTACGGCTTATAAGCCAAACAAGCCCAAGCGAACAGGGCGTTAGTATAAATTATAGGGATGTGTGCCAGCGTGGTCCTAAGCAGCAACAATGATAACTATTTTTAAAGTGTCCTCACATCAACATCCGTTGATGTCTATACTACCAATACAGATCACCTTTGAATAGATTCAGCACTACAAACTACCAAGTGGCAGAGGTTAACCAGTAGCCATCACGATGTGTGGTTACATTTCTTTAGAGAGTTCTAAAGGATAAGCTTTTATCCAAGCATCAACAGGAAAAATGCAGGGAAGTTCATCAACTGACATAGTTCCATTTTTCAGAGACCTCCAGACCGGTAGCCTAAAGTTTTCCTTTTGGCAGCATGCTTCCTACTTGCAATGGCCACACAACCAAATGATAACAATATCTAATACAAGTCAATTATAAATCTCAGCCATAAAATATCATCAGAAAATTAAATATTAACAACAACAAGATGCCTTGTCAAAACAATCTGAGCGCCCTACGTGCTACTGACATCCGAGGAGAAAGATCAGTTATGCCACGGATACTTTAATGGTGCCTCCATCAGGTAGTGGTTTCCATGTCTCTACCACAATAAACTACTCGAAGGAGGAATGATTGTCATTACGAGGTAGGTTGTCCAATTTGGTCAGACAATTCCTGAGACAATCCCCTAACTACTGACCCAATTTAACCCAAAGAACACCAAGAAAAAATTCATCTTTATGGCAACTGCTGATATCAAATGTAATCGAACATTCCATGATCACAGAACGAACAACAGCATATGTGAGAGTACGAAGAAGAAGAAGAAGAAGCAGGCACCTGGTGGAAACCTGGCTCGTGGGTGAGCTCGACGCCGAGCTCGGCGAGGCAGGCGTAGATCCTGGCGTCGCTGCCGTAGAGGTGCGGGTACCTGAGCACGCAGGAGTCGACCACGCGCGCGAGGCGGCGCGCGAGCGGCCAGCTGACGGCGATGCCGCCGCCGCCGTATGCCATGGCGAAGCCGTGCCACGCGTTCTGCGCCGCGGACTCGGAGCGCGCGCCGAGGTACCAGGGCTCGCGGTGGTCGTACCTGCGGAGCGTGTGGAGCAGGTTCGGGAGCACGAAGGCGGTGTCGTCGTCGGCGAGCACGAGCCACCGCACCTCCTCCTCCTGCAGCTGCTGCTGCTTGAGCTCGGAGACGAGCTCCCCGGCGATGCGCGCGACGCGGACGGCCGAGGGCAGGCCGCGCGGGTGCGTGTAGGGGAAGTGGGACGCGTCGGCGGAGACGCGGAGGGCGAGGCCCGGCGGGAGGTCGCGCGTGTCCGCGTCGGGCGCCGGCGCATCGAGGAAGAGGAAGGCGCGCGCGGGGGCGCGCAGCCAGAGGCGGAGCAGGGGGAGCCGGAGCGGCAGCGTGCGCTTGGAGGAGGCGATTCCGAACACCACGTGGCGCAGGGACGTCGGCTCCGATGATGAATCCTCCGGCTTCGGCGCCGGGGGCGGAGGTACGTTGGAGGTGAGTGGAGGGGAACTCGGCTCCTCCTCCGCGCGGTGCGATGACGACGCCGCGTCGGCGTGCGTCCGGAGGAGCGGCGGGGGCAGGGGAGTGGGGCGGTGGAGGAGCTGGAAGACGATGAGGATGGAGAGCAGGGGAGGCGCGAGGAGGAGCACGCGGAGGGGGACGCCGTGGGACGACGGGGTCGCCATGAGCGGCGCGGCGGGGAAGTGTCCGGGGCCGAGCCGTCGAGTCGAGGTGGCGGCGGTGGTGGTGGTTTGGGTGGGAAGTGGAGGCGCATGAAAAGGAAAAACCAACCGTCCGTCCGCAACGGAAGGAATCAGGTGCGGAGTCAAATTCAAATTCAAGTCAATTTTGTTGGGAGGGGCCGCTATCCGATCTCTTGCGTTCCAGATGGACGGTTTTTATTGAAGTCACAATAGAGGATGTTTGAATAAAAAAAAATAGAGGATGTTTGGATCCTATAATAATTGACTTAGGCCCTATTTGAATACCATATATGATTATAATAATCAAATTTTGATCCGAACACGATTAATTATATATAGATTATTGTTATAAATATTTTTATTACCATAATTGCATAATCCAGGTGAGACTAGTTTAGAAGATGATGGGTGCTGAAAGTCTAACTTACACCACAACCGATTGTCCAATTTGCTAAAAAAAATTGAAGGGTTGTCAAGGGAAGTCCCAACCTATTTTTTTTATATACAAATGGAGACAAAAAAAAGTATGTACATATTACAGGGCTTGCAAAGCTCAAAGAAGAAGAAAAAACATACAACTATGGTAGACTGTCTCGCCATAAACTTAGGGGGTCTAAAATCTGTTGCTTGGCTTTGATACATACCAAACCAAGCTCCTCTTTGAAAGCTGATTTCCAAATTGCCAAGCTGCAAGTTTTGATGTAAAAAATGATCCCATCTAGTGGTTCGGATTGTCCAGGAAGCAGTGATGGTAATCTCTCGGAACCAATTTGACAAATTAAAGGATATAAGATAGGAATTTCTCACATTAATCAACCATAATCTAGGGACCAAAACACTCTGGTTATTATGATCCTGAATTCATTTTCTAAATTATTATTTGGAGAGCCATTTAAATAAAATTTGCTTTCTATAATGTTTCACCTTCCAACAACTTCTTTGTGCACTTTGGAGAGTTAATATGTGCTCTTCATCTTTGGCTACTTTGAAGATCTCTGCTCTCCGTGTTTGGATAGCGAGAAACTATGATAAAGAATAGTTATATTTAGAGTTCTAATTAAAGAAGCTGATGGAAGACTTCGTTTATCAAAATCTCTATTTCTATCCATACAAATGACACGTAATGAAGAGATAGATTTAGGCATAAGCTGCAATACATTTTTCAACCTCGTAGTTTGAATTTTTCAACATCGACTACAAACCCGGATAAATCGATGTCCTCTAGTTATCAAAATCAGAAAAATTTGCTCCTGTTACTGGTCTCAAATGTGTTTTTTTCTATTTTAATAAAAATGTAGTTTATAATATAAAAGTTCATAATTAATTTATTTTATAAATCAAGAAAAAATTGAAACTAATCACATTTTCATAAAATGTTTTGTAACTATTTATGATATATAGTTATTTGGAACTAGTTTATTTCTGTTCATACTGGTTTATTGCTCCTAGTTATGCTTGTGATTTTTTAAATGATACAGATAACTCGAAACAAAGCACCAACAAAAAGATAAGGTTTCTAGAAGAAAATTGGGATCAATTTCATATTGTGCTGATTCAAAATAAACTAACTATGAATATTTAGAAATCAAATCAGATTTTTATTATTGTGGAAAATAAAAAAACACCTTTGAAATCCGTTAGAAGACAAAATTTATCAGTTACCCGATTTCATAGTTTAGGGTTGAAATTCAGACTAACGGACAACTTGGAGCCAAGTTGAAAAATGTACTTCACCATTAGACAAATGTTGGTAGAATCCACTTCTTTGATTGACTCGCCATATTGGCGTGTTTAGTGTGTCCAATGTTTGGGTTAGTAGAACTTATTACGAGTCAAAATATCGAGCAAGAACGTCGCAGTTCACACAAAAAAAAAGAAGGAAGGCGGGTGAAGGAAGGAGAGAGAGAGAGAGAGAGAGAGAGAGAGAGGGAGAGGTACAGAGAATCCTCAATCCTTGATCACCAACACGGGTATGCGAAACAAAAGAGGAGTGGATAGTGAGATAGCGACAGCGTCCATGAGACTCAAATGGGTGAAAACGTCAGACGCGGGTGCATGCTGGGTAGCTTGTCTCTTGAGTTATTTGTATAGGTGCGATGCATTTCTGCTTTGTAAAGAAGCAAAGAATGAATTTGCTGTATCATTATTATTACTAGAAATAGAAACATAGGATGAATATTCGTGGAAAGAAAGGAGATCGAGAAAAGAGACGAGTGGAGGCCGAAGAACGAGAATCCCGTCCCGTCCAGGGCATCATCATCATCGCCAATACACGCCACGGCCCACCCACCGGTCAAGATCCGCACTGGTTGACGAATGACGACGACAGAAGAAGAGAGAGGGAAGCTGGATGGAAACCTCGGCCATCCACCTGTTTTCCTTTGCTCCACCCACGGCCACGGACGAAAAGAGGCAGGCAGTCGGTCCAAAAAAGGAGAAAACAGACAGCCGCTACAGAGTACGCGACGACGTGATCGAGCAAGGATTTACCACCACAAAAGTTAAGCCGAGACGGCAGAGAACCATGCAACAAAGTTAACAGAGACCAATACAAGTTCAGTGTCAGGTACTACAGCCGCCGTAAGTTTTATTTCTATATGCTGTAATAACAGTCTGCCATTGAAGTATACTAGAAAAGGAAGCGCCCTACAAGGGTCCTACTGGGAAGCAATAATATAAAACTAGCAAGAGCCCCGCGGCAATTGCCGTGGGCCAGGCAGAGGCAGCTGACATTTTGGGGGTTTTTTGTCGTCTAAAACATAATACGCATCAATTATCTGTGACGCGTATAGGCAAGGGTAACAAACGTTAAATTTTTTGAGATATGATCTTTGTACCAGTAAAAGTACCATGTACAATTGTACATGCTGTTAGGAACAGAGACAACATATGTAGTAGTGGAAGGTGGTTTGTCTACAAAGAGTACACAAAGGTCTGAAGGTTACATGCTGGAAAATAAGCGAAGAGAAAAACACATTTCATAGTCATCTTCATAACTATGAGAATGACAACACAACATGTAACTGAAGGTTAACCCATATATAGGAAGGTTATCGCTAGAATGAGATAGTGGTCCATCCAGCACACTATCATCCATAGAAGCTTCTTCAAAGAAAAGCATGATTAAAAGAGAGTACAAATTCTAGGAGGCACGACTAAAACTCAAGTAGAAAAAGCAGCGCTAATAGAGCTGGCCTATGGGTAGAGCAATGGAGCAATGCTTCTGATTTATGAATCCTTCAATATGTAAGGCTTCCGGTTTTTATGGGATTCTCCAATTGGTGCAGCATTTATTTATTGGCTGTGACAAATCTGATTAAAAAAAACAGAGTGAGTGCATTAGTAACCATGCAATGGTTAAAAAGCAGAGCGCAAAGAACATAGGCGTTATGGAACAATAAGTGATATAGATTAGCAAATAGGTGATGTTATTCCTGGCAAAGCTGCATATAGCTGTCCCCAGCCAAGAAGATTTTTTTTTTTTACCATACTAATTCCATTAAACGCTTCAAGGCTTATTTCTCAATTTCCTTATAGGAGGGTACAGCTTCGTATCTGTAAGAAACATAACAACTGTAGAACTATTAATCGATAATGTCAACTAAACAATAGACTTGCAAGAATGACACACTACTTTGATGGCTACGCCTAGTGGTGTGCATCTTTTTTTGGGCAGTGAAGGAGATCTGGATGTTGGATAGAGCATAATTATTATCTTTGGGGTTGGGATGGTAGGCATAGAATTACATATATAATATCTGTGGGGTTGGGCAGGTAGCAATAAAATTACATATGTAATTGCAGCCACAAGAATGGTGGGAAAAGATGATTAATTTTGGTTAGCAAATTTATGGCAATGAACTGGTAGAGGTGGAAAGGAACATCTACAATATGTTGAAGCTGATATGTAATGTTAATGTCAACGAAGGGTGGGCCTGGTGCAAGCGGTAGAGTCTTACCGTCTGTGACCGGAAGGTCCCGAGTTCGAGTCGCGGTCTCCTCGCATTGCACAGGTGAGGGTAAGACTTGCCACTGACATCCTTCTCCAGACCCCGCACACTGCACTGGGTACACCCCTTTTTTATACGTAATGTCAATGCTTTTAGTTGTTCTAGGCGTCATCCCTGACATAGATGATAGTGTTCACAGGGGCACCTACTATTTCTTTTCTTGTTGGAGCAAAGTTTTACAACCCGAGGCTTTATTGCCAATGCGGCAGTGCCAGTACTGAAGCAATGGCAAGAACATAGTCTGATACCTGAAAAATATGTTGAGGTAATCAGAAGGAATCCCAGCAGTGTAGGTTCTATGACTAATGGTGTAACCAACTGATATATTTCTTTTTTGGCGACAAACAGTAAAGAGCGTGGTTCAATTTAAAATATGTTTTTTCTTAACTTTCTTAATGAATGTATACACAGCTACATCATTTTTCCCTATAGATATAAATGAATGAAAAGTTTTCAGAACAACAATTGACAAAATGGTAACTGCATACCTGGTAACCAACAAAAAGGAATTTTCATCTTTTCTTCAATTCTATACCTGCTATTACTATAAGCAGTATTATTTATGAGTTGGACCTAAAAAAGAAAAGAACAATGGCAAAAAGGAAGTTGTGGAGCACTGAACCTGCAACAACCAATCAATTTTCCCATCACCTAAGCATTCTGCAAAACGATGATACCATGCAGATAACGGTGATCACTCCAGAAACGACATTCCTGTATATGAAATATATTGATAAGCAAGGCTCGGAATTACCTACAGGGTTGAGCAGGAAAATAAATTTACACATTTGGATAGGGACTGGCCCTTATTGTCTACCTTGAAACCTACAACATGTCAACCGAAAAAGGAACATTGTTTTGGTCCTTTGTTGGGCCATGTCCATAAACCGTTCAACATTGTAGGTCTTTGTGTGCTAATTTCATAAACAGCTGCTGCGTCTCTCTCTATATAAACCAAGAATCTGATATTAGTAAGACATATACTATAATTAATGCAGCCAACTATGAACAAACAGAGTGGAAATCCAATGCATACCTGCCTAAGTCTTGAGTCAGCCTTGGCGTCATCTGCTGGAAACACAGGTGCGTGGCTGAAAAGGAAACACAGGCATAGAAGAAATTGCTGAATGGTGGAGTGGCGGAAGAAAGGGGATCAGGGAGAGGACCTGTGGATCCAACTTGTCGCCGAAAGGTTCACCAAGTTGCCAGCCGATGTGGCCTGTGGACGCACGCCATCCCCATCCGGAGGCGCGTCGACCGTACGACGACTCGGCAGGCCGAGTGGCGGCGAATCCCATGTAGGGAACCAAGAAGAAAGGAGCAATTAAAGAACAAAACGAAACCCTGGAACCATATAAGATCATACAAAGCATCAGGCAGAGACGAATCCAATCAAGAGGAAGGGTTAGGAGGGGAGAGGAGAGTTGATCGGTACCATGGAAGATTGTTGAGGAGGAGAGGCGCTGTAACAGGGGCAAGGCCGGTACGACACCCGGCGGCGGCGGCACCTCGACGGAGCGGTGGTTGGGGCGCTCCTCCCCAGGGCATCCTCGGCGCAAGGCATCGGTAGTCGGGGCGATGGCCGTGTGTCACGGGGAGGATAGGAAGACGTGGCTGAGATGGAGGGCCGGGATGGATCGACGATGCTCCGATCGGACGGACGCGGACGGAGGACGGTACTATAGGACTGTTCATTTGAGGCCCTGTTTTTAACGCGGAAGAGAAACCAGAGATCTTATTATAAAATAATATGATACATATGAAAAAACTCATATAGATATATATTATATTATTGATAATTTATGGTCTTTGTAGCCCATAGGTGATTTCTGTCTATCCATACAGATTACATGCTAATTCCAGAATTCACATTTGCAGAGAAGCCAACCAATCATGCAGATAGCAACGAAACACACGTTTTTTCGCAGAAAACATCTGATAATAACTGGTTGGTTTATACAATTTGATTTGAAAAATCAGCATGCATCAGCATGTATACCTGCCATACAGAAAATACCTGCCATGCGCGCCCAACCAGGAAGATAATGTCAGTAGTAAGTTTCATCATGTTATTATGGAGCTATTGTTTCTAAGAAGTTATTAAAAAAAACTTGTTTTCCAGTAGTCGAAAGCTCAGCTGCTGCATCAACACTGTGCTCCTGTGGAGATACTGTCTCGTTTTCAGCCCCCCATCATTGGCTTTGCCATTCACTTTTCCTGTTTCAGCAGGATCTTTATCTATTTTCGCATAGGGCACATTCAAATAGTGACAATCTCGACAAGCAATTTTTGTGTTGTCTTCAGATACTTAAAACTCTGGATAGCCCGTGAGGCCTCAGATTGTACGTCCTTCATTCTGTTATCATCACCCTGGTAAATGGGAAAGAGAAAACAATGCATCCAGAAACGAATGTCAGCAAATGGGCAGAGAATGATCAGTGGAACCATAGTTGAAACAAACAAAAGAATTCAATTCTTCCAGAAATGATGAAATGGCTATAATTATTATTTTTAGAAATATAGTGCAACCAAAATGAAAGGGCTCAATTACTTCAGAACGATTAGGTAATTCTGAGATTTCATATCTGGTCTGAACCCGTTCAACCAGCCGGCTGGTTTCAGTCACGCGTTACTGTTCATCAAACCAGCCGAGCAGTGTTTTTCTCTCACAACAAACCAGCCGGAACAGTGTTTTTCAGCCAAGTTTCAGACCAGCGAATGGGGCCAATGTCCATGAGTAACATAGTCACAATTCAATGCTTGCTAATAACACTACCATGTGAGGAAAAAAACTATCTACAATGACCACACAACAGTATTCACCAGAAAAGATAGATGTCTGCTTTGGTGATGAAATGTGGTTCTTGAGTGTGCAAATTTATCTTGAGGTACACTTTCACATAAGCACAACTATACGGTATGGGAAAGATATTTGCATTTTGTACAAAAAGGACATTTTTCAAATTTACTTTACACTGTAATAGAATATGGTTTCTGTCTTTCAGAGAAACATCGCCTATTTGATTTTCGGTAAAAATAAAAACAAATTTCAGTCAATTAATAAAATCAATTGGTCTGCCAGGGCTTTTTTTTTATTTAGAAAGTAACAATGCATTTTAGCTATGGAGAAAGATCATTTAGTTTTAAGGGGGAACTAATAGCAAGGAATTACTAACCAACTTACTACTACTATCATAGCTAACAACGTCAGACATAAGAAAACACACATATACCGTTAGCTCTAATTATGACAATAACGTGCCTAAAAAACCAAACAGAGGAATATGATACAACTTCATTCGCTACATATAAAGGAAAGGGGAGATGATAGTAAACATGTTCTATATACAACCAAAGCTCCATTAGTTATGACGTGCAGTATACCTCACAAACCACAAACAGAAACACACACCTGCAGGCTAGAAAAGACGAATGCTCGCTCGTCACTTAGCTCAGTTTTTGGCCTCCTTGTCCTTCACCAACGATGGTGGAGAGAAAGGCAACACCAACTTCGGTTGATCCATGATCCTTGGATCTTTTTAAGTGCCAAGATTCTTTTCTCTTCTTCAACATCGCTCCGTTAATTTGCCCTTGAGAACCTAAAAGAAAGATAGTACTAAATTGCGTAGAAATGGATTCATCATCATGGAAAGCTCACACAAAGAAAGCTAGCTAATGCAGGAGACAGAGGACTATCAGCAGACCCGGAATACCACTCGGGCACGGAGACGACGAGGCCTGGTGGGTGCTAGGTGTGGAGTCGCACAGCAAAATGCCTCATAGCCATCCTAGGGAGCGGTCCTCACCAAGCCGGGGGACCTCTAGCACACGCTGCCATCCGCGAGGCGGAACTCCGCGACGCCGCCGTGGACGCTCAGAGAAGTCTCGTGCCCCTTAGCTGGACGGTGGACCGAGGGCTCGCCGCCGCCACTCGTCTCATGGATTTGAGCCAAGGACGCCAAGATCCACCGCTAGCCTCCCATCCGGTGACGATGACGCCCGAGGAAGCTCCCGCTGCTTCCTGGTCCGCATGGCTCACAGTCGTCGATGGCTGCCCGGCCGTGGAACTCCCGTTGCGTCCTTGTTCGCATGGCTCGCAGTCGCCGATGTAGCCATCTTGCGGGACTCGCGCAGCAGGGCGCGATACGCTCGCGTCCGATTCCACGCAGCTGGAAGCTGATCCTCCGTTGGTTGGCCGGAATTAACTCTAATTATTGTTATAAAACATGTTACCAGCGTTAAGGATATTTTCTTCTTCATCTCTTAGGATCCACATAACAGATGAAAGTAAACACATATACACAAGAGATAAGGAGACTATTCTTTATTTCTCTTAATATTGATAAATTACAACACACAACATGTTCGCTGGTTGGTTTCTTGGCTGATAAGCCTGATTGGTGCTGGTTTGTTGTGAGAGAAAAATACCATACCATGGTTGATAAGTCCTGGCTAAAACCAACAAACAAACAGGCTGATAGAGCCTCCACATATACATAGTTCTGCCAAGGTCTAAGAGTTTGGTAAGAGCACATATACAAACAGACTAAGATTAGGATTCATTCCTTTGCTTTCTTTTTAGGATAGAGTCCGTATGTTTTATAACACTCCCCTTTGGACGTTACCACGATATGCACATGCCTAATTAAAAACTCCATCCGAAAACTCAGTAGAAAAAAAACGGTTCTCGAAGAAAAGAGTACATCGCATTCGTTAATTACATTGCATATGTTGTCTCATTAAAAACCTTGCGTGAGAAACCTTCAAGTAAAAACTCATATATGAAAAAAAGAGTACAACATTTAATTTTCTTGGTCATGTATTCTTCAAAATATTCCATTCTTCGTGACTAGATATTTATCTTCATGATCTATGCATAAACTTTAATGTTTTAGCAAATATGATCTACTTAATATTTGTAATTCTAGTAGTTTTAATTACCTTCAAAGTAGATTTACTCAAATTGCTTTCCCTCATAAAGCCATTTTTGAATTTTATTGTTCAGTCCACACTTTTTATAAATATGTGCTTAATAATTGTAACGTAATACCATAATACTATATCTTTTAAAATGTTGGCTTACCATTCTTCAATGAATTATAATATGAGTAAACAAGAGCAATATGCTTCATGCATAAATAACCACTTATTAGTTGTGCAAAACAAATAAAATTTATCCTTCAGGGTAATAAATCCTTCTAGATGATTATGGTAGTAAATAAGTTACAATATTCAACATCTTCTAGATAGTGCATCAAATCTTATACTAGAGTTTGAATACTTCTCTAATTCTTACTTAGTGGATTTCTAAATTATATTTTCTATAAATCTTGAGATTTTGACCGTACCACTAAATAATAAATATAATCTTGCATTTGACGTTTAGGGGATAACTCAATTACCAAAATGACCATTATTCTTATACCTTCTATAATATTGAGAGGATACCAAAACTTTATTGCTAGCTTTACGATATACACTTTCTGAGTGTTTGTATGACACCTTCTTGGTGTTTATGATTCATCATTTGCTTTCTTTCGGTTCTATATTCACTTAGGGATTAATGATGATTTTCAAGAATCGACTGGTAAATCCTTCAAAGATGTTCTCATTCTTAGTGAATAACATTTCTATTCTATGAGATATATTCTCTACTACATGAGAGATTATTATGTGATATATACAATGAGATAGTGTTATTCACTACAAAGTCATTCGATGACTATTCCTTCCAAGATATGTTCTTCTTAAGACTTCAATATTCATTCAGGAATATATTATACCTTAGACTTTTTAATACTTTGTATGAGATTTAATTTCTATTTGTTGCGATTTATATTTTTCAGAAACTATATGGATCTCCATGATCCATTTATTAACTTCATATTTCATATTCATTCATTTCATTTACCAGAGATATAGTAGAACATTTATTTTTTCTTAGTAGGAAATTCAACCTCAATTGCATTGTTCATTGACCCGATATAATCGCTACAGACGATTTTACCATGGACTTTATTTTTCGGATCCGGGTTCTCATAAGAGAAACATTTGCAATTATAGAGATAACGTTGTTGATTATTCTATCTCTTTGTTATTTTCCAAACAAAAGATGATTTATTGTTCTGCATACCCAACACTAATGATGCGCGCGTTAGTGTGTTGGATTTTATCTTCATGATGATCCTATTCATGAGGTGTTTAACCTTCTTCATGAAGTGTTCTCTTCATCAGAATTGAGAAGTTTTATTTTATTTCTATCCAACAAGTACACACTAAACTAGAATCAACAGGCGTCCCCATAGATTTTAGCTTGATAGTATACAACATTTAGTTTACTACTAGTAAACACAACTTTTGGTTTATAACTTCAAGTTACTCCTCATTTTCAAAAATATCTGGCATATGCTCCACTTCATGCTTCACAAGAGCATTAGTCAAAACTATTGTTTGATTTAGTACGTGATACTATTCCTGCTTCAAGCTACAAGCAATATTTTTTTTCTCTTAAGACCATTTTTCTTCTATGAAAATAATATTGGCATTCAACATAGGCTTTCTCTCCCCCTAATGCCAATATTAGATATTTAATAGCATACTTCAAAAGATATCTCCTATCATGGGCTTAAAATAATTCAAATTCATGTATCTCCAACTATAAGTGGTGGCCCATTCATGTATGCTATGATGTAGTTTTATGCGAAATATTCACGCACATATTTTAACTAATGTTTTCCTAAATGGTAAACGGTCTTTACACGGTCGCCATTCGTTTAGCATTTAGGCTATTTACACATAGTTTAAATGAAGTTAAACGGTTTTATACTTTTAAAAAAATACATATAATTATATATGTGCACGTAAAAAATCAAGTATTCTAGCATTTATACATATTTATCCGAGTAAAAATTAATTATTTTGGTATGTATATATATTTATGTATGTGAAAAGAACCAAATATAGATATTTATGCATGTAACATATCAAGTGTACACATTTATAAATATAATAAACTTAAGTATACAAATTTATCCATACAAAACTGAATTAGATTTACATCGCATTCGCCAAAACAACCGTTTAAATAACTGTTTAGCCCGTTTAATACTGTTTATCTCCGTTCCGTTTAGGCTATTTAGACCGTTTTTTCTCGTTTTTTGACCATTTAAACGGTCAACCGTTTAATTTCTGTTTACCCCCTAAACAAAATAGTTTACCACCGTTTACCGTTTAGTGACCGTTTAATCGGTCGTTTAGGACGTTTAGGCGAACACTGATTTTAACACGGGGGTTATTATTCACTAAATGCAGTGAGCTAGAATACATAAAATGCACTTAAGAATGTTCAGCATTCCTACGAACTCAGGGATGTTCTCCCCCTGATTTGCACATATCATGGTTTAGAAAACTATTTCATTATCTAGCTTCTTTATTGTTTAGCAAAAAAATAATCCAATTACTCATACATAAAAATGTATATAATATGCAACATTCAAAATCACATGGAATTTCTTTTAGAAATTTCTAATTGCCATTAATACAAAATTTTTGAAATGTCTTTTCTTTAAAAATCCCAAATCATCTAAGTATGTAATCCACCATCTTAATTCCACAATTATTCATCCCATCAATTGAGTCACTTCTCTATTTAGCTAATTTCAGATTAACCGACTCCCCCTGATCTTAGGCTACTTGGCCATAGACCAATGTAGTGCTTATGCATGCAACACATTGAAAGCAAAATATTTCTTAGTTCAACGAGAACTAGCGCGCTAGCTAGCTAATTTAATTATGAGGAGAAAAGATAGTAACTACAAGCTATGAATATAGCTTCTATGCTAATACTCATGCAGGAGTGGAGAAGTTGCAGCTCAACGAGAGCACAATATAGTGATGCACATTCATGAATAACGTGGAATATTGGTATTCAATCCAACGTAATAGATAACAACAAAATACAAAGTTGCAAGCTTACTTGCAATTCATGCAATATAGAGAAAGTTAACTCGGTCGGAGAGGACGCGGCTAGGACTTCTAGTCCTGATATATGCACTTAAAGATAGATTTAGGAAGGCTATGCCTATTAAATATATATTATTCACATTTTCTTATGCCTTTACCCAAAATTCCTCCCCCTTTTCATGCCATAATTACTTCAAGTAGTAATAAGCTTCATGCATCTATGAATAATCATTTCAAATGTTCCATAGAATTCAATCATACTCCTAGTATTCAATGATTGTGGCATGAAATTCACATATCCAGTATACTATTTAGTGTACAACAATGGATTCAGGGTAGGACATAAACTTCTAGTTTCTGGACTAAAGTATTAGATACTTAGTTTTAGGATTATACAATTTCTTGGCTAAATTGATCCTTTTAAGATCAGTTAATATGCCAGTATAGTCCAATTGTTCATGTGCTTATAAAAAATCTAGTTTCCCTTCTACCTACATGGTAATAATACACAAAGAAATATAACCTTTATGGTTAATTGAGGCTTCTTTCTGGATAAAATAAATAGAAAACTTATTTAGATAGGCAAACATAGACAATTGTTTATATGTGAAACATATAAATCTAATTTATTCCATGAGAAATAAACACATATTACTTCAAGTAAGAATTGCAACTGAGAATATTAAATATTTCATATTAGTCTTCAAGTTAATAAAATAATCATTAACCACTTAATTCAACGGGAATTAAAACTTAATGCACCACCGCTACTATATACTAATAGTTCTATATAGTATAAGTTTAAAGACAATACAAGTAGCACATGGTTTAAGTTCTTCTTCTAGAGAAACCTTAAAAATTCATTACCCATTCTTACATGTCTTAGCTTCTATGCTTGACATTTAGCAGCTTCATGCATGCTTTATTTCATAGTGGTGATATGTAATCATGATCCTTCTAGAGTGTAACATATGCAAGTCATATATCCCGGTTCATAGAGCTGTCTAAAAATTCTAACTCAACTTCCATTTGAGTAATTTCTGATAATAAATTCAATACTTCATGTATTACATTGCTCTTTGATATTCTTTACACAAGAGACATTTCTTCACGAATATACATTGATAAAATCTTATTTGCCATCTTGTTTTTCTAGACATTTAATACAAAGCTTCAAGCTATTATTTATATAGCAACATTATACCTCGATCTATAGGCATACAAGCTTGAAAATTCAACTTTCAGTGTAATATGATATTTCGTAATCATAATTTGGGATTTTTCTCATGCAGTGAGTCCCACAATGCATTTTTTATTTCTCCTGGCCATATACTCATTTTAGAGAGTAATCAGGAAATATATCCTGAGTTCACTACACTTCAATGGTAGCAAAATATCCTATATGGATTTAATAATGACTATAACAAATAATTCTACACTACTAGAAATGTGCTAATCAATGATGATTCCCTCGTGACGATTACCAAATTCATCACAGAATGCTAGCATTCTATGACGAAATTTGCTGGTTCGTCATCAGTCACAAGTGACGGAGGTTTGGCAATAAGAATAATGACGAAAAGGAAAAGATCATCATACAATAACAAAAACTAAATCGTCATTGATTGTTTGGCTCTTGTTGCACCTCGAGGACATAGCGTCGTGGTCCCACCGTCGGGTCCCACTTCGAGGATGTGGCTATGCGGACCCACCTTCGGGTCCCAACCTCGATGACATGGCGATGCGGTCCCACCAGCTGGGCGTGCCGGTGAACATGTGGCGCCCGGGCCCATGGTTGAGGTCAACCAGCTGCCTGCCCCTCCCTTTATTTTTTTTGCAAAAAAATTGCTCCTCCCTGAGTTCGAACCCGCGACCTCCCTGGTGAACAGGTAGGAGCCTTACCACTGGAACACACGCGCTTTTATGATTGTAAGATACATTTTTTTCCTTTTGTGCTGAGTAAATGTCGATGACATGGCGTGCGGTTCCACCAGCGGGACACGGCGGCGAACACATGGTGCTGCTGGCCCACGGCCCAGCTCGACCAGCAGCATTCCCCTCCTTTTTATTTGCGCAAAAAAGGAGGCCGCAGCAGGGTTCGAACCTGGAACCTCACGGTTAACAGGTAGGTGTCTTACCACTGGAACGCACAGCCATTCATGTCTACAGCATACATGTTTTCCTTTTATCTAGTCATTATGTGATACTTTTTTTTTATGGATTGGTTTAATGGGCCCGTACACATGCATCATGGTTGATCGCGAGGACATCGTACCTGGCGGCCGATCGCGTATACGTCCCTGGCGGCCAATCGCGAGGGCGTCCGTGGTTCTATACCCAGCGTCGAGGCATCCCCGACGACTTATCAGCGCCGTCTTTGGCGAAAGCGAAGCGGCGCTGTGCAGCAGTGGCGCGCTTTAGGACACAATAGTAGCATCGGCGAGCAGCACAGATCAGATCGGCACGGGCAAGCGGCGGCAATGGTAGCGTGAAAGAGAAGCAAGCACCGTCGTAGTAGTAGAGCTGCGTGTGTGTGTAGCGTGAGCGAGAGGATCGCCAAGTACAAGGTTTGATTTGTATTCAATTTTTTCTAAATATAAGCATGTCTTTGATATGTTTTAAATTTTGTTGAATTTATTACTGGAATTTAAGGATTGAGTACAAGGTTTATTGTACTATCAAAACAGATGGATAGAAGCTAGATTTTTGGGAACCATTCACACTGCATATGTGAAAGGAGTTGAAGAGTTCATGCAATTTGTTAGTGAAAGATACCCCAAAGACAGCCGGATACTTTTTGCCCGCAGCAAAGAGATGTCTAAATCAAAAATATGGTCTCAAAGATGATGCAAGTGACCATATACACATTTATGGAATGTCATTTCACGTACACCGGTGGATTCATCATGGGGAGTCGGCGGATCTTGAAGTGGTTGAGAATTTGGAGCAGCAGGTCGAAGGAAGGGATCATGACTTTGGGATACATGTGGATGTGGCCGATGATGACTATGATGAGGATCACGGAGTACCAGAGATGATAGGAGAGCTGTATGCTGCGGCAGAGGCAGAGGGACAACAACCAATGTTTGCAAGAGTCCTTGAGGATGCGAAGAAGTCACTTAGCCCGGGATCTAGGCACTCAAAATTCTCTTTTCTAGTGAGGATGTTGTATATCAAGTCTCATTATCAAATTGAGAATACAACATTTTCCGCGATGATCAAGTTGTTGTCAGAAGGATACCCTCAGAGTGAGTTGCCAAAATCATATGATGAGGCCAAGAAATATCTTAGAGAATTGGGTCTTGGCTGTGAAAACATCCATGTGTGCCCAAACAATTGTGTGTTGTTTCGGAAGAGGTATGCTAAAGACAATGTGTGTCTGGTATGCAAGGCATCTAGATGGCAAGATGAAACTAGGACCAAGAGGGTTCCACACAAGGTATTGAGGCATTTTCCACTTTTGCCAAGGTTGAAAAGAATTTTTGCCTCAAAGCGAACTTCTAAGGAAACACAATGGCACCAGAAAAAGAGGACGCCAGTCAACAATGTAATGAGCCATCTAGCTAATGGGGAAGCATGGAAGGATTTCGACAGGAGAGAAAAAACCTTTGCATCCGACCCAAGGAACCTAAGGCTTGCCTTAGCTACCGATGGATTCAATCTATTTGGCAACATGAGTACCCAGTACAGTATGTGGCCAGTGCTTCTGACACCCCTAAATCTCCCACCATGGGAATGCATGAATCCAGCAAACTGCTTTATGGCATTACTCATCCTAGGTCCAAAGTCTCCAGGAAAGGATTTTGATGTGTTCCTTGAGCCCCTAATTGAAGACCTGATCGATCTATGGAAGGGTGTCCGCACCTTCGATGCATGTACTGGTAAGAAGTTTGACCTTCGCGCTGCCGTGCTGTGGTGTATACATGATTATCCAGCGCTGAGCACGTTATCAGGGCGAACAACAAAAGGGTATTATGCATGTATTCATTGCGACAAGGATCCATTGTCTCGGGCAATAAGGAATAAGATATGTTACATTAGACACCGTCGTTACCTTTTTCAGGGACATGCATGGCGGAGAAGCTTGGCTTTCGATGGTAAGCGTGAAAACAAAGATGAGCCAGGCAAGTTCACTTTGGAGGAGGTCCTAGAGGAGCTAGAGAAGGTGAAAGATGTCAGGCCAGGGAAGCATCCTGACATTACTGGGAATAAAAGGAAGCGCAATGAGGGTCCAAGGATTTATAGCCGCAAAGTTGGGTTGTGGAGATTGCCATACTGGCAACATCTAAAGCTTCCACATAATCTCGATGTGATGCACATAGAGAAAAACATATGTGAAAACATTCTTGGCACATTATTCAATGTACAGGGCAAGACCAAGGACACAACCAATGCTAGGCTAGATTTGTATGATATGGGCATAAGACCTGAATTTCACTTGCAGCAGCATGGCAACTCAGTCATTGCTCCACCTGCTCCGTATGTCTTGGGGAAGGATCAGAAAATCGCGTTCTGCAAGTTTCTCAAAGGTATCAAGTTTCCTGATGGATATGCAGCTAACCTAGCAAGATACATAACTGTAGATGGTTCGAAGATCCAGGGAAAGCTGAAAACACATTCTTGCCACATACTCCTGCAAAGAATCATACCTGCTGGCCTAAGAGGACTGGTGAGGAAGGATGTATATGAAGCAGTTGCAGAGATCGGGACCTTCTTTAGGGAACTATGCAGTAGAAATCTACGGATTGATGTTGTGAAACGGCTGAAACAAGAAATTCCATTGATCCTATGCAAGCTTGAGAAAATCTTTCCACCTGCCTTCTTTGATGTCATGGTGCACTTGGCCGTCCATCTTCCTAATGAGGCACTACTTAGAGGACCTATTCAGTACGGATGGATGCACCCAATAGAAAGGCGGCTAGGCACTTTGAAGAATTTTGTAAGCAACAGGGGTAGGCCGGAAGGATCAATTGCTAACGCATATATGGCAAGTGACACCTTGACTTTTTGTTCTAGGTATATGGAGGATATTGACACTAGATTTAACCGTGATGATGGTAGTGCTGGAGAGGTGCCATTGCCTGATGACATCTCTGTTTTTAAGCATGTTGTTACTCTTGTTGGATCTGATAGGAGGCAGTACATTGATGATGTTGTCCTGAATAAGTTAGTCTGGTATGTGCTAAATAATTGTGCCGAAGTTGAGGAATATGTGGAGTAAGTATCATTTAGATGTTTCAGTTTAAGTTTTTTTTTAATTTTAAAATATTCTTATGACTAAACTTTGCCCTGCAGCTTATACAGGGCCGATCTAGAGGAGCAAGGTGCACGTGATGTTGATAGAATGGTTGAAAAAGGATTTGCAAAGTGGTTTAAGTGCCATGTAAGTCACTACACATTGTGTTTGTAGGTTCAGTACATGAATTAGTATCCATATGTCTTTGCTGAACTGATTACTTTTGTTGCAACAGATTGCGAACAAACGCAAGGAGAATCCAGAATCGGTTAGCGAAGGACTGTGGGCACTATCATGTGGTCCAGATCTGCGAGTTAAGAATTGTGCAGCTTGCAAGGTCAATGGAGTGCGGTATAGCACTGTGGATCGTGAGAAGTTCCTTCTAACACAAAATAGTGGTGTACTGACTGAAGGTTCACATAATGGGAAAGACGTAGATTTTTATGGAGTCCTTAAAGAGGTAATTGAGTTGGAATATAACTCGAATATGCAAGTCCGTCGGACGGTGGTTCTATTTCGATGCGATTGGTTCAATCTAGAAGGCAAGACAAGAGGCCTTCGAGATGACGGACATTTCAAATCCATCAATGTGCAGTCATTATGATACAAGACTGATCCTTTCATCTTAGCGACTCAATCGAAAAAGATATTTTACCTGCAAGACACATCTTTAGGTAAAGATTGGCGAGTTGTGCAGAAATTTGAACATAGGAATATTTATGATGTGTCTGAAAAAGATAAGGACAGTCATGATGTGCATCAGGATGAGTATGGTTCTGATACTGAACATGTAGTGCAAGCAGGTGCTGAAAATGAGGTCATGCAGAATATTCAAGGTGGAGAAGCCACTATAACTGAAGGAAATTTAGAACACCTTATAAAAAGCAAGAAGCAACATATTATTCATGAAGATAGTGAGGATGAGGAGGAAGATGAGACAATAGAGCAGTATTGTAGTGATGGTGGCAATGAGAACAATGGTTACATGTCCCTAGACGATGAAGATGATGATCTCTAGTATGGACCTTGACGTACTGTTTTTATTTCTAGTATGGACCAGTGACATGTCCCACTATTGTTTTGGTTTTCCCAACATTTTTGTATTTATTTTGTTGGCAACAGAATGCTTTTTCAACCATTCAGGATCTGTTATTGCAACATGATTATCCTAAATTCTAGCATGGACCTATTCTTGTTTTGCCTTCTCTATTTTCATTTACATATGCACTGACTATTCAGAACATGCTTGCCAACATGCTTCAAGGATGGTACAGAGCTTAGTCTGTTCCTTGCAACCAAACATGTGCTGCGTTACAGCTTAGTCGAGCACATCTGTTGTCCCCTAGCCAACCCATCATAAAAGCCATAGAGATTGACATTGTAACACATTCAAATTCAGATTCAAACTCAAACACACATTCAGATTCATGATCAAACTCAGATACATTCACATTTGGACTGGGAACTCAATTCCATTGATCAGTTACAATCTACATAATTTACAACAGTGGGAACTCTATTTACATATTTCATAGCTATAATTTACAATTCAGATTTGGCTTCATGCTTCGGGTTGGGCACCTCTATTCAGATTGGGCTTCTGTACTGGGGATACTAGCAAAATTTAGAAGTAATGACCAGTCCCATAAGCTGAGAGTGTGCCAAGGTGAGGACTCCTCCATTGCATTCTTTGCATTCAGTTCTTACATGGTCTTTGAATGTTGTTTCACCAATAAGTCAATCAGTAAGCTTTAGGTCACCAGCGCCATCGTTCGCCTCTCCACAGAATTCCTGATCCGGTCACGGGCGCGGGCGCCGAGCTCCTCCCAGACGGCACGCGCCGCGGCGGCCTCGGGGGACTCGTGGGGCTGCATCTTGTCGGACAGCGGCCGCGGGGCGCGCTGCCGGACCGTGATGTCGGGAGCTCGTGGCGGATTGAGGGGATTAGACGGAGGTTGTGGCTGGGGAGCACGAGACGGAATGAGGGGATTGAGGAAAGAACACGGGGATGGAGGGGGTATGGAAAAGAACGTTAACTGAATTTGGTTTAAGTAAAAGTGTGCTCGAGTACAACCGAACATACTTGAGTAGCGCAATGGTAAGGCTCTTTGAGATTCACCCCGAGCTCCCAGGTTCGAACCCTGTTGGAGCCAATTTTTTATTTGCCAACATTTTTTTGTTTTATTTGCCAACATTTTTTGTTTTATTTTTTTCTCTATGGTCCATTTTTCGTAGATGTTTAATTAGTCTAATATTGCTTCTACTAAAAACAAAGTTTGAAATGATTTTGAGAAAAATGGGCATGCACTAATATTGCTTCTCACATATATCATTGGCACCAGTGAGCCATGTTCATGCTTGTACAAGATGTATACTACCACCTTGTCGAAATCATTTGAATTTTTTATGGGATGTTTATGGAGCCAAACTATGATGTTGTGTGCATCTATGCAATTTTCTGACCAAGTTTGCCTATTTCTGTCATTATTTGTTGGATTAGTGAAGCATAATTGTTAAAATACCTTAAACTAGCTAAAAAATTCTACAAACTTGCATGAACACCTCAATTTGGTGTACAATAATGAAAAAAAAGTTTCAACTAATTCTGAGGAAGTGGTCATGAACATCCTCACAAGGGGATACATGTCTCACATATGGCCTTGTCGCTAAGTGAGAGTTGTTCATGCTTGTACAAGATGTATACTACCACCTTGTCGAAATCATTTGAAATTTTTATGGGATGTTTATGGAGCCAAACTATGATGTTGTGTGCATCTATGCATTTTTTCGACCAAGTTTGCCTATTTACATCATTATTTGTTGGATTAGTGAAGCATAATTGTTAAAATACCTTAAACTAGCTAAAAAATTCTACAATCTTGCATGGACACCTCAATTTGGTGTACAATAATGAAAAAAAAGTTTCAACTAATTCTGAGAAAGTGGTCATGAACATCCTCACAAGGGGATACATGTCTCACATATGGCCTTGTCGCTAAGTGAGAGTTGTTCATGCTTGTACAAGATGTATACTACCACCTTGTCGAAATCATTTGAAATTTTTATGGGATGTTTATGGAGCCAAACTATGATGTTTTATGCATCTGTGCAATTTTCGACCAAGTTTTCCTATTATTGTAATTTTTGTTGGATTAGTGAAGCATAATTGTTAAAATATGCTAAGATAGCTAAAAATTCAAAAAACTTGCATAGACACCCCACTTTGGTGTATGATGTTGGCAAAAAAGTTTCAACTAATTTTGAGAAAGTGGTCATGCACATCCCGCAAAGGCATACATGTTCAACATATAACCTAATAACTAAGTGAGAGTTGTTCATGCTTGTACATGATGTATAGTACCACTTTGCCAAAACACATTTGAAACTTTTATGTCATGATCATTAAGCAATAATATAATAACTGAAACTCTGGCAACAAAATGTACATAGAAAAATAAAATAATAATAAACACAAAAAAAGTTGGAAAAACCAAAATAAAATTGCCTACCCTCGGACGCGCCAAAAGGGATTTCCCCGCGTCATACTGAAAAAAAGCCGCCAAAAAGCCACCATTTCCCCACTCCCTCATCCCCCACCCCTCCCCCACCCACCCATTTCTCCAATCCCTAGCCACACCGCACGAACACGCCCCCACTTGCTTGAAAGCTGCCTCGTCATGCCGCTCATGAAGTGTCGTCCACCGACATCCCCCTCTCCTCGTCACCTCACCCCTCGGCCACTCGTCCTCTCTTCCTCCCTATTTCTCCAAACCCTAGCCGGACTGGCTGGGAACACAACCGCCGGCATGCCGAAAGCAGCTCGGTCCCCCACGAGTTCCGTCGTCCCCGACATCCCCCTCTCTCATCGCCCCATGGACCTATCTCGCCCTTCCACCTCTTTCTCGGCCCAACCTAACCCTAACCACCGCTTGAATTGTGTGTCATCGCCAAGATTGGATCTGCTTCCCCGTCGACTTGGGTTCACCGCACCGGGTCTTGTTCCCCTTTGACGACCACCACCGACGAGCACCTGGTGGCAATGGTGGCAACAAGGGGTCAAGGTAGGAAGAGACCGCTGAGAACAAGAACAAGGTAAGCGAGTCCTCCGTGCAATTACTAGTCTGCGTTCTTCACTTTTTATGAATGATTGTTCGATGTCTCATTCTTCGCTTTATTATTATAGAATGTTTGTTGAATGATGCGTTTGCCTGCTAGGCTATATCGCAAGTAATTAAAGATGTGCTTCTTGTCAAAATACCAATGTCGACTACATGTTATTGGAAGTAATCCCATGTTAGATTCTGGACTTCATTGACATGCTTATAAAATTAGCCGACATGCTTGTGTAGTTGTGTGTTTGTCTTTGCTAGAAGTTGAGCTCGAGGGTAGGACATATTGTCTTTGTTCCATAAGAAATTTACACCAACCAGTTCAATGGAGACAAAAGCTAGGCTTACATAGCTCTAATTTGTGATGGACTACCTTCCTTCTCACCTGCATATCTTTATCCTTGCATAGCTCTAATTTATTAGAGAATGCAATAGTTTTAACCGATTCTGAGCAGCTTAACTACTAATGTCTTAACCGGTATGAAGTCCATAAAGAAACGTTTTCTCCAAGTATTTCCTTTGAATAATAGGATCTAAGCTTTCGCTATTGATATTTGCTCATGAATCATTTGTCTATTAGCAAGTTCAGGTTGATAAATCAACACATTTGATTATCCTTCTTTATTTATGGACTGTTCTTTGCATTATACTACAACAATTGTGGGAACTCATTTAGTCATATGCAATTGCATAGGGTGGCCTTAGCACTAGACTTATTAAGCTTATTTCAGATTTATCTTGGCATTTATGTTTTAGGAAATCAAATTCTTAGCTATCACTAAAAATATATAATTTGCATCTTTGGTTGCCCAACTATACTTGTGTAGGCATACTTGTTGCAGAGTTCTGATAGGTATACTTGTGTGGGCATACCCTAATGTAATGATAGAATCGATGAGTTAGAGAGGCAATGTGCAGGCATACTTGTTTAATATTTGAGAGAAAATAAAAGATATTATGATCTATGCCCGCTGAATTATTTAGTAGATTAGAACAAACTTATTTCTTCTTTGGTTAGTGTCTTGTCTCGTAAATATTAGCCATGAATTTGAATTAAGCACATCAACACATTGAGCCAATTTGTGTACATCTTGAATGTTTCAGTTCACTTTGGTAGCTCTGAATTTTTTCTAGCCATATGCCTATCTTGAATGTTTCATATTTCAGTTCTCGATCATTATCATTTATCGACTCTTAGCTATTACCTTTTACTTGTTGCCTATAACCTACCACCTCTTATCCCTTAGCTCTTCCATAAGCACTACTAGCTCCTACCTCTTCTCTATCTAGCATCTATTATTACTACTCCTTTTATTCTCTAATAGACACAATCGCTTGTTCTTTTAAGAACCTCAAAAAACTGAATATGAGAGAAGGCGGGATGAATAAGTGGTGGCGAATGAGAAGGTGTTTGAAGCACTCGGAATCCTAACAATATCTAGTGAACTTAGTAATTCTTTACCTCAATCTGCTACAAAGAAGGGGAAAACCTTAGCAAACAAGAAAACAAGTAGTGAAGATTCGGATACATCGGAGTATCTCCTTGAAAGTGATGATCAAGGAGATAGTGATGATGATGATGCCCGAATCGATGCGCCACAACCCACTAAGGTGCTTCTTCTATCTTCAAATTACTAGATGGGGAATATTTGCATCGCATTTGAATGTTTTTAATCTGTTCTTTAATGTGCCCTTGCTTTTTAGATACATATTCTTTCTTTCATACCTGTTCTTTAATATATGCTCTTGATTATTAATGCACATGACTTACTTTTTTTTTTTTTCCACAGTCTCCTTGAGGCCTAGAGCGGAAAGTCCTCGCTTCAAAGAAGAAGAAGACAGGTCCCAACATGGCCTTGGGAGTTAGGGTTAGTAAGAGAGTGAGGGCACCGGAAGGTTCACAGTGTGCAACCCCTAGGGCCCTATTAAGATCATCAAAAAGGCTTCAACTTTCAGTGAGAGATGGGCAGATTGAAGATGATCATACAGATGGTCATGATGAAATACCACAAAGGTCTTCTACAGGTGCACAGGAAGACAGTGGAGCTAGTGGTCAGGACATTATAGCTGTAGAGGAAGACGGTGGAGCTGGTTTTCAAGACATGACACTTCTTTGAAGACAATGTAGTGGAGAGGAAGCCTTTGAAGGCAAGTTATTTTTTCTTTGTCATTGAAATAGGTCATCTTTTTTGCTGATTTCAATGAAACTAAAGCATTTAAATGCAAATTATATGTTGTAGCTCCTGCACAGAGAGCTCCAAGGAGACCCAGGCCACCCACCAAGGGAACACAGCTAGATAGGATGACAAAAGCTATGGGAAGGAGAATGCCCATATAGCATTCTTTGAAGAAAAAGAAGGCCTCATGAACTTGTTCAAGCAACCAAGTTTGCATCCGAGGGTGGTGTCATCATTCGGGATAAGGTTCTGTCCTACCTCATTGGAAATTATACAAGAACAACGATGAACATTACAAAAATTTTGTGGGAAAGCTCTCTGTAAGTGCATTCTTTTTTTTATGGTAAACTTGTATATCCGCTTAACTGAATTGACTAACTAAATATGGAATTGTCAAATGACTAGGGGCGCTTGGCCATTAACACTAACGACAAGCCAATAGAGGATGCTTTTGCACCGATATGTCTTTGCGCTCTGGGGTGCGACAAAAAGGCGTTATCGGCTCAAGAAGAAATACTTCAATGGTGTAAGTGCAAATGAGATTAGGACAACTTCTCCGGTTGAATGCATGGTGATGAGCAGTGGAGGAACTAGTTGCAAAGTGGTCTCGATCCAAAGAACATGGTATGGGTATATTCTTTCTCGATCGGGTTTCAGTGGATCTTATCATTTTTAACCTATGATCTCATCTCACATGTCATTCTCCTTTAGGAAACAAGTGAAAAGAACAAGACTAATCGTGGTAAAGTCAAGTATCATCAGACTACCGGCTCTCGCAGCTATGTGGCACACTTGCATGCATATGTAAGTAACTGATTCTCGACATAGCATCGACTTTGTATCATAAGGTGACACAAAACTTTGTTGTAATTGAATCTCTATGAAACAAAAGCATGGGAGGAACAATGCGAGAGCCCAAAGACAACAAGAAGATGAAGAACTTGATGTGGTGGAGGCCTTGAGACATGCCATACCAGCTCCAAACATGGTCTAAGTGAACCAGCAAGAGAAGCATTGGTAAGTCCCGACATCTATTTTTGGTGCGCCATTTTGTCCATTAATTGGATAGCATGTCCATTATTAAAATGCATCTGTTTGGCGTATGTGTTCTACACTTTTGCTATGCTGTCCGAAAGTCGACATGGATACATTAAAATGATTTGTGATTGTTTGTGATTTCTTTTCTCTCAATTATATAGGCTGCTTTGTGAAATTTATCGCCTTTCTTATTTATTTATCGTGGTTGAGAAGATCAATAATAAATGGAAATCTATTATTTGGGAGGTTGATATGTGAACCATTAAGTCCCTGTAATTTTGCTCAAGTCTTTGATGTTCTTTGAATGAGAGAAAAATACTAAGAACATGAAATTTCTATCTCTTTGCCCCAACCATTTCTCATTAAAGTATAAATTGTTCTTACGTACATTGCTATATCTAATTGTTGTTCCTTCATTATATGTAACTATCTTTCTACTCGCCATCTTGGTTCGGTCTTTCTACAATATGCAAGTATCCTTTGTGCATATTATGTTGTCATCCGTTTAATCTTGACTGAAACATGAACCTGAATATGCAATTATCTTTGTTTAATGTTGACTGAAACATGAACCTGAATATGCAATTATCATTGTGCATATCTATCTTTCTACTCTTTGCTGCTGCTCACCTCAAATGCTAACCCCAAACATGAACTGAACATTTTAATTTACCTTACTTGATTCGCAAATAAGATTCCATTTTGTTGATAACAAGTCGATAACAATCTGCAAATAAAATACATCTTGTGTGATATTTGCACCTCACTTTAATTCAATAAGTATGAACTAATGATGGCTCATTGTTGTTTTCAGTCCAACATGGAAGCTTTGAGGGCAAAGACACATTCTTTGAAGGAGAGACAGTAGTATCCATTGTCTTTGGTTGTGTCACAGACGCTCTCCAAGAACAGCTCAAGCAGTTTCTCAAGAATGTTGGCATCAAACCGGTGGCATCCTCCAACTCAATGACATCAAAAGAAGAGCTTGGGAACAACTAGCAGTGAAGCTAAGGCTGCTTTGTACAAGATGAAATCGATGGGCTCAAGAAGAGAACCGAAGAAGGCGAGGAAAAGATGGAGAGGACACAAAGGGAGATGGAGGATATGAAGAAGTCTGGCGAGAGGCAAACCAAAAGGCAATGGAGGAGAACAATGCGCTGCTCAAAGCGTATCTTGTCCGTGAATTCTTCGACATGAACCGTTGTCACTGGTGCGTGCTACCAAGGGCTCTCTGTGTTCTTGCTTCTTTGGTGCTTGGCAAGGGGTGCGTGTTCTTTGGCTGATTTTGTTTAGTCTAAAACCTATGTTCTTTGGTGCTTGGCAACTTTATATTATTAGTTGTGATAATGTGAACCGAGATCAATCTAGAACCTGGAATGTGATGTCAAGTTAGTTATATATGAACTGAGTTTATTAGTGTTGAGTCAGTTGTATGGTGACTGGATTGCTGGATCTATTAAGTTATGGAAGCATTTGGTCATTTTAATATTATTTGCATTTTGTAAAAAAAGTAGCATGTGCATCTGTGATGAAAATTCTAGGTTCTGTGATGTTATTGCAATGTGATCAGTGATGAAAATTTTGTTTTCTGTCACCTTATCATAATTTTAATCTGTGACGAAGATTCTGGGTTCTATGATAAAAATGTAAACCACTCACAGGAAGCCACGTGGACTAATCATAGCGTGCCATGTGGCCCAAAAAAGCGCCATGTGGACCCACCACGTCACTGGACACGTCAGCTGGCCACATCACCTGCCACATGGACGTGCCATGTGCGCAAGACACGTCAGCTGCCAGCGTGGCAAGCGCCGTTTGGTAACCTAACGCAGCAGCATGTTATGACGAAAACCTGGGTACATCAGTGACGAAAACTCTTCGTCATTGAATGATATCCATTCAGTGACAAAACAAGGAATTTCGTCACAGTTGTTGATCAATGACGCTCATTCCATGATGAATCTGTTTTCGTCACAAGTTCGTCATAGAAGAACTTTGGCGACGATTTTGGAGTCTTCTGTGACGAAAGGGGAGCGTCATTGATGAGCACTTCCCTAGTAGTGCTACTATTCTGAGTAATTCTAGGAAATTTCTTCTTTTTTTGACGCATGCATATGTTAACTTAAATTGGACCATGTGCATATAAGTTTACTACATGTAAACAGGTAGCAAGGTGCAAAAAGATAGTGAACGGTTATTTAAAATATTCTTAGAAGCATCCCAACATTTTTAGGATGATGGTATATGCAAATTTTTAGAATTAATACCAAGCATTCATTCATCCCAAAAATTATTCACTGCTAGGAAAGAAAATAGATATGAACCCCTTGAGGATATAAGTCTAAGGTCTGTAGGATTTAGAGAGCTCATATACCTTATACCATGTTTCTAATGTAATCATTCAAGATTTTATTCTTGCAATTACATGGTATATACTTCAAAACGTGTGATATAAATAAATGCATTCAAAGGAGCACAAAAAATCAAAGTGGTACATATACATGAACATAAATTAAATACTATAAATGTATACAAACACAGGGATTTTTTCTGTCAAAATGATTTTCTTCTAGAAATTTGTGGTACATGTAGCTGCAAGCTTGATGATTAGCCACGGTGATGAGCTGCTAGCTAGCATCAAGTTCACAATTCTTCATGCGTGCTAAAACTACATGTTATAAAATTTTCAAAGCCAAACAAAGATGTAGATTATTAGCATGTTGGAACTACATGTTCCTGTGCCTATCTAGCAGTTGTATGATCAGCGGGATCAAGACAATATTTTTACAGCTTCATGCCGTATTTTGCTTTCTTTAATGCAAAATTCTTGCCTAATAGACAAGTAAGCAACATTTAGGCTGGCTGGATTGTACAATTACGTGTGAGCCACTACTACAGGATGGATTTGTTGTCCCGGGCGGTAACGGCCTTTAGTCCCGGTTACCGCGCCGGGACAACGATCCCGGGACTAAAGATGGTGGAACCTTCAGTCCCGGATCATCGAGCCGGGACTAAAGAGGGACCTTTAGTCCCGGTTGGTGTGATCAACCGGGACTAAAGGCCCTCCAGCCGAGCAAACGTGGCCGCACCCTTTAGTCCCGGTTGGTAACCCCAACCGGGACTAAAGGTTCCTTTTCTTTTTCTTTTTTTTGTTTAATTTGTTTTCAATTCAGTTACACATATTTTTTAATATATAATATGTTTTTATGTACGTATTCTACGCTGCTAATTTATACACACACGCATATAATTACATCTAATTCTCATCTCGAGCATTATTATATTCGAATAAAGTATGAAACTATATATATTATAGATATATATGTATATATACAACACTTTTATAATCTTGTTCTCGAAAATAACGATATCAATAAACATTTAATTTACATCATTAGTTTCTTAGGATCAAAGTAGAACTCGCCGTTGGGATTTCGTATTTTTTCTAGAAGATATCCTGCTATTGACTCTTGAACTGCTTTCAGATGGTCTTTTTGGATGACCCTTCGTTTCAACCATTCAGTCTTGCATTTGAAATAAAAGGAAAAGTATTAATACATATATATATATTCATTTAAAAATAAATAAAAAATTGATATATACTACTCTGAGGACATCTTCAGGAGTTTTTCTTATGTGTGCAGTGATAAATTCACAAACGTAGTATCCACACAAGTTATTACCTGGTTGCTGCCGCAAACACCACTGTACGAGAAGAAGATTATTCTCATCATCTCACACGTAAATTGAAGTACGATATAGTAATTAAACACGTGGGGAAGTATATATAGTACAACTTACTAGTATTTCAACTACATTAAGTGGTGCTTTGCAATCCTTGCGGTGTTGCCAAATAAACCCTTTCCAAACCCTGTGCGACCAATAATGTACGATCGTTAATAAATTATGGCAAAGTCTATTCAATAATAGTTGTGCGCGAGAGATCGAAATTACCCCTGGATAATGTCTATCATATCTTGGTATAGTGCTCGCTCTCTTCTCAATGAGTCCAAGATTACTAACCGACTTGAGTTTAACTCAATGACAATGAGTATCCAGTGAAACCTGCATTGGTTTATACACACATGTACATGCATATAAGTTGTATTGATATTACATAAAATGTGTAGACTACATTATTATTAACACTTACTCAAAGTTGTACGGGAAAAGTATTGTTGTCTTATCGTGCTGCTTCACGAAGAACTTCGTGATATTCGTCTGTGCTTCAGATACCCAGTGCTCCTTGACAATAATATCAGTTTTGAATACGATATAAGGATCAATGAAGCCAACATTGGTGTCTTGTATTCTTTGGAGCTCTGACATCTGGAATCTGTATATAAATATAAGTTACATGTGAGGATAATTATATACACGTACGCATGGAAGTGAGTTTATTAAATAAAAGTAAGAATCACTTACAAACAAAAGGAGCTAATGATTGATTTGTCCAGAGCGTCCAAGTGGTATAGTTGATGCAATTCTTCGAAACTAATATGTAAGATGTCATCGCCACGGAAGTAATGATGGTCTCTAAATCTGACAAAGATCCACTGCTCACCCCTGCCACACGCCTGCATGTACCACTTGTTGAGCAAGTACATTTGCGTACCCAATTCATTCAGAGCCGTAGGGTTGTACAGACTTTTGCTAAATTTATAAGTCTTCCAGGTATCAACTTCCAGGTTCTGGATTGGAGCTTTGCCCGTCACTTGATCCAAGGTTAAACCAGTTTGTTCAAAAAAACATTAAGGTCTTGAACCGACACTTCTCCAGAGTTGTCTGGTCGATAGACTTCTATGTTGGAACCATATTCATTAGCAACAACAAGATTTTGCATTGGTTGCTTCTGTTGTCCGAGCTGTGGAACATCCTTCCCTGATGCTCTTTTCCTTTTCTTATGTGCATCATGTGACTTCATGAGGGAGCGGTCATAGTCTGACAGTGGCGGAGGCTTACGAACTTCAAGCATCTTTTTCTTATGAGCTTCGACCTTCTGCCTCAGCTGATCTCGTGGTATGTAAAAGTATGACTTCTCCTTAAGCTTCGCTTGTCTCTGCTTTTGGATATCTATAAAAAAATCTTTCACTTTTTTGTCTTCTTCAGCTGCTATTTGCAAATCAGTCTTTTCAGGAAGTATTTCTTGAGAAATAACTCTTTTTTGGGGTCTTCTTTGCCGCCGAGACCTTAGACATCTTTGTAGTGCGTCGTTGTGGAGGGGGTGGGGGCGGTGTTGGAGACCGGCATGGAGGAGATGAGGCCGGTGTTGGAGTCCGACGTGGAGGCGTTGGAGATTGTTGTGGAGGCAGTGGGGCCGATGTAGGAGTTGGAGATCGTTGTGGAGGCAATGGGGCCGGTGTAGGAGTTGGAGATCGCCGTGGGCATGAAGTCGTCTCGCCCCCCCCGCGACGCTGTGATGAGATGGGGAATGAATGATTGGGCTAGGCTGGGGGGAGACCCTGCTACAAAAACAAGTTGTGGGTCAATTATTTTTGAAGCCAATATAAAATTAATGGAAAATGATATTTCATTCACTTTCATTCGTACCTAGGGTGAGGTAGGGGAAGAGGTGGCGCCCCAGGAATGATGATGAAGCGTTTGCGCCATTGAATAAATGTCTTCTCTGCTTCTCCTAGTGTTTTCTCCCTATCACCGCCTTCAATGTCAAGAGGAACATTGCTGTAACCTTTGAGCACTCTATCGACCGAGACGCTAGCATATCCAGGTTGAATAACTAACCCATGGATTCTTGGTGTCTTCGTTCGGTCTATTGGAGATACAACCCCGACAGCCACCATGATTGATGCATTATTACCATCTAGAATGTGCAGCTCACATGTTGTTAGAGGCTCGGTAATGTCATCAACAGGGAAGCGCAACCCAGCGTCACCTTGAATAACTGGCAGCTCCATGGAAGCACAACTGCTTTTCATCTGACCAACGGGGCTAATGGTGACTCCCGACTTTGATTGCGATTGCATTTGACTCATTGCTAGCTGCACTTGCCTCTTGATCTCCTCTTGCATTCTTGCCTCAAGAGATTTTTCTCGTTCACGTGATTCAAGCAATGCTTGTCGTGACTCATTAACAAATTGCTCCAATACATAGATTCAGTCTGCCTCCTCATCCTTCTTTCTCTGGCGGCTTCTGTAGGTATCCTTGTCTGCTGGGAATGCTTGTAGCCACGGAACCGCTCCATAGCCTCTTGTTCGACCACCGTGTTCGGGATTCTTTAGGGCATATGTCAATTCATCCTTTTCTTTGTTGGGCTTGAAAACACCACTATCAGCTTCTTCCCTAGCACGAGCTAGTCTCTGTGTTGCTCGCTCAAATTTTTGGCCAAAAATTAGCTTGCCAGTGTCTGGGTCTAGGCTTCCCCCATGAGCGTAGAACCAATTCTTCGCGCGTTGAGGCCAGTTCTTCTCTATTGTTTTAGGTATGATTCCCTTAGCAGTAATCTCTGCTTCTAGGTTCTGCCACTTGGGAATAGCACTCCTATAACCACCTGATCCCATGCGATGATGGTATTGCTTCTGTCGGGCATTCTGTTGATTCCTCATCACACGTTCCTCACTCTCTTGAGATGTCTTGTATTGTACGAAGTCATCCCAATGGGACTCCAACTTGACAAACGCTTTAGCATTGAAATCCGGCGTTTCATTCTTCAAGATAAACTTTTTATACAATGTCTTCTTCCAACTCTGGAACAATGTTGTCATCTTCTTCATTATCTAATCCCTCACTAGCTCCTTCAAAGCATCATCTGCTTGTAATGTGAAATGCTGAGTGATATCTCTCCAAGCTATGTTCTTGTCATGATCAGATACAAAACTAACATTAGGAGCGGATATCTTCTGCTTCCATTCACGAGCACTAACTGGGATCCTATCCCTTACAATGAACCCACATTGATTGACATATGTCTGAGCATGTGGTCCCAATGGTTTGCCGGTGTCGGTGTCGAATTCTGATATTATGAAACGGCCCTCTAATGGCTTTTTTGGCCCTCGGACTTTCCTACTCTTGTCGGTGGTTGATGTAGATCCAGAGACCGGCTACATGAGTAGAAACACAACGATTAACAACAAATATACGTACGCATGCATCTATAAGAGATGATAGATAATCGAATATACCTCGCCAGTATTTTTTTGCGCGACAATTTGTTGATCTTCAACCACCGGGATATTTAGGATATCCTTATAATCAGCAAAGTACTGACTCGTGTCATCTACATCCGCATTGGTGCCGGCATTGATAATATCTGCCATTATGTCATCATTCAAGTTATCATCCGGAGTAGCCATTTGTATCTTCAAGATAACACATAGATAGAATTACTATGGCACATAACATAAGTACATGTGATAACACATATAGAATTACTAAATCCAATTAAATATAATAACACATAATATTTCATAAGGATAAACAATAACAAGGTATAGGCTTTGGAATCGAATAAAAAACACTTTCGATCCAAAAACATGGAAATAAGTACATGTATATATACACATAGAATGATACAATTTTCTCTGTCTCTCTCAACACATAGAATAAGTGCATATGTATATATCTCTAGATATGCATGTGATAACACATAGAATGTCTCTCTAGATACAATTTTCTCTCTCTCTCAACACATGGAAATAATTAAGTACATGTATATATACACATAGAAATAATTAAGTACATATATATGTATACATATAGAATCTCTAGATAGAATTAATTACTAAATCTAATTAAACCTAACATATATACATAGATAGAATTACTAAATCAAAATTAAATCTAACACATATATAGAGAGAGATAGAATAATAATTACTAAATATATCAAAAACTATAATAAAAAACTATCTAAAAAAACTATCTAAATAAAGTACTAATTAAATTTTAATACATTTAAATCTAATTAACATATATCAAAAACTATCTAAAAAACTAAGAATAAACTACTAATTAAATTTTAATACATTTTAATCTAACATATATATCAAACACTACTAAAAAAACTATCTTAAAAACTATCTAAAAAAATATGGCCGAGCGCTATAGCTAGCAACAGGCTAGGGGCGGATGGCCATGGCGGCCAAGGCGTCTTTGGTGGCCACTTGGCTGAGCTGAGCATGTGAGGGCGACGTCTGGCGTGAGGCGATCTTGACGGCTTGAGCGGGGCTCGACGATGATGAGGCGGGGGGGGTAGACACGCATGGCTGGCAGAGCTGGAGAGCTCAGCGGCAGCGCGCGAGAGATGACGAGATCGACGTTGTAGATCGAAAAGTAGAAGATGAACAGAGGAACCATTCGATATATATAGGCCGGGACCCTTTAGTCCCGGCTAGTAAGCCGAACCGATCTTTACTCCGGTCGCTTACCAAACCGAGACTAAAGGATCTTTAGTCCCTGGTTGGTGTTACTGACCAGACTAAAAGGTATTTTTGGGCAGGCAATTCCGCCCACCCTTTAGTCCCGGTTCCTGGCCTGGGCCGGGACTGAAGGCCTGAAATTTTTGCAGCCCGCCAAAGTGTTGTTTTTTCATTTGACCAAATTTGACTTGGTCAAACTTGCTCAAATGAGACACTAAATGACCTCAGATGAAAAAACTCTGTATACCAAGTTTGATCATCTCAGCAAGATCTACAATTGCTACATAGCTCATTTTCCCATTTCAGAAAGTTTTATCAAACACTAGTCACAAATTCTTGAATCTCATATAGACTTTCTAAAACTATGTCACACACTCATGAAATTTGAACTACATTTTGTTCAAACTTTCTCAAATGAAAAAATAGCCTATATAAGGATTGTAGATCTTGATGAGCTGAACAAACTTGATATTCAAAACTTTTCAATTTTAGACAATCTAGGCTTCCGAAAATTAGTTTGTAGGCGTCAAAATTTAAAAATCACAAATTTGAACCATCCAAACCATCTCAAATGGAAAGTTGACCACAACAACAATTGTAGATCTTGATGATTTTAATAAACTTGGTATTCAAAACTTTTCAATTTGAAGTCATTTAGAGTTCATAATACTAGAGTCAAAGTGTTGTTTTTTCATTTGACCAAATTTGACTTGGTCAAACTTGCTCAAATGAGACACTAAATGACCTCAGATGAAAAAACTCTGAATACCAAGTTTTATCATCTCAACAAGATCTACAATTGTTACATAGCTCATTTTCCCATTTCAGAAAGTTTTATCAAACACTAGTCACAAATTCTTGAATCTCAGACTTTCCAAACCTATGTCACACACTTGTGAAATTTGAACTACATTTTGTTCCAACTTTCTCAAATGAAAAAATGGACTATATAAGGATTGTAGATCTTGATGAGCTGAACAAACTTGGTATTCAAAACTTTTCAATTTGAGACAATCTAGGGTTCCGAAAACAAGTTTGTAGGCGTCGAAATTTAAAAATCACAAATTTAAACCGTCCAAACTATCTCAAATGGAAAGTTGACCAAAACAACAATTGTAGATCTTGATGATTTTAACAAACTTTGTATTCAAAACTTGTCAATTTGAAGTCATTTAGAGTTTATAATACTAGAGTCAAAGTGTTGTTTTTTCATTTGACCAAATTTGACTTGGTCAAACTTGCTCAAATGAGACACTAAATGACCTCAGATGAAAAAAACTCTGAATATCAAGTTTGATCATCTCAGCAAGATCTACAATTGTTACATAGCTTATTTTCCCATTTGAAAAAGTTTTATCAAACACTAGTCACAAATTCTTGAATCTCAGACTTTCTAAAACTATGTCACACACTTGTGAAATTTAAACTACATTTTGTTCAAACTTTCTCAAATGAAAAAATGACCTATATAAGGATTGTAGATCTTGATGAGCTGAACAAACTTGGTATTCAAAACTTTTCAATTTGAGACAATCTAGGGTTTCGAAAACTAGTTTGTAGGCGTCGAAATTTAAAAATCACAAATTTGAACTGTCCAAACTATCTCAAATGGAAAGTTGACAAAACAACAATTGTAGATCTTGATGATTTTAACAAACTTGGTATTCAAAACTTTTCAATTTGAAGTCATTTAGAGTTCATAATACTAGAGTCAAAGTGTTGTTTTTTCATTTGACCAAATTTGACTTGGTCAAACTTGCTCAAATGAGACACTAAATGACCTCAGATGAAAAAACTCTGAATACCAAGTTTGATAATCTCAGCAATATCTACAATTGTTACATAGCTCATTTTCCCATTTGAGAAAGTTTTATCAAACACTAGTCACAAATTCTTGAATCTCATAGACTTTCTAAAACTATGTCACACACTTGTGAAATTTGAACTACATTTTGTTTAAACTTTCTCAAATAAAAAAATAGCCTATATAAGGATTGTAGATCTTGATGATCTGAACAAACTTGGTATTCAAAACTTTTTAATTTGAGACAATCTAGGGTTCCGAAAACTAGTTTGTAGGTGTCGAAATTTAAAAATCACAAATTTGAACCTTCCAAACTATCTCAAATGGAAAGTTGACCAAAACAACAATTGTAGATCTTGATGATTTTAACAAACTTGGTATTCAAAACTTTTTAATTTGAAGTCATTTAGAGTTCATAATACTAGAGTCAAAGTGTTGTTTTTTCATTTGACCAAATTTGACTTGGTCAAACTTGCTCAAATGAGACACTAAATGACCTCAGATGAAAAAACTCTGAATACTAAGTTTGATAATCTTAGCAAGATCTACAATTGTTACATAGCTCATTTTCCCATTTGAGAAAGTTTTATCAAACACTAGTCACAAATTCTTGAATCTCATATAGACTTTCTAAAACTATGTCACACACTTGTGAAATTTGAACTACATTTTGTTTAAACTTTTTCAAATAAAAAAATAGCCTATATAAGGATTGTAGATCTTGATGAGCTGAACAAACTTGGTATTCAAAACTTTTCAATTTGAGACAATCTAGGGTTCCGAAAACTAGTTTGTAGGCGTCGAAATTTAAAAATCACAAATTTGAACCTTCAAAACTATCTCAAATGGAAAGTTGACCAAAACAACAATTGTAGATCTTGATGATTTTAACAAACTTGGTATTCAAAACTTTTCAATTTGAAGTCATTTAGAGTTTATAATACTAGAGTCAAAGTGTTGTTTTTTTATTTGACCAAAGACACTAAATGACCTCAGATGAAAAAACTCTGAATACCAAGTTTGATCATCTCAGCAAGATCTACAATTGTTACATAGCTCATTTCCCCATTTAAGAAAGTTTTATTAAATAATAGTTACAAATTCTTGAATCTCATATAGACTTTCTAAAACTATGTCACAACAGTGCATCGTTGTATCATGCGGGCACAACAGTGAATTTCTTCTTGACGTATGACCCTTGGTTATGATCTTGTCATAACCATGGAGTGTCTTCATCATTTAACATGATGCTTGGATCTTTCTTCACTATGAAGGGTGGAATTCGGACATTTCTTTCATAATCTTCTGACATGTCTGACTTGTCTTCAATTCCCACTATATTTATTTTCCCAGAAAGAACTATGTGACGCTTTGGCTCATTGATCATTGAGTTGATGTCTTCGTTTTTTCCTCTCTTTGATTTTGTAGACATGTCTTTCACATAGAACATCTGACTCACATCGGCAACAAGGACGAATGGTTCGTCTTTATACCCAATATTGTTGAGGTCCACTGTTGTCATTCCATACTCTTTGTCGACTGTTACCCCTCCTCCGGTTAGCTTCACCCATTGGCACCGGAATAAAAGGACTTTAAAATTAGGTGTGTAGTCTAGTTCCCATATATTTTCTATGCGGACATAATATGTTTGTATATTCCCATTTGGATCTGTGCCATCTATGCGAACACCACTATTTTGAATGGTGCTCCTTTTATCTTGGGCAACTGTGTAAAATGTATTCCCATTTATCTCGTACCCTTGGTACGTGAGGATATGCCATGATGGTTGCCTAGCCAACAAATACAGTTGCTCATCAATATTGTCGTCGCCTTGACATTCTTTTCGCAACCAACCACTGAAACTTTCCATGTGCTGATGCCTAATCCAAGCTTCAGTCTTCCCTGGAAACTTGGATCGTAAGAACTCCTTATATATCTCGATGTACGGATGCACCAATGATGAGTTCTGAAGAACTGTGTAGTGTGCTTTATTGAAATAATCGTCTTCCATGCCAATATATGTTTTCTTCCCTAAAGTTCCTTTACCACTGAGTCTCCCCTCGTGTCGCGATTCGGGAACGCCAATCGGGGCAAGGTCAGGAATAAAGTCAACACAGAACTCAATGACCTCCTCTGTTCCATAGCCCTGGGCGATGCTTCCTTCAGACTTAGAACGGACTTTCACATATTTCTTCAAGACTCCCATAAACCTCTCGAAGGGGAACATGTTATGTAAGAACACAGGTCCAAGAATACTAATCTCCTTCACCAAATGAACTAGGAGGTGTGTCATGATATTAAAGAAGGATGGAGGGAACACCAACTCAAAACTGATAAGACATTGAACCACATCATTCTGTAGAGTAGCTAGTTCCACTGGATTGATTGCCTTCTGAGAAATTGCATTGAGGAATGCACATAGCTTCACGGTGGCTAGACGTACATGTGGAGGTAGAATTCCTCTTAAAGCAACTGGAAGCAATTGCGTCATAAGCACGTGGCAGTCGTGGGACTTTAAGTTTAGGAATTTCTTCTCTGGCACATTTATTATACCCTTTATATTGGAGGAGAATCCCGATGGGACCTTGATGCTGCTTAGACATTCGAACATGCTGTCCCTCTCTTCTTTGCTAAGCGTGTAGCTAGCAGGACTTAAGTAATGACGTCCATCATCTGTCTTCTCTGGATGAAGGTTGTCTCGTTCTTTCATGCCCTGCAAGTCCTGGCGTGCTTTAAGTGAATCCTTTGGCTTCCCGTACACACCCATGAATCCTAACAGGTTCACACAAAGATTCTTTGTCAGGTGCATCACGTCGATTGCGTTGCGGACCTCTAGGACTTGCCAATAGAATAGCTCCCAAAAGATGGACTTCTTCTTCTACATGGGTACGTGTCCCTTAGCATCTTTGGGAACAGATTCGCTGCCTTGTCTCTTTCCAAATACTACTTTCACATCCTTGACCATTGCGAGTACATCTTCCCCGGTTCGGTTATGAGGCTTCTTCCGGTGGTCTGGCTTACCTTTAAAATGCTTACCTTTCTTTCTTACTTGGTGATTCAAAAGAAGGAATCGACGATGGCCAAGGTACACGACCTTTTGACATCTTTTCAAATATATACTGTCAAGGTCATCAAAACAATGTGTGCATGCATTATATCCTTTGTTTGTCTGACCTAAAAAATTACTTAAAGTAGGCCAATCATTGATTGTTACGAACAACATTGCTCGTAGGTCAAAGTGTTCTTGTTTGTACTTATCCCAGACATGTACACCTGGTTTGTTCCATAAAACTAGAAGTTCTTCAACTAATGGCTTCAGATAGACATCAATGTCGTTGCCAGGTTGCCTCAGACCTTGGATGAGGATCGGCATCATAATGAACTTTCACTTCATGCATAACCATGGAGGAAGGTTGTAGATACATAGAGTAACTAGCCAAGTGCTATGACTAGTGCTCTGCTCCCCAAAAGGATTCATACCATTTGTACTTAAGGCGAACCTTAAGTTTCTAGCCTTATTTGCAAACTCTGGAAATTCCCTGTCTATCGCTCTCCACTGGGACCCATCAGCTAGGTGTCTCAGCATATTGTCTACCTTATGGTCTTCTTTATGCCACCGCAACAACTTTGCATGGTCTTTATTTCTGAACAAATGTTTTAAGCGTGGTATTATAGGAGCATACCACATAACCTTGGCAGGGATTTTCTTTCTAGGACGTTGTTCACCCTCGACGTCACCAGGATCATCGCGCCTGATCTTATACCGCGCTGCTTTACATACCGGGCATTCATCCAAATTCTCGTATTCATTGCCATTGTAGAGGATGCAGTCATTAGGACATGCATGTATCTTCTGGATTTTTAATCCCAAAGGGTAGACAACCTTTTTTTGCTTCATACATAGTGGTGGGCAATTCATTTGGCTTCGGAAGCATCTTCTTTATGAGGTTCAATAAATTCCCAAATGCCTTGTCGGATACACCATTCTTTGCCTTCCACTGTAACAATTCCAGTGTTGTACCCAGCTTTTTTTGCCCCTCTTCGGCCGTCGGGTATAGCAACTTCCTATGATCCTCAAGCATGCGCTCGAACTTAACTTTCTCTTTTTCACTTTCGCATTCTTGTTGTGCATCACGAATGGCATCGCCAAGAGCATCACCGAGATCATCTTCTGCCGCTACCTCTTGTTCATCTCCCCCCATTGTAGTATCATCAAAGGCACCATACTGAGCAATAATGTCATCAATGTCTAAATCTTCTCCTTCACCTTCTTCCATCATGACCCCGCTTTCTCCATGCTTAGTCCAACATATATAGTTTGATATGAAACCTGACTTAAGCAAATGTGAATGAAGACTCATTGAGCTTGAATATTCCTTTAAATTCTTACATATGGCACATGGACAGCACATGTAACCATCCCGCTTATTTGCCTCGGCCACACCTAAGAAATAGTGCACGTCCTCAATAAAGTCTTAGGAGCGGCGATCGGCATTGTACATCCAATGGCGTGACATAATCTGCATTACACGACAAATTATGAAAACCTTAAACATAATTAAGTATTTTATTACACAACATAGATGACACACACACGGTTGATTAATTAACTAAGCCTGGCTACAACGTAAGCAATCCCAACTATCACTAAATAAACTAAAACTACAATGCACTTTAGTAACATAATTATTTCGTGACCGTACGCAACTAAAACAGACAAATCATTCTTCTATTGAATATCAATAAGCTTCTCCTGCTGGCTCACTATCTCATCATCAGAAGCCGCTACCTCAAGCGCACCCGAATTCTGCACGTATGTAGCATAATCTTCCTCCCAGTACCAACCATCGCATATATTGCCCTCCCACTGAAATTAAAGCCAAAAAATTTTTAGTCAAAAATATTCAAGAAAAGCAGGTCAATTAGCCATAATAATCAAATGCGTAAGAAACTCACATCGCGATCCGGGCACTTGTAGAAAACACGACCCTTGTTGGGTCCCTGTCTCTTGACTCGGTACTCCATCACAATCTTCTGCTTACACTTGCCGCAAATAATGAGAGGGAGTTCTGGCCTCAGTCGTTTGGTAACCGAACGAGAGGCCGAGGATCCGGTACCAGTTGTCATCTACTTTCTATACTTATTTTTGTAAACTAGTGTAAATTTCACATTTTCTCAAATAATATATTTAAACAAAACTAAAATTATTTATTTATCTAACTAAACCATAAAATATATACTATGTAAAATACCAAACTATCAAGTGATTTTACTATTGTAAATCATCATGTGATTTTGAGCTAAAAATGACATAGAAATCACATAGCTCAAAAACATGTTTCAATAAATAACCATCCGTACTAGTTGACCTTGCTTACGTGATCATCTCGGCGAGCATTTCTCCACCGGACGGCACCGTACTTGGCCAAGGAAGAGCTCCGATTCTACGAGGAAGGCAACACGGTCTTCCACGACCGTTGCCGCTCTCTCTCGTAGAATCAAAGCTCCTCCTTGACGTCCGTTACCGCTCGGCAGAGAACATGCTTGCCGAAATGAACACGGTCCGCAAGTTCAACTAGTACGGATTTTCTATAATTTTCTAACTATTTTCTAAGTTTTTCATTTCATAGAAAATTTAATTCTAAAAAATAAAAGACATGATTTCTAAGTAGTTCATTTCATAGAAAAAATTATTCTAAGTGACCCGCTCGATATCGGCGAGCTCGCGGGCGTTTAGGTTGTCGAGGATAGTAACATTTGTAGATGACATTTGTAGGTATGAAGTTATCAAATATCCATCAAATTATAGCTTAAAAACATGTTTCAATAAATAACTATCCGTACTAGTCGACCTTGCTTACGTGATCATCTCGGCGAGCATTTCTCTACCGGACGGCACCGTACTTGGCCAAGGAAGAGCTCCGATTCTAAGAGAAAGGGAACACGGTCTTCCACGACCGTTGCCGCTCTCCCTCGTAGAATCAAAGCTCCTCCTTGACGTCTGTTACCGCTCAGCAGAGAACATGCTCCCCGAGCTGAACACGATCCGCAAGTTCAACTAGTACGGATTTTCTACAATTTTCTAACTATTTTCTAAGTTTTTCATTTCATGGAAAAATTAATTCTAAGATCACGTAAGCCGTCGGGGACGAGGATGGCGCGTGCTCCAGCGAGGACGAGCGAGGCGTAATTTTGATGAACTAATTTAACTTTTGTTTATCCAAACATATATGCAAATCATCATATGATTTTGAGTTAAAAATGACATATAAAATCATAATAAAGTCCAACATATAAAGTTACATATGCATCTACATCGCAAAATGAGATAAGATACTGATAAAACATAAGAGGATTAAGTTTGTTACCTCCAAAATCGAAGAGCAACATCAATGAAGGGGGAGAGAGCAAGAACAACAGCAAGCTGAAGAACAGAGGCAGTGAGTTTGAATGGAATGGCTTGGACTCGGAGAGGAAGAAATGAGCTGGTGTATAGGCCGAGATAATTAGTCCCGGTTAGGGGGCCAAACCGGGACTAAAGATTAATATTTATTCCCAGAACATCACCTAAACCGGGACTAAAAGCTTTAGTCCCGGCTGATATTACCAACCGGAACTGGTAATACCAGCCGGGACTAAAGACCCTGTCCCGCGAACGACCGTTGGACAGGGACCTTTAATCCCAGGAACAAAAACTAGTGAGGCTAATATCAAAATAGGATAGGACATTATTCTAAAGTCTATTATCTTGTTCTCTACTAGTGAGCCAACGATATGGCTGAGCGCCGTGCAGGCCGCGGAGGATACGGTGTCGATGTTCGTGCGAGGTAGGTTGGGCTTATGACATGCGAGCTTTTGTGGAGGTGCTTCTTGCACCGTGCAGAGGTGGCGTTCAGGCCAGACCACGATGTCTATGACTTCAGGTCGCGGCACATACATGCAGCTGTTCGGCGGTGTGCGTGCTGGAGCATGAGGTATTCGAGCGTGCGAGTCTGACGTGGAATTGCGAAAGTCTCCGGGATTTAGAATGCTCGGTGCGGCGTGTCCATAGGCCTGCCTACGACATTGCTCTGTCTGGCCTATGAGTCATGCGCAGACATGCACAGGCTATGGCGTTCGGTCCGTGCAGGTGGTGGCCGCATGCTCTTCGTAATGGAGCTTACTGCTTAGTGCCTCGATCAGCGCATGATGTTGATGACGTGCAAGCCCGGAACACAAATAAAAAAACCTTCGTGTTCTTTCCTTTTTTATTTTATTAACCCAAAATTCAGCTCTTCTAGATGCAATCACGCAGCATGCACGTAGTTGCCTATGTACTTCCGGTAGAAATTCTTATGCACACGTCATGTATAGTAATTGCGACAAAAAAACATAATTGCCCAACTCGATGGTAAGACAAACGCATTTTGATCTGCAAGATCTGTATTGGCATCATGTATCTGCGAGATGCGATTATTTCATACCTTGTAGGATACCAATTTGATCTACCTCATATGCCGCGTACGGTAGTGATTAGTAGATACATACCGCGTAGGACATTTGGCATTGTCGTAGAACTGTCTGCTTAACGACGACGGTGTATGTCGATGTAGTTCATATCGGCAGCAAGTAGAGGTAGCAGATCCGTTTCGCTAACCACGTCAGAGATGTCGACGTCGTCGAAGTAGTTGCCGCGAGATGTCGGCACAAGCTTCGGCGTCGAAGATCGGTGACAGCTTCAACGGCGATGTTGACATAGAGCTTGTCGTGCTGATAACGTGTTATAAAACATGTTGCCAGCGGTTAGGACCTTCTCCTCTTTGTCTCTCATCATCAACATAGTAGATGAAAGTAGAACACATAGACACAAGAGATAGGGAGACTATTCTTTATTTCTCTTAATATTAGTGATTACAACATAGAACTCCCACATATATATAGTCCTACCAAGGTTTAAGAGTTTGGTAAGAGCCCACATACAAACGGACTAGGATTATGATTCCACCTTTTCATTTCCTTCAAGGACACAATTATATCCTACCCCGAGGCGGAATTTCCAGTGTGGAAGGCACACCTGGTGTGTGAAATTCCGGCGCCCGGCCCAGTAGGAGCAGACCCTCCTCCTTTTCCTACTTGGGCTGCCATTGGCCCAACCCACGCCCACCTCTCCTCTTCCCTCTCCTCTTCTTCCCACGATGGACCGGCCCAACCAGGCCTTAGGCCCAGCAACGCAGCATCCATCCCTTCCCCCTCCTTTCTCTCACCGACGAGTGGGGCCTGCCTATCATTTCCTTCTTCCCCAGGAGGTCAGCGACCTCACCATGCTGAGGTCACCATGGCCGTCGACCGCTGTGCCCAACCGCCCTACTATTCCCCGCTGAATCACTGTGCGCAACCGCCTTCCCCGAGCGCCCACGTGGATGGATAGGAATGCTAGCTCACCACCGGCTGTCGCCGGAGATATTTCTCCTGGCCACCGCCTTACTGTGGTCACTCGCCGGCTATAAAAGGCTTGCCATGGCTGCCGTGGAGCCTCACCCGATCAAGCTCGAGCTTGGCCCTTCATCCCCATGAGCTCTTCTTCCTCCTCTGCTCTGCTTTCCGCGCCATGGACAAGCACGGGCAACAAGACCGCCACCATGGTGCACCAAGTTGTGGCTGGAGTCGAGACTGCCGCTGCCCTACGCCCTCGCCGCTCTCTCTCTCTCTCTTCCCGTCCCGCTCCTCTTCTCTCTCGCGCGCTCGCCTTGCCTACCGCCGCCGCACGTCGCTACGGCAGTAGAGCGCCACCGCTCTGCCCTCCTCTGCTCCGCTCTATCTCCCTCTCTCTTGCCTTGATCTACTCCTCCCTTCCTTCCCCACGAGCGCCGCTGCCCAACTGCCCCGCCGACTCGCAACGGAGCTCCGGTCAGCCGCGCTTGGGACCGACGCCGGCGCCCTCTGCTCTGCCTCTTCCCTCTCTCTGCTCTACGCTTCTCCCTCTCTCTCTCTCTCTCTCTCTCTTTTCCCCTCTTGCTCTCTTTTTGTTTGCTCGGATTGGGATGAGGATGACCAAAGATGGCCAAGGGAACCCGAGGCCCCTCGGCCACGTCGACATGGCCAATGTGGCAGCGCCACCTCCTCTTGCGGGTCCCACATGGCAGCCACAGCAACCCGCCTCCATCTCCCGTCCTTTCTGTGGACGCAGTTCATGTGAACTGAGGGTGGGAGCACGTGGTCTATGGCACAGTAAAGGCCCGGTCCATGGAATACTGTAGCATCCGAGCCCACAGCCCTGGACCAGCGCGTCAAGCGGAAGGAAAATGCTAGACGTACCCGGTAAACGTATCCAGGATATTGAAGTAAGCCCTTTTCCATTCTAGAAAAAAAATCCCAGAAAATTCCTAAATAAACTACGTACACCCTAGATCCTACCCAAGCATTTACATCTCATCTCCATCACCCCAATTTCCAAAAATAATTCCCAATGTTTATATTCCACATATTCCTTCTCTATTAAACTTTGTTAAATCATATCTCTTCCATCCTAACTCCAAATTACATGATTCCACCACCACAATTCTTCTAAAATCAGGCCCTGTCTATTCATACCATTTGTTCTATTATTTTTTGTCCATTTAAATTCTAGTTTGATTACTTTTCCATTGCTATATTTAAATTAAATACTAATAATAGTAGCATCTATCACCGTAGTAGTAATTAACCTCGTATATTCGCGTATGTGCATGTACCATGACACATACTCGAATATATCCGTACCCAATCACCTAAAATGAGTAGACATCTATACATACATAGATATGCCCGATATCCAGGTATACGCCCATGTATGGCTAACCCTAGCAACCTAATTACTCAATTCTACATAATCATGGGCATATACATATGCATGAGCGTACATGCCACTAACTGAAGGCTCTAGTTTGGTTTTGGTTAATTGATGAAACCCTAAGTGCTAACCTAGTTTATCAAGGTGATTATGAGATAGGTATCACTACTCTAAGTGATGAAGCAATGACGAAGATCATGATAATGGTGATGGCATGGTGATGATCAAGTGCTTGAACTTAGAAAAGAAGAAAGAGAAAAACAAAAGGCTCAAGGCAAAGATATAAATTGTAGGAGCAATTTTGTTTTAGTGATCAAGACACTTAGCGAGTGTGATCATATTTAGAATCGATAGCCGTACTATTAAGAGGGGTGAAACTCGTATCGTAATGCGGTTATCAAAGTGCCACTATATGCTCTAACTCATTGCATATGCATTTAGGATCTAGTGGAATGCTAACACCCTTGAAAATGATTTGTGAAAATATGCTAACACATGTGCACAAGGTGATACACTTGGTGGTTGGCACATTTGATCAAGGGTGGTGTAGTTTGGGTGCAAGGGTAAGAATCTCCACCGATGCCCTAGACAGAAAAGACGGAGGTCACTGTAAGTGACCGGACGCTGGTCTCAGTTGGACCGGCGTGTCCGGTCAGTGGCAGCAGAGGGCGTGCGTTTCGGTCTCGTGACCGAACGCCGGGTCACTCAACGACCGGACGCTGACGTACGCTGACATAGGGCGTACAGAGGAGACGTTGTGTGACCGGACGCTGACTGTGTTCGGTCAAGCATGACCGGACGCGTCCGGTCGGGGAAATCGCGTTTGGAACCTTACTGGAAACGATCGGACGCTGAGGCCCAGCGTCCGGTCACTTTCTAACTGACGCGTCCGGTCAGCAGACGACCGTTGAAATCTGACGAACTGCATTTCAAGCCGGGGACACGTGGCGTGTATCACGTGATCGGACGCTAAGGGCCAGCGTCTGGTCGATCGGACCGGAGCGTCCGACCACCCCGTGTTGTGCCCAGTGAAGGGGTACAACGGCTCTATTTCGTGGGGGCTTCTATTTAAGCCCCATGGCCCGCTCAAGCTCACTCTCTTGGCCATTTGCATTGATATAGCAACCTTGTGAGTTTAGCCAAAGCCCTCCCACTCATCTCCATCATTGATTCATCATCTTTGTGAGATTAGGAGAGAATCCAAGTGCATTGCTTGAGTGATTGCATCTAGAGGCACTTGGTATTCGTGTTTTGCTGCGGATTTCGCTTGTTGCTCTTGGTGGTTGCCACCACCTAGACGGCTTGGTGCAGCGGTGAAGGATTGGCACGAGTTGGTGATTGTTCGTGGCCATCTCCGGTGATTGTGAGGGGATTTGTACCTTCCCCGGCGGAGCGCCGAAAGGTAACTCTAGTGGATTGCTCGTGTCATTGAGTTACCTTACTTGTGGGTAGGTTCTTGCGGTGTCCAATCGTGTGGACGAGGTTTGTGCAACACCTCTTAGCCGCTGAACCACCAAGTGTTGGTCGACACAACGGGGACGTAGCGTGTTGGCAAGCACGTGAACCTCGAGAGAAAATTGGTTGTCTCTTGCCATTTGGTATTCTCCCGGTGATTGATTTCATATTCATCTTGTGATTGGTTCATCCCTCTACACGGCGGTATAATCACCCTACTCACTCTTTTATATTCTTGCAAACTAGTTGTGGCAAGCTCTTTAGTTTAATTAGAATTATTAGAATTGAGAGCTTGATTTGTTATTTAAGTTCATCTAGTGGAGCTCTTTAGCGTAGCAAGATTGAGAGCTCTTAGTGAGTAGTATCATAGCAAGTTGTGTGTCTAGTAGTCATTGCAACTAGAATTGTTGGATAGGTGGCTTGCAACCCTTGTAGAGCTAGAGCAAGTTTGCATTTCGCTATTTGTCATACTAATCAAATTGCTCTAGTTGATTTGTAGATTTTTAAATAGGCTATTCACCCCCTCTAGCCATATTAGGACCTTTCAAGTGGTATCGGAGCCGTGGTCACCGTTTGATTAAAGGCTTAACAACCTCGGTGTCAAATTATGGCTCAAGTTGTGTTCAACCATGTGGGGGGCAAACCACCGTTCTTTGATGGCACAAGCTATGATTATTGGAAGAGAAAAATAAGAATATATCTTGGTTCAATCAATGATCAAGTATAGGAAGTGACCGAAAATGATTATACTATCATTGATCCCGACAATCTCACCAACCAAGACAAGACCAACAAGCAATGCAACACAATGGCTCTCAACACCATATATAATGCCATTGATTCCAAGGTGTTTGAGCAAATCAAGGATTGTGAGAGAACAAATGAGGTGTGGAGAATATTAGAGGAAACATATGAGGGCACACCAGCGGTGAAGAGTGCCAAGTTGTATATTCTCAAGGACAAATTGACAAGCTTCAAGATGAAGAAAGATGAGAGCATTCCGGAGATGTTCCATCGATTGCAAGTGATTGTCAATGACTTGAAGGCATTAGGAGAGAAGATCAAGGATGATGATGTCTCCCATCGGTTCTTGATGTGCCTACCTCCAAGATTTGAGATGTTGAGATTGCTCATCATAAGAGGAGGATTGAAGGAGATTACCCCCAACCAAGTACTAGATGATGTCATGACACAAGAGACATACCGTGTGGAAAGGGAGGGGGATGACAAGGATGAGAAGAAGGAAGAAGAAGACAAGAAGAAGAGTATAGCATTCAAGGCTAGCTCATCATCATCCAAGAACAAGGGCAAGTCCAAGAAAGAATCAAGTGATGACGATGATCTTAGTGATATTGATGATGAAGCTATGGCCCTCTTTGTCCACAAGATGGGAAAATTCATGAAGAAAAAGGGCTATGGTGCAAGAAAGAGAAGAGACCACACCAAAAGCAAAGAATATGTGAGAAGATGCTACAATTGTAAGAGCCTTGATCATGTTGTAGCAAATTGTCCCTACAATAGTGACGATGATGAGGATGAGAAGAAGAAGAACAAGAAGGACAAGAAAGAAAAGAAGGAGAAAAAGGAGAAGAGAATGACCTTCCAAAAGAAGAAGAAGGGTGGAGGCTATGTGGTCACTTGGGATAGTGATGGATCTTCGGATAGTGATAGCTCTAGTGATGATGACAAGAAATCTATCAAGAAAGCACTAGCAAGCATCGCCATCAACAACAAGCCCTCCATCTTCGACACTCCATCGACATGCCTCATGGCAAAGCCTACCAAGGTAAAATATGATGAGAGTGATGATAATGAATGTGAAAGTGACTCTTGTAGGAATGATGATGATGAGGAGTACACCAAGGAGGAACTCTTGGACATGTGTGAGCAAGTGCACGCTTACAATGAGATGAAGAGAAAGGAGTGCAAAGAATTGCACAAGAAAGTAAAACTTCTTGAGCAATTCTTTGATGAGCTCAATGCCACTCATGAGAGGCTAATGAAAGCCCATGAGAAGCTTGGCAAAGCTCACTCTAAGCTTGAAAAGGCTCACTCCTCTCTCATTGAGCAAGTCAAAGTGGAGGAAGCCAAGAAGGAGCAAATGATCGCATCATGTGATGTGGAACTAACTTGTGATCTTATTGATGAATCTTTTTGTAAGCCTATTGTAGTTGCTCCCACTAACACTTTTTGTAGCACTACTACTTCTACTTCACCTTTGAGTGATGGTCTCTCTTGTGATGCCTCACTAATGGTGGAAAATAAGACCCTCAAGAAGGAGGTGAATGAGCTCACTCGTGCCTTAGGCAATGCCTATGGTGGAGATGCCCGCTTGCTAAAGTGCTTGGGTAGCCAAAGGTTTTCTCTCAACAAAGAGGGATTAGGCTATACCCCTAAGAAAGGCAAGGCGGCCTTTGTCACTCCCAAAGTTAGCTTTGTGAAGGACAATGGTCGATTTTGCAATAGATGCAAGCAAGTTGGGCATATAGAGCAATATTGCAAGATTAACAAGAACAAGCTATCTAATGTATCCTCAATTAAATTTGATTCTTGTTACATGCTTTTTAAGGGTGCCAATGGTGTGAAGGCTAAGTTCATTGGTACACCAATTGTGGGCCCAAAGAAGAAGGCCATTTGGGTACCAAAGACCTTGGTAACTAACCTACAAGGACCCAAGTAAGTTTGGATACCTAAAAGGAATTGATCTTCTTTTGTAGGTCAATTATAAAGCCGGAGGAAGTCATTGGGTGCTTGATAGTGGGTGCACACAACACATGACCGGTGATTCAAGAATGTTCAATTCAATCAATAAAAACAAGAGCAATGGGATTGATAGTATCACATTTGGTGACAATGACAAAGGCAAGGTCAAAGGGCTTGGTAAGATTGCAATATCCAATGATTTGAGCATTTCCAATATGCTACTAGTAGAGAGCTTGAACTTCAACGTATTGTTGGTAGCTCAATTGTGTGATCTTGGTTTCAAGTGCATATTTGGTGTGGATGATGTAGAGATCATAAGTGTAGATGACTCTAACTTGATATTCAAAGGATTTAGATATGAGAATCTATACTTAGTTGATTTCAATGCTAGAGAAGCTCAATTGACAACATGTTTGATCACTAAGTCTAGCATGGGTTGGTTATGGCATAGAAGACTTGCTCATGTTGGAATGAAACAATTGAACAAGTTGATCAAGCATGACTTAGTTAGAGGCTTAAAAGATGTCACATTTGAAAAGGATAAGCTATGTAGTGCATGTCAAGCCGGAAAGCAAGTTGGTAACACACATCCTAAGAAGAGCATGATGAGCACATCTAAGGCATTTGAGTTGATGCACATGGACTTATTTGGACCAACCACATACACTAGCATTGGTGGAAATAAATATGGATTTGTGATTATGGATGACTTCACTAGATACACATGGGTATTCTTTCTTGTTGACAAGAGTGATGTGTTTGCAATATTCAAATCATTTGTCAAGGGAATTCACAATGAGTTTAAAACAACCATCAAGAAAGTTAGAAGTGACAATGGTAGTGAATTCAAGAACACTAGAATTGATAAGTTGTGTGATGAATTTGGAATTAGACATCAATTCTCGGCTAAGTACACTCCACAATCAAATGGATTAGTTGAAAGAAAGAATAGAACCTTGATTGACATGGCAAGATCAATGTTGAGTGAGTACAATGTGAGTCATTCATTTTGGGCCGAAGCAATCAACACGGCTTGCTATTATAGCAACCGACTCTATTGTCACCCCATGATGGAGAAGACACCTTATGAACTTTTGAATGGAAGAAAGCCCAATATAGCATACTTTCGGGTTTTTGTTGTAAATGCTACATATTGAAGAAAGGCACTAGATTGAGCAAGTTTGAAAAGAAATATGATGAAGGTTTCTTACTTGGTTACTCCACTACTAGCAAGGCTTATAGAGTTTGTAATTTGGCTAGTGGTACTCTTGAGGAGGCTCATGATGTGGAGTTTGATGAAACAAATGGTTCTCAAGATGAAGATGAGAATCTAGATGATGTAAAAGGCACTCAATTGGTCAATGCAATGAAGAACATGGACATTGGTGATATAAGGCCTAAAGAGGTGATTGATGTTGAAGATAAGAAAAATCAAGTGCTCTCTAACTCAAATGTGCAAGCTAGTGGTTCTCATGATCAAGTTCAAGCAAGAACTAGTGATGGCAAAGTGCAAGATCAACAACAAGTGGCTAGTTCATCATGTCAACCAAGTGATCAATCAAATGCAAGCAATCAAGTGCAAGTGCTTCAACCAACCAATGTTGCAAGAGATCATCCATTAGACACTATAATTGGTGATATTTCAAGAGGTGTGCAAACTAGATCAAGATTGGCCTCATTTTGTAAGCATTTCTCATTTGTATCATCCATTGAACCTAAAAAGATAGATGAAGCTTTGAGGGATGTTGATTGGGTCAATGCTATACATGAAGAGCTAAACAACTTCACAAGAAACCAAGTATGGGAGTTAGTTGAGAGGCCTAAGGATCATAATATGATTGGAACCAAGTGGGTCTTTCGGAACAAGCAAGATCAAGATGAGATAGTAATAAGGAACAAAGCAAGATTAGTGGCTCAAGGTTACACTCAAGTTGAAGGTCTTGACTTTGGAGAAACATATGCCCCGGTTGCAAGATTAGATGCAATTAGGATCTTGTTAGCCTATGCTTGTGCCCACAACATCAAGTTGTACCAAATGGATGTGAAGAGTGCATTTCTCAATGGGTACATCAATGAGCTTGTGTATGTTGAGCAACCTCCCGGTTTTGAAGATGAGAAGAAACCCAACCATGTTTACAAGTTGAGAAAGACTTTGTATGGATTAAAACAAGCACCTAGAGCATGGTATGAGAGATTGAGAGATTTTCTACTCTCTAAGGGATTCAAGATGGGAAAGGTTGACACCACTCTCTTCACCAAGAAGCTTGGAAATAACTTGTTTGTAATGCAAATCTATGTTGATGATATCATTTTTGGGTCAACAAATTAAGATTTTTGTGAAGAGTTTGGTAAGATGATGGCAAGTGAGTTTGAGATGTCTATGATTGGAGAGCTTAGTTACTTCTTTGGTCTTCAAATCAAGCAAATAAAGAATGGCACATTTGTGAGTCAAGGCAAGTATATCAAGGACATGCTCAAGAAGTTTAGAATGGATGATAGTAAAGCTATTAGTACACCAATGGGGACAAGTGAAAGCTTGGATAGTGATGCTAGTGGCAACATGGTGGATCAAAAGATGTATCGGTCTATGATTGGAAGCCTACTCTATGTGACCGCATCAAGGCCGGATGTGATGTTTAGTGTATGCATGTGTGCTAGATTTTAAGCCTCACCAAGAGAAAGTCATTTGAAGGCAACAAAGAGAATATTGAGGTACTTGAAGCATACACAAAATGTTGGATTATGGTATCCCAAAGGAGCAAGATTTAAGTTGATTGGATATTCAGACTCCGATTATGCGGGATACAAAGTTGAGATAAAGAGCACATCGGGCATATGTCAACTATTGGGAAGATCACTTGTGTTTTGGTCATCAAAGAAGCAAAATAGTGTAGCACTTTCAACCGCCGAAGCGGAGTACATTTCGGCTGCTAGTTGTTGTGCTCAATTACTTTGGATGAAGGCTACTTTGAGTGATTTTGGAATCAAATTCAAGCAAGTGCCTTTGCTATGTGACAATGAAAGTGCCGTAAAGCTTACCAACAACCCGGTTCAACATTCAAGAACAAAGCATATTGATGTCCGCCATCACTTCATAAGAGATCACCAACAAAAAGGGGACATTTGCATTGAGAGTGTGGGCACCGAAGATCAACTTACCGATATTTTCACCAAGCCACTTGATGAGAAGAGGTTTTTCAAGCTAAGGAATGAATTGAACATACTTGACTTCTCCAATATGTGTTGATGCACCCCCAATTATATGACATGCCTCTCCTTCGAGCAAATCTAAGGTAAAAGTTGATTGGCATGGCATACATCCTTGCTAAGGACATGATTAGTGCATCTAGACATATTTCACATTTGAATAGGCTCATTCATGAAAATCAAATGAATTTGATGCTTGTATGGTACCACTATTGCTTGTATGTTTGAAATGATCTAGTGGTAGCATATGACATGTTTGTGGGTTTGTAAACCTAGTGTTTGATCTATAAAATGAGCTATAAGTGTTTAACTCAACATGGTACAAGATAACCCTTATTTGGAGGTGTGAAGAAGCTTGTCCTTGGATCAAACCGAGTTAAATAACTTTTGCAAGTAATCTAGATTGAACCAATTTGGGAAAATGATCCTCACTTCACATGGTTGCACCCCAACCTATCTATAATTTGAGCTCACCTTTTGTGCTAATTGTTGACAAAGGGGGAGAGAAATTTATAAAGATAGTAAGATAGGGGGAGCAAACAAATGAAATGATATTGTAAGGGGATCAATCAAAATTGCACACAAGTAGGGGGAGCAATCTCATAAACTTATATGTTGCATTTGAATGTGTATTTCATATATTTGCTTGCATGGTACAAGTTCTTAATTTCAATATCCATGCTTGTGTGGTGTATGCTAATTTTATGCTTAAATGATGAAATGAAAAACTAGCATGCATAGGTAATCTAGTTACTTTATTTCCAAGTGATATCAAACTAAAGTAACTAGACTTATGTTCATCATATGGAAACTAGACCCTTGCTTGTAATATTGATCTCATGAGGTATTCTAGTTTTTGTGAATGTCTAGTTATAAATGGTGCTAAGGATGGTATATTGGTACACTCCGATTGGTATCACGCTTCAAAGGTCCATCTCTTATACCTTATCATCATTTGGTAGAAATTGTCTCATATATTTCCTATCTAAGCATATGTGCAAGCTACAATCCAAACTCTTAGCACATATGTAGGGGGAGCAATTGCTACCATATGGGATTCATGAAACTTGTCCATACTCTTTTACACATGGTAAATATGCTTGGGCAAGCAACATGGATTCATCTAAAATTCAATTCATATCTTTGTGAAAGGGTTGTCATCAATTATCAAAAAGAGGGAGATTGAAAGCTCTAGTTTGGTTTTGGTTAATTGATAAAACCCTAAGTGCTAACCTAGTTTATTAAGGTGATTATGAGATAGGTAGCACTACTCCAAGTGATGAAGCAATGACGAAGATCATGACAATGGTGATGGCATGGTGATGATCAAGTGCTTGAACTTGGAAAAGAAGAAAGAGAAAAATAAAAGGCTCAAGGCAAAGGTATAAATTGTAGGAGCCATTTTGTTTTAGTGATCAAGACACTTAGCGAGTGTGATCACATTTAGGATCAATAGCCGTACTATTAAGAGAGGTGAAACTCGTATCGTAATGCGGTTATCAAAGTGCCACTAGATGCTCTAACTCATTGCATATGCATTTAGGATCTAGTGGAATGCTAACACCCTTGAAAATGATTTGTGAAAATATGCTAACACATGTGCATAGGTGATACACTTGGTGGTTGGCACATTTGATCAAGGGTGGTGTAGTTTGGGAGCAAGGGTAAGAATCTCCACCGACGGAGTGTCGGCCCGTAGAGTGCGGACAGTCCGACGGTGCCACCGGCACCCTAGACAGAAAAGACGGAGGTCACTGTAAGTGACCGGATGCTGGTCTCAGTTGGACCAGCACGTCCGGTCAGTGGCAGCAGAGGGCGTGCGTTTCGGTCTCATGACCGGACGTTGGGTCGCTCAACAACCGGACGCTGGCAGGGTGCGTCCGGTCAGTGCTGACGTACGTTGATGTAGGGCGTACAGAGGAGACGTTGTGTGACCGGACACTGGCTGTGTCTGGTCAAGCATGACCGGATGCGTCCGGTCGGGAAAAATCGCGTTTGGAACCTTACTAGAAACGACCGGACGCTGAGGTCCAGCGTCCGGTCAGCAGATGACCGTTGAAATCTGACGAACTGTATTTCAAGCCGGGGACACGTGGCGTGTATCACATGACCGGACGCTAAGGGCCAGCGTCCGGTCGATCGGACCGGAGCGTCCGGTCACCCCGCGTTGTGCCCAGTGAAGGGGTACAACGGCTCTATTTCGTGGGGGCTTCTATTTAAGCCCCATGGCCGGCTCAAGCTCACTCTCTTGGCCATTTGCATTGACATAGCAACCTTGTGAGTTGAGCCAAAGCCCTCCCACTCATCTCCATCATTGATTCATCATCTTTGTGAGATTGGGAGAGAATCCAAGTGCATTGTTTGAGTGATTGCATCTAGAGGCACTTGGTATTCGTGTTTTGCTGCGGATTTCGCTTGTTGCTCTTGGTGGTTGCCACCACCTAGATGGCTTGGTGCAGCGGTGAAGGATTGGCACGAGTTGGTGATTGTTCGTGGCCATCTCCGGTGATTGTGAGGGGATTTGTACCTTCCCCGGCGGAGCGCCGAAAGGTAACTCTAGTGGATTGCTCGTGTTATTGAGTTACCTCACTTGTGGGTATGTTCTTGCGGTGTCCAATCGTGTGGACGAGGTTTGTGCAACACCTCTTAGCCACCGAACCACCAAGTGTTGGTCGACACAACGGGGACATAGCGTGTTGGCAAGCACGTGAACCTCGGGAGAAAATTGGTTGTCTCTTGCCATTTGGTATTCTCCCAGTGATTGCTTTCATATTCATCTTGTGATTGGTTCATCCCTCTACACGGCGGTATAATCACCCTACTCACTCTTTTATATTCTTGCAAACTAGTTGTGGCAAACTCTTTAGTGTAATTAGAATTGAGAGCTTGATTTGTTATTTAAGTTCATCTAGTGGAGCACTTTAGCGTAGCAAGATTGAGAGCTCTTAATGAGTAGTATCATAGCAAGTTGTGTGTCTAGTAGTCATTGCAACTAGAATTGTTGGATAGGTGGCTTGCAACCCTTGTAGAGCTAGAGCAAGTTTGCATTTTGCTATTTGTCATACTAATCAAATTGCTCTAGTTGATTTATAGATTTTTAAATAGGCTATTCACCCCCCCTCTAGCCATATTAGGACCTTTCACTAACCCTAGCCATAACCCAGCCCACCTAATTAACCCTAGGCACATACATATGCATGTGCTATGTGTCGCTAACCCGGTGGACCTGTAGAAGTCAGATGAGTTATCTATGATGACTTGGTTAGGCTTTCTCTTTCAGGTTCATATAATAGTGAAGTGTAATAATATGGTCTAGTTTTTCATCAGACCAGCTACCCACCTTAACCTAACCCATAGGTTCCCTACCCTATGGATGGATTCCCTTCATCCAAACCCTACTTCAGGTTGACATAATGATGATAACCTAGATAACCAACCCATCACCCAATAGGACCAACCCATCTAAGATCATCGCCTCCACTTTAATTGCTTATGCTTGTATTACATGCCTTGCTCGTTATTTTTCTTGTTTGTATTTCCTTGTTTGTCGATGCTAGACCACGTAGGATAGAAGACATGGAAAGAACCCAATGGAGTCCAGAAGACATAGCAGGATACACAGGAACCGGAGTCTTGACATGATCGTCAACGAATGGAGGCAAGTCCTAACACCCACCTACTCCTTCTCTCCACCATTCATGCCATCCCTTAACCACCTCCCTCCCACCACCACCATATATTGCTAGCCTCCACCATAAACCTTCCACCTTCTATCTCCACAAATTAATAAACTCAACTTATAATACTTAAATCCTCTTTTGTGAATCAATGGAATTATAATGAATTATGAGCTCTATGAACTTGAGGATAATAACTATGAAACCTAAACTGGTAAAATCGAACTAAACCCCGATAGGGGGCGAGTGGGGGTAATTTATGTGGATAGATTACCTTGGCAGGATTGCCTGGTGAGGGTTCCTATGGGAGATACTCACCTCGGTCACGTAAGGACCGGTTCATAGTCCTTCCCACCTAGTAAGATATTATGTACAACCACATGTCTATATGGATAGGCTTGATCTCACACCCCGATTGATAGAAGTATAATTTCTACTAGGAGGCCGGTGTTGGCAGCGGAATATTAGAAACAGACACGGATGCTAGGTGATCTTCCATGTTAAGCTTTTGAGTTTTTGGCCACGTTCGAGCCCATGATTATTGTTTTGGCCGCGTTCGAGCCATGTTATTATTTATGATGATTAGGTATCATCATGTTGGGACGATTAGGTATCCTTCCGAGATTTGTGTATTTTTCCAACCCTGAGAAGCCGAGGTAGAATTATATGGACATCTAAGGTCACGCACTTTTGGGTACGGGGTCTCGTTAGGCCTGTTCTTACCACCGCGCATGGTTAGGAACTGTGCCTATCATGTTGGGAAATTTGTAAACCTCTGCATAATTTATTGAATCTATTTGAATAGCCACATCCTTGGAATGTGCAGATGCTAGGATGTGATACTATGATTAGACTTCTACAACTATGATAATCTAGTAAGATGTATTTTACTAATTTGGTAAACTACAGTTAACCCAGAAACTGGTGAGAATGATAATACTCTGCTAGGATCCAACCTATAATTATAATTACTTCACCCTACCACTTTTACCGTAACCACTGCAACCATTTCCACATATAGCCTTCCCCTTCCACCTCACCTCCACCCAAAGTTTAGGGCTTGCTGAGTACTTCATGTACTCAACCCCCCTCCATTCTATGTTTTTAGGAGTAAAGCTACAGGAGCACATACCCAGATGGAACTATTGGAGCTACGCAAGGATAGGATGCCCGGAGTATACTCGAGGACGGAGCCGTACGAGTACATGAAGGAGCTACGCTAGGACTACGACGATTGTGATATAGGAACACGCTTAAGGAATAAGTTTAGGGTTACGTCCGCACTCCAAGTTGCCTGTACGAATGGAGCAACGTCGACATAGGACCGTTGTCTTAGAACTCTGATATACAATATAAGGCCAATGGCTCGAGCTATGTAAACTTGAAGCATGTGTTGACCGTTTACTGCTGAGGCCAAAAACCGGCTGCGATAGGCCTGCTGTATCGATACAGGTGCGGATGTGACTCACGAGGGGAGTTAACCACGTTGAATAAAAAATTTGAGTCCAGGGATGAGGCATCACAATCGGCTGGTAATACCACCCGACAATAATACCTATCATTCACTATTGGAAACTAGAATAGCCGTGTGCACAAAAACTCATAGAAAAATTAGAATCCCGACAAAAAATATTTTTCTCACGGTACGAGGGCACCAATGCCAAATCCTTGTGGTCGATTGAATTTCTCCGTGAGTGTGTAAATTTCCTTGTGTGTAAATTTTGAACACACAAAATAATTACTCATTTTCCCTGTGTATTTCTATCGAATCGATAGAGTAATTACATCTCTCATTTTTTGTGGGTTTATGCATTTTTTGTCGTTATTTTTTATACCAACACGTTAATCATACATTTCCCTGTGCGTTCACTGAAAAACCCACAGAAAAATTCAACACCTTCCAGTAGTGACTGCCGGGTTGCATTAATTATTTATCACTGCTGGGGCTTTACAGTTTGATAATAATGTTCTTTTTTTTTACGAACCAACATCGATACCCGATTTCAACTTTGTTCTCTGAAAGAGCAAAAGGAGCTGCAGAGTGAACTCGAATCAGTACCCATTTTGGTACTCACTAAAATAAAACATTATATCTCCTACAACTAAAAAGACTAAAAGTAAGACTATTTTTTTGTGCGACTTTTTTTTGGGTCGCTCCTCCCTTCCGGCCATACATACCCCGCGCGATAGAAAAATAAACTGCCATCCTTGTGATCCCCGCCTGCTTTGAAGAAAACAAATTGATCACCTGAGGCCACATGCATGGAAGGAAACAATTGGCAAAGATCAAGCAAGACTCCTCCCTTCCGGCCATGCGATACCCCGCGCGATAGAAAAAGAAACTGCCATCCCTGCGATCCCTGTCTGCTTTGAATGAAACAAATCGATCACCTGAGGCCACATGCATGGAAGGAAACAATAATCATACATGAAAGGAAACAATTGGCAAAGATCAAGCAAGACTCCTCCCTTCCGGCCATGCGATACCCCGCGCGATAGAAAAAGAAACTGTCATCTCTGCGATCCCCACTTGCTTTGAAGGAAACAAATCGATCACCTGATGCCACATGCATGGAAGGAAACAATAATCATGCATGGAAGAAAACAATTGGCAAAGATCAAGCAAGACAACTTAATGAGGTTGGCCCTTAATTTTAGTGTTTCCAGCATGCAGACCTGAAATTAAAAAGTGGCTGCTCCTTGAGAACATCAGTGGTGCCAAATAAAAGATGTGCATGTTATACATTGTAAGACTGGTGAACCTTCTGCAATTTTCTAAACGAATATTCCCACCATTCGTATATAGGCTCATTCCCATGCGTTTCTTCGTGCTCCAATTAGCATATAATATGAAAGTATTATTGTGTTCATCACGACTTCCAGTTGACTACTCCCATTAGCATATACTTCCTCTGCCCCAAAATATAAGTCGTTATGGGATGTGTGCAGGTCAAACTTTTCCAACTTTGACTAGGTTTGTAAAAAATACGTGCAACATTTAACAATCAATTGGTCGACTCCTGAGGCCACATGCATATAAAAAATACCTGTATTATAATTGGTCGAGGTTAAAAAAAAGTTGACTTCTTGGGAAGCGAGAATAAATTCTATTTTGGGACAGAGGGAGTATATGAAAGTAGTGTTGAAAATATTTTAACAATCAAGTTCGTCTTTGTCTAATTGGTAAGCTTAGACATCATAATGACATAAAAAAATTCGACTCTCATGGACACCCTCATGGATCAATGCAAAGCATCCCAATCCTACAGCATACACAAATGGCAACCTTAAAGACCATCTTAGACGTTCTGGCATTAGAGTATATACGTGCAGACACATAGGCATGGTGGTGCAAGTGAGCAGCCAGCAGGAGTCGAGAGTTATGGGGTGTTTGGATCCCAGGACTAAACTTTAGTCTCTGTCACGTTGAATTTTTAGATATCAATTAGAAGGACTAAACATGAGCTAATTATAAAACTAATTATATAAGTTGTGGCTAATTTGCTTGCCACCGACGTGTACAGAATGGTATGGAGATGTGGTGGAACTTATTCGTTGATTTGTTGGCGTACGAAAGAAATGAATATCAGGAATCTCTTCCTGCCGGTATAAAAAATGATCTTAGCCGCATCACGGAAAGATCTACACAGTAGAGTTTGTGAGCCTGCGACGCCATGCTCTCTGTGACTGTGTAAATTTCACGAACTTAGCCTTTTGGATTAAATGTCACTTTAACGTCGGTCATATATTTTTACAGTATTGTTATCTTATCGTGCGATCCGTGTGTTTTTAGTACAAAAGTTTAGCTGTCCTGTAGCAACGCACGAGCACGAACCTATTTACATATATACTCGAACCTGTGTGTACATGATTATATGAAAATGCAGTGAAATTTATTCATGGATTTATTGGCGCATGAAAGAAATGGATATCGTAGAATTCTTTCTGCCGATATAAATATTATCTTAGTTGTATCACGAAAAAGTCTATACAATAGAGTTTGTGAGCCTGCGACGTCGCGCTCTCCGTGACTGTGTTAATTTCACGAACTTTGCCTTTTGAATTAAATGTCACTTTGATGTTGGTATTTAATTTAACAGTATTGTTATTTTATCGTGCGATCCGTGTGTTTTTAGTACAAAAAATTTAGTTGTTCCGTAGCAACGCACGGGCACGCTACCTAGTCATGAAAAAGAGTGCAAAATTTACAAGTTGGACGCTGCTCTATTTAGCCAGTCCAGAAGGCCTTCGGTGGCAACTGCAAATCTAGAGTGTTGCTCTCCAACATTTCAAGGACTTTGCTCATGGATGTCCGATCTATAGGTCTGAACTGGATACACCACAAGCCAACAATGACCATCTTCCTCACAAGTTCTGTGGTGTCGCTTCCGATATCAGAGATGGTGGCGCCACAGAACTGATCCAATTTGTCGTACAACCACTGGGGAAAATAGTTGCTGCTAGTGTCTATGCCAATATCAATTTGTTTCCTTGCCCCGGCCATCTCGAGAACCATCATACCATAACTATACACATCTGACTTATTGCTAACTGCTCCATAGCTTCTGTTGAATACTTCAGGAGCTATGTAGCCTATCGTGCCTCTCATCCCGACCATGGAGATTTTGCTCTGCTTTTGTTGGCACAACTTTGCTAACCCAAAATCTAAGATCTTTGGACAGAAGTTCTGATCCAAAAGGATATTTTGAGGCTTGATGTCAAAATGCACAATGTGGGTGTTGCAGACATCGTGGAGATACTCCAACCCTCGTGCGATCCCGATAACAATCTCAAAAAGTTTATCCCAACATAGGCTGTTGTCTCATTCTGCAGACATACTTCCAAACGTATATCTCTCGAGCGAACCATTGGGCATGTACTCATAGATTAGAGCACTTTTTCTCCCTTGCAGGCAGAACCCTAAGAGAGTAACAATGTTGACATGAGATGTTCCGCTGATGCTAGCCACTTCATTCATGAAGTCCTCGCCATCACCCTCAGTATCCTTCAGTGTCTTGACAGCTATCTCACGGCCATCAGCCAGGTTGCCTCTGTAGACAGCTCCATATCCACCTTGGCCAACCTTGTGAGCAAAACATTTGGTCATTCTTCTCACATCTTGATAACTGTACCTTTTAGGGTGTGATGTTCCTTGTTTTTTCAGGAAAGATTCAATCCTTGGAGCATTCCTTGACCAATTTTGCCATGGCAGCATGCCATAATATTTCTTGTACCAGAGGAAGAACAAGGCGAGGATTATGCCTGCCCCGAATATGGAGGTGCCAGCAATAACACCTGTCAATGAATGGAAATGCATATACCTAATATTAGATAATATATATAAAGCAACTAAAAATATATCAAAGATGCTTCTAAATGTTCAATGCTGAGATTTCACATTTGAGCAGTGTGATACTTTAGAGATGTTTGTCTAACATAGGTAGATAGTTAGGATTTATCCATTAAGATTCAAGAGGAACATTATTCTGATCTTAGTATTTACTCTGTGAGGCTAGAGTGAGCCTGTACATTCACTCGAATCAATATCCTAAAGGAAGGTTCCACATCAATTTTTCTGCTTCCTTCTAAACAAGTAGTGGAGTACTAGTATGTCTTATTCAATTCTTTGTGCAACTTAGCTTGCACCACATCTCACACATTTACACCCCTGTAAATTGATGTTAGAGTATTAAGAATATACAGATGTATGGACCACACAAACATGGACTAGCTATAGGTCCGGCTGAGTACAAGTGTACAACACATGAACAAAATATCTTCTTCCTCCCTAGCTTCGACATCACATCTAGGCATGCAAATCTAATTGGATCAACTCAATGACCCACAACCTGAAACATAAAGTTTGGTGTAAATACTAAATACCCACTGAGCCGACGCACTAATTTTTGGTGCTCCTCTCTAGAAATCGGAGGAGGGTGCTCGTCTCCAACCAACGACATTTCTTCCATCTGTGCTCCTCTCTTCTTCATCGTGTCGCCTTTCTCTTCTTCCACCACCATGAGTGCTCTGGTGGGGGCGGGCAGCCTCAAATCCCACCCCGAGCTCCACCCTAGCGTGCTTGGGCGAGCTCCGCCCAAACAGTGGGCGGGTGAGTGAATTCGATCCCGGTGGGGCCACGGTAGTGCACGAGCTCTGCCTCGGCGTGAGCGTGCGAGGAGGGCAGTTGTGGTCGAGGCTGGGGTCGGTAGGGGCTGGATCGAACGTGCCGAAAAAGGGCGGCAGAAGACCTAGTGGTTTGGGGCGGGCATGGTGGGACAGTGGTGACGAGGTAGCTGGGGGGCTGTGGCAGAAGGGGCGGCTAGGGTCGTGGGCGGTGGTAGACTAGGTTGGGTCACTGTAGAGTAGAAGGGAAAAAGTCGATCAGAACATGATGTGTAGGTCCCACTTATTGGGTGTCCAATGAATCTCAAATGGTGATGACTCGTCCGTGCCTCTCTCTCTCTCCTACTAAACACAAAATAAAGATGACTCGTATATGATTATGATATATGACATATGAGATAGAATTGTCAAAGAGGGAGTGAGAGATTTATATCTTACTTATCATGACTTTCTTGATTTTCCTTCGACCAGTGCTCCGTGCGATTATTCCATTAAAGTAGCCATCTGGATATATACATATATAGAAAAATAAAACAGTGAGCTGATAATTGCTCGTACGTGCACCCCTTGCTAACGCGGCTTTGATGGAGTTGGAGCCGTGCAATTGGGCCTTCTTCTCTTGAATCAAATCCAAACAAATTTCTACCCAATCCAATGCCACACAACAAAAGTATATAAAAGTATAGAAGGCTCAGAGACGATAGATGTCACCTTTGAGAGGGATATAGACGACCTCTCCCTCCTTGACGCTGTCCGCGCTGGGGTTATTTATACCTCCTGAACAGGTCTACCTCTGCCTGAGACGACAGGCCGTGGCTCGCCGCGACGGAGTCCGGCGTCTCCCTGTCACCCAGCGGGTAGGTAAGCAACAGCTTGTAGTCCGGCGACAAGTCCCTGTTGGCGCAGGAGCAGGTGACCGTGACGTTCACCACCGTGACGGCGTCAAGAACATCGTTCATGCTGCTGGGGGCGGGCTGCAGCAAGTTTGCCGTGGTGAGGTTGTGGAACTTGGCCGCGACGCTGGCGTAGCTTTCTCCTCCTTGCGAGACCCTGTAGGGGAAGGATCCGGCGAGGTAGGTGGAGAAAGGCGTGGACAGGAGGGCGAGGCAGCGGCAACGGAAGTAGACGTTTATGCGGCTGTCGGCGGTTATGAAATCCAGGTTGGAGTACCACGGTGAGGGTGCGGTAGTCGTCGATGCCGAAGAGGCTCGATATGTAGTTGAGGTTCTGGTCCCGCGAGATGTAGTATGAACCCAGCGTGAGGTCGCAGCCCATACCGACGCTACAATCGGCTCCGGTCGCCATCCTCGCTGCCGCCGCGACGAGGAGGAGGAGGAGCCATATGACAAGAGGCCGTGGCATGAATTCAACATTAACAAGAATTGATCATCTATTTTGTACACGTGAATGGGAGATGAGGCATACTGATAGCTGCCTACAGGCTCTCTCATCTAGCATGCCGGACCATTGTCCGCTTTTGCTAACACTACACCACAACACTAAGATTAATGATGGATGGTCTGACGCTAAAAGCGACTACAACGACAAACAATCTGATGCTAAAAAGTTATAGCGACAGACTTCTGCAGACGCTGTAAGTCCTGTCGCTAAAAATCTTTAACGTCAGACAATACTTTTAGCGACAGACAGTCTGCTGCCCTGAATATTTATAGCGACAGATAGTCAATTGCTAATTTTTAGCGACAGATATTCCATTGCTACTTTTTAGTGACGGACTGTGCGATGGTACATATGGTTTTAGCGACAGACAGTCCAACGAGACAATTTTAAATGGTTAAAAAAATAAAAATTAATCCATCAACAATTGTCCACAATAATACAAATGTCACTACACAACTAAGATTCAACTTCAACAAACATGCATGCATCTTCACAAATTTGACCAAAACTTTACAACAGCTCACATAGATAAGCTCACCATCTCATCTATTTTCTCTAGAGACAATAAGAACATCCTTCGAAAAGCACAAATTATCATACAAGATTCCACTTGTTCCACCCATCACCCTTCGGATTGTTGCCCCAATTTCATTTATTGTTCCAGATGCATCATCCATAGGGTAACTGGAATAGAGAAAAAGTGCACTAAATTTTGGTCATATTTTACATGAAAAAAAACAAATTATATCATAAAATTAGCTAACCCGATTATAATATCAGGAAAATGATACAGAAAAAGACACTGGCCGGAAATGAAGTGTGATACAGTGATAGAACTAATGAGAATCATCAGCATCATGTATATGATTTCCACCGGACAGGAACCAGCGTTATATACTAAAGCTAGTAAAACCAGGTGGGAGTTCATATATTGTCTTTTTATCACATGTCAGCAGCACAATTATCATATTTCTAATCTACATTTCAAGAATAAAAAACTTCTTGCCAATGATTTGTAGTGTTTTTAACTTACCGCTTTTTCATATCTTCAAGAATAGCTGTTGCACCTCTACACATCTGAAAAGAACAGCAGTGAATTTCTCAATCCTAAAATAGCAGTAGTCAAATAAGCATTGAATTGAATTGGTAAACACAATTTAACTCACTGTGGTTCCACAGTCACCATCGCCCACTTTACTGTCCCATTCATTTAGGCTATCCTTGAGATTGATAATTGCAGTAGCACTTGCTTCAATAGCAGCCTCCAGGATACACCCTTGCTTGCTCAGCTCCTGAGATGGAGCAAAAATCTACGAAGAATAACAAATCATGATAACTGAGGGACTGCAAATGCATATGCCAGTGTGATAAAAGACAAAAAAAAATGCAGAACAGTCTTGAAAGTTCTGTGAAAAGGGACAATGATAACAGAGCCCACGGTTTTCCCATTCTCTGGATCTGGCATTGAGAAACTGAGACGAAGCAATACCACATAACAGCTTGAAATAACAAAAATTACACCCATAACCCCTACAGAACCAGCAAACAGCTACTTGCACTTCTTGCACGCTTCCACATTAGATCACAGGTGAACTGACAGCCTCAGAAAACAGATCGCAAAAATCCAAATAGGGAATTTGTTTTACCTCGTCATCCTTAATTGAAGGTGATGGTGGTAGAGGAACATGAAACTTTGCTGGTGGACGGTTTCCTACAGTCAAGTGATCAACACTAAGTTTAGAAAATTGATTCATAATTGAAAGGTTCTGATAGAGCTTAAAATATTTTCCCCCGTGCTGAAAACATGATTAGGAAGTTTTGATAGCAGTCTATGTGTCTCAATAAATTCCCATTTATCTGAACAACCTACACTTGTTACAGCCTTGAATCAATGTTCGCACAACACAGATCGTAAGCGAGTCTTTAGTATGTACTAAGAAAAGGAAATGTGTGGCAAGTGAGATGATGGTAGAAGGGGAAAAATAATGAAAGGAAGATAACAGTATAGGTCCAATTTATACACCAGAAATAAACTTACTACAGCATTGTTCTAAAATGTGACCATCCCACCCACCCACCTAGCCTTCACCTAGGTCTGAGTTAAATCCTTCCTCCTAGCACCTAATCATCCAATTAACCACTCGCACGAATCAGCCACCCGCTTAGCACTGATTAGCCACTAGACATGGAGCCCACCGAACACCTAGCACCTTTTAGAGCGCTTCAGAGCAATGTTAGAGAACACTAGCTAAAGGCACTCCCTCCATTCCAAATAATAAGTCATTCTGGATTTTCTAAATACATAGCTTCAGTGGGAGCAGGCCAAATTAACTCACCTTCAGAACCAACAGGCCAAGCTGGAGCTTTAGTGGGAGCATCAAGTCTCTTCAAAATGCTATCATCGGACTTCATAATGGTAATAGATAATCCTGCAAAGGGAAAGAGTCTGAAACAATATTGCCTGCCTGCCTGGTTACTTAGGAAGCTGAGTCAACGTAAAATGCTGACATATGCATTGTGATTAGATAAACAATTCCACTTAAGTCAACTGCTCATATATCAGATGATTATGAACAATATATAAAACATTTTTGTTTGTGAGCGTGACGGTTGGAGCAAAGCAGTTATCTTGACCAGTAAATGACTTACGAGGTTTGGTAAAATCATGTTAACTTAATGTAGAGATGACAAAGCTCATCCACATCATCATTTCGAGGAATCACGCAAAAAACTGACCTGCCATATCAAGAGATGTCATAAGTGTGCCAGTGTACACTCTGTCAACAGCAATGCCATACACCAATTGCAACTCAGGAACTGCTTTTCTCGCTGCGATCATAAGTTCCATGATAGGAGTGGCTCCTAATCTGCACATTAGAGATGGGGTTAAAGAACAAAGTTACAAATTGTACTCAATTCAGAACAAAGTGGGGAGAAAGGAAATAGCTACAGTTAAAAAGTAAATAAGTAATGTACACTTTCAAAGAGATCATCAGAAAAAGTGAATTTTAATCTAAGTACGATTTATATGGATAGACAATATTATAACCACGCTGCCATAAGCTCTCAATCCTCTCATATATAGCGTTAAATACATTTTGTAACAACTAATAAGCAGAAGTAATTAATGTAGTAGGCATGCCAAAGTTAAATTTGAAAAAAAGAAAAAATATTTCTAATGCTATGCCTGACTCAATCCTGTGAGCCCTTCCAGCTATTCCAAGTCTCTGGTCTATCCGAACCACGTAATGAAGTGCTATAGAGATGGTAATAAGTAATCTTTCAGGAATTCAAAATGGATGCCCCCTACCCCGGCCACCATCAGCAAACAAAGAAATTATCCATAAAACCATACTGCCATAGAAAGTCCCTATTTTACAAAATGTAGTTACTGAGAGTGTGAGACAGATAAAGTCGTATAATGTTCCACTAAGGAAAACTATCCTAGGAGAGGATTAGTCCTCATTCCTTGTAATACGCATTCAACCCCCATTGTCATCCTTACCTCTCCTGTAATCCAGGCTTGTCTTAATAAAAACATGCTGCTTTTTTGGTAAACGGGAAAAAAGGATATGTCTGGAACAGAAAGGAGAACCTCAAAGCTGAGACAAACTATAGTTTTTGCCTTTTCTAAATAATTAATCGACACTACACATAGTTCAGCATTAGACTTCACAAATTATGCAAAATAGGGTTTTGAATTAAACAGAGAAATATGACCAGAAAATGTAGTGATATGTGTGGCTGCGGTGTGGGAAACAAAATAAATTTTACATTCTGTTCAACAAATACAAATAGATAAACATAGAGGATTAAACAAACATTGCAAATCAAAAACTTACCTGTGACAATATCTGCTTAAGAACATGTTCTACCACTACATCAACTGATTGGAGTTCAACAACAGCAACACCAGGTTCTCCATGCTGGAAACAAATAGATGTTTTAATTTCAGATTTATCAATCTCAGAAATGTAGAAAACAAACATTAATGCACAAAACCTTACAACTACACCTAAGTATGCTAATTGTTTAATTATACAAGCATAATAACAGAAGCTTAGTAAGATGAGAGCAGTGCAATGCTTCATAGTTTACACTTCTAAAATTGAACAAAATGGAGCACTGCAGTTTAAAAATAATGGAGAAAAGTATAATGGAGAAAAGTAACAGTATCCCTATATCAAGGATACACATTTATCCAAAACAGCCCACAGTTTGGCCCCTTTCAAAGCAAATACAGATATACCACAGACTTCTTATTGAACTAAAAATTGATATGTCCCAAGCAAATTTCAGAAAAGCAAATGTTATCCCTCCTCTCTATCCATTCATGCATGAACACAAGACGATAGGTGGAGGAAATGGTAGTTATTGACATGGTAATAAATAAACAATGCACGGTCCCAAAGCATCAGATACTCATATTGCACAATCCTCAAGTGTACTAAAAGATCCCTCTTATCTCATGATTTGACATTTTAAAGCTGATATCACAATGAGAGTACCTTTACTATTAGAAGGCACCCAAGGGGACCAATTACAGCTCGAATAGCCTACAGTGAGAAGATGTAGTTAAATGTCAGCTAAGATGATTTATGCTACTTAAGAAGCTAGACATTGTTTTACTAAAAAAGAAACATACAGCTAAAATAGAATCAACAAGTGGAGAAGCGAAAACATCTCCAGAAACAGCAGCGGTCAACATCCCTGGCCCAACAAATCCAGCATGGGTAGGTTCATGGCCGCTTCCACCACCTATGAACAAAACGGTGCTAGAATAAGTAATTGAACTTGATATGAAAAAATGGAAATATCCCAGCAACCATCAGCCATGAAAGTTACCAATGAAGATATTTTTTTTCATGCAGAAGTTCCTATTTGACATTTCTTAAAGATGGAAAAGAAACAGTATGGCCATATGCTTATATATACTATTAGTTCAAACAGGGAAACACAACAAGCGTATGAGAGATTATATACATGGATTTCTGTATGATGATGCCATGGTATGCAAGAGGTCCATGCAATACACCATCATCCGTTCCTCTTCTAGCAGTAATGTCTCCAAAGCAGAGTACAACGTGGTACTAAATGTAAAAGGATATCTCTTTTTTCATAGTAGTATACGAAAAGAGATTGATGGCTTAAGATGATAGAGATGGGTCATTCAATCGGCATATCTTTCTTTTCTCAAATGGAGACATTGGTTGCATAGTGATATGTGTAGCTCCTTACAAATCACTTAAAAACTTCTCTACTGAAAGTGGTACTAGTAGAAAAAATAAATTAATGCAGCAATATCCCTTCTCTATATGGATGAATCTCTTTTTGTCATGGTTAGTAGAAGAAATGGGACAACAAATAGTTAAGGTCAGTGCTCACATCAGCTGACAAAGCTAAATAGAAGTTCATACATATGACAACAGCTATATATATGAAAAAAATATTCATTAGTGAGAGCCCACAACAGTTGGCAAGGCTAAATAAAAGTTCATACATGGTGGTAGGCTTAGAACCACATATGACAAGGCTCTCAAGTACTCTGTCTGTTCCAATCCAAAAGACAGAGAACCTAATATATTTACGGAGGTCGGGATGGTACATATTGGAAATATTTGGGATAAATATAGCATGCACCACCACTATACTATTTTGCTAAGCTATAAGAGGTATAAACATACATAGCTAATTAAATATGGAAAATATATACTATTTTGCTAAGCTATAAGAGGTATAAACATACATAGCTAATTAAATATGGAAAATATATTTCCAGAAGAATGACGAGAGTATAGGAAAAACCATTTAGACCATGGTTGTCTTCTAAAAATCAGAATAATACCATAGTTATTCATCGGTACTTACTTCCTGCATTTAAAATTTGAGGTACTTGGTGCTTGCCGTTGTAGCTTGCTCGTTTACTGTTGCCTCCCTGGTTGGTCGGTGCCTCAGCCTTAGCTGTCCTACATTGCACAAAGGGGAAGATGGAGGGAGGGAGGATCTGAGTGAGGAGCCATGAGACGGAGGACGGATCTGGGTGACGAGCCATGAGACAGAGAAGAAGAGGGTGAGGTACCTCCAGATCTAGCCGCCAAGCCGATCCGCCGAGGAAGAGGCCACGCGCGCGCAGATGGAGGCGTCGAACACAGGCACCTAGGGTTTTGATGTTTCGTCGAGCCCAGGAGCGCACGCGGACCGGTGGGAGGAAGCCGTGTCGGGGGTGGCCCGAGCTCAAATGCACCAACTAAATTTAGAGGTGAGCTCGTTCTTAAGCGATCCTTTCCATACTTTCGAGAATAGGTTACTACCTAATGATGTTATGTTGCTTAGGAACATTGAAGAGCATCATGAGGAACGTGGAGGAAGGAGTGGAGGCGAAGAAGACCAGCAAGGACGTCCAACACAAGCGAGAGGCCCGGTCCAACTCGACTTCGAGTCTGCCTCGGCCTTCGGGACTAGTCTGCAATAAAATGGACGTCCAGGACTCATCCAGACTCCGTTTTCAACGATCCACATATAGGTAGAAAGACATTTTCACAAGCTAACTAATGGCTTTGGTTTGAGGTCCAAATTCCACCGGAGTCAACAGAAATCGTCAAAACAAGTCAGCGTCCAGAATCTGTTAGGTGCTACGTCACCACTTTTGTTCCGTTGGGTCGTGTATTGTCTTTGAGCCCGTTAGTGGGGCGCATCTAGAGGAGGCGATGACCCTTAGACCTTATAATCAGTCGCCACCATCTTTGTTAGGTTTTGGGTTTTGCTTAGATCATTCTGTCTTTGATAGTCGCCGACATTCGGTTTGTGGAACCCCACTTTGAGAACTTAATCACACATATGTAGTTGTCGCAACTTTGAGCTTCGTACTTTCGAGTTCTTGCTTGTGTTCTTCGCTTCGCAGGCTGGGATTAGCCTTCTTGCCGAGGTCAACCGGTTTGGTGACACGGTTGATACCTAGAGGAATTGTGGTGCTAAGATTGTAGGGTTTGGGTCTTTTGATCTAAAACCGAATCGATGTGTCGTGCTCTACCAAATGATAGTTATCATCATTTGACAGAAGATCAGGATCCCTAGTTCCCTGATCATGATTGGGAGACAGTATGGAACGCAAAGGTTGAACCAAAGTGTAGATTTTTTTGCTGGTTGCTGTTCCAAAGAAAGATTTTGACTTCCGACAAGATCACACGGCGAGGCGGCCAAGCAGACCTTATTTGCAAGCTATGCACAATAGAAATTGAATCACCGAAGCATCTGGTGGCCAATTGTTCATTTTCACGCACGGTCTGGTCATTACTAGCCCAGAAGTTTGACCTTCCGATGACGAATCAAACCACAGCGAGGACAAAGATCAAGACACATCAACGACAGCTACAAACTGAGCCCAAGTGGTCAGTTACGCTGTATGGAACCTGTTGGAAGAGCGCTGCAGGAGAGTCTTCGATAACAAAACACAAACACCAATACAGGTAGCAACCTTAATTCAACAGGACATTCTGCTATATGGCATGGCGCATGACCCAGAACATGTACATAGCTAGTCTGTAACAGAGCCAAAGTTTCAGACTGCATCTGTAGCGCAGTTTTCTCTTTTTAGCTTATTCAGTTTTCTTTTCTCTGTTAGCTGGGAATGTTTGGATAACGAGCCAGCTCGTTAAGCTCGCGAGCCAGTTATAAAAAAATACACAAATGTAATATTTGCATTTATCTAAAGTTTGAGAATAGAAATATATAATACAAAAGTAATACAGCCAACTGCCTTAAATAGAACAAAAAATTAATATGTGCTAACATATATACAAGTATAATAATATACTCTAGTATTACACTATACATCCATGGTCCATACTCCATACCATACATAATGCGGTCCATGAGTATCCATACATCCATTAAAAAAATAATAAAGTCATAATAATCCCAAGTTTATAGGGTCTAGACAAATCATCAATCAATTGTAAGGTGGAAGACATGAAGTAATACAAAACTAATATAAGTTCTACCATTTTTTTCCCTTTGAAGCGTGGCTCGTTTGGCTCGTGAGCGGCTTGCGAACTGGCTCGAGTTGGCTCGTTATAGCTAACGAGCTAAAATCTTGGCTCGGCTCGGCTCGACTCGTTATGATAACGAGCCGAGTCGAGCCAACCACGAGCCAAGCGAGCTAACGGGCTTCGAGTTTTTCGTCCAGCCTTATGTTTAACCAGGATGTAAACATCTTGTACCTGTTCCTTTTCACCTCTACTTAATATGCAAAGGCAGAGCACCTGCTGTTTCATGCTAAAAAAATACAAAGTAGATTTTGACCATTAATTTTTCTTATAATACATAGTCGGTTGCTAAAAGATCGATATCATCTGTGACACTTTGAAGACAATTCTATTAATGTAAGTTTCATGCTCTAAACTTGCATGTAACTTGATTAGATTTTTCCTATAGTCAAATACGATGAGGATTTTTGGACAGAGGGAGTAACAGTTAACTCTCTCTCTGTCTCTCTCCGTATCATTAATGTGAAGTAGTACCCAGTTTGAAGTTCTAACCTACTTTGTGGTTTATGGTTTTTATTGAAGGACACATGCATCTATTCCCTCCATTTTTAATGTCCTTTAAAACTGAGATGTTCTTATATTTATGGGTGCAGCAGCGCATATAGAGGTTGATAGCATAGCAAAATGGTAAGAAAGGGCCAGGAATCATTGCCATTACCTTTCAAAAAGAAAAAGGGCCAAAGATGAACCCCCTTCCGGAAGATTCATCGTGTGATGTTGAATCTCCCACATGTGGAGCAAAATTGTAGCAGAGGAAGAGTAGTCCAAAGAAGAGGAATCAAATGCTGTCGATGGCTTGCTCTTTCGAAAACAGCAGTCCAAAGATCAAACTGAACAACAAGCAATATGATCAAAGGCCCCCCCAAGCAGCTAGAAGGTGTATATAGCAGGAGGGTAAGAGAGCAGAGGGACGTGGCAGAATCCAATCCCATCACCTTCCAAAAGAAAATACGGAAGAATCATCCGTGACTTGTTTGTGGAACAGAAGCTTTGATGGATGGAGCAAAATTCTAGATAGGAAGAGGAATCAAGCGCTGTCTAGCTTGCTCTTTACAAAATAGTAACCAAAGATCAAAGAAACAAAGCTGTTCCAGACCAAACTTTTTTTTGAATGTTCCAGACCAAACTAAAGATGGGGAAAGCGTGAAATCTATGTGCATGGCCTGGCTTCTTTACTACTTTCTTTTTAAGATAAGAAAGACCCAAGATGGGTTCCCTATATTTTTTGGTCTTTGTGAACAATATAAGGAAGCCCGCACCGAATCTATAGTCTAAGGTGCGTGTTCTCCAAATTTTTTTAACACCTACTCACTCAGTTCAGTTTTAAAATACAGAGGATTTATAGTTGTCCTAAACCATTCTAAATTTGACCAACCTTATAAAAAAAGCAAATAATATTTACCATGTCAAATGAGCCACATTAGATAAATTATGAAATGTGTTCCATGATTTCTCCTTGATATGGTAGATGTTAATACTCTTTTCTACCACTTGGTCAACTTAGGGCGGTGGTTAGATTTATTAGGGCAACTAAAAATCCCTTTATATTTCAAGACTAAGGTGGCAATTCCCGATTGATGTAAGGTTGTATTTTTCTTATATAATGACTAAGGTTGTAGTTCAGGAAATATGCCAGATAATAAAATGGATATATATTGATGTGTGTAAAGATCATGCACCCTATTTATGATCATGAACAGTTTTGGTGATGCACATGAAAACACAAACTCTAGAATTAACATGTGTGTCAATATGTGTTAGATGGGCTCTACTAGGTCCTAGGGATGCAAGAGAATAATGACCCAGAACCAGCGAAAAAATGAAGCAAAAAACAAGCAAGAAAAGCTATAGTTTCATACCGTCACAAGAAATGAGCTACAACAAAAGTTACCATTCTTAAGCTAGCTTCAACTTAATACATATTGAAGATATAGGTGCCATACGTAGAGAGAAAATCTATGAATATGGATGGTAAAACATATAGGGTAATTAATAGTTAAGTTTATCACAACTATACAGAAATCTTATTAAAAAAACTAGACAGAAATTATATATCTCTATGGGTATTGCGTTAGAAAATTTTCTAACCTACAGAGACCACAATGACAAGATATTTTGATTAGTTATACATACTTCTAATACTTTTATTTTTTAATTAATATATTTTAGCCCGTGCCCTGCATGGGTTGATATATTGAGTAACAATAGTTAGATGTCATTTTTTTTTCCACGTGAGGCAAGCCCCATTTCCATTCAGATAAACGGAAATACAAGAGTTTGGTTTAACAGAAGACCATAAACAAAGAAGCAAAGCACTCCAGCATATCTAACCTCTGTCTCAGAGATAGACAGCACCCAGGAGTGAAAGATCTAATATCCATCTAGCAGACGACAGAAAAGACAACTACCAGCCTATTACAGACCATCCAAACCAAGACCGCAGAGTAACCGTACATCACAGAACCCACATCAACATATCCAGATTCCAGCCTTCTAGTACTCCACCTCCACTTCTACCGATTCTGGTCATCATCAGCTTGAGGATCTCCTTGCTGCAGCCTTCCCCGCCTGTCTTCAACCTTGGACTTGGGAGCGAGGATTTTCGCTGCCACTTTAAGCATGGTATTGACTCCATTGATGAGCATCTCCCTTTCCACCTCAGCATACAAACCTGTCCAAAAACGCATTAAAGCACACGCATGGCAAATAATCTCGATGGGGTTATTGAACTTTTTCCCATCAAAGCATATTTTGTTTATAGCCTTCCATATGGCCCAACAGATAGCAGAGACTCCCCACATATGAAATTTCTTTCCTTTAGGGAGCCATTTGTCACACCAGATCCAGCATTGTTGTAGTGAAGTAGGAACATTATTAGCCCCAACTCCTTTAGCCACTACAGCCCAGACTACTTTTGCAATTGGACAAGTAAAGAAAAGATGGTCAATTGATTCATATGGTCACAGAAATGACACATTGGACTCCCTGTACATTTTCTTCTGATTAGGTTATCCTTAGTGAGAATTGCATTGTTGGTCATAAGCCACATGAGATTTTATTTTTTGGGGCACTTTTCTTTTCCAGATTATTTTGTGAAAAGGCCCAGCATCACTTTTTGTGAGAGCATTATAAACCGACTTAACATAAAAGCGTTGGTTCTTTTCAAATTGGGCAATGCTAGGTACCCTCTTTACTTCTTAGGAGGTAATACTTCGAACAAATCTGAGCCATTGGTTTTTTTTAATTAATCAACTAATTAATTAATCTAGAAAAAGGAAAAAAATGGATCTTAAATCCTCAAATCATGGGAGACAATTCCTTGTTTGTTCCTTTGCATGCAAAGCCTTACGAACATGCAAACCCATCAATTAGCGACGACCCGAAAATCTCCAGCGGCATGAAAATGACTAGTACCTAACAGGTTAATTAAAATATGTTACATGCTAACACGTTAACACAATTAAAACTATGTTACATGCTGTCGACGAAATATGGTTGGCAGTCTACCTAGAGGTATGCCCAAGGTAGTAGATTATCGACAGACAGATGCGCAAGCTACAAACAAGATGGTGATGCAAGACAGACACGAGGTTTTATCCAGGTTCGGCCGCCGTGATGGCGTAATACCTACGTCCTGCGTCTGATTATATTGCTGTATGTCAATGAGAGATGTCTTGAGAGGGGTCCTCTGCCCGCCTTATATAGTCTGGGGAGCAAGGTTACAGATCTGGAAACTAATCCTAACCAGTTACAATTGCCATAGGTGGCCGGATAAGGATTCATATTCTAACCGACCAGGATCTTGCTTGATCTCCAAATCTGCCTTGATTCCTTACATGGGACTCCAAGCAAATTGGCCGGGCCGCGCGTCATCTTCTAGTGGGCCAGACCCTCTGGTCCGGGCCGGCCCAATCCTAGCCGTAAGGGTATACGGGTTAATACCCCCACAGCTAGTCCCCGAGCTCCATGTATTATGCTGCGACACGCCGTTCAATCTCTTTCGGCTAATGCGATTCGTCTTAATGTCATCTCCAACTGGTTGAAACATTGACCAAGCGAATGTGCCGGTATTCTGGTCAGAACAGAGAGCAGTAGACCACGATTATAGCCAAAGACTCCGGTTGTCCGAAGAATGCATGGTGCTCTAAAGAAAAAAGAAAAAGATTTCTTTCCTGATAAAGTGTGCCCACTTGTATTTCTAAAAAGAAATGTAAGTGACCCTTGTACAATAGCAGTTATGGCCAACAGTCAGAGCGTAGGGGTTGTAAAATAAACACATTCACCGTAAGGTGAAGTGTGCCCACTTAGTCCCCGAGCCTGGTAGTAGGTGACGCAGGCACGTGGTGTCAGGGTCTAAAAATAATTCCCAATTAAGTTGAAAATCTAATCGTCGTACAAGCGATACGAGATGCACCGGCAGGTGCATCGTACCGATGTAGTCCCCGAGCTTACTGGAAGGCGAGATATCAGCCTTGTAGCAAGGTCAAATGAAGAAAAAATATCCCAACTGTATGCGAGTCGCCAGTCGCATGTAGTCGAGACGTGAAGTCTCCGAGCTGTGATCGGAGAGTGGTCGAGGCAGTCCCCGAGCACAAGTCAAGGAGCGAGCGATGAAGTCCCCGAGCTGTAGTCAGAGAGAGGTCGAAACAGTCCCCGAGCACGAGAGTGGTCTGGACAGTTCCCGAGCACGATGGTGGTCTGGACAGTCCCCGAGCACAAGAATAGTCGCGACAGTCCCCGAGCACAAGGATAGTCACGACAGTCCCCGAGCACGGGGGTGGTCGGGACAATCCCCAAGCACAAAAAATGTACCCCACTATTATTTTATATATTTATTTATTTACTTGTTCTGTCAAGTCCAATCTGACACGTCTGGTCAAAAAAGTAGATGGGTATAACACATCATACTACCTTTTTGTCTTGTCAAGCAAACAGTTGCGTGGCACCTGTCAGTAGGTGCGTCAACATGGGCCCTCCCACACTGGCAACGAAGAGGCGCATATATTGGCGTAGATCTCGAGGCTGTGAAAACAACCGTCTACGGTGCGTGCGCACGTCTCCCAAGAATCCCGGGCAGACGAAACAGCATAACTCTTGGGTTAAATACAATATAGGATAGGTAAGTTACTATTTACTGAACCCCATTGCCATTCGCAACCGCAGCTTTCTTCTTCCTCTCGCCAACCCTAATACATCCAAAATCGCCACCAATCAATCCGCCGCCATTTTCCCGTTCACCAGCAAGGCCAGAGTCATGGCAAAAAGTGATGCACAGAAAAAAACAGGGGTCATGGCGAAGGAATGGTGGAAATCGAAAAGCAATGAGCAGACCATTGAAGACCTCGTCACCATGGGGGTACTCTACAACAAGGAGCTCGCAGGATGGCGTGCGCCGGAGGGCGAGGGGTACCCCGATCCACAACCAGGTGAGATCGTGGTGTTCGAAGACTTCTTTAAACGGGGATTTGAGGTTCCAGTATATCCTTTTCTTCAGGGGCTCTGTCTTTACTACGAGATTGGGATTTGCAATCTGCATCCCAACTCGATCCTCCTTGTCGCTACTTTCATACATCTTTGCGAAGCATATGGCGGCTTCCAGCCCCATTTCGATTTTTTCCGCCATCTTTTCTGTCTGCGGAAGAAAGGAAGCGGCGGTTCGAAGATAGCCGGGGTTGTGTACCTCAACCTCCGTGACAGCATGAAAGCCCAGTACCTGCACTGCCCATGGAACACGTCGCTTGACGACTGGTACAAGAAATGGTTCTACATTCGCGAAGAGCCGAACACGATCACACTGTGCGACGTGGGGTACATTCCGGAGAAGAGGACAAGCTGGTCAGAGAAGCCCGAGCACCTAGAACAGATTCCAGAAATATTTGGAATGATCCCATGGAGAAAATTGGATGGTCCGAGCGTGGTCGGGAGTTTTATTAGCCAACAGATCCAGCCCTGCCAGAGGAGAATACATCCTGGCTATGAATATCAAGGTAGCGCGGACCTGACGAGGACGAGGCAGGAGGCGCTTGACAAAATCGAAGTCAAAGCCAGAATTGGAGAGCTATTTAACTTAGCTGATCCAAATTATGCCGGATTGAGCGACATCGAGCACGCTTTCAAGCTTGCCCGACCTCCCCCAAAGGTAACTCGTCTTGCCCTGTACCCGTAGTTTTATATCGTAATAGGAAAAACAAAAACTTACTGTGTGCACTCATTTTTGTTACCCAGGTCAATGGTCGGGATAGAGCGACAGTGTTTGTGTCGCCACCCCTGGAGTGGAGTGGCCACAGGGAGGTGGTCCCACCACCCAGACCAGCGTCGATATCGAGGACGAGGACGTCGACTGGGCGGTGCTCGGGGCTGGAGAGGAGACTGCGGCCCTAGCCGCTGGTAAGCAGCCGGCTGCCCCCAAACAGTCAAAGAAGAGATCAGCAACCTCCTTGCTCACCGGGGGGGCGCTAAATATTAACGAGCCCAAGGGAGGCCTGGAGGAGAGACCGACCAGCAAGCGTCGATAGGCGTTTTTTGCCTGGTCGGACGATGATGCAGAGGAGGGAGAGGATGCAGACACCTTTCGACTTGTCCCTCGAAAGAGGAGGAAACAACTAGAGTCGATGGGGCAAGGTGTCTCATCCGCGCCTATGGGACCCACATCATCGATGTCGGTGAAGGATGCAGCCAGGTCGACCTCGGGAGTACCTGGGCAAGGAACGCAACCGGCGACGGAAGCGACAACCCGACCGAGCACACCACCGACCACTGCAGCGCGAAGGACAAGCGGCGGAGGGGTCGAGCACCAAGGCTCAGCGACAGTGCTGGATGTAGAGGGAGACCAGGAGTCACCCGCACAGCACGTGGAGCAAGTGTGGCTGAAGAGACGCGCCTTCGCCATATCATTCCGCGCTTCTAACGTGTAAGTATTTGTAACCTTATTATAAGATAGCAATTTGCATTGAATATGGTTGCCTTCTGAACTTTTCTCGGATGTACTAGCTCGGCGTCCACAGAAAGTTTGGACCAGCTAGCCGGAAGTTGCGTGGCTCCGCCAATAAGTTTAGAGCAGACTGTCCAGCAGCCGACCACCGAGGAAGCCATAGCAGAAGATCCATCGGGGCCTCAGCAAGGGAGTAGTCAGATAACAGTCCCCGAGCAGGTGGTCGAGGGACCAACTGAGCCGAGCACGAGTGCTCCGAGCGCTAGACCTGCTGAGGGCAACACCTCAGCGTCGAGGGTGACGGAGCAGACCGAGGAGCAACAACCGGAGGTGAGAGCACAACCCATATTCACCGACGCTAAAACCCGTGGGAAGGCTTTGGTGATCGCAGAAGCTGCTGACGCCGGACCAGCACCGAGACCCAAAGAAGAGCCCGAAGAGGACGAAGTGGAGGAGGTCCTGGGCCATCCGCACGACAAACGACAACAAGTGTATGTGTCGCGTTGGCGGAACGACCAATGGGTTGTCCATGAGGAAATCCCGGAGGTCGAAGAAACCAAGAAAGTTGAACGGGTGGCGAAACGGCTGGTTACGGAGGTGCAGGTAAGCTTCGCTTCACCCCCTGATCTTGCTGTCTAGTCGCAGCTGTCTTACTTAGCTATCTGCACACATGACTTAATGAAGACCGCAAGGTACCGCAAGAAATGCTTCGACCAGATCGAGGGGATCGCTGCAAGCAACAAGGAGCTGACGGCAGAGGTGGAATGCTTGCGCCAGCGACTCGAAGCCGCCAATCATGAAAATACGGTGCAAGAGTCCCAGAACCAGAACCTGGTCGTCCAGCTTAGTAATAAAGAGCGGGAAAGAACAAGTAAGTAGCCATTTTATCACAACGACTATTGACAAGTGCTGTTGCGTTGTTGGTAGTAACAGCTGTAGTGCAGGCTTAGAAGCCAAAGTGGTCCGTCTCCGAGAGGAGAACAGTCGTGCGGTCGTGGAGTGTGATCGCCTGAAAGAGGACAACAGAAAACTGGCGCAAGACCAGTCGCAGTTCCAGGACCACATGACCAAGATGACAGAGGAGCTGAAAGGTAAGTTTTCTAAACCCCTTTGCACATTTTTGTTGCCTACAGTAGTTTGACGTAATATAGCGTCTTAACAGCATGTGCGGTTTGCAGTTATAAAAATCAATGCGAAGAAACATCTGGAGGCCATGATGAAAGACCGTGACGACTGGAAGGCGCAATGCCAAGAGATCACCAAGGACCGTGACACCTGGAAAAGCCGGTGCCAGGAGGAGGCAAAGGGCATTTTGCCGGTCCTTAACCTCATCGATCTGGCGCTAGCAGAAGATGTGCCAAGGACACCGCAGCTGGGATTGATCGAGAGGTGCCAAAAGGCATGGGGATGGTTGCAGGAGTTCCTGAAGGAGGCAGGAGAGTACGCAGGCGCACATGTGCTAAGCATGGTACGTGCTCACTACGCCCTAATCGATCTCAAGCGCCTGGAGGCTGGATACCCGAAGGAGGTAAATCTAGACAAGGCCGAGGAGCTACGGGTGACCCAGCTAAACTTGTCGGCGAAAATAATTGGCGATATTAACCTGTGTGGAGGTGCGACACCACCCGTACAAGGAATGCCATCGACAAGTTAGCTAGGAGCGCAGTCATTTTCAAGCCAACCGGCAAAGCCTGCGGTCTCGACCAGCCAGGCGTCGGCAGGGCCATCTTCTTCAGCTTGATCAATGCCAGAGTCCTCGAGACCCTTGCACGATGCCAGGCCCAGCGAGCAGCAGGTGCCGCGTGCCCCGACCAGCCAATAGTGTAGGCTATAGCTATAGAAGAAGATGTAGTTGGGTTATTGTAAACTTGGACCTTTTCAGGCAAGCTTGTAATAACGTAACTGTGTATCAACATAAGCTTGTTTGTTTTGTAGAAAACATGTTTAAGCTTGGATATCGTGTTGATGTAACTAAGTTAGAACGTGTTGGCGTTCTGTTTAGTTGTATCAGTTTAGTCGACACGTCATCCTGAAAGGTTTGTATGGCCCTGGTTTGTCTTGCGGTCGGAGTGTGAGGTGCATAGCTTGTGCACACGTAGAAACACACAAGTCAAACCAGAGAGCACCTGCCGATCAACTGTAGCGTAAAGAGCGGATCCCATGCATGCGTTGGGAGGAACCGGAGACAGGGCCTGCTTTGAAAACCCGAGAAGGAATGGTGGTCGGTTTTAACTGGTAGAGTTAGAATAACAATAGACTTCGAAATGACACATTAGAGTGGTCGGAGAAATCATAATAGCTTTATTGAAATGAATCAATAGTACAAGAAGAGTACATATCTTAGTAGCTAAGCATAGAAATGCCTAAGGTTGTCGATGTGCCAGGAATTAGGTATGTCTGTGCCATCTAGGCGAGCTAACCTGTAAGATGTAGGGCGTGTAACCTCCTTGATCATGAAGGGTCCTTCCCATGGAGTTGCGAGTTTGTGGACACCTGCCTGATTCGTCTTCCACTTCAGGACCAGGTCCCCGACCACGAAGAACCGCTCCTTGACGTTCTTGTTGTAGTACCTGCGCAAAACAGCAAGGTATTTGGTTGTACATACGCAAGAGTCGAGCCGCTTCTCTTCTGCACTATTCACTTCTAGCTCCCGCACTTCATTGGCCTTGTCTTCGTCAAAGTTCTCTACCCGTGCTGATCTGAAGGCTATATCTACTGGAAGTACTGCCTCAGCGCCATAAACCATAAAGTATGATGATACACCGGTATTGCGACTGGGCTAGGTTCTGAGACCCCAGACCACGGCCGGTAACTCTTTGAGCCATCTTCCAGGAGATTTGTCATTCTCTCTGTACATCCTCTTCTTAAGTGCGTCCAGGATCATACCATTTGCCCGCTCGACTTATTCATTAGCTCTAGGGTGTGCCACCGAGACGTATTTTACTACTATGCTCCTTTCATCGCAGAAGTCCCAAAAAACGTTCCCGGTGAACTGAGTACCTAGATCGGTGATGATGCTGTTGGGTATGCCGAAGCGGTGGATGACCTGGTCAAGGAACGCGACAGCCTTGTCTGTAGATGCCGTGACCAGGGGCATGTACTCTATCTACTTGGAGAATTTGTCGATCAGCACAACGACGCATGTAAATTTCCCAGGGGCCGGTTTGAAAGGGCCTATCGTATCCAGTCCCCAGCATGCAAAGGGCCAAGAGGCTAGTATAGTCTGAATCTCGTGTGCTGGTACGTGGATTCTCTTGGCAAAGAACTGACAACCTTCACAATAGCGGACTAGCTTCTCTACATCAGCTACAGCTGATGGCCAATAAAACCCTGCTCGGAAAGCCTTGCCAACCAGCGTTCTCGAGGCCGCGTGGTTGCCACAGGAGCCAGAGTGGATTTTGTCTAGGAGACATTCACCATCCTCCTGGGTTATACACTTCATCAAGATTTCCTCCTTCGCGTTCTTGCGCCACAATTTGCCATCGACGAGCAGATACTGCTTACTGCGACGCATCAGGCATTCATTTTCTGTCCGATCGGTGTAACCACTGCCATCTGTTAGGTACTTGATGAAAGGTACTCTCCAGTCAGGCTCCTTAGTGGTCAGAGGTTGTTTGGTGGTGTTTGACGCCGGAACCGTAGCCACCAATAGCTGGTCTGGAGGCTTGTCGACCGCAGGATCTTCTTCTTTGATGGAGGGCGTGAGCAGGTCCTGAACAAATACGCCATGTGGGACTTTGGCTCGGGACGATCCTAACTTTGACAGCGTATCTGCTGCATGATTTTTGTCCCGGACCACATGTGTGTACTCGATGCCATAGAACTTATCTTTCAGCTTTCTGATCGCTTTGCAGTATGCGTCCATCTTTTCGCTGGTCATATCCCAATTCTTGTTGAGTTGGTTGATGACCAGAGCCGAGTCTCCGTAGACATAGAGACGTTTGACACCGAGCTCGACCGCGATGCGCAGACCGTGTAGGCATGCTTCGTACTCGGCGGCGTTATTAGACGCCTGGAAATAAATTCTAAGGACATATCGGAGCTGCTCCTTGGATGGTGATACGAAAAGGACTCCTACTCCTGCGCCTTCGATGTTGAGAGAGCCATCGAAATACATATTCCAATACTCCGCGGGCCCCTGAGAGGCAGGTGTGCTTAAGTCTGTCCACTCGACGATGAAATCGACAAGTGCCTGAGACTTGATTGTAGAACGGCTTGCGAATGATGTCTCCCAGAGGGTACTCGGTCATGATCACCACACGATATCCGTTGAAGTAATGTTTCAACTTTCGGGATATAATCAGTATGGCGTAGATCAGCTTCTGAATCTGCGGGTACCTGGTCTTGGATTCATTGAGCACCTCACTGATGAAATAGATTGGTCGATGTACCTTGTATACGTGGTTGGGCTCATCGCGCTCGACCACCATGGCAGTGAGACCACTCGATTAGTTGCCGCAATGTAAAGCAGGAGGGTTTCGTCTTCTCTAGGAGTAGTGAGGACCGGAGGTGATGTAAGGAATTGTTTCAGCTGTGTAAAGGCAGCGTCTGCTTCCTCCGACCACTCAAACTTCTCGGATGCTTTGAGTAGCTTGAAAAACGGTAGTCCTTTTTTGCCTAATCTTGATATAAAATGACTGAGGGCAGCCATGCATCCGGTAAGCTTCTGAACATCCTTCACCTTTTTGGGCAGCTTCATGTCCAAGACAGCTTTTACCTTCTCTGGGTTAGGGCGTATGCCGTCATGACTGACGATGTTGCCGAGCAGTATACCAGATGGGACACCAAAGATGCACTTCTTTTGGTTTAATTTCCATTGGAATGTGTTAAGGGCTGCAAAGGTACGCTCCAGGTTGTCAACAAGGGTGTATGCTTCCTTGGTTTTAACGACTACATCGTCAACATAAGCCTCGACAAGGTCGTCTTTTATCTCGTCTTTGAGGCAGGCCTGTATGGCGCGTTGGTAGGTAGCCCCAGCGTTCTTGAGCCCGAACGACATGGTCGTGTAGCAGTATGCGCTGAAGGATGTGATGAAGGATGTCTTGATCTGGTCGTCCTTTTTGAGAGCGATCTGGTGATAACCAGAGTAGCAATCGAGAAAGGAAAGCAGCTCGCAATCGGCGGTTGAATCTACGACCTCGTCTATGCGAGGTAAGCCGAAGGGGTCTTTAGGGCAGTGTTTGTTGAGATCAGTATAATCAACGCACATTCTCCATTCATTATTCTTTTTGCGTACATAAACCGGGTTGGCTAACCACTCCGGATAATATACTTCTTTGATAAATCCGGCTGCTAAAAGTCATGTATCTTCTACCCTAATAGCCTCCTTTTTGTCGCGAGAGAACCGTCGTAGCTTCTGTTTGATGGGTTTGGACTTGCCATCGACATTTAAGGAGTGCTCGATCAAGTTCCGAGGTACACCGGGCATGTCAGCGGGTTTCCATGCGAACACACTCACGTTGCTTCTCAAGAACCTAACGAGCGCGTCTTCCTATTTAGGATCCAGGTTGGCCCTGATAGGGGCTGTTTTGCTGGGATCACCATCAACCAGCTGGATCGCTTTGTGCTCTTTGGACTTGATGTTCTTGCGTGGGGCCTCAGGCTCTAGAATCTCCAGGTGATCGGCTGGGGTCTTCTTAGCGTCGAGCGTGGTCTCAGCCATGCGAATAGAGAGGTCGTGAGCCTTTTCTATTTTGAAGCTGTCCTCCTCGTAGGTGTAAGCTGTGTATACGTTGCCCCTAAGAGTTAGAACCCCCTTCTCAGTAGGCATCTTGAGCACCAAATACCTGTAGTGAGGTATGACCATGAACTTGGTGAGCGCTGGTCGACCAAGGATAGCATGGTAGGTGCCTTCGAAATCAGCGACCACGAAGTTGACGTAGTCGGTGCGGAAGTGGTCTAGAGTACCAAATTGCATAGGTAGCGTGATCTGCCCGAGAGGTGTGGAGCTCTGTCCGGGGAGAACACCCTAGAACTATGCCTCGTATGGCTTGAGATCAGCCTTGGTCATCTTCAGGGCCGGCAAACTATTCTTGAACAGTATATCAATGGAACTGCCACCGTCAATCAGCACTCTATCGAACTGAACCTTGTTGATACAAGGATCGAGAACCAGAGGAAAACGCCCTGGCTCAGGTATTGCAGCCCATTGGTCCTTTCTGCTAAAGGAGATCTCACGGTGAGACCAAGGAGGGAGCCGTGGATCGGTGACGAGGTTGTTGGCATTGGCCACGTTTAGGCAGGCGCGAGCGAGCAGCTTGCGCTCTCATTTGGTTTCGATGGACACTCTGCCCCCAATGATGGTATGGACGTGGTCGGTTGGCTTGACGTACTTGTGACGGGGATCTACATCTTCATCATCGTTGTCCTCGTCACGGTGCTCCCCTGCGTCGTTAAGCTTGTCGGATTTATCCGGAGCCTGTTGGTGCGTATAGATGGATTTGAGAACACGACAATCCTCCATGGTATGGTTTGACTTGGGATGGAGCTGGCAAGGTCCTTTCAATGCTTTGGCATAGTCTTCTTCGTAATTGCGATGTCCGCCACCTTTTTTAACGATGTTGACTTCGCCGTCGTCTTCCCGAGCACGCTTGCCCCTGTAATCGTCACGGCGATTACGCCGTTGATTACGCTGGTCGCGGTGATCGTGGGAATCGTTGCGCTGGTTGCGGCGATCAAAATTGTCGTTCCGACCATGGTTGTCGCGGTAGTCGTCACGGTGTGGGGGTGGTCGGAGCGTGGAACCCTTGCTGCTTCTTCGACGATTATCTTTTTAGCATCATCGGCATCCGCATATTTTTTAGCAGTGGCTAGGAGCGCTGTGACCGATTCAGGTCTTTTGTGGAGGAGCTTGTCCCTTAGGGCATCGTGGAAGCGGAGACCAGTGATGAAAGCTTCGATTGCCTCGTTGTCGGAGATTGACAGGACCTTGATGCGCATCTCCGAGAAACGTCGGACGTACTCGCGCAGTGGCTCATCTTTGCGATCTCGAATCCGTTGCAGATCATATTTGTTGCTGGGTTGCTCGCAAGTAGCAATGAAGTTGTCAATGAATGCTTGCTTGAGCTCTTGCCAAGAATCAAAGTAGTTCGCCGGCAAGCTGACCAGCCATTGGTGGCCTGCATGGCCGACGGCGACTGGGAAGTAATTAGACATGACGTGCTCGTCAGCCATGGCTGATCTGCACATGGTTTCGTAGAGCATGACTCATAATTCGGGGTTCTCCTTGCCGTCGTACTTCTGAAGTTTTTCGAGCTTGAAGTTCTTGGGCCATATGACTTGGCGAAGGTGTGGAGTAAACTGTTTCAAACCCGGAGGGCCGTGGGTAGTATCATATTCCATACGACGATAGCTTTCGTGGGATGCACGATCGTTGGCTCTTCGGTTAATGCGATCGCGCAGATCGTGTTCTCCGAGGGAATGGCGAAGATCGTTATTGCCATCACGGCGACCCCGATTGCCACCCTGGTTAACCCTGCGACCGTGGTTATCACGGCGATTGTCGCGGTTGTCTCGGCGGTTGTCATCCCGGTAGTCGTGGCGGTTGTCGTCCTGACCACCATCATGACCACCGTTTCCGCCTTGACGATTGTCTGATGGGTCGTTGTTGCGCGAGCCACGTTGGTTGGGTGGCTGTGAGCGACTTGAGTACTGGTGGCTGTGGCTTGATTCGACTGAGATGGATGGAGCCCGGGCTTGATTTACAATCTCTGTGGTCTGGGCCATAGCAGCCGTCAAGTAAGCTTGTATATCATCACGAACTGCCTGGGTTTCCGGGGTATTGGGTCGTTGCATTGTCGCCATAGCAACAACTACGTTGGCGCTTGGAGTCCTGAAGACCTGCTTGTCCCCCACCCTGTCAAAGGCATTGTTAAGATCGTGTGGCTGGACCCTTATGCGTCGTGCCTCCTCTTCTGCCTCGACTTTGACTTGTCGGCGATTAAACCGATCAATACTGCATGCTTCGCGTGCCAGCCTTTCTTGTTCTGTTTCGCCAACTGCCAGTGGTTCGTCATTACTGACAACATTGATCAAGTCTCCTCGCCTTGGTGGGAAGGATGGGAATCGTGGGAAACCCAGGGCGTGGTCTGGGACATCCAGATCGTATTCAACGCCTTCATTGTCATGATGCTAGAGCTCGGTGTGGACGGAGGCATTAGATGCGACGCCGGACGGGGAGCTTGAGCCACCCTCTTGAACTGTGTGGACCGATCCTTCTTGATACTCCTCAATCCGGACCATGTTGACGAAGTTGCGCAGGCCGTAGGGCTGAGCCTGGTAGTTCTCCATCGAGGCTTCGTACTCGGAGAGCCGGAGACCCGTCGCGGGGGCTGGCCAGCTACGAACGGAGCGCCCTTCAGGAGTAGATGTGACCACGAGATCCGTACCGAGTCGTGCAGGACGACTGGCCCGAGCTGGTCGGGTAGATCTGTTGTGGGTAGTGGTTACCTGCTCATTAGGTTGACTTTGAATCGAACTTACCAGAGCTAGGGTTTCGAAAAGTTTGGTGCCGACCCGATCGATGGAGTCGAGCAGGTCGGTGTTGTGGATCTGCCTCCCTTTGTAGCGAGGAAGCGGACGACGGGTTATCGGCGTGGCTGAAGACGATACTGGCGTGGCCGGAGCCAGATCCACTGTGGTCGGAGCCGTAGCCGATGCAGATGAAGCAGTGGTCGACACAGATTGAATCCGCGCCTCCTCCGTGGTCATGGCGATGAAGTCGTCGGAGCCAGTGGTCCAGGTGATCTGGCCGATGGTGAACGTGAGGCCGTTCGGCGTAGCCATGGAACCGGGAATGATGACCATCTTGTTCGTCTGGAGAGCAGTACGCACACCCCCTACCTGGCGTGCCACTGTCGACGAAATATGGTCGGCAGTCTACCTAGGGGTATGCCCAAGGTAGTAGATTATTGGCAGACAGATGCGCAAGCTACAAACAAGATGGTGACGCAAGACAAACACGAGGTTTTATCCAGGTTCGGCCGCCGTGATGGCATAATACCTACGTCCTGCGTCTGATTGTATTGCTGTATGTCAATGAGAGATGTCTTGAGAGGGGTCCCCTGCCCGCCTTATATAGTCTGGGCAGCAAGGTTACAGATCTGGAAACTAATTCTAACCGGTTACAATTGCCATAGGTGATCGGATAAGGATTCATATTCTAACCGATTAGGATCTTGCTTGATCTCCAAATCTGCCTTGATTCCTTGCGCGGGACTCCAAGCAAATTGGCCGGGCCACGCGTCATCTTCTAGTGGGCCAGACCCTCTAGTCCGGGCCGGCCCAATCCTAGCCGTAAGCGTATAGGGGTTAATACCCCCACACATGCTAACTTTGGCAATCTAAAATTGTTACATGCTAACATGTTACATAGTTGAGTGTATACATTAGGCTTACATAATTGAGAGGGTCTTTTAAAAAGTGTTACACCTTAACTATCACGTAAGGAAAAAAACTAATACTAGGAGTTGTACACACGTTTGTGTATATCACGTTCTAAAAAAAACGCACCTGTATATATCACGTTCCAAAAAGATTACCTGTACCATACACACACCTGTCACGTTAAAAAAAAATCATTGTTGACTCTCCATCACGTTAAAGAAAAATCAGTACCAAACTTTCCAAAAAGAAATAGACAACATATTTTGGCACTTCATTTCCTTCCAAAATAAAAAATAATTAAATATATAATTTTACTATTACCTCCTATGAAGTAATATGTGATAAAAGACATACAGATCAACAATCCACAGTTATTTGGAGGTACCTAAACAAAGCCCTTTCAAATTTCCAAATGATGACGTCTTCCCCTTCCTGAAGGAAAAAGCTGTCAACACCAGAACAAACTTTATCCCAACAGGACTGAAGATCATCAGTTAGCCATCTTCTAAATGTGATCTGGATTTGACCACTTTTCACATCAGCAGCACTGACTTCCTTTTGATCACACAAGATAAAAAGGGCTGGGACAATTGCAAGGATAGATTTATCATATAACCAAGGATCACACCAAAACCTAGTTTTTTCCCCATTCTTGAATCTAATACCTCTTCCCTGGAGGTAAATATCCCTCACGTTGAGCAAGTCATACCAGATAGGGGAATCAGTTTGTTTATGTGTTACAGAGACAATAGATTTGTTATGCAGATATTTGGATTTGACAATTTCTTGCCATAATCCTTCCTCCCTCTCTAATTTCCACCACCACTTGCATAAAAGACCGAGATTCATTTTTCTCAAGTCTTTGATACCTAAACCACCCTTCTTTTTGCTCTTGCATATCTTAACCCATTTGACTAAGTGGTATTTTAGATAGATGTCATACACTAGAACAAAAATAAAGCAAGAAGAACTGGCCGATATATACTTGCCGTTGGTTGCCGTGGACGTAGCATGTCCTGCTGACTCGAAGAACAAATCCTTTGCCACTCAGACATGCAGAATGTGTGGTCCGGTCGGATACTATACTTGCCTTGTCGGTGGGTTGTCCTTCACATGCAGCCATGTCGCATGCCTGGACAAACAAATACTTTGCTCAGATCCCACATATGCATATGCATGCATGCAGAATGCTTGGTCACCAATACTCACCATTCACCCTTTGCTAGCTAAACTCCTAAACCCAAATCGATTGAGCTAGAAACCGCGCAGCAGCCGTCGGGCAGCCGACGGCGCGAGAGCTAGCAATATGGCTGAGCTCGCGTTGGGCGCCGTGACCTCGTTGCTTGGCGTCATCCGCAACGAGTGGCGGTTGCTGGGCCGCGTCGGCGGCGACGTCCAGTTCATCAGGGAGGAGATGGAGAGCATGAACAGCTTCCTGATGCACCTGGCCAGGACGGCGCCGCCCAGCAGCGAGCACGACGAGCAGGTGCGGACCTGGATGAACCAGGTCCGGCTGCTCGCACAGGACTGCAACAACTGCATCGACCTCTACCTGTACCGCGGCAACCCCGACATCCACCTGGGCAGGGACCGGCTCCGGCGCTACCTCCGGTGGTTCCCGTGGTTCCTGCAGAAGATGTTGGCGCAGCACCGAGCTGCCTTGGAGCTCAGCGAGCTCAAGGAGCGTGCGCGGGACGTCGGCAAGCGGCGGCTAAGGTACGGCGTGGAGATCCCGAAGAAGGCGGCCGTTCCACCTGGTACTGGTGGGTCGGCAGCCGCAGAAGGCAGCGCCGAAGCTGCTTTCGTCCACCTCGATGGTGAAGAAGACGAGCACGAGCACGACCAAGTGGCGGGGGCAACGGCGACTGATGGTTCTGGTCGAATCAGAAGAGCCCTCTTTGGACTTTACGTCCTGGAGGACTACTTCAACGACCAGTTAGCCGTGTGGATAGAGCAAGTTCGACATCAGTGGAGGGAAAGCAAATGGCAACACGACACCCGATGCGTTGCCTTTGTGGTGCCGGACACGGAGAACTCCGGTGCCATTGCACGTCAAGCTTCGGCTGTGGCAGAGAAGCACGTCAAGAACACTATCTTGGTGGACATCCCATTACTGCACTATTGGAGAATGCTAGGACCCAAGAATATCCTCTACTACATCCTGAGGGAGATCGAGCTCCGGCAGCAGCAGCAGCAGCAAGGCCAAGGGATTGATTGGCGGCAAATCCGCGGGGAAAAAAGGGCAGTGATTAGTAAAATCAAGAAAGATATCGAACCTTTGAATGTTATAAGAAAGGTTGAAGAGATCATGACCTACATTGAAAACGCCAAGGAGAACAAGCAACTGAAGCTGTACCTGGAGGCCTACATTGAAAAAGCCAAGGAGGACAAGCAGCTGGAGGTCCTGGACGGACCAAAGAAAAAGGAAGCACAAGAAAAAATCACCAAAGAAACCTCCTTAGGTGTACTCTTGGTACTGCTTCTGCTGATGAAATCTATGCCTGCATTAGCACAACACTACGATGACATAATCAAGCAAACATCCGAGATGCTCAAAAAGCATATGGAGCAAGTAAATGAAGGAGTAAGCACGGAACAGCGGATTATTCACGATGTTACCCAATATACACAAATCCTGCATCAGGTGTTCCCACCCATCAGTAACCGCCAGCAAGCCCCAACAAGCCCAGGAGCAAGACATCAAACAAGTAACTGGAGACATGAGTGCCTCCAGTCTTTGTCAATTACTCTTGACACAACCAGAGAGACAAGGGCGCTCGTAGCATAGATTCGAGAGAGCAGAAACAGTCAACCAAGGTTCTTGACAACCAAACCAGAGAGTCCCCCAAGGTTCTTGAGAGGCTCAGTATCAGTGGAAACATACTACAGGGGCAGCTTTCTACATTATTGCTAACCGACAAAAATACCACACTTATTAAGGTAACTTTAAGTAACGCCTCACTGGATCCGACTATCCTAGAGGCCCTCTCCAATCTGCCCAAGTTACAATGTCTGAAGCTTCGGCACAATACATACAGCGACAACAAACTCACATTCAAGAAGGGTGAATTCAAGAAACTCAGGTACTTTCTTGTCGAGGGCTCCAACTGGATTGAAATCAGTTTTGAAGAAGGTACAGCAGCTCCAGAGCTCGAGAAGATTGTTTTGTCCTTTGACAACATAGAGTATATTGCTGGAGTAGACCACCTTAAAAAATTGGAGGAGCTTGAACTGAACAAATATAACAAGAGCAGCAACAACAGTGGAGGCAGCACCGACACTGCTGCCACCAATCAAGACCCCTCCGCCCTTGCTGCTACCACTGCCGCCAATCCCTCACCCCTTCCTCTGAACACTACCACTGTCGTCCCCTCCACCCCAACAGGCACTCACCCCGCCCCCTCTTCCCCAACTGGGGGTGCCGCGAATCCCTCACCCCTTCCCCCGAACACTACCACTGTCGCCCCCTCCACACCAATAGGCCCTAACCCTGCTCCCTCTCCCTCAACTGGGGGCGCCGCCAATCCCTCACCCCATACTTCCACAATTGACGCTGCCAATCCCTCACCCCTTCCCCCGAACACTACCATTGTCATCCCCTCCACACCAACAGGCCCTAACCCTGCTCCCTCTGCCTCAACTGGGGGCGCCGCCAATCCCTCACCCCATACTTCCACAATTGACACCGCCAATCCCTCACCCCTTCCCCCGAACACTACCACTGTCATCCCCTCCACACCAACAGGCCCTAACCCTGCTCCCTCTTCCTCAACTGGGAGCGCCGCCAATCCCTCACCCCTTCCCCGGAACACTACCACTGTCGTCCCCTCCACCACTCACCCCGCCCCCTCTCCCCCAACTGGGGTCGCCGCCAATCCCACAGCCCATATTACCACTGCTGACACCGCCAATCCCTCACTCTCTGGCCCCACCACCTCCAGTAACAATGTGTTGCTTCCGAAATTGCTTTCCGATGCCAAACAAATATCCAAGGTGACTCTTCGTGGTACAATGCTGGCGGAAGATGGTATGAGAACCCTCGCAAGGATGGAAAACATACGCTGCCTGGTGCTCTTGCAAGGGTCTTATAACCAAAACCGGCTTGATTTAAATAAAGATGAGTATGCAAAACTCAACCTTCTTATTGTCAAGTGCCCTGAAATCACCGAGATCAAATTCGAGCGTGGGTCTGCTCCTAAGCTTGAGAAGATCGTATGGACCTTCGACCAAGGGAGCTCTTTATCCGGCATCGAGCACCTTCCAAGATTGAAGGAACTTGAGTTCACTGGGGACTCTCTACCAGACCAGGTGAAAGAAGGCATTGATAAACACAAGCACAAAGATATGATTCATTGTACACACTACAAACAGGAGAGGCAAGATCAAACAGGAAGAAGCACAGGAAAAGAGGATAGTGTTCCAAGTTGCCTATACATCTGGAAGGACAAGGGTTGGCGCAGGAGGAACTGAAGGTTCACCATCGAGTCCCTCCCAAGGTATTTATTTGTGTGCTTACATAATTTACCATTGTGTGTTTCTATCTGCTGTTTGTGGTGTGCATTTATATTCTGCATGTGTGTCGACTGAGTGTGTCTGTGAGTTTGGTAACTTGTTTTACATGTGTGTCCTGGCGCTATGGTTGTGTCTATGCTCACGGATTTGGACCTGTGTGGCTTTCCTCTGTATCGACTGTGAAGCATTCATGCTGCATGGTCTCTCATGTAATAAGTGCGATGCTTGTGCGCACATTTGATTTGGTAATGTACTGTATGCTGCATATCTTACCCTTGGAGGATGATAGTCATAATCATGTAAAGTTTGATACATTATAAAGATGGACAATCCTTCCATAGGTTAAGCAACTCCACTCTTTTTGTCACGGTCAAAATGCTACATCTTTCTAATTTTATCACCCATGTTATAAGAATAAATAATGCACATAACATTAAGTCTATCATGATTCATTATGCCTAAGGCTAGAGAAGAGTAAATACAGTTTTGGTTCTGTTGGTGTTTTTCCACCAACAGAGCCCATGCACTTGATCTCTACCTTGTCTTTATGAGTAGAACACACTTTGAGAAAAGTGTGGGGGAATCGATCCCCCAAATTCTACGAGTGAAAATTCTAAACCGGTAATAATGATGCACACAAGAGGTCGCCCGTTTCTATTACTGATGGTTGGCTTCAAAACGCTAAACAAGGAGGAAGAACAAGTCAAGAAAGGATGAACCTGTCAAACCTAAATCAAACTCAACACCAAGATGGGTTTGGCAAAATAAAGTGGCACCACTAGTGGAAGCGCCACTACTGGAGGCGCCACCACAAGAATCCTCATCTTCAAGAACGAATCAAGGTACTCAATCAATGAACTTCCATAACTACCAAGTGCAAGATTATGAAGCAACCTCAAGTGCGCATCAGGGAGGACGCATGTCTTTCTCTGGCCGAGGGTATCATGACTCTTAGGAGGCCTACCACCGCTTTGACAATAGACTCGCAACCATTGAAGGTACGTTACACAATCATACACAATGGCAGGTAAGCATGGGACAGAAGATGGCCAGCTTCCAGCAACAACAGCATCAACAAAATCAAAATTGGAAGGCTCTGTTCTAGCACCTCCACATCCGGTCACCTCGTTGAGCAACCACGACAACAACCAGCTTGGGGGAGAAGGCATTCCCCGTGTATCCAGATAAGTATTTCTTTCCTTTTATTATTCTTAGTTTACTTTATATATATTAGAAAAAAGATGAATAACTAAAAATAAAGTAAAAGTTATCTTTATAGAAATATATATAGTTATAATGTGTGATCTAAAAAATGAAAACAAAATAAAGAGAGTGTGTCCAGTTTGATTTAATTTGTTTTAAGAGCTGAATAAAATAAAAGGACTTTGGAGATAATCTCTTAAAATGGAAATAATAAATAGTTGCTCTATTGTAATTCCTTTTAAGTACCTAGTTTTCAGCCTTGAATTCTCTCGAGTTTTGGATAAAATTGTTTTGATATAAGGATTTACTCTGAACTTGAAACTTGTGGGTAGCACATGCTTGATCTAAGTCTAGATAATTGACGGATATGATATGAGAAGGTCTGAGCTGTTGTTTATCTTGTTCCAAGTGATACTAAAGTTCTGAAGATTTATTTTTTTAAAAAACATAAAAATGCTACATGATGAATTCTTGTATGACAAAGCTTAAATTCCCACCAGAGTCATACATGTTATTTAGGCTAGAAAACTTGGTTTTGTCAAGCTTTGTTGACCCTTATGAGAGGTTTGTCATGCTCTTAAAATCAAGATCATGTACACATCACCCAAATATGCACTACTTCTACACTGGGGTAGGTGCAAAAACATGCCTTCCATCTTGATCCACCCAAAAATATTCTACTCTTACACTGGGGGTGAACACAAAAATATGTTTGTTAGGTTTTCCATCCACCAAATAAATGCTCCAAGTTCTTGTTGCTATCTCTCAAAGTTTTGTTGTAGAAAAGAGACAGGGGGCTATGCAAAAGTTATTCATAAAAAAAGAAAAAAAGTTGAGAAAATGGACAAGTGTCCGAGATATTTAAAACAATGGGTACTTAAATGCCTGCCTAAAAAGAAAAAAAAGAAGAAGAGAGAGATGAATAAGATAGCCCCTATTCTCTTGCAAAAATATTTCTAAGTTTCAAAAGAAAGATAAGTTTTCAAGGAGCATAGTAGAATTAGGTTAGCCACCACATATATCCATCTCATATATCCACACACATGCACATCTTGATTTGATTGTATGACTCAACTCTCTATGGATCCGAGGTTTAACTTTACAATATATGCATTGCAAGTATGCTCTAGCTTTCTCCCTACCTATGAACTCCACATAAGCCTTAGTGGTACGAAGAGAAAAAGGCATAACATCTTTATTGCCTTGGTGATGATCCACAAATACCATATATATTGAGAGACTTGAGAGTGTCATACAAAGGAATCTCTGAGTTTTATTTTGAAAACTTATAAAAACTCCGGAACAATGGTGGAACAACGAACTTGAGACTAGTGCTTGACTTGATCATTCTGTCTTTCAATTGCTCAAGACCCAAGTGAAGGCTAAGAAGCCCCATGGTTGAAGGTAATACGGGTAAGTTTGAAAGTTAGATCAGTTTATTATAATTCGGAGGAGAATTCTTGATTGAACGCATGTGTACTTTTGAGGAGTGAAAGCATTATAGCAACTTCTGATCCATTGCTGAGTTTGGCTTTGCTCAGGGACTAGCAAAGGTTAAGTGTGGAGGGGCTTGTTGACGGTAGTTAACATTCATCATAAACCATCAATATAACATATAAATACATAAAAAGGATCACGAACATAGGTCTAGGGGTTTAAACTAATAGATTCCACAAGTTTTGGTGAATCTTTGTTTATAGGAGGATTTACTCAGAAAACCATCAAGGAGAGCCTATTCGTCAAAGCAAATCATATTTATCCACAGTGAAACCAACGTGGGAAGACTCTAGAAGACTCTAGAAGGCAAACCACCGAAGCGGAGGGCAGGTGGCTACCATGTGGGGCCAGCCAGCCCCACCTACAGGCCGCCCGGCCCCTAGGGCCCACTGTCAGCCTCCGCATCACAATGTCGGTTCTCCACCACCTCCTAGGATGCATCTACGCCATCCTTTAAGTCGGTTTGATCGAAGGGCTCACGATGGACGCTTCGGCCTATATATACCAGCCCCTACCCCCCTCCCTTAGGCATTCCTGAAACCCTAATTCATATCTCTCCTTTAGAGATCAAGATACACCAGGAGGATTAGGTCTAGACTCTCCAATGTAGTAGACTAGTAGCTCGGGAGTGAGGGTCGAGTTGAGCTCATGCTCAAGTTCCAGATCTAGTCTTGGAGGCTCAGCAAAGCCTTGTATCTTCACTTCTACATCTTGTAAGACTTATTATCAATTCATCATATTCCTATCTACATGGCTATGCTTACTTTTAATATGTATCTTACTTAGTTGAGGTTATCATTACTTTTGTGTGTGGGTTCATAGAGCGCTTAGCCTGCTAGTTTACCATGGTTAGATTAAGTAGCCAAGCCGCGTGTAAGCATGGTGCTTATACAATGCTCTGCCTGTGAGTACACCCTGTTCTCTAGTTGTATGGTAGCAGCGGGAGGTGATAGCCCCGTCTATCCTTTGTAGTCCATATCGAATTGAGCAAGTTCTTAAATTGTAGGACCGTAGTCACGTCAGTAGAGTTATCTATTGTGGGTGCTCTACCGTCTAAGCGGCATCCCGAAGTGCACAAGAGTAGAGTTAGTCTTAGCTATAGTCAGGTATATATATACTTTGATCCTGTAATAAGAATATCATAGGAATCTACCTCACCCTTTGTTCTCCTAAGTTAACTAGTTTACATTATCTTAATGATCTATTCCCTGAGTGTCATTATCCTTAATTCCTATTATTATCTCTACCCCTTGCTCTAACTATGTTGGTATGTTGATTAGTAGACATTCCTTTGTTATCCAATAAATCTTTACTCCATTGTTTCCCTGTGGTAAAATATAAATAATGATACTTGGAATACTCCTGGTAAAATGCTACAATGGTATTTTGTGCGCTTGCGGAATCCTTCATATTCTATTTGCACTTATAAATATCAACAGCGGGCTCAGGAACGGGCTCGCCAATGGGCTTAAATCTCGATTTACAATGACATTTACTAGAGGCAGACTGTTTGCCTGCCTTTGAAAATCAGTTCTCCCACCTCATAAAACCTTGAACGTAGTAGTGTTTCATGGAGCTGCAAAGGCGACAACTCAATTCGGGTACACGGAGGCTCACACACGAACGACTTCAAGGTGTCTTGCATATTCATCAAGTTGAGATTTGTTTGATATGTGTCGAATATGTGTATAATTTTGTTATGCTATGACTTGCGTTGTATTAGAAATTAAGATAGAGTTAGAGTTGAACTCTGTATACTAGGGTCCATAAATATGAGGCAACCGTTGTTATAACCATGGGACGCCTTGGCGGCTGGTTTGGACAGCGTCGAGGCTGCAAGACCACCTGAATGCCTAGTGTAGCTACTGGTTTATGGGGAAAAGCGTACGTAGTCATGGCTTGAGGATGTAGGCGCACATCGTCGAACCTCGTAAAAACATTGTGCCTTGGTGTCATTCTCGTTTACTTATTTTCTTCTATGGTGTTATTCTTCTGCATTATTCGGTTAGTATAGATCTACTTTGCACTCCAAGAAGAAGTGCTACGTTTAGTCTCACATCGGAATTGGTGTTGGGGGAGCACAACATATAAGGTGGCACAAGCCTCACCTATCACACTAGTCTTTTATGTTGAGTTAGACCCGAGAACTTGGTATGTTATGGGCTCTAAAGGACCTAGGTTTGTGGGGTGCCAGCTCATGGGTATAGCGAGATGGGCTGGATCCGTTGTGCACTCTTGATCTTCTTTTTTGTGAATAAGAGTTCATTGATCTAGCTTACGGCTTGATTTTTATTCTGTTGTTATAGTTATGTTTTTTTTCTTTCTAGTTGGGTGGATACTTCTACCACGGGGCCTTCTTTCTTTATCTTCTTCTCTCAGTTTTCAAGTTTTTTGGGTGGAGTCGTCCCTAGTTGGACAGCTGTAATGTGTTTTTTTTGTTCTCTTGTCTAATAAAAATCGCGGCAAATTTCTTGCCATCCTTTCAAACAAAAATAGTTTATTATTAGCTGTAATCAGACTATTTTGTCGCAACTGGTGTGTAGCTCATAGGGAGGTAAGTGATGTACTCCAAAATGTTTAGCAAGTAAACACAAGATTAAGGGTACGTTAAGAAAATGAGTCAAGAGATAGTATTGCTACCATTCAGAGAATTAAAAGAAAGAATCAGCTCTGTTAACTGAGTCAAATTTGCCATTGAACTCGGTATGCTTCCAGAATAGTTGGAATCTCCAATATTTAACCTCGCCAATTGACTGAGCTGCCCAATTGTATGCGGTACCGATGACCCAGAAAACTCACCATAAAATTCCATACTGTTCAAGTGAGTGAGGTTGCCAATTGTATCTGGCATTGACCCGGAAAACTGACCTTGTACAAACATAGTTTTCAAGTTTGTGAGGTTGCCAATTGTAGCTGGCATTGGCCCAGAAAACTCAGCACAAATGTGCATACTTTCAACATTAGTGAGCTTGCCAATTGTAGCTGGAATTGGCCCTGAAAACCCACCGTAATCTATATACATGGTTCTCAAATTTGTGAGTCTGCCAATTGCAGCCGGTAATGGCCCTGAAAACCCACAATCACTTATATGCATGTTCCTCAAATTTGTGAGGTTACCGATAGAAGACGGCATGGAACCATATGTTGTGCAGCTATCCATTTCAAGTGTTCGCAAGCTGATGATGTTTCCAACTGCATGAAGTACTAGCCTAGGGAGTTTGCGATCAACTATTGTTAAACTTCTCAAGGTCTTCAAGTCGCTAAATAAGGTAGGCGTTATCCCAGAGAAGTCACATCCAGAGAGTACCATGAGAAAGTTGATCCTAACTCACTGATAGACTTGACCGTGAGGTCCAACTGGCATAAAGACCCAAGTGTACCAAATGAAGACAGGAAATCCACTGATACTGAATTCCCATCAAGCGCTAACTCCTTCAACGACTTGAAGTTGCTGGAAGACGTTGGTTTGGCAGGCAAAAAGTTGGTCCCATCTAGCATCAAACTCTCCAGAGAACTTGCATTAGAAAAGTTTGGCACATGCCCTGAGAGATTCTCATTACTGGACAAATCGAGAACCCTTAGATTTTTTGATTGAAAGGGTCTGGAGGGGAACCACCCCTCGAGGTTGACATTAGAAAGTTGAAGCATAGTTAGATTGAGAAAATCCATTAAGAACTCTGGAAATGGACCAGCAGTTATACCCTCGTTTTCTTGGAGGTTGAGAACAGCGAGAGAACTGAGTCCTAACAGTGATGTACAAACAGGACCAGTCAGGCCACAATTGGCCAAGCTGAGTACCTCAAGATGAGGAACGTATGTAGCAAGAGATGAGCACCACTCTTCTCGAACAAGATAGAAGTCCACTCCATCAAGGTAGAGCTCTCTTAGATTTCTGAGGTTTGCCACTAGGGTATCAAAACTGGGTACCCACAGATAGTTAGAAAGATAAAAAAAGGAGTCGTCGTATTCATCAGATACAAAGTAACTGGAAAGATCCAAGGAGACAAGGTTCAAGAGTTCACCGACGCCAATAGGTATCGGGCCACGCAAGCCCAGATTAGAAAGGTTTAGATGGGTTAGCAAAGTGAACCTCTCTAATCCAGCTGGGATGTTGCTGTCAGCCATATATACGCCGTGTTCTACTGAATCTCCAGAGAAATCGTTCATGCTAAGATCAAGGCGACGAAGGGATGTGAGGCTGAAGACTTCAGGGTCCAAGCCATAACTGAACAAGCCACGATTGTTGAGGTCGAGGATGGTGACATTTCCAGACGAGGAGTCGCAGCCAACACCTTCCCAGAGACAGCAGTCGCTACCATCTCGCCATGACGAAAGCGTGGTTGTAGAATAAACAAAGGAGAATGACTTCTTCAGCTGGAGGAGCGCCTTTGCTTGGTCTGGATGGCAAAGAAACGGGACGGGGAGGTGATGAATGACTGTGAGGTTACCACCACCAGGTGCATGGTGGGTGCTAGAGAGTACTACTGTGTGGAGCTGAGCAAGAGCAAGACAGAGTAGAAAAACCCTGCCGATGGAAGCCATGCTGGGCTGATGCAAAGATGCAAGTCCGAGCTGACAAGGATCCAGAGAGGCACATATATATATATACTAGCAGGTAACCCCGCGCTTCGCGCGGGCAACAGTGGACGCATTGAGGGGAAAAAAAAAATGGTACTGTTCCTTATCGGGTCGGATACTGTTCATCAGTGATCTGAGTCTGCATGCGCACCGGATGAACAGTGATTCGACGTGACCCGCCTCAAACTTATAGTCTTTTATAGATACCTGTAATGTGTGACGGAACTATTCTGCAGCTTGGTAGGAATGAGTGCTAATTAGTTTCAGTCAAGTCTTCCTCTCCATGAGAAATGTGTGACGGAACTGTTGTCACGGCCAAGCAACAAGAAAAAGTAAGATGCAGACACATACCAGCAATGCATTTAGCCAGCAACATCATTTCACAAAACATAATTGCTACCGGTATCATTCACCACTACATAGTAGTGACCTTGTAAGTGGAGGTCCAACTATCAAGAGCTACGATTAGGAACCAAGGAAGTTGGAGTTTAGGTACAAATCCAGTTGGGAATTGGGCGCACACAGAGCAAATTTGACCAAACATACCTACAGTTTTAGTTTTCTAATGCTACGAGACAACCCAGTTTTTCTAAAATTTGCTTTCTTTTCTCCTTCCTTTTAGAACTAAAAAATCAAACAGCATGTTTTATACTTGTATGGAGTAGTCTCCTCGTTTTTACCAAATGATGTTTTCATTTGGATTATTGGATATCACCCCCAACATCAGCAGCATGTTTTGAAAAAATCAGGCAGCTAGGCCCAGGCAGGCTGATGGAAAATTAGACATTTGTAGGGTCATATATATTCGGAATATAAATCATTACAGAGGAAACAAAGTCACGATTCCAGTATTATTTAAATAAAGCTTGACATCTCTCATAATAAACTAGCATATACGACAGTAAATAGTATTGGAATAAATACAATAGACCATAACACAAGAGTTAGAAAATTTTACCCTTAAGAGAAACCAGTGCCGGAGGCACCAGCTGCGTTGTTACTCAGGTGATCGAGCCTCACTGATTTAGCTGAGCGGCAGTGTAGCAACTCGATGCAGTGCAGCGCCATTCCATATGACGATGACCGAGCTGAATGTCTACACATGGTGTCACCGTAACTGGTGAAGATGGAGGAGCGATGTTGACAACGACATTGGTGAGTACTAGTCGAAGCAGCCGACAATGAAGACCACATTATACAACACCTCAACTTGAATTGTAGGAGGCCTACGGTGAAGAACGCGGGTAGTCGTGCTAAGCACTCCCAAATAAAACTATTAGTTCGCCCTCTTCCAGTGCAAGATCACAAGAGCAAAGGGTTCCGGAGATCTGCTCTGACGGTCGGGGTGGAATACACTACAGTGGCAGCACAATAGGGAGATGAGAAAAAAGATCTAATTGACTACCTTATGATTCTCAATTAAACCTAGGGGCTCCCATGTACTAGTTCCGGTGTGCATTTTGCAGGAGGGGTTGGTGTGTGCGCGCGCGTGTGCGTGTGTGTATGTGTATAAAGAACTCCTCTAACATCAACTAGCAATATGATACTAATTGATGACGCACCTTACACCTCTACTTATGGGCTTAGATATTAAAGCCCATTAGGAAACACACACAATAGACCTTTGAGATTTATTGTAATTTCCGCATATGGGCTTAGGAACACAGCTTCACTAATTCTAGAGAATGCAGAACAAACAGATGACGAGTTGATGATATGGATTCCGAAGTCACGATCAAGTTATTTATCGCATCCACAACTCCACAGTGCAGATTAACCGTTTAACACAACGAGCGTCATCACACAAGTTACGACATTCAGAGCATAACAGAACCAGCATCCTAACATTTAACATTCAGTTAACCAACCACTCTTACTCTGGAACAACCAACGATAAGGCTAATCAGCACGGAGTACAATGTAAACCAACGACAATAATCCTCAGGCATTGGCATCGGCGGCCACAGCAGCTTGAATTGCTTCAGTTTTGGAGCTGGAAGGACTCACTTCGTCCCATCGCCAGATGGTGCCATCATCGCCAGCTCCAAGGATTGTGCTGGACAAGTAAACCAACATCACATTGATATCCATCCATTGCAAAAACAGAAAAATGAAATAAGCAAGCACATTACGTGCAATGCATCAGCAGAGTGAGGTACCTCCCATCGACGGACACCGCAGTCTGCCTTATTGGCGATTTGCATTCCTGATTAGACAGCCTAAAAATGATGAAGTGTTTGCATCCAGAAGCATAGGAGTTACTAGTTATGCAGAATCGATGCAAGAGGAGGAGAAGAACAACTGAAACTGATGCAGTAAAAATTACCGATCAATTAAGACAGGCGGGCAGGACTGTACTTCCCAAACATAGATCTCACCGTTACTGTTGCCTGTTTGAAGCAGCCGATGATTATTCAGAATCTTAATTAAAAGATTTGTTCCTTAAAATTTAACCAAACATATACTGAATTTATTTTGCACCAATATTTTAAATAGCGGGATAAGACATTTAGCGGCAGCTTTCTCTAGGAGCTACAAAAAGCTATACAAGGATATAGCGGAAGATATTTCATTTAGCGGTCCTATATTAAACATAAAAATATTAATTAATTATGCACAAAAACATATAACTAAGAAAATTCCATGAACAAAGAATACTCAAAGATGTATATATGGTTGTCTCCAACAAAGAACCCATATGGGCACCCAAACCCAAAATGGGTAGTAAGAGACCAAAAATCAACCTCCAACAGAGTACATATACGGGAGACCTATTTTGGGTTACCTGAGAGACACAACCCAAATATGGGCATCCTCTCTCCTGAAAACCCATTTGCAGAAATGATTATCTTTTGGGTCTTGTTGTTGGAGAAGATGCCGAATAGGTATTGAACATTTTGCCTGTAGCGCTACCCAAAGGACGAATGGGTCTTATATTTTGGGTGTCGTTGTTGGAGATAGCCTAAACAACATGTTTCTAGGTCCATTACTTAACATTTATTAATTAATCGACATACTCTGGCTACAATCAACATTCATATCCTTTCAAAATTCAACAATCATCAATAGATAATTGTTCAACTATTTATTTCATCATTTTTTAAGTAAAGAACACAATACAGAAGCATATGTTATAGTCATCTAGAATAAGGAATGAATATTTGCCTCAGTCAGGATTAGTGATACTAAAAATATTTTCCAGGTAAGGCAAAGAGTGGTGTTTAGCGGGGCTATAGCATCCTAAGCTGCAATAGTGGAACGATTAGCGATGTCATAGCAGTAGACCCTATGAAAAAGCAATAGCGGGCTACTAAAACCATGTTTTCCACAAATAAGTATTGGTCTGCAGAAAAAAATCTACGAAAATCATAGTTTCTACAAGTATGAACATTGTGTTAACAAAAAAGATCTTTGACAACTTGTGGTTGTGAAATTTACAAAGTAAAACTAATATTAGATAAAGCTTTAGTGTCAGAACACAGTCCTTACAGAAGATATTACCTACTGCCAACTGGTTGAAGTGAAAATCACATGAAAATTTCATAAACCATAATGTACCCTGTGGCACAGGGTACTTCTGAAGAATATCAACGCTTCCCTATACGAAGAAAGAGAAAATTATATTGATTCAGAGATATAAATTTAGTATGTGAGTTAGTGTTCAGAAACTGAAAACATCACCAGACAAGTTTCAAACTGTAGATAAGTATGATACTAAAATAAGCACACAATTCGGGAGAAGTTAAAGCATGTCACCTCCCCATGCCTATTCTTATCTGGTTTTGGTTCCCAAAGCAAAATTTCATTCTCGACACTCTGCAAATCCATGTTATCACATATCAGATCTTTATTCCCTATGCAGGAACCAATACTAGCACTGAGTAAGAAAATAGGTTGCAAACTAATCTAATGACTAAAAGTCAATAAAGTCTGGTGTACCAGACCAACAAAAGAACAGCGTTATTACTATAACAATATGTATCCATTTAACAAATGAGGTACCTTTGACAGGATGAAGTCACCAAGCCATCTTGTACAATCAACAAAGTCAGAGTGTACTGCAGCACTCAAGACCTGAAAGGAAAGAAACAGGTATGTTTGAATGGCATGAGAACTAAGCACCAACAGTAGTTTGCTAAAAGAAAGGATCTCTCAGGTGATTATAGATGCTTAACATACCGGAAACTGGATATGTCTTGTTGGAAACTTTGACGGATGGTCAGTCCATGAATATGATTTTTCAACATATACCCAAAATTCTGTGACAACATTGGCAAAAGTCTGTCAGTGATATGCAACATACAACACTAAATGTAAACATGAAGCTACTTTGAAGTAGTTTCCAAACCTTTCATTGACCAAATTTTCACAGTGTTGTCCATGCCACAACTTGCAAAAAGCCCGATCTCAGTAGGGTGGAAGTCCTTCAGATAAAAGAATGTGTTTTGATCAGTACCTTTATGCCTAAGCCCTAATGTAATGGAAGTAGAAAAACAGTAGCAGTAATTATGGGATCTTACTTTATCCCTGATGTTATAAATTGAAATTTGGCCTTCTCAATAACAAATGGTAACATCAGAATCTCAATGAGTGTTATCTTCAGGGCAAGTAATATTTAAAACAATGTCCAGACAAGATGCAATCGATACTTACGACACTCAACACGTCATGGCGATGGCCTCCAACTCCTGCAAAGATCAAGACGCAGATCCCTGTATGGACATTCCATAGCCTAACAGATTCATCCTATAGAATAATGTCATATTATTCAACAGTGTCAAAATGAAAATGAAAATTCTACACCTAGCAAGTTATCTGCTAACCTTGCTGGCAGAAATGATGAGCGAAGGCTTCGATGCATGAGTCTTTATCTCGTGTATTGAACCACCATGGCCAACTAAGCTCTGGAGAATGTCATAAATGGAAATTAAATATCCAGTACATGTCCTGATTCACCCTGTATTTGCTATCACGTAACAGACATACTGAAGTATTCAACTCCTAGAATATTGTGTGAGCAAGACCATTGCTTAATCAAGCAAATTCAACTGATGTTCTAGAACAGAGAGCATAGATAAATTGGTTTTTCAACTAAGCTACTGAAATATTGATATATCAAGATGAATCTTCACTCAACTTTTCCATACAAGCATAGACTAAGTCAAGGGTAGTAAACCTTAGCTAACTTCTCGGTAGCACAATTGATGACCCGAATGATCCGATTGTTTCCTGCAGCCACCAACATTGGTGAGCCACCATCAACTTTATCTTTGGTCCAGCTTAGAGTATAGAATGACTCATCCTTCTGAGATAAATAGGCATCATGAGCATTAGATAAACCATATTGTCAAATTAACATTAACAACCACAGGCATCAGGCATTGTCTTTCTCACATCCTCATCAACATAAGCTTGTAGAAGACCAAAACTACCATTCTCAAGGCACCGGTAAACTGTCACCTGCAAGATCAAGAAGCAAGGTAAGCGACTCCTCAAGATGAGTAGGTGAAAGTAGCATTATATTGTTTCATCATAAGGGAATTTACAGATTATACCTTATAAACACTTTTCATCAAATGAATCAAAATACACAACAAATTCATGTTTCAGCAAAATAGATCACAATATATTAAAGATAATGTACCTCAAATTTCCAATAAAAATACAGCCAAAGTTCCCAGCTTTCAATCAAATTTAAAACAATAATATTCCATTCCCCCAAATACCCACCACCCTCACCAAAATGTGGAGTGACGAATGTATTATATTAGAAGGGGCAAGAAAAGTGAAATAATATCTAGGTTTATCTCAATGTTTTTTGTAAAAAAATTGGGTATGGAAAACGATGTTGTTAGGGAGAGATCTAAACTAGTCGAATCATCCCATTCTATCCCACTAGGGGGAATGGTTAGTTGAGTGGGACATAAATAGGGTGTGTAAAATGACTAAAATATCCCTATGTAAAAGTACATGCTCTGTATGAGAAATGATCTTTTAGTCATTTTCCCTTTTATTACCCAAACCATTACTCGTGCTGCCAAACAAGGAAATGGGAAAAGATATTAAATTTCCCTATCAAAAACCCACACATCATAACCCATACTCAAATCCCTTTCTGATTCCAAACCAACACCCAAACACCACCATAGGCATACCTTCCATTTGCCACTCATCATAAACAACTCCCCGAACCTCAAGAAGATAAAAGGACAGCAAACGAGAGGTAGGGATAAGTCGGCTGCTTACACTATTGCCGCTGGTGGCAGCAAAGACGTCATAGTAGCGCACGTCCATGAAGTTGAACCCGATGGCATAGATCGGGTGATTTCCCACAATATACTTGCCACTAGGCTTGTATTCCCGGTTTCGGCTAGGCACGAGCAGCCCTTCCACCGCTTCACACCCCAACCCTTGTTGCGGGACTAGATTCACCGTGATCGGCGGTAATGGCAGGATCTTCGGTTCCTTTGGGCACTGCTCCTCCTCCTGCTGCTCCTCCTTCGTCAATGTTGAGCTGGCGGGTTGTGAGTTTGCAATGGGCCCAGTGGAAACGATGGTAGTGATCTCACGAAGTGACGTCTTACTGCGTGCTTTGGAAGGCGCCATACTGCAAAGTCTAGGATTTAAGGAAGAGCATCAGCATTGAATAGAGTATAAATTAGAAGGAAATTGGATGGGGGTTATCTAATACTTCAAATCAAGTCTCAAAGCTTAGCTAAAACACCAAAAGGAAAATCTAAAACTGAAATTAAATATGAACCCTTTTGTGGAAGTGCATTACTAATACTATCATGGTGGAAGCTTCATGGCTTGGGAAAGCTAGCCACACTATGCAATAGTAAAGGTTTTGCATGTGAGTTCGCATTGGGAGAGGAAGTGGCTTTTAGAGGGAAAATAGTCAAAATTCTTATTACCAAAATGATTTAATTTCATATTTGCTTGTCAACAATTGAAATCACTAAATATGGAAATTAAAGATGGGGATCTAGGGTTAGTGCTTATGGGCTTTACCTATGCCAGAGGTTGAGAGAGATTCGAAGGTTCGTAGACCAGCAGTGCTACAGGAAGCGGGCAGAACGAAGAATCACGGGTGGTAGCACTAGTTGAGGCAGTGGAGGTGGCGGCGGCGGCGGCTGGTGCCGAGTGGTCTGTGGTGGTGACGGCGGTTGCAATTTTGGTGTCTAACCTAATATGAGAGAGGGGGAAGCAAAGAGGAAAGTCCTTTATATAGAAGGGGGTTATTTTTTCCCTAATCCTTGGTGGGGATAAAAATTACAAGGATGCCCTTGGATCGTACATGGGCTGGGCCTTTTCCCTAATCCCCATGAGCAGCCCCTCAATTGCTAGGTTTTGGCTGGCATGAAGTGACCTAGTAGCTACAACATAGAAAAAACAAGTAAAACTCAGAACTATGATGGTTAAGAACACCTCTACAACCATGGCAGTGTATATGGCGATCTAAAAACTTAATCCAAAAACCTAGTGGAAAAAGGGAATGAAGAAAAGAGCAAGCACAACTTAGGTTCTAACTATGCATATCCAACATATACTAGGCCTAAGCTTTGTTCTCTGTTCTACTAGCTGACATAGGTTTTCATTGTAGGAAAAAATTAGATACCATCTATTGAAGGGTTCTTGGTGGAGATTGGTGAAGGTTGAAGGCTTCTCTCTTAGCTTCATTCTGGTGCTTCGATCATTTTGGAGGCTTCTTAATTAGCTTCGTCTTTGGGTTCACTTCCATGCCTTAGCTTGGTTGCTCAAGGCTTTACTTTGGATCCCGCTTGGTTGCTCAACACTTCCTCTCCTAGAGCAAAGTGTGGTTTTACATAGTCAAAGTAGTTTTTTCAAAGTAGAAGTTACCATAATCTATTCAAGTCTATCCTTATGAGCAATTAGCAATCATCTAGATGGATTTGTTACCCAATGTAGCCTCCTCAACCCCCTCTTGAGGTTTCATGAGTGGAGCTTTGCATGTGGTTGAGGTATTCAAAGTCGTGGTCGATGACTAGCCCTTCAAACCGATGTAGGCAATGAAGGCTAAGATTTTGATGAAATTTTAGTTGGTTTAGCCATGGCTAAACTCAATGGCGAGCCCATTGTAATTGGAACGATGATGGAAAAGTTGTCATTTATGGTATTTTTGGTGGTGAATCCCCATGAGCTTTGTATGTTGAATGCAATGTAGATAAAGTAGTTCAAAGCTGAAGTAGACGGTAAGCTCCTCAAGAAGAATGTAGCCAACTAACATGAATTAAAAGTAGTTGTCAATGATGACTCCATCAAACTTTCATAATTGGAGACTAAGGCAAAATCAAATCATAACCCAAGTAGATAGTGAGGTCAATGTCGAAGTTGAGCTCTATCTGAACATCTATTTTTATTTTCATGCAACTTAGCGATGGACATGTGAATGGAGTAATACTAGTCATTCAAGCCAAGCGACATCATATCTCTATTTATGGTCATTGCCACCTTATTTAAGTTGGTAAGTGTCTGTTAAATTGGTAAGAACACTCACTTTACAATAAAGGCTTTTATTGATAATTCCAAAGTGCACAAGTGTGTGTAGAAATAGCCTTTTGTACCATAGATCCCAAATCAATAGTGAAAATCCATCTATTCCATTGATTCTAAATACAAATTATCGATACTATTCTAATACATACCATTGGTTATCTCTAAATTCTAGTGGTACAAAGTCCATTCACATTGTTAGTTATTATAAAACCCTGAAGGTACAAATTCAATTTGTAATGCAGTTTTCATGTCAGCGAAGGTACAAATTCAATTTTGTACCATTGATTGTATCCACCAACTGATAATAGTAAGCTATTAAAAGGATCTATGGATGGATAGAGATGGATGAATAGCCTATTGCAAATTCTACAAACACAAAGACATTATGCAAAGTGCATTAGTATAAGAGACAATCCCAATAGTCACTACTTGTTTAGCCTAGTTAATACAAAGCAAGCCCCCTACACAATCCTAGTTGCAAGTTAAACTAATTAAGCACACAAGCAACTAGAGGCAACACCTAACCGCCAGAGAGCTAACAAGGAGAGCAACTAGGTAACACTACTCACTAGAAGGCTAAGCTAAACTAGCAACCAAACAAGCTTAGAGAGCTACTACTACACAAACAACTACACAAACACAAGATATGAAATGTAATTACATGTGTAGAGAATGCAAACCAACGAGGGCAAGTGACACAATTGATATACCCCGAGGTTCGGTTGCTTGCCGGCAACCTATGTCCCAGTTGATGCACATTCTTAAGTTCACTGCATCATTAGCCTTGCAAGTAGACAAGCTCAGCCCCTACGACATGAGCACTAGTGTGGAAGTCGGTAGAACACAAAGAACCACTCCAAGCCTCGATGATTCCACTAAAGTTGCTCTTGGCGAGTCTCTCACGGGGATGAGCACAAAGCCCCTCACAAAGCCAATGATCGGAGCCACCACACAATCACCAAATGGTACTCGATGATCTCCTCAAGCACCAAGCCGCTAGGTGATGGCAATCACCAAGAGTAACAAGAGAATCTAAATCACAAAGATTTCCTAGTGTCACCTAATGCAATGCACTAGAGTCTCCCAATCTCTAACAAATATGATCAATAAGTCAAGAGAGAGGGAGTGGGAGTTTGCTCAGCTCTTAGAGGGAGCAGGGATGTCAACAAATGGCCAAGAGAACCCTCAAAACCAAGCACCCATCTATTTATAGGAGGGGGGGAAGAAAACTAGCCATTTCCCCCCTCACCCAGCACACTGCATGCCTGGCGGTCCAGCCGTCAGGTAGCAACAGCTACCTTTGACACGCTCCACAAGTCATCTCCTTTAACACATAGTTAGTTTGGTGAAATAAATTTGATCCGGTGCCCTAACCAATAAACTAATCTAGTGTTACATAGAGAGGTTCCAAAACCTAAAATTTACACTGGATTAGTCTGGTGTTTAGCACCGAATTAAGTGCTTAAGACTATTTCAAACACAGAAACCTCCCACGCTCAACTTCCTTCTAGTGGTCCAACCACCACCTCTAGTGGTTTGAATGGCTGGTGTAGTTAGGTAGGCCCAGGTAGTGAACAGTGCCAAGTCATAGTCCGATGGACCGTGTGGTGCACCACCAGACTATACGCTACGTGCAAAAATTTAAACAGATGGCTTTCAGCGTGTGCCAAGGGTTGGCAGTCCAACCGCCGAGGCAACAGTGCCCATCCCAAACTCCTCTTCTCTTAGGCTTTTGCACTAAGCATATTAGTCTAGTGCCAAGTCCTAGGGGATCACCGAATTAATCCAATGGGCACAAAACATCCCACCAAACTTCATTTTCAAAGCCTTTTTCAATGTGCTAAACTCCTCCAAGTGTTCCAACACTTTGTGCATGTGAGTAAGCATTTTCCAAACATTTTTTGAAGCTTTTCTCTTGCATCCTCACCACATCACTAAGAGTAATGCATATACAATTGTTAGCCACATATAGTGGCACTAGATAATTGTTGCAACTTAAGAGCTCCCCTCTTTATAGTACAACTATCTATCCTAAACCCAACTGTGCACTCTATTGCACTTTGGTTGGCAAAAACAAAACCCTAACATTATTATACATTTGCCTTCAGGTTTGCTTTCACTCCATCTTCTCACTAAGGGATGAACACTTGCATGCATGTGATCAAGATCTTCGTCTCCAACACCTCATGTGCCTTGTTCATCACCAACAAGCGGACCCTAGCTAAACAGACTCATTACAAGAATTAGTCCACATGGTTGGCACTTAATTACCAAAACCAAACAAAAGCTTTCAGCTATCCCATCACATTCAAATTTATTTTGATTTTGTATAATTTTGGCTCAAATTTGAATAAGGTTGAATTCAATTCACAAGAACCACATTCATCAGAAAGTTCATACAATTCATATGTACAACATCAATATAAGGTAAACATAGATGGTATAAGATTTTCGGAACCAAAAGTTTGGTTTATTTTTTGTGGTTCGATTTTTATGAAACCAAGACTCAGTCATGACATATTATATGTATTGATGTAGTGTTTATTTGGAGTTGATTTTTCTGCATGCTATTTGTTGATGGTCACTGTAAGGAAAATGGACCATCGGCCCATTTAGTTTGAATTTTGGTGTTTGATGATCGACATGACCAAGTTGGACTAATATGTTTGCAAGTATTTATTTTGTAGTCTAATAGGTTGCATAGTGGACTTGGACCGAGATGGACAAATGGAGAAGATGATCTACACCTTAATGAATACATTAGAAGCTTGGTAGAAGATCTAGAAGTCAATCAAAGAGTCGAAGACACAACATTGAAGAAGCCTGAACGCGAAGACACAAATTAAACTAAAGTCGAGACAAAGAGCTGAATGGATTGATCCTATCTCATGATTTTGGATTTGCTCAAGTTAATGTGATATCAGTTCAAAGTTCTAGAGCTCTTCATTAGCTTTCCAAAAAGTTCAAGATCATCAAAATCGGAGTTTGGAGCTAAAAGTTACGCCAAAAATACTAAAGCATGAAGAAGGTATGCTATTGACGCGCCTCGTGGTGGGACCACCAAGACGGGCGGTGGGACTTCTAGGAGCTGCAGGCGACCATTGGAACGCCAGTTGACCATTGGTGTGCCTCACGGTGGGACCGCCAAGATGGGTGGTGGGACCTCCAGGAGCTGCAAGTGGCCATTGGAGCACCAATCGACCATTGGCACACCTCACGGTGGGACCGCCACGATGGATGGTGGGACCACCAGGCTCTGCCCGAGAGTAGCAAGAGTTCAACGGCTCTTTGGAGTTGGGGAGGCTATAAATAAGCCCCCAAGTGGCTATTTCATGTGTGGAGGAGTTGGGAAACTTGTGTGGGGTGTTGATACACCATTTTAGAGCTCTCCACTTGCATAGTGCTTAGTGATATGCATGGTGATTAATGTAGGTTCTTTGCAAAGTGCTTAGGCTAGTTAGACCACCGCTTATGCGCTTGCTCTAGGCTTAGGCTTAGGCTTAGTTGCTAGTGAGGTTTGCACACCTCTTGATCAAAGGTGCTTGCGCGCATCGCATTTGTACTCAGTGGGGCTTGTAGTCTTGCCAGACCACACCAACCGCATTTGTGGTGTGGCTGCCACCGTGTACCGGAGAGAACAAGGCCAGCGGCGTTTTGGCCAGAAGCTTGATAGTCAAGATGGCGGGGAGCAATCTAGGAGAGGCTTGCAGAAAGCACATCGGAGACCCACTTGTGTGTGGGAAAGGCCCAAGGCTATCACGGAGTTACCCGGCCGAGAGCTTGGCTCTTGCAAGGGGCTCTAACGAGGACTAGGGGGAAGCTGGCTGCTTCTCGATATCTCGGTAAAAATATCAGAGTCGTCAACGGAAGTTTGCATCTCTACCTCATCTTTAGCTTCTACATTTGTATTGCAATCTTGGTTGTGTGCTTTACCTTTCCTAGCTTAGTTGATAGGCTAGTTGATAGTATTGGAACCTAGGTTGCATAACTCTTTTGCGGTAGAGATAGCAACACACTAGCAAAATCATAGTTGCACATTTAGATAGTTTATCTTATTGCATAGGTTTTGCTAAGGTGAAAATTAGAGGCTATAGTTAGAAGTAGATTTTTAAGTTGCCTAATTAGTCCCCTCCCCCCTCCTCCCTCTTAGGTGTCACGGTCCTTACCGTCACTAAGGCATAAATCTGACCATGCATCACGACGGGTGAATGCTTCACCATAAGCAATGTAAAAAAGACAAATGTGGGGTTGTTTGTTTTTCACCACAATGGATACAGAAGATGGATGCCTCGGTCTTATTTGAGCCAACTATTTCTTGGGACTTCTTGTTGCATGTCCATGGAGATAAGAAGTAGCTTAGTAATTTGCCACTACAGCTGACAGTGAATACAAGTTAGATAATACTTGAGTTCACAAAACATAGTGTAACACCCTCGGTGTTAAGCCTTTAAATTAAATTCATAATCTTGTCGTGAGCATCATAATTCTCCTTCGTTGCATGTTTTGTGTGTTGCTTAAGCTTATTGTCCACATAAAAATACTAGGTCAAACCGTTAGGAGATAAGTGATTAATACCATGCTCTTAATTTTTAATGTCTTGATTAAGGCTATTTATTAAGCAATTTTGTATAAAACTTGTGTTGTCCTTATATATAAAACATGTAGTAATGTTCTAGTGAAATGGCATGAACTTAGACCCACTATAATGTTTTGTGTTTTCAAAAGATTGTTAGGCTTGCAAAAACCGAAACTGAAATTGAATCCAGTCTCATATTGATGAAAATCCTAAGTCTAGATTGTTGTAGCTATGTTGAATCCAGTCTCATGTTTTAATAAAAGCCTGAACTACTTATAGTTTGAAACAGAGGGAGTACTTACGAAAACATGAACCTGTAGCCATGTTGGGAACCCTTTGGTTGAGCTAATGAGCATAAAAAGCCCTGAGCGCAAATTCCCCAGGTCATTTAACGTTAAAAGATAGCATTAGAACTCTATTAGGACGTGTTTGTTTGCCTGGCTCAGGCCAGCATGGGCCAAGCTCCCCAACTGCAGCTTCTCTTGTTTGTTTTCCTGGTCCAGCTTTCCAGCCCAGCCAGCGTGGGTCTCAAAGCACCCTTTGGCCTGGCTCTCAAGAAACGAAAATGGACTGTGTTTTTCTGGAGCTCGGCTTACATGTTGCAGCCTTGGGCCATGCCAGGGAGTTATTGTGAGAGTAAAAAAGGCTAGAGCCCACCTCTAGTGTAGGCAAACAAATAAAGGCTTACTTAGGCCAGCCCACATCCTATTCAGTGCAACTATTGTGCATGTCTGGTCCATCTCAGATGAACGGGCCACCCTGATGCAGGGAAATAAACACGCCTTTAGTGACCGGTTCCATCACAACTGGGATAGACAAAGTTGAGGCTCTTTCTAGTAGCTGAGCATCAAACTGAATTAGTTACTAAATGGTTGTAGCTGTAGAAAGATCGATGCTCAAATTGAATGGTTACTACCGGTTCCCCAGGAGAAAGTTGTTGCGACCTGTAGCTGTAGAAAGATCGATGCAAGCCATAGCAGTCCAGTGGAAGCATGAGCTGACATGCTCCCAAAGGGGCACATAGATACTGAATGGGGGCCGTTTAGATCACCAGCTAACTATTAGCTATATTTAGCTATATTAGCCAGGAGAAACCAGCTAATAACTAGTACGTAATTGTTAGCTAGGTGGTAGGTAAGAGATTATTTAGTTGGGTTAGCTGGAAAAAAAAAACCAGCTAATAACTAGTAATTATTAGCTGGGTGGTAGGTAAGAGATTATTTAGCCGTGTTAGCTTGCAGAAACCAACTAATAACAAGTAATTGTTAGCTGGGTGGTAGGTAAGAGATTATTTAGCTGTGTTAGCCGGGAGAAAGTAGCTAATTACTAGTAATTGTTAGCTGGGTGGTAAGTAAGAGATTATTTAGGTGTTAGTTAGGAGAAACCAGCTAATAATCAGTAATTGTTAGATGGGTGGTACGTAAAACATTATTTAGTTGTATTAGCGGGGAGAAACTAGCTAAATAGCTATTAATTTTTAGCTAGGTGGTAGATAAGATATTATTTAATTTATTATCTGAGGATCAAACAAGACCTTAACTAATTTTTAACAGCTAACTTAGCTATATGGGACCTCAACTAACTATTAGCTATATAGGATCTAAACATGCCTGACAGACTGAAGGAGCTTTTTTTTTTTGGAAGGAGCTGTTGTGCAGCTTGCTAAATGCTAAAGTCCTAGTTTCGGTCAAGTCTCTTCCATAACGAGTTTAAGTTCAGGGTCGCAATTCGAAGATTTCCATGTGACAGTAAGGAAACATTCAATGACCTAACGGAAGGGTAACTTTAGGTGGGTTTGTACACGCATTCCACAAATAACATTTCACATGGCTTCTGATACTAGTGGGCATGGTAACTTTAGACCCAGCTATCAAGACTTCAAAAGCTATGAACAAGGAATGCAGTACAAATCCAGTTTTTTTTAGAAAAAGGAGTAATTTAAAAAACAAGCCTAAAACTTAGTTTTCTTGTACTGGAAAAAAAAGGCATCCTGAAATTTGCTCTTTTTTTAGAATTGCAAGAACAAACAGATAACAACGGTTCCCAAAGTTGCAACAAATTAAGTTCACTTGTCCACGGAGCAAAGTACCAGCACAAGCATCCCAACTTACAACATTCGAAGCATAACTGAGCCAACATTCAACATTCAGTTAATACCGACCATTTTGACTAAAAAACACCAGGTGGCACTTTCCACCAACGGATTACACCATCACAACCCCAGTCGAGGGTAACCATCAGTCCAGCATTACCACTGGTGGCAGAGCAGCAACACTTGCTTCAGTTTTTGGAGCCTGGATGATCCACTTCATCCCATCGCCATATGGTGCCATCTTCGCCAGCTCCAAGGATTGTGCTAGATAAGGAAGGCGTGGTCACATTTTATCAATCCACCATGGAAACAGAAAAAGAAAATGCAGAAGTGTATGACATGCTATTGAGAATTTCTCAAGCAGAACAAAAAAAAAAGCAAATGCTAGAATAGACAGTACACCAAAGCGAGCATTAGAGTGAGGTACCTTCCATCGAAGGACACTGCAGTTTGCCTTATTGGCGATTTGCATTGCTGATTATACAGCCTGAAAATGATGAAGCATTCGCATCCAGAAGCATAACAGTTACTAATTCAGCAACAATACAAGTGGAAGACAAGAATAATTGAAATCTTGCAGTAAAAATTACCGAGCAATTAAGACAGGTGGGCTGGACTGTACTTCCCACACGTATATTTTTCCTTCACGATTGCCTGTTTGAAGTAGTGGATGGTTATTAGAGCAGTCAACTTTTCCTGTATCTCTAAATCTAATCAAACACATCTGAATTTATTTGCAGATATCTGATCAGCAAATATTTCTATGGGGAAAAAAGTCATATATATGTGTTAACAGATTGCCATTCAAAAACATCAAAACAACTTGTGGTGTGTGAAATTTTACAAAGCAAAAAAAATAATCTTAAATCAAACTTCTGTGTCAGAAACAATCCTGATGAGCGATATTACCTATCGCCAACTGATTGAAGTGAAAATCACATGAAAATTTGATGAACCAGATGTCACATTCTGGGACAGGGTACTTCTGAAGAATATCAATGCTTCCCTATGAGGCAACAGAAAATCATATTACTTCAGTGGAATATATTTAATATGGGCAGTTAGTGCCTTGAAATCTAAGACATCACTGGAAATAGTTTACAACTGTAGGTAAGTATATGGCATTATGATAGGTATACAATTCTGGGAAAGTTAAACTGAATTACCTCCCCAGGACTCTGTTCTTTTGTCTTTGGTTCCCAAAGCACAATTTCATTGTCAACACTCTGCAAATGGAATTTTTTCACAGATCAGATCCCTCATTAGGCACTGAGAAAAAAGATTGAAAACTGAACACTTGCACAGTACAGCCATAGATGAACCAGACAGTGGCATGTCAAACCAACAAAAGAGTGACAACTGTGCTACAGAAATTTGTATCCATTTCAACGAATCAGAAATTTCACCTTTGATAGGATGAAGTCACCAAGCCATCTTGTACAATCAACATAGTTAGAGTGTACTGCAGCAATCAAGACCTGAAACAAAAGAAACAGGTCAGTCTGATGGCATGAGGACTAAACACCAACAGGGATTTACAAGAGAATGGATAAAGATAATTATGAATGTTTAACATACCGGAAACTGGACATATTTTGTTGGGAACTTTGATGGAAGGTCAGTCCATGAATATGATTTGTCAACATATAGCCAAAATTCTGCGACAACATTGGCAAACTCAATGACATGCAACATGCAAATGCAAACATGAAGCTACTTTGAAGTAGCTTTCTAACCTTTCATTGACCAGATTTTCACAGTGTTGTCCATGCCACAACTTGCAAAGCGTTCAATATCACTAGGGTGGAAGTCCTTAAGACAAAATAATGTATTCATCAGTACCTTTATGCCTAATGTAATTGAAGTACAAAAGAAGTAGCAGTCATTAGGGAGTCTTATTTTATCCCTGATGTAACGCTCAATAACAAATGATAACATCAGAAGCTGAAAGAATGGTATAATCAAGGCACTTTAAGCAAGTAATGTTCTAAAACAATGTCATAATAATAAGCAGGCACTACTTACAACACTCAACACTTCATTGCGATGACCTCCAGCTCCAGCAAATATCAAGATACAGATCCCTGTATGGACATTCCATAGCCTAACAGATTCATCCTATTCGATAATGTCATATGAAATGGTGTCAAAACTCAGAACAATTATAAAAGAAAAGGTACATTGAACATAAGAACAGGTTATCACATAACCTTGCTTGCAGAAATGATGAGCGAAGGCTTCAACGGTTGAGTTCTTATCTCATTTATTGAGTCACCATGGCCAACAAAGCTCTGCAGAATCCCGTAAACAAAATTACCAAATAAGACACACAGTGCACGTCCTAGGGGATAGTATTTATTAGCATGCCCTATCTCTTGACAATACGTATAACGTAAAAATAGATACAGTAGGTTGATGTGTCTTGACTAAAAGTCTATAACGGACATATTGAAGTATTCAAAATCCAGAATATTCTGTAGGCAAAAGGTACAGTTTGCTAATGGTATTAATGCATAGCAAGCAACAGTCCTTAACTTAAAGCAAATTCAAATGACCTTCTGGATAAGATACCATAGCAAGCAACAGTCCTTAACAGTCCAACTATTGATAATGCAAGTAAAGCTTCATTCAAGTTTGCCATAGGAACACATACAAGTCTAAGGGTACCATACCTTAGCTAACTTCTCTGTAGCACAATTGATGACCCGAATGATCCCATTGCTTCCTGCTGCCACCAGCAGTGGTGAGCCATCAACATGGTCACGAGCCCAGCTTAGAGTATAGAATGACTCATCCTTCTGAGGTAAATAGGCGTCATGAGCATTAGAGAAAGCACACTATCAAACTTAAAATCAGCAAGAAAAGGCAGTGGGCATTGTCTTTCTTACATCCTCATCAATGTAAGCTTGTAGAAGAGCAAAACTACCATTCTCAAGGCAGCGGTAAGTTGTCACCTGCAAGATCAAGAGGCAAGATAAGCGACTTCTCAACACAAGCAGGTGAAAGCAGCATGGACATTAAAAGATTATCTTATAATCATTAATCAAAGTAATATCGGTACTATCTGATTCCCCACACCTCACTATACTTTCCCCAATGATACAGATTCTCTGTCAAAGGTTGCAGCTTTTCATCAAATGAACTAGCAAACTCCATGTTTCGGCAAAACAAATCACAATACTCGGAATATTACAGACAACAAATCCCAAATAAAAAATAACCGAATGTCTCAGCTTTAGATCGAATTTGAAACAAAAGCGCTCTGCTTCCTAATTAAAACCTGCCACCAAAATCACCAAAAATCATAGCTTTACCTTGTCATTCATCATCAAGAACTCCCCAAACCTCAGGAAGAAACAAAGAAGGACAACAAGAGGGAGCAGTCGATGGCTTACTCGGTTGCCGCCGACGGTGGCGAAGACGTCGTAGTAGCGCGCGTCCATGAAGTTGAACCCGATGGCATAGAGCGGGCGCTTCCCCTCAGTGTGCTTGCCGCAGGGCTTGTACTCCTGCTTCCGGTTGGGCACGAGCGACCCCTCCGCCGCCTCGCACCCGAGCCCCTGCCCCGGGCCCAGCTTCGCCATGGCCGGCGGCAGCGGCAGGATTTCCGGTTCCGCCCGGTACTTCTCCCCCTCCTCAGTTGCTCCCCCCTCCTCTGCTGCTTCCCCCTCCGCCTGATTCTCCTTGTTATGCACCGGCGGCGGCCTGGGCTTCGGGTTAGAGGCGGCGGCAACGGGGATGGTAACCTCACGCGGCGACCTCTTCCGGCGTGGCTGGGGCGGCGCCGCACTGTGGAGTTTAGGGATTTAACGCAGCACAGCAGAGATTAAATAGAGGACTAGCAAATTGGAAGGGGCTTTCAGACTTCAAATCGAATCTCAAATCCAAGCTAGAACAAAAGCTGGAATTTGCTGGAATTGAATTCTGCAGCCTTTCTGGTGTACAGTTGTAGACCGTTACTAGTGTCGCGGCGGCCGCAGAGGCAACCGGGCTGCGGCGCAACGGCGAGGGTTTTGTGGGTTTGGGCAAGCATAGGACGGGGTCCAGGCAATAGAATTCAGTGCCTGTTCGAAAGACAGGAATTTTGAATGAAATTTTACACGAATCAGTCTGTTTTTTTTTTAAAAACATAGGAACAACGAAATGTCTGCGCTCCAATTTCCAAACAGGTTTTAAGCCATTTTTTCATTATTTAATTTTCAAATTTGCTCCTTATAGTACACTAGAGTCAAAATTTTGAGATTAGATACCTCGAAGAGCAGGACTGCCAGACTGGGATTTAGGATTAGGGTTTGGGATTAGGCATTTACCCTTGCTAGGGGATGGAAAAATTCACCTCAGGACAATAGCAGTAGGCAGAATGGCGAGGAGGCAGTGATATTACCTCGCCCAAGTGGTGGGAGTCTGTCGACGACCGGTGAAGGCGGCAGGGCCATCGGAGCCAGACGTTGACCATGGCGGCGAGGGAGCTCGACCCAATCATCGACGATATAGAGGGTAACAAGGGTGCTATCATGGTAAAGAGGGTGGAGAGGGAGAGGCACGCCGGCGAGACGAAGTGAGGCAACACACATCGAGGGTGAGCAATATATACCGGGTCCAGGCAAGCGGCGGCGGCGGCATAACGAGTGAGTAGGAGGAAATAGATTAGGGTTTAGGTTAAAGGGGCATGATTTAGACCGTTGGATCTATGTCCAACGGTTACAAAAAGTGATTAACTTGTAAGCAAAATACAAGTCACCTATTGACAACATGATCCATTAACTTTGTTTTTAAAATCTTTAAAACTTCCATATCTCAAAGAGGAAGAAAAGAAAGAAATTTAAGGATTTAGCTAAAGATCTTTCATCGGAGCACTTCTTGTACTAATTGCAACCCATCACTTCTTCCTTTCAACTTTTCTTACCATTTAGGGCAAGGTTGATACTCAATGGTGGTTTAACTTATGGTGATCGATAAGTTTGGATGTCACTACGGAGTAGACACAAATGATTTTAGTTTGTTGATGAAGCATGCAGAATTTTTTACAACAACAACAAGCGAACCAAACAAAAAGGATTGAAAATGGATTCGACAACAAAAGACAAAACTTGTTGACTATTATATACACCTCCCTATTATTTATACACATGAGGCACATAAGACAAATGGACTAAATACGAAGCACTACAAATGGACTAGAATAGGAAAAATTTAAACAAGATTTAGATGTTAGGATTAAAGATTTGGGGTTGTGAGTTGACACATTCTTGACTTAGGGGGCAAGGATTTTCCTCATGTCAATGTATTTTTAGAAGGATTGCAGGGGAGGAAAAGTTTAGAAGGATTTACCACATCTAAATGGACTAGGCACAAAGCATTTCAAATGGGTGAGACACAAGATGCAACAAGGAATTGATTAAATCAATCATTGTTTAGAATACAAGGACTAAGAAAACTTGCTACATCAAAAATAAGAGATTGCAATTAATCATGCAATAGGGTTGTACTACTTACATGCAAATTAAGACAGATGAATGTATATATAAATCCATCCACATCCTTGTATGGTGTAGTGATTTAGTAATCCCTTGTGGGATCTTCATCGTGATAGGCCATGCCGTGCAATGAAGATGTTTTTGGGGAAGAAGGGGGAGGGGACTCGACCTGAAGGGGTTAAGACTGCCCCCACAACATTCCAAATAAGAAGAAGACCTTCTCACCAGGCCGAGAAAAACCCCGAACCCCCGCCCCACCCTTACACGGTGGCTTTCCATCGCCCAAGTGAGAAGGCCGGTGCCCCCCAATGCTTTGGATATGGGACAGACGAGGGGATTTTTTTAACCTCAGCCTGAAATTCGCTCCCACGAGGAGTCGAACCCATGACCTGAGGAGTGCCGCCGAGGTACTCTGACCAACTGGACTAGAGGCCCTTTGGTAGGGGGAGGGGACATTACTTTGAAGAAACAAAGAAGGGTTTTTGGTAATGTTCATGGTTAATTAAAAGTTTATGCAGACTCTGCTAAACTTTCTAGACCTAAATTTGTAAAACATGTGAGGATGACTTTTTTTAACTTTGTCAAATATAGTACAGTTTTATGGTCCTGTTACACGTGAGGAGGAATTATTTTTTATAGAGCTTGCTAGATTAAGTGACTAATATCACGCAGATCCATATTACCTAAATTATGTTGAAATTAGATTTATGTTTTTGGTTTGGGCTTAAGGATGGGTTTGGAGGATTAATGGCTCTTGGGGGTAGGGATTTAGCACATGCCCATGAATTTAGAGAGAATAGTATGGACAAAAGTCAGTTATCATGGCGGTAATAAGAGGTAGGCTCTAGCAATGAAGAACCTTCAATCAGTGGATGAGCTTATAGGCATGGGTGGAAGCTCATGGAGATGAAACTAGGCATCCACCCCTTCTTCTAAAAGGATTTAGTTCATTCAAAAAATGTCTGATGCTTCATAGGACTGCAGCTATATGTAGACATATAGCCCTGAGTTGAGAAGCTTTGATATCTACAATACTACCATTTAAAATTGCCCCCTCCCCTTAATTTTGGTTCACCTCCACCACTTGTTATAGGGGTGTTATTTTGTTGTCGTTAGCTTGGTGGTGGCGGGTGGAGAGAATCTAGTTCCAAAAAACATTGGAGATGGAGTAGGATGACATGGTAGGGGAAAACTTTTTGAAATCATGTTGGGGAGTTAGGATGGATGAAGAGTCCCAATAGTGAGGATCTAATGTAGTGTGCACCAATGGACCTATCTTTGGTTCTAGCGAGGTAGCAGTAATTGATTGTTGGTAGTTGCAGCAAGGCTAGGAGTGGTATATGCGTAAGTGTTAGTGTAGAAAGAAGATAAGGTATAGGATAGATAAAGATAAAAGAGATGGAATTAGGGGTAAAAGGGAGGAATGTGTTTGAAACGCCGCAAGATCCAATGGCTAAAAGAATATAAAATGTAAAGACTAACTCTATCTAATAACATTGTTTCTCTTTATAATGGCCTTTTCTTATTGGGTAAACAACAAACATCTACTAAAATAGCAATACAAATAATTAATTAATCCAGACATATGACACTAATCAGCCCAACATAATGTAAGGAATGTTCCAAGTTATTACATGCCAAATTTTGAGATATATATCCCATAATGGGAGAAAATGCATAAATATATTGAATAATGCATTCCTAAGTTAACGCTTTGTTTTCAATTCTTAAAGAATTATTCTATATTCTAGATATGTGGAGAAACAAAATTGGATTTGAAAAAGAATTATTTACATAACAATAACACACAAAATGGACTAGACGCAAAGCATTACAAATGGATGTTACACAACATGTGGCAAGGAATTCCACATACAAAATTCCATTCTATCAATATTCTGAGTGCAAGGCTTAAGAAAACTTTTTATATTGGAAAGAAATGACATATAATCATCATGGTATGATAGTGCAACTCATCAGTCTCTAAAAATTTCATGGTATAATTCCTGATCATATTGATTTAATACTATTTTATTGTGAAATTGTTCAAACTCATATGCATGAAGGTACTAAGCATAAACATATCTTCAGAAGTCAAATAAACATGTATACATAGATTTAACTTGAATTTGAAGCCAAGATTTTGGAGTATGCCTTACCTCTTTCTACGTGATTCGTGTTTCTTTCTATTGGACTCATGTTCCCTATTACTAGACTCTTGACTTCTATTGCCATCATAATCATGCATCTTGCCACCATGTTCACCTTGTTTCTTGCCATGAGACTGCTATTTCACACGATTGGACTCCATCAGGGTTGACAATGGGATTTTCTATAGGTCTTTTATGATTAATGACTTTGAAAGAGGGATATATATATATATATGACTAGTCCAGGTAAAGGGAAAGTTGAGACGAGCATCGATGAGGTTGATAGGAAAGATGAATGTTTTGTGATGGTTGATAATTGTGGAAGAGCTGAACAGGGAGAAGGGGAGATGGAGGTGGCACTCTTGATGAGTCAATGAGAGACCTTATAGAGACAGGGGAATGTGGTAGTAGGGTTGCCAGAAAATTTATACATAGAACAGGTGAATAATTATGTATAGGTTTAATGGTAGGCTCTTGATTAATATCCAGGAGATGCCAGAAGTGCCCATCTTCATTATGTTTCAAATTTGTATTTGTTAGTTTGTCTGGATTCTTAAAAAACTAGTAGAAAATGGATAGTACTTATATATGTACAGGCCTCCTCCTCCTCCTCCTCTCCCCCCCCCTCTCAATCTCCATTATGGATTTTTCAAGAAAAACATTAAAGTTAGAGTTTCCCAAGAATGTTATATGCTAATAGAAATGTTGGTGTATATAAAAAACTAGTGAGCTGACTTGCATGGCAAATTGAGCATAGCTCAATTAGTTAGGTTCCTCTATCCACTTGGGTTGTTGACTTGGCACAAATGCTAGTATTGTTTCAAGATTTATTCTAGAATTGAACGATGATATTTTTTTAGTGGTAAGCGTGCCCATCAATATAATGCACTATGTCAACAAGATTTGTCAGTTTTGTCTTTCGAAGGTGTTTGACACATAATTTTCATCCCGTGCCAAGGACACACGTAGCAAGCCGGAAGGGTCTGCTCGATGGAGCTATAGATCCGCCTAGCTTCAGCGTAGGGATGGTCGATCCTGCGCACTCCTCCTGAGACGTGCTAGTCAATTTGACCCTGTAATTGATAAGGAGAGAAAGTTCATCAGTAATTAAGGGCGGAACTTGCTGGTGTTGCCAGACAGTCCCGAATGTGCGGCTCTGAGAGCCGATATGAAAGGAGATCGACTAAACAGTCGATTCCAGCATATTCATGAGAATAAATCGGTTAAAGCTCATTGGGTTGTATAAGAAGAATCGGTTATCATTCAGGGTAAATGTCATTATTTGAACAAGTATTAATCAATGGCAATAAGATGTCAACAATGATTGATTTATGCTAAGCCAATGATTACAAGTAACCGAACCCCTTTTTATATAAAGAAACAATTCAACATCACTTAACCGTTTAATAAAGATAAATATAATGAACATGTTAGATCTCATCTATCGCTATGACCAGTGGGGCATGAGGCAGAATCATGTAGGCCATAGAAATAACAATAGACTCGACGACCCTAACTCATTACTAATATCAGTGGGGGCATGAGGCAGAATCATGCAGGCCGTAATACAATAATAAGATCATGGGGCTTACATATCTTTCAACCTATCTTTACTTCAACGGTCTCGTGATGCGAACTGTTTGTGAAAGCACTCGATATCGGCTAAAATAGCCGATTCAGGCATAGCGCACAGTTAAAGTCATGCTTTATCTAGAATAGATCTTTCAAATAACGATCCCCACTCCACGGTGCTAACAGTGGTGTCGGGGACCTAATACCAGGGTACCCCAGAAGGTGGAACCAATAACCATCGAACGTTAAAAACTTCTGGATGGACAAGGGCGCCGCTGCGTTCCTTGCTCGAATGACAAAAGTTAGGTTCCGTCTCGCCCGATGCCTTTGGGCCAGCCCCGCCTCGCCCGAGGGCTGAAGGCTAGTCTCCGCCTCACCCGAGGGTTGAGGGATACACTCCGCCTCGCCCGACCCTTAAGGGGTGGGCTCGGTCACGCCGAGGGCAAAGGGCTGGCCTCCGTTCCACCCGACGCCTTCGGGACAGCTCCGCCTCGCCCGAGGGCTGAAGAGTCTCCGCCTCGCCCGACGACCGAGGACGAACCTCGCCCTGTTCGATGTCCAAAGACTGGTTTCATCTTACCTGATAACTTCTCTCCCATTCCCTCATGATGATGGGTACAGAGCAAGACAAGACGTTCGGGTCAACCACGGCTTCAAGGACCATACCCTGCGCCCCGACAGGAAAGGTACGCCAGGGAACGACTGGACAGGTGCTTTAAACCCTTTTGAGCGCCACAGAGCCCAAAAGGTATTGCAGGTGCGTACTCCTCGCCCTGTAGAGTTGTAGGCACCGCCTTCAGCTCTGGGACACGGAACCCGACGAAGATACATGACAACCACTACACTCCAAAAAAGGATTTGTGATCTCCACGAATGACGGACATGCCGTCACCACGTTATGGACCCAAGGGAGTGGCGCCCGCTTCTCGACCCCTCGGGTCTATCAAATCAAAGGACCTTGCCCACAGCGCTACTCCGGACCTCGACTCCGCATCCCTCCGACAGAGACTCATAGGAGCCAGAAGGCGTGCGGAGCAAGGCTGGGCGAGGTTCATAAGTCAAAACCACGGTACTACTACCCATACCCTACGCAAGGCACTATTCTGTAACCATCCTGACATTGTACAGAGGCATCGACAGTATTGTAGGCGCTTATCATCCTTTCACACCCATCAGAATGGGTAATGAGGCTGGGTAGACGTGAGCCACAAGGCTAGGTAGAGCACGCATCCTAAGCCCTGACCCTTGTAAAGCCGTCCCCTTCATCTATAAAAGGGGATGCGCTTCCTCCAGCAAGGGGAGGACGAAGAAACAAGGCAACACACACACATAGTCAAGCTGTTACCAAGCTCTTGGCTTCCTTTCGACCCTTCCATCAGAGACTTGGGACCTGTCCCTCTCTCGATCGTTGGTATCCCCTACTACGAACCATTCACGGTGCTAATAACACGAGCAGCAATAAACTGGACGTAGGGATATTCAGCCCGAACTAGTATAAATCTTGTGTCCTTTAGCGCACCATCCGAGCCTAATGCGCATTACTATAAATTTACTTGTCGGTGCTCGTACGAAACACCGACAGTTGGCGCGCCAGGTAGGGGCCTTGCGCGTTCCAAATCAGGCCTCGGATGGCCACCCACGCAATCAGCTGGGCCCCGGGCGCACATGTGCATTTTGGTGACCTAGATTTCATCGTCACACTAGGAGGAGAACTAGCGTTGACCCACACGGCCGCACAGTCTCTCCCTTCCATCAACCTCAGCCGTCTGAGGCTTGAGGGCCCGCGGGGCGACTCCCTTGGACCCCAGTTATCCAGGGAGCCCCCGCACAGCATCACCCTATTTCCAGAAGGCCCTGTATGAAGCACCCCGACAGCGTTTCCATTCGGTCTCCGCAACGCCGCGGCGACCGTCGGCCACCTTCTGGCACTACGCATGGTTCAACCGCCTACGGACAACGAGTTCGTGGGAGTAATCGAACACGATCCAGAGACACTCTACGGGCTCCTCGCGGAGGAACCAGAGTCGTCCTCCAGCTCTGACTCTAGCAAGGGGAGCCATCACCCTTCCCGGGAATGCTTCATGACGCAAACCCCCGAGGGACACGTCCAAAGCGTCTCCAGAGAAGAAACAACCCCAACAGGCAAACCCGATGCCAGGATCCAGGCGGAGACGGCAGCTCCATCTCACGTAACGATGGAGCAGCTAAGAGCATGAAAGCTGGAGATCGATGACGTCGGGCTACAGCTTGTCCGGGAGTACCGAAACATCGAGGAGGAGATCAAGCGTCGCAGAGACGGTGGGCACGCATGCGCCTCGGCCCGTGATGTGCATCGGAGGATCCTCACCGATGATGGGACTCTCCCTCACTTCGCTCGGGCAAGCCAGAACATCACCACAGCGACGACCTTGCTGCACGGCCTTCCGGAGGCCGCGACGTCCGAGGATTGCCGCGCCCATCGAGAAATTCGCACGTTGCTCGAGCGTGCGGCGGCACAGCAGGCGGAAAGCTCATTGTCTCGACGACGGGAACTCGACATCAGCCAGCGCACGCCCTCGGTATGTCCTGCCATGGACGCTTCCGTTCACCAGACGCCACTAGGCAACAGGCAGTGCTCTGCTATCCCGGTACATCAACGTCTCGGCCACAACCGTGACATGCGCAGCACCATCGACGCCCATAGGCGCACCCACGGCGATGAAAGAGAAGGAGCCCATCGCGGCTATCATCCTCGACGTGGCGGACGCTACGACAGCGGCGAGGACCGGAGCCTGAGTCCTAGCCTGCCAGGCCCTCGGGCCTTTGGCCGGCACATCCTCAATGCTGTGTTCCCCCCAAGGTACCGACCGCCCACCAATATCCTAAAATATTCTGGAGAATCGAACCCCGGGCTTTGGCTCGAAGACTATCGGCTTGCCTGCCAAGCCGGTGTTGCGAGTGATGACAATTTCATTATTCGCAATCTCCCGCTATTCTTGGCCGATTTGGCACGAGCGTGGTTGGAGCACCTACCGTCCAACGCCATTCAAAGTTGGGCGGATCTCATGGAGATCTTTGTGGGTAACTTCCAAGGCACGTATAAACGCCCTAGAAACCCATGGGACCTCAAGAACTGCCGCTAGAAGATCGATGAAACCCTCCGCGGGTACATCCGGTGCTTCTCCCAGCAGTGCAACGAGCTCCCTAACGTTGCCGATGCCGACGTGATAGGAGCCTTCCTATCTGGGACAACCTGTGAATCCCTGGTTCACAAGCTGGGACGCAGGGGCCCGCGGACCACCAAGGAACTCCTAGACATCGCCACCAGCCATGCCTCAGGAGAGGAGGCGATCGGAGCCGTCTTCGACCGCACCGATGGCAAGGCGAGGCGGGACGAGGCCGCCGACGAAGGCGCCTCCGACCGTCCCGCCAAGAGAAAGAATAAGAAGCAACGGCGCGACAACTCGCTCATGGCCATCGCCGACCGTAGAGGTGGCCGAAAGCCCGTGGAAGGCACTCCGAACCACTTTGAAAAAATGCTCGAGGGGCCATGCCCAAACCACGCTTTCCCGGCCAAGCATCTATACAAGGAATGTGGCCTCATGCGCAAATACTTGTCCGGGGGCCTCAACAAAGGGGAGCAGGAGAAGGAACCTGCCCCTAGCACAGACGACATCGAGGAGAAGGACGACACCTTCCCGACTCCAAATGGCGCCCTCATGATTTTTGGAGGATCAGCGGCCTACGACTCCAAACGCCGCCAAAAGGTCGCACGCCGCTAGGTCTATACAGCCGAACCGGCCACGCCTGCCTTCCTCCGATGGTCAGAATCCGCCATAACCTTCGACCAAGCCAACCACCCGGGCGCCGTCCCGCACCCAGGAAGGTACCCGCTTGTCGTCGACCCGATCGTCGGCCCAAAACGGCTCACAAAGGAACTAATGGACGAAGGCAGCGGCCTCAACATCATGTACGCCAAAACGCTCGACGAGATGGGCATCGATCGAACGAACCTCCATCCCATCCGAGCACCTTTCCATGGAGTCGTACCTGGTAGGCAGGCCATGCCACTAGGGCAGATCGATCTGCTTGTCACTTTCGGGGATCGGTCCAATTACAGGACTGAGACCCTCACCTTCGACGTAGTGGGGTTCCCTCCAACTTTTCATGCCATCCTGGGATGACCATGTTACGCGAAGTTCATGGCCGTTCCCAACTATACGTACCTTAAGCTGAAGATGTCGGGCCCCCGCGGGGTCATCACCATCGACACCTCCTTCCAGCGCGCTTACGAGTGCAAAGTCGAATGCTGCGATCACGCCTCCACAGTCGTCGCCACCAAAGAACTCGCCACCCTCAGGGAGAAGGTTGCCGAAAAAACGCCCGATGCCAAAACAACAACCGGGTCGTTCAAACCAGCAGAGGGCTCCAAGGAGGTCCAAATGGACCCCAGCAGCTCTGAGGCTAAGAGGGCACGTATTGGTACATCGCTCTCTTCCGAATAGGAAAGCGCGCTCATCGACTTCCTCCACGATAACAAAGACATCTTTGCGTGGAAACCCTCGGATATGCTAGGCATCCCGAGGGAGGTAGCCGAGCATGCTTTAAAAATCCACCTAGACTCCAAGCCAGTAAAACAGTGCCTGCGCCGCTTCAACGAAGAAAAATGCAGGGCCATCGGCGAAGAGATAGCAAAGCTGTTGGCTGCTGGGTTCATCAGGGAAGTATACCACCCAGAGTGGCTAGCAAATCCCTTTCTTATATGAAAGAAGAATGGGAAATGGAGGATGTGTGTCGACTACATGGGCCTCAACAAAGCGTGCCCAAAGGATCCGTTTCCTTTACCACGCATTGACCAAATAGTTGATTCCACCTCAGGGTGTGAAACCCTCTGCTTCCTTGACGCATACTCCGGCTACCACCAGATCATGATGAAAGAGTCCGACCAGCTCGCAACGTCTTTTATCACCCCCTTTGGATCGTTCTGCTACGTTTCAATTCCATTCAGTCTGAAGAACGCTAGGTAAACTTACCAGCGCTGTATGCTCAACTACTTCGGGGACCTCATCGGGCGGACCGTTGAGGCCTACATCAACAACATCATAGTTAAATCCAAGTAGGCCGAACACCTTGTCACCGACCTTGAACAAACCTTTGCGAAACTCTAGGCAAACAGCATCAAACTCAATCCCAAAAAGTGTGTTTTCAGGGTCCCAAGGGGCATGCTACTCGGTTTTATTGTCTCCGAACGCGGCATTGAAGCCAACCCGGAGAAAATCTCAGCCATCACAAAAATGGGCCCAATTCAAAACATAAAGGGGGTTCAGCGAATCACAGGATGCCTTGCCGCCCTCAGCCGATTCATTTCGCGCCTCGGCGAATGAGGACTTCCCCTTTATCGACTCCTTAAGAAATCTGACCACTTTGAGTGGACAGCCGAGGCTCAGGAGGCGCTTGACATGGTTAAACAATTTCTAACTAAACCGCCGGTCCTAGTCCCTCCGTGCAATGGAGAATCCCTCCTACTATATATATTGGCCACCACGCAAGTGGTCAACTCCGCCTTAGTGGTAGAGCGAGAGGAAGAGGGGCACGCCTTCAAGGTACAGCGACCTGTGTACTTCATTAGCGAGGTGCTATCCAACTCCAAAACCTGTTACCCCCAAATCCAGAAACTCCTCTACACCGTCCTCATCACCAAGAGAAAGCTATGCCATTACTTCGAGTCACACCCTATGACAGTCGTGACGTCTTTCCCCCTTAGCGAGATCATCCGTAGCTAGGATGCTACAGGAAGAATCGCAAAGTGGGCGCTCAAGCTAATGGATTAGGGCATTACTTATGCCCCCTGAACAACGATCAAATCCCAGGTGCTGGCTGATTCATCACAGAGTGGACTGAGGTCCAGATGCCACCAACAATCGCCAATCAAGAGTGCTGGATGATGTACTTCGATGGATCGCTGATGAAGAAGGGCGCCTGCGTGGGACTAGTCTTCGTATCTCCCCTCGGGGTCCGCATGAGGTACATGGTTCGGCTCTATTTTTCCTCATCAAACAATATCGCAGAGTACGAAGCGCTTATCAACGGCCTACGAATCGCTATCGAGCTGGGCATCCGATGTCTCAATGTCAGAGGCGACTCCCAGCTGGTCGTCAACCAGGTCATGAAGGAGTCGAGCTGCCACGACGCCAAGATGGAGGCATACTGCCAAGAAGTCCGACGGCTGGAGGACAGATTCGACGGCCTCGAGCTCAATCACATCCCAAGGTGCCTCAACGAAGCAGCCGACACGCTTGCGAAAGCAGCATCCGGCCGAGAGCCAGTCCCGGCAGGCGTCTTCGCCAGCGATCAACACAAACCCTCGGTACGCTACACAGGGTCGGAACAAGCCGGCGATGGCCCATCTAGTCCCGGCAGGCGTCTCCGCCAACTGCTCTGCCCGACCCCGAGGTCATGGAGCTTGAAGAGGACCCAGCGGCATAGTTCGACCCTCCCGACGACTAGAGAACGCTCTACCTCGACTACCTCCTCCACGACATACTACTGGCAGACAAGACGGAAGCCCGATGGCTCGCACGACGCGCCAAGTCCTTCGTTCTTGTAGAAGGCAAACTCTACAAATGGAGTCACATTGGGATTCTGCAGCTCTGTATCCCTGGCGAACAGGGAAAACTCCTGCTGGGCGACATCCATGGTGGAATCTGCGGTCATCATGCCACACCAAGAACCTTGGATGGGAATGCATTCCGACAAGGCTTCTACTGGCCCACCGCAGCAGCCGATGCCGAGCAAATTATACGCACCTGCGAAGGGTGTCGGTACTATGCTCGGCAAACTCACCTCCCGGCCTAGGCACTCCAGATGATCCCCATCACGTGGCCCTTCATGGTCTGGGGGCTCAACCTGGTTGGGCCACTCAAAAAGGCGCCTGGGGGCTTCACCCACCTGCTTGTCACCATAGACAAGTTTACAAAATGGATTGAAGCTCGACCAATATCCATAATCAAATACGAGCAAGCTGTGCTATTCGTCCTCGACATCATCCACCGCTTTGGAGTACCGAACTCCATCATCACAGACAATGGCGCGTAGTTCATCGGCAGGAAATTCATTCGATTCTACGATGAACAACACATCCGGATCGATTGGGCGGCCGTCGCGCACCCCCAGACGAACGGGTAGGTTGAGCGTGCAAACGGCATGCTTCTGCAAGGCCTTAAGCCGAGAATTTTCAACCGGTTGAACAAGTTCGGCGCGCGCTGGCTCGCTGAGCTTCCGGCCGTACTCTGGAGCCTGAGGACAACTCCTAGCCGAGCCACTGGCTACACACCCTTCTTCATGGTCTACGGTTCCGAGGCCGTTCTCCCAACGGACCTTGACTATGGAGCACCAAGAATCAGAGCATACAACGAACAGGGGGCCGAGGCATCCCACCAAGACACCATGGACCAGCTAGATGAAGCCCGCGACATTGCCCTTCTTCGTTCAGCTAAGTACCAGCAGGCGTTGCGACGGTACCATAGCCGACGGGTACAGGGTCGATCCTTCAACGTCGGGGACCTCATCCTCCGCCTTGTGCATAGCAACAAGGACCGCCACAAACTCTCACCGCCCTAGGAGGGACCCTACGTCGTCGCGGAAGTTCTTCGCCCTGGCGCCTACAGGTTGAAAACCATCAACGGCGAGGTCTTCACCAACGCCTGGAACATTGAGCAGCTACGTCGTTTTTACCCTTAAATAAACACATACTCTTCCTTATCAGTTTTTGTCATTACAAAACCCCGATCCTTAGTGGCATCTGACCCCTGCAAATAGCGAGGGGTCAGACCTCACTCGGGGGCTGACGTGAGTGATACAAGTAGTACGCTTGCAAAAACTTACTGTGTTATATTTGCAAACGCTCTCTAAGTTTTCCGATTCTTCTCGTAAAAAAGTCCTAAGGACTAAGATCTCGGGAACAAATTCTGAGTACAACTGGTAGGACTACGGGAGACCCACGCCCCAGCGGCTGCGACCTCTTTGCTCACCAGCGCGATTAGAATTTTTTCACCCACACTCCTAGTTTCTTACGGCTTAAACCATGGGAAGGGTCAGAGGGCACAAAAACCTTTTTTACAAAAAGAGGAAGCTAAAGGGCCGTCTGCCGTAACAAAAGATAAAATTTTGTTCATTTTTTGCACAAATTCACCACTTACAATGTGATTTCATCACAAAAAGGACTAACATACTTGTAAATTCAGAGGACTGTTTACTCGGGGGCTTCCCCACAAAATTATTCAATTACAATCTCTGCCTAGCTTTACTACAAGTACTACTGCGGCCACCGCGCCACACTCTCCATCGGCAACGCTCGGGGCATGTGCACGGGCCAGTTCGTCTACAGCGGCCACCGCGCCACGCTCTCCATCGGCGACGTCCCGCCGCTCCACGGGGTCCTCGAAGGCACCGTCACCTGCAATGTCGAGCTCCATGCCGGCAACTGTGGTGCCCCTCCACTGGGGCATCCGGGGACTATGCCATCATCATCAGCCGCAACCCCGACAACGGTGCCTGAACGGGAGGCGCCTCCCGCCGTGGGGAGGCCGCAACGAACAACGGCAAGGCTGACGATGTCCGGCACCCTCCGGTACTCCTCTTTCGGCGGCAGCAAGCTCTTCCTAGCAAAGGCGGCCCGCACCACCTCATCTACGTTGGATGACCTCCAGCTCGACATCACACTCCGGTTTCCCGAGCGGATCAGTGAGTTTCCCTCTCTCTCTGGCATTACCCTTCCTCACTCAGGAACCACCGCAACGCACGGACGCATCCGGTGAAAAGGAAGAAGGAGAGGTAGTGGCTCAGAGGCAGAATAAGAGATGGGATGAGAACTCCCCTCCCCCTCCCTATTTAAAGAGGAGGAGCTGCAGCTAAGGAAAGGCGAAAGGTTGGGACAAAAAACTATCTCCCTTCCCCTGTTTAAATACAAAATCAATGCTGATAGACCCCTGAGGGGACGCGCCGAAACTGATGGGACGCGCCCCGGTCGACGAGGCACCCCCCCCGTCAAACAGGATACTGCCTAGGTATGGCCCACCACTGACCCGCTCTGGACGCGGCAATTAAGGCGCCCACATGGGCAGACGACCCTTCGCCTCCCCATGTAGGACCATGGAACGATCCGACGACATGACCTCTGTGAAGGGGGGCAAACGACGAACGAATGTCCAAAGAAAGATAAGCATCTCTGACTTCTTACTTTACGCGTTAAAATTCATTACCGAGCTTTCGACCCCGTCAAACGGTGGGGACACGAACATCATTCGGGGGCTGCCGAGGATGTCTACCAGTCTAGACATCCTCCTCACCTGACCCCTCCGTACTCTAGAAACCAGGGGCACGAAAAATCATAAGAATAGCTACGGTGTTTCTGTTCACCAGAAAAATCATACTCAACGCCCCCCGCGTCTCCGGCTTCGACATCTGCCTTCTTAAGAAGGGTTCGGAGGGGCCCGCCTACAAAATCTCCTGCAAAGGAGAAGCTGTCAGGTTGCCCAAGTCGATCGGACGGCTCGGACCGCCACCGAGATACGAAAAAACAAAGAATAGCGATTCTTATGCAGGTTACTCCAAACCTCGTCACAAACATCAGGGCCTGAACCCATCTGGTAGGAGCTTTTCTGCCACTCATGCCACCAAGGTAACGTTACCGACCCCACCTTTATTTCGATTAAATTATGCATTCAAACATTACATATGCGAAACGTTGCATCCCAACACTTCGTGTCGCGTCACGAAACGGCCGTCGCCTCATTCGATATAGGCGACAGCAGGCCAAGGTTCAAAGGCCGGCCCGCGAAGGGCTCGAGGCCGCCTCGTACCGAACAGAGCTAGGGAGAAATAACTGAGACGAGGCCCAGCGGCCTTGCCCGACCCCGCTCAGAAACACACAGGGACGTCTCAACCTTTTCTCGTTTGATTCTAACCCCGAGCCAAACCCACAGAATCTCCATCGAGGAGAGGCCATCGGGCCGCCTGAGCCTATCGAACGGCTCGGGCATCTGCCGGGAGGCGGGTTAAGAAGTTGTGGAGTGCCACCAGAGGGCTCTGCCGACCCCATTAGCAAATGATGGACCCGGATTCCACACGAACGTACCCGTTAGCGAGCTCATTGAGTGCGATACTCGAGCCGTCGAGGCAAGTGTCATTTACTCAGCCCCTCCGATTGCGAAAATCGAGGATGGGGTAACACGCAAATTACAGCCGACCCCTATCAGACCTTGACAAGGCCCGAGGGCTCGAGCCGCTCAATACAGGGACACAGGTTCGAAGGCCCTACCTTGCCGAGCCCATAGAGTCCCCATTTGGGGAATTCTGTTGGAAGACAGGGCGGGGAATATTGCAATACCATCCAAGGACTTCGCCGACCCTGTCACAAAAACCACGGAATGGGATTCCATCCAAACGTTCCGGTCTCTAGTAACACCCGACCCCAGCAAATGCAAGGGGTCGGACCTTACTCGGGGGCTGGTTAAGGTATGGCTACCTCCCTTCCTTTTTTCAAAACAATCTCCTCGCATCAAGACCAGAGGCAAGATTCGGGGGAACAGATTGGTAAGATCGCAAAAAATCAAACAAAACGAAATTACGAAGCAAAATCACAAAACTGCGTCCAGATTCAAAAAAACCGACACTTGTTCACATATTACATATAAGTTGTGCTCAAAATTATTCGACTAACTACTCCCGTGAAGGGAGAACCATTTCTTTCAGATTATCCTCCAGGTTTTTCGCAAGGGGAGCCACCATCTTCTCAATTGCCTCCAGCTCATCATCCTCATAGGTAGGCGGGAAACCTTCGCTCATCACCTTCAGGTTGATCTCCTTCTCGTAATGAGCATGGGCGACGGTGAAGGCCTGGGTGATCCCTGGCGTGAAAAGCACTCTCCTCAAGTTGGCTCACCCGAGCCGTGATACCTGCGGCATGAGCCGTGAGAGGGCTGGTCTCCACCGGCTCCACCACCTTCACGGCATCAAGGACCACCCCGACCGCAGCTTGTAGAAGATCATGCTCATCGCTCTCAGTCTGAAGGGTCCTTCGTACATGGGCAAGCTCCTTTTCCAGCTTGACAGAGACATTTTCGGTGCTCAACCTTCGGCTCACCGCGTCACCAAGATCTGCCCGGAGGGATTCGACCACCTCGACGTCCTCGTCCACCTTCTGCTAAAGGGCCGTGGCCCCACTCTCGGCCTTTCGTCTGAGGTCCCGCTCCATCTCCAGCTCCTTTAGGACCTCGCCGGCCTTCTCATTAGCCGCGGCATTCCTCTACAGTAGCTCGTCTCGCTCCTTTCGGAGCCTGGCGATCTCCTCCTCATCCAGCTTTGGCCTCGCCGACAAATCCCCAAACATCCCGTGGGCCTCCTCCGCGTCCTGACGCGCCTGGGCCTCTAGCTCCTGGGCGACAGCAAGCTGTGCGGCCATATCTGCTCGCAGCCGGGCCTCCTCGGAAATGTGATCCCACTCCGCCTTCTGCTCGTAGAGGAATCGAGATTTATTCCGACTACGGGCAACAAGAATCTGAAGAGGAAGAAGATTGGTATCAGAAATACGAAAACACAAAAACATGCGAAGAAAGAAGAAAACCAAGCGAGTACCTGGGTAGTAGGAACAACGACTTCACGTAGGGCTCCTCTGGCCTGGTCCAGGGCATCCAGCATGGTCGAGATCCCGATGACAAGACCCTCCTGCTCCATGTTCTCGGCATGATCATCGAGCGAGAAAAGAGCCGACGTCGGATCCTGGGCGGCCATCCACTAGAGCGGCGGCTCCCCCCCCCCCGCATGGGGGAGCGGCTTCCTCCCGACAAAGGGGCCGGGGGCGGCTCCCTCCTGACCCTATGCAGCACCACCACCACACTCGAGGACCCTCCGATCAGACCCTCCTCCATCTGGGCCGCTTCGAGCGTCATGGGTGGATCCACCTGGGCCCCTGGTGGCACGGACTGCACTACGCCCTCAAGCACCACCGTGGCGGCATCCGGCTGAGCCTGGCTCTGCTCGGCAACCACTGAGGACGTAGGCGCCACCACAGGCGCCGTCGGATCGATCAACGTAGCCCCAACATCGGCACCGCTCCTGCCCGAAATAGGGGTGATGCCTGGCAGCGCCATCCGTCCCGCCTGAATGGCGAGGCTCTTTTTGGGCGCCAGCCCCAGGGGGTGACCCGTCCGCAAGAACCTACACAAAGGTAATAGCCATTAGGTCAAAATAGAAATGGAAAAAGGATGAAAACAGGGGAATCAGCAGCTTACGCTGACGCCCTCACCCGGCGGAAGCATTTTGGGGACGGATCCCCAGATCCCTGCCCCGACTCATCTGGGGAGGACCGTTTCGAGCCTGCCCCCTACTCGAGGAGGGGGGCTCATCTCCCCCACCTCGTGGGGCGTGGCAACAGAGCCGCTCCCCTCCATCATCTCATGGGGCGCGGCACCAGGGCCGCCCCTCTTGACCATCACCTCGGGGTCAGCGGTGGCAGACCCGCTTTCCCCCATCCACCGATCTTCGGCCGGCACGCCGTGCGAAGCGGCGGACTCTCCGGCCTCCACTGACCTCACCGACTCACTTCCCTCCGCCTGGAACGGGAAGGGTCCCTGCACGGATGGGTGGGAACTTGTCAGCATGTCCTCGTCCTCCAGGACGCCCCAATCCACGTCGACGACTACCTCGTCGTCATCATCATCGTCGTCATCGTCATCATCATTGCTCACGTCCTCTCCTCGATCCTGTGCTTCCTACTTCAGTCGTCTCTCCTTCTTCATCTGCTCCCTTGCCTTCTTGTCCCGCTCGGCCGCGAGGCGATTCACCGCTGCCACGGCCTTGTCCTTTGGCAGCGAAACCGGACTATCTTTGAAGACTAGCCCCCCCGGCTGGTCCCAACATCGCAAAAGCAAGTATAAAAAAATGGAGATTCAGGAAAAAGAAAGAGCACGGGAGAAGAAGGCTTACAAATTCGAAGAACCCAGGTTCCGGCCGCATTGGGGGATGTCCGGGCACCGGATACACAATGTCAAGGACACCGCCTTTGGAATCCTTCATCGGCTCTGTCGCCTTCTTAATGCGCTGTGCCACTTCCGAGAAAGGGAGCGCCTTGTCAACAAGCACCGTCCCCTCAAACGATATCATGGGCATCATCCGGTGCAGGGGAAGCGTGCGCACCATCAGCGGCGCCACCCTCCTCGCATGATAGGCACCGATAATTCCTGTCCCCTTTATGCCCCATTCCTTCAGAGCTTGGAGGGCGGAAAGAAGGTCGAAAAGGTGTTTCTTGTCTTTGAGCTGGACGCCCCAGGCCCACGACTCCGAAGCCTCTTCGATAAGGCGCCCGGTGTACCTCGCTAGGGTGGCACTCACATCATCCCCGACATAAAACCACAGCGAGTGCCATCCCTTGTTAGACGTCGCCAGACACATGAATGGGTAACCCCTCGACCGGGTATGGCGTAGATGATAACTGGCGCATCCCATCAGCACGCTCACATCCTTCCCCCCAATCTTCCTCTTCGACAAACTGACAGTAAAGAAATACCGCCATAGATCAAAATGGGGATCGATCCCCAGGAAACCCTCACACAGGGCAACAAATGCCGCCATATGTTGAACCCCATTGGGAGTAAGATGCTGCAGCTCCACCTCATAGTAATCCAGCAGCTCCCGAAGGAATCTATGCGCGGGTACTGCAAATCCCCGCTCATGAAAGATGGCGAAAGATACGACATACCCTTCGGGCGGCGCCGGCTCACCCTCATCCCTAGGTATCAGCCACTCCTAGACGGTGGACAATGGATGGAGAAGGCCACGGCAGACGAGGCCATCCAAACGCCGAGAGGTGATGCTAGATCTGCCCCACAACTCCATTAAAGCGATTGGGGAGAAGGTGGGCGCAAGCTCGATGGTGGCTACAGGACAGGCGCAAGCTTGACGGCGGCTGCAACACGGACGCAAGCCGGTCGACGGTGGCAGGGCGAGCGTAGGAGGCTGGGGCGATTGGCGGGGGATGTCTCAGACGCAAAGGCAAGGGGGCAAAATACGGAACCTTGGGGGCGAACCCCATGGTTTTATAGGGGCGACGGGCGCGAGAAGGGCAACCGTCCACTTCGATCTCTGGGCCTGCCACACGCACCGCCGCGTCACGTCGCGGGACATGCGCCCGCAGTCCCTATCCTTTCCCACTGAAAATCACGGTGGACGGTTCGCCTTCCCCAGGCGAATCCGGACTCTCTTCCCACCTGGGGAAGGTAGGTCACAAAGATTTTTTCTATTTGGCCCACCTAGGTCCCAGAAGCTCGGCGGCTGGCCCAACTAAGGACGGGTCCACGAATGATCCGAAATCAAGGGCGCAAGCATTACTGGGGTCTCGATCCATGGTCAAGCCCCAGTTAGGTCAGCCCTGAATGAGATCCCCACGAACGGGATACCACGACCCCCTCGAAAAAATATCCAGTTGACCAAAAACTAAGTCCTTTAGCCTTACCCACGAAGGGTCCGATACAACCCCCCAGGCGGTTCTATCCGAATCATCTGGAGACTCGAGGGCTACACCCATTGGGTGCGCTCGCGCGCACCCTCTGGCGACATGACTCCAACAATATCAAAAACACCCTCCAGGAGGTTCTATCCGAATCACCTAGAGGCTCGACGGCTACTGTAGGGGACCTAATACCAGGGTACCCCAGAAGGTGGAACCAATAACCATCGAACGTTAAAAACTTCTGGATGGATGAGGGCGCCGCTGCGTTCCTTGCCTGAATGACGAAAGTTAGGTTCCGTCTCGCTCGATGCCTTTGGGCCAGCCCCGCCTCGCCCGAGGGCTGAAGGCTAGTCTCTGCCTCGCCCGAGGGTTGAGGGATACACTCCGCCTCACCCGACCCCCGAGGGGTGGGCTCGGTCAAGCCTAGGGGATAAGGACTGGGCTCCTCCTCGCCCGATGACCGAGGACGAACCTCGCCCCGTTCGATGTCCAAAGACTGGTTTCATCTTACCTGATAACTTCTCTCCCGTTCCCTCATGATGATGGGTACAGAGCAAGACAAGACGTTCGGGTCAACCACGGCTTCAAGGACCATACCCTGCACCCCAACAAGAAAGGTACTACCAGGGAATGACTGGACAGGTGCTTTAAACCCTTCCGAGCGCCATAGAGCCCAAAAGGTATTGCAGGCGCGTACTCCTCGCCCTGTAGAGTTGTAGGCGCCGCCTTCAGCTCTGGGACACAGAACTCGATGAAGATACACGACAACCACTACACTCCAGAAAAGGATTGTGATCTCCACGAATGACGGACATGCCATCACCACGTTATGGACCCAAGGGAGCGGCGCCCGCTTCCTGACCCCTTGGGTCCACTAAATCAAAGGACCTTGCCCACAGCGCTACTCCAGACCTCGACTCCGCATTTCTCCGACAGAGACTCATAGGAGCCAGAAGGCGTACGGAGCAAGGCTGGACGAGGTTCATAAGTCAAAACCATGGTACTACTACCCATACCCTGCGCAGGGCACTATTCTGTAACCATCCTGACATTCTACAGAGGCATCGACACTATTGTAGGCGCTTATCATCCTTTCACACCCATCAGAATGGGTAACGAGGCTGGGTAGACGTGAGCCACAAGGCTAGGTAGAGCACGCATCCTAAGCCCTGACCCTTGTAAAGCCATCCCCTTCATCTATAAAAGGGGATGCGCTTCCTCCAGCAAAGGGAGGACGAAGAAACAAGGCAACACACACACATAGTCAAGCTGCTACCAAGCTCTTAGCTTCCTTTCGACCCTTCCATCAGAGACTTGGGATATGTCTCTCTCTCGATCGTTTGTATCCCCTACTACGAACCATTCACGGTGCTAATAACACGAGCAGCAACAAACTGGACGTAGGGATATTCAGCCCGAACCAGTATAAATCTTGTGTCTTTTAGCGCACCATCCGAGCCTAACGCGCATTACTATAAATTTACTTGCCGGTGCTATTACGAAACACCGACAAGTGGGTTGTGAGGCAGAATCACACTGGCCGTGATAATGGGCCATGGAACGGTTCTCGCTAGCCAATAAATCTACTCAAGACGCAACATGCTTTAACCGCATGATATGCACGATCAAGATTGATGTAAAACAACCGATAAAACGTAACTCATCGTTTAATGTGTAGATTAGATCTGTTTCAGATTAACAAACGATGGGCTAAACAAGATATAAGGCCAATCTAGATCAATCCCAATCGGACAGAGTGATATTGCTGTAATTTAGATAAATAATGAAAGCAATAAGCAATATCGGTAACTTAATGAATCTACCAAAGACTGCCATTCTAAGGTAGAGCTGATAACTTGACCTTGATGTAGTTCATGCAGTGGGGGTCGACCGGATTGATGCAGCCATACTTGAACTAGGCAAGAATCGATAACTAACTTATACCAGAGTCGCAGTGGAGGTCTATCGGATCGATGTAGCCATACAAACAGAGGTATAAGCCATGATGGTACTTACAACAAGCAGTGGAGGTCGACCGGATCGATGCAGCTGTACATGCTGAAGAACTCGCCGAGATCTACTCTACTCCTACTCCTAAGGGTGGCCGGAGCCAAAAAATTAAATGACTTGTATATTGGATTGATTGTTGTCCTTTACAATAGCCGGGGCTTGATATTTATACCCGGGACCTGCGCATGACTCCTGTCTAAGCACGACTCATCACAATTTTTGACCCTAGAGAAAACATTCCTAATTTAAGATAACTTGGACTCTAATATTTCCCTTTTTGTAGAGTCCAACATGTTTCGTCCTGGCGCCGAACATAGCCTTTGTCGTTATCCGCTGGCGCTATCCGAAGAAAGCCGATTCCAGTTTTTGCATCCGAATCAGCTAGTTCTGATCTGCACGCAATTGATTCCTTGATGACATGATCTTGGGAGCTTTTGAGTCCCTGCGACTCTTCTTCCAAATTTTTTTGTAAACACATGCCCCCCAATTTTGAGATAAAAGTAATTTTATTCTAAAATTATCATGTTTGTATCCCTGATTGGTCCACAGTCACGGGTAGAGAACCTTGAGCTAGGGTCCACTGTTTGTCGCCGCTTGCATCCACTCATGAGCCCATGCCTCAAAACTTTTACGAGAGCATCATTGCTTCAAGAGCACTTGGATTCATCCTTCTAGGCCGGCTACAAAATGTCTATCCGACCCTGGTGAGAGCAACTCAACAATTCAGCCATGTTTCTCTTCTATCTGCCTCCTCGAGTGCTCTCGGCTCTGCTGGACCCTCCATGGTCTATCTTATGAAGATCTCAAGCGGCTAGAAGAATTCTTGTGCATAGGGTGATTGTGTCACTTATTCTAGCGCCTTATTGAGCAAGAAGACCAGCCATTGCGGTTAGAAGAATTCTTGTGATATCACCTGAGTCTTCTCTCCATGCTCACAAAACTATTCTAGTGTTTGCGAGGGCTAGAATGTGTGGACACCTTCCCCTTGTTGCTCCTCCAAACGCCCACCGGGAAAGCCTTAGGCTTCTTTCCCATAGTTCCTCAATTTATCGAGAAATTTGTTGAGCATATGTTAGGCGGGCGACCTTTCTTCTTCTCTGGTACAATTTTATCGATGGGCTGATGTGACTTGGTTCACAATGAGTTTTGGCCTTGTGGAGATCCGGACTCCCTTCAATCCAAAGAAGTTTTGGTGGGTTAATCTCTGGTTAATGTATCCATCCCACGATATTTTGTAATCTGGGGAAGCAATAAATTCGAGTATGTTATCTCTTCGCTATCCGTCCCCTGAATTTCTAGAGTGTTGATCTGTTTCTGTTTCTAATTTTAATTTCACACCTCCATCGAAATCTATCTTCTCGCTTTCCCAGGCTATATATACAGGCTACGGCTGTGGATCAAAAAACAACCCTCTTCGTCTCAATCCTTCTTCGTCTTTAGTATATTTCCTGCCTTTCCGTAGGTTTGAGGTCATGGAGAACAACAAGAGGACTGCTGAAGAAGCCCTCAACGGATCTACATCATCACGCCAATGCCTTTGTCATCAAGAGGATGCATCTTGGGGTGCTCCCATCGCTTTGGATCAAAGGGCTGACTCCACCCAGCCCTCGGGTCATCTTTGGTACTAATTCACCGCCAACTTCCTCGTCACTCGAGGCGACAGATCGATAATGACGATCTGCTAGCCTCCATCGATCGGACCGACCAACATCTAGCCAACTTCCTCTCCCTAGCGGAATCGGCTCTGGCCATGATTGGAGACCGATCACCCCCTGAGGTCGGCCTGGTGAGGGAAAGGTTGGCCAGGGCTGAAGCTAGAATCGTGGGTGAGATGTCTGCCATTATTTCTCTGTTTTTCCTTGATTTTACCCCCAAGATTTCTGATCATTCTTTTCTTGAATATTTTAGATCTAACTGCTCAGTTGGAGAGTCTTCGATCAGCCGCGGATCATGCGGCGGGATTTGTCAATGCTAGGGGTGCCGTTCGGGTGGTTTGCTTGCATGACATCCCAAATCATGTCAGGGAGGTCATCCTTCATGGCGTTCATCATGGTGCTGCCATGGCGTTGGCTGCTGCACAAGCCTGTTCGGGCCATAATCTTCGGCTTCTTCCCCATGGTTTTCTGGACACAGCGTACCTTGGGGAGCATGAGCGCTTGGTTGAGGATTTTATGAGCACCGCCAACTCTGTAGCTTTCAATACCTTGGCCGATGATATAGTAGGCAAAGTGTTTTCCGGCCCATAGCTTGTAAAATGTGACGTTTGACAAACAACTTCCTCATCTTGAGTGATTTCCCTTTGTTTTGTGCTTCATACCCCGCTTGATTGTTAGTAATCATTGGTTCAGTTGGAAAAGCAAACTCAAAACTTGCCCCCAAGGCGAAATAATAACAATACCAATGCCACCACCCTGCTTGCATGATGACCCATCAAAGAACAACGTCCAAGGCATTGGCTCTACATAACTAATGCTTGGCTTGTGATGCTGGGTGATAAAATTGGCCATTACTTGTCCTTTGATTGCTTTAGCCGATTCATACTTCAAGTTGAATTCCGATAATGCAAGAATCCACTTTCCCACTCTTTCATTCAGTATTGGCATTGATAACATGTGCTTAACCACATCAGCCTTGGAAACAACTGTACACTTGGCCGATAATAAGTAGTGTCTCAATTTAGTGCAAGAGAAATATAAACACAAGCATAATTTTTCGATGGGAGAATATCTCATCTCTGGATCCAGTAGTCTTCTACTCAGATAGAAAACAACTCTCTCTTTTCCCTCAAATTCTTGCATCAGGGCCGATCCAATTGTCTTGTCATCAGCCGATATGTACAACTTAAATGTCTTATCTTGCTGAGGAGGGACCAGCACAGGTGGATACTTCATATATTCTTTTATTTCTTCGAACGCCCTTTGTTGTATGTCACCCCACTTGAATTTTTGATCATTTTTCAACTTCAACAAGGGAGAAAACAGTAGGATCCTTTCCGACAAATTTGAAATGAATCTTCTGATGAAATTAATCTTACCAAGCAGAGATTGCAACTCTATTTTGGTAGTCGGGGGAACTGCTTCATCAATTGTCTTCACACTTTTCTGACCAACTTCGATTCCTCTCTCGTGGACCATGAATCTTAAAAATTGTTTGGCTGATACTCCAAAAGCACACTTATTAGGATTCATCTTCAAACCATGCTTCCTCGTGCATTCTAGAGTCTCATGCAAGTCAGCCAGATGTTCTTTGTACCCTTTGGATGTTATCATCACATCATCTATGTAGATCTCAACAATCCTGCCGATCAACTTATGGAAAATGTAATTCATTGCCCTTTGATAAGTTGCACCGACATTCTTCAGACCAAAGGTCATCACAACCCACTCGAATAGACCGATTGTGCTGGGGCACCTGAAAGCGGTCTTTGCTATGTCTTCTTCAGCCATGAAAATTTGGTTGTATCATGCATTACCATCCATGAAGCTAATAACCTTGTGCCCGGCTGCTGCATCTACTAACATATCGGCTATCGGCATCGGATAACCATCCATAGGTCTGGCTTTGTTTAGATCCCTAAAATCAATGCAAACTCTTAATTTTCCATTCTTCTTATATACAGGGACAACATTCGATATCCACTCTGCATATCAGCACGGTCGGATAAATTTTGCTTCCAGTAACCTTTCAGTCTCCATTTTGATATCATCAAGCACGTTCGGGTTGAATCTCCTCGGAGCTTGTTTAAACGGCCGATATCCAGGTTTGATTGGCAACCGATGTTCAACAATTGATCAGTCTAAACCAGGCATCTCATAGTATTCCCAAGCAAAGCAGTCTTTAAATTCCTTTAATAAATCAATTAATTCCGCTTATACTCCGGATCCAACTTAGCACTTCTGTACGTCGGCCTAGGTCTATCTCCAGGGCCAATATCTTATTCTTCTAATTCATTGGCCGACGTGAAGCCATATCCTAGTTTGCCATCTGTTCCATCTATTGGATTATTCATTAATACAAATTTTCAAAGCCGACTGCTTGGATCGGCTGTTGGCTTTCACCATTGACTCTGAATTCTGATGGCAACAGAAAAGTCATTTGGATATTAGTCGATGGTTGCTTTCTATCGGCTATTTGCTTGGTATGCCACACTTGAGTTTTACCGGATGCCTGAGTCTGTTCCATCTCTTTATTCCTTCTGGCTTCTTGTTAAACCTCCTAGGCACCATTGGCCTTCCTGCCACACATATTTTCTTTCATTGCCGTCTTCTTCGTAATTAGCCCGGTCCTGATCAACGACTCTTTTTCCAAGCCGATCATGAACACTTTTATTTTTTAAGTGCCGATCCATGTTATTATGATGATATGCATCTTGAGCATTGATAGACCGACGGTTGGTTTGAGACTGCCTATACTCCCGATATTGATTGCTGCATTCTGGATAGTCATGTCTGGTAGGCAACTTCAAACCTTCATTCCAGCAATGTCTGAAGAAAGGACAATTCTAATGTAATTCGGTTTGTTTTCTTTCATACCTCTCTTGCTTCAGTTGCTGCTGGTACGCTTGATCTTTTAACCAATACTGATAATCCTTTTCCTTCTGTCGCTGCCATTATTCAACAGAATCCGAGATGTGACCCGTGGCTTTGTCGTCTCTACTTTTGACATCTTCCCCTACTCGTATCGGCTCTTTTGCTTGGCACGACGTCTTCTAATCTCTCTGTACTCGTCAGCCGATATTTGCATCTTGGGATCGACTATTCCAGCTTCTTTTGATTTGGTTGATGTTAGGACCTTAGTTTGTCCTTTGAATAGCCTAGCATCAACCATGTTTTGATCTCCTGGAAAAGGATTATCATCAACTTTTATTTTTTGAGGCGTATCAAATTTGAGCCTCCTCTGCTGAATAACTCTTTGTATATGCTGCCTGAAGATTCTACATTCATTAGTGGAATGAGAAGTAGGAACTTACAGAACTTCTTATTCTTCAACTGATCAGGGGGCAATATGACATGACCATCGGGCAACTTGATCTGCCCTTTCTCAAGCAAGAAATCGAAGAGCTTATCTGATTTGGTGACATCAAAGTCATAGCTCTCCTCGATTCCTCTTCCCCAAGGATTTGGCACCATCACTGTCTTCTTGCCCCAATTCCATTCAGCCACAGCAACCTCTTTTTCTTCATCTTCATAGTCGTCATCGACTGAGTATGGATCATAAGCTTCGACTACTGTGGTACTCTTCTAGAACCAGCTATCTCTGCGCATACTCTGGAATTGGCTATTGACGTTGCTACTCGTTGAGCCAATTGACCCAAATTGTCAAATTCTTGTCCCAGTAGCTTTTCTTTCCACATCGGTAGCATTCCTTGAACAACTAAAGCAGCTAGTTGATCATCGGCCAAGTTTAAGGAGAAGCACAAGTTCCTAGTTTCTCGGAACCTCTAAAGAAATTCAGTGCCCGATTTATTAGTCTTTTGTCTTATAGTTGTCAGATCGGTAATCTTCTTTTCTCTAGTCCTAGTGTAAAAATATGTATGAAACTTCTTCTCTAGGTCAGCCCAATTGGTAATGGAATTGACTAGCAATGATGAAAACCAAGTGAAGGCTGGGTCTGATAAGGACAAAGAGAAGAAACAAACTCGATGGGCATCCTCGACTGACGCTTCGCCCAATTGTGTAAGATACCGACTGATATGTTCTATCGTGCTTGTACTGTCTTGGCTAGTGAACTTAGCGAATTCTAGGAGCCTATAATTTGTTGGAAGAGCGACCAAATCATACCATTCTGGATATGAGCATTTGTACAAAAAGGTCAGCCCTTTTGGCTTCAGACCGAACTGATTCTTCATCATCTCGGTCACCCTCAGCAATAATTCATCAGCTTGCGGATTTGGCTTCCTCTGCACCTGCTGACTCATCTGTGGATTGAAATCCCGCGTGCCTTGATATCCTGGATTTGGCATCATGTGGAGGGTATTATAATCTGTGTCATAGTGATACCCTTGTGGAATCTCAATTTGATGGGTCCTTTGCTGGCTTGCTGCTTGAAGTCTCTGATTGTAGACATAAGGATCTATATCTCTACGGATCCTTTGGATTGATGGTACTATTTTTTGAGCCGACGATGGTATGTGGCCTGATGTGCCAAAATTGATCACCTGGTTCTGACTTTGCCCCGCCAACTGTTGCACATGCTGTACTGATGATCCAGGATTGTACTATGTCTGATTTGCAGTAGTTCCTTGAGTTTGTTCAGATGAACCCAGAACTGTCTAGACATCACCACTACCAGCTGGTGTTGCTTCTTCATGGCTGGTATCGACTTGATTAGTCCCTTGGGTCAATGGATCTAGAATGTTGTGATAAGCCGGCCTGCCTTGACCAACTGAAAATCCATGGATCGCCTCTCTCATGGCATTGTGGAATATGTCCACAAAAGCTTCGTTATGGCTTGATATGGCATCACGAACAGATTTGTCTACAACTTCCTTAAAGAAACGCCTGTCTTCATCTTCAGTTGTATATGTCTGCCCATGTAGTAGAACTCTTGGTAGTGGAAATTTCTGAACAATTGTGTTGTCACGTGTTTTGGTGTAGGACAACAAACATTTGTTCTGAGACTCTTATGTAGCTTTGTTGATGATATCCTTATCCCCATCAGGTAGATCTTCATAATGCAGCATAAGGATGCCGTTGTTGTTGTGAACCGCCATGATGATTGTGGTGTCCCACTGGGCGTGCCAGAAACGTGTGTCGATACAGAATTTTCGTCCCGTGCCGAGGACATACGCAGCAAGCCAGAAGGGTCTGCTCGATGGAGCTGTAGATCCGCCTAGCTTCAGCGTAGGGATGGTCGATCCTGCGCACTCCTCCTGAGACGTGCCAGTCAATTTAACCCTGTAATTGACAAGGAGAGAAAGTTCATCAGTAATTAAGGGCAGAACTTGCTGGTGTTGCCAGACAGTCCCGAATATGAAGCTCTAAGAGCCGATATGAAAGGAGATCGACTAAACAGTCGATTCCAACATATTCATGAGAATAAATCGGTTAAAGCTCATTGGGTTGTATAAGAAGAATCGGTTATCATTCAGGGTAAAAGTCGTTATTTGAACAAGTATTAATCAATGGCAATAAGATGTCAACAATGATTGGTTTATGCTAAGCCAATGATTACAAGTAACCGAACCCCTTTTTATATAAAGAAACAATTCAACATCACTTAACCGTTTAATAAAGATAAATCTAATGAACATGTTAGATCTCATCTATCGCTATGACCAGTGGGGCATGAGGCAGAATCATGCAGGACGTAGAAATAACAATAGACTCGACGACCCTAACTCATTACTAATATCAGTGGGGCATGTGGCAGAATCATGCAGGCCGTAATACAATAATAAGATCATGGGGCTAACATATCTTTCAACCTATCTTTACTTCAACGGTCTCGTGATGCAAACTATTCGTGAAAGCACTCTATATCGGCTAAAACAGCCGATTCAGGCATAGCGCATAGTTAAAGTCATGCTTTATCAGGAATAGATCTATCAAATAATGATCCCCACTCCACGGTGCTAACAGTGGGGTGTGAGGCAGAATCACACTGGCCATGATAATGGGCCATGGAACGGTTCTCGCTAGCCAATAAATCTACTCAAGACGCAACATGCTTTAACAACACGATATGCACGATCAAGATTGACGTAAAAACAACCGATAAAACGTAACTCATCGTTTAATGTGTAGATTAGATCAGTTTCAGATTAACAAACGATGGGCTAAACAAGATATAAGGCCAATCTAGATCAATTCCAATCGGGTAGAGTGATATTGCAGTAATTTAGATAAATAATGAAAGCAATAAGCAATATCGGTAACTTAATGAATCTACCAAAGACTGTCATTCTAAGGTAGAGCTGATAACTTGACCTTGATGTAGTTCATGAAGTGGGGGTCGACCGGATCGATGCAGCCATACTTGAACTAGGCAAGAATCGATAACTAACTTATACCAGAGTCACAGTGGAGGTCGACCGGATCTATGCAGCCGTATGAACAGAGGTATAAGCCATGACGGTACTTACAACAAGCAGTGGAGGTCGACCGGATCGATGTAGCCATACTTGCTGAAGAACTCGCCGTGATCTACTCTACTCCTACTCCTAAGGGTGGCCGGAGCCGAAAAAGTAAATAACTTGTATATTGAATTGATTGTTGTTCTTTACAATAGCCGGGGCTTGATATTTATACCCGGGACCTACGCATGACTCCTGTCTAAGCACAACTCATCACAATTTTTGACCCTAGAGAAAACATTCCTAATTTAAGATAACTTGGACTCTAATCTTTCCCTTTTTGTAGAGTCCAACATGTTTCGTCCTAGCACCGAACGTAGCCTTTGTCGTTATCCGCTGGCGCTATCCGAAGAAAGCCAATTCTTGTTTTTGCATCCGAATCAGCTAGTTCCAATCTGCACACAATTGATCCTTGATGACATGATCTTGGGAGCTTTCGTGTCCATGCGACTCTTCTTCCAAATTTTGGTGTAAACAGAAGGTGTTAGTCTCAAAGCATCCAACTTGTAGAGTAACGTTCCCCTAAATTTGTGCACACAAGTGTGGGATACTTGTAGAAGTCATGCACATTGATTTTAGAGTCAATAATACCACTTGAAAGATGACATCTCATGAATGTGAGAATCATTTTCGAAGATGATATTCGGGAGAAATTATCTACAATTTGGACTTTGGCACATATTAGATGAACAATCATAAGACAAGCTATGTGCCGTGCTCCTAAACAATTTTAAACCATGTAGGTTTGCTCCAAGGGTTAAGAATGAAACCGAGCAAGCCTACCATAAGATATACCTAGTGTATGCATGACAAAAGATATAAGCATGCAAATGCAAACATAGACATAAAAAGTAACTAGATGCTACAAGATGCCAATTTATAAGAAATACCACTTGAAGGAAGTACCAATTGAAAGTAATAACATCTAGTCACCTAACATGGGAAAGGGAATTTGGGTCCATAGTATTCACTAACCCACTTGGCAATGATTTTGTCCATCATGATGCACCCCATGAAATGCACCCATACTTTGCTAAGTCTCCAAATTCCCCGACGTCCATCGGACTTCTCACTTCCCTTTCAGGATCCAAACCTTCTTGGTGCTCTTCATGTTGGAAATGATTTCCTTTAGCACCCAAAAGCGTTTGACCCCATTGTTGACTTGCTTGTTCACCTTGATGGCCACCACCTTATCATTTTTCTTCTTCTTCAAGAGATAAGGTGTGGAAGCCTTTTTGTCCACCTTGTTGGTGTAGGTGTTGGAGAGCTTGCTTGTTTGCTTTTTCTCTTTCTTCTTTGCTCCTCCCCCATTCTTCACCTTGCACTCATAGGACTTGTGGCCTTCCTTGTGGCATATGTAGCAAACCACGGTTTGTCCTTCATCAAGCTTCTTCACTCCCTTAACGGTGTTATCTTGATGAAGTTGGGCTTGCTTCGCCTTGCCTTTAACTTGAGTCAAGTCCTTGGTGAGGCGAGCTACTTCTTGCTTGAGTTGCTCATTCTCCTTTGCAACCTCTTGTGTGCATGTATCTACAATAACTTTCTCAACACAAACTTGGTTGCACAAAGATGAGTCTAAACATAAATCATTACAAGAAGTAGAGGCATCCTTTTTAGACATGTTAAAGATAGAACTTTTCTTTTTAGATGCCTTGGTAGGGATTGTACTAACGGCTTCAAGATTAGCAACTTTATTAGTTAGCTCATCACAATGTTTGCACATGGTTTCCATTTTAGCAAGAAAACTTTTATAAGCATCTTATGAGCTAGCTAAATTTTCTTTTAATTTTTCATTTTTCTTTACAAGTTGCTCATCAATGATTGTGCATGCATTTGTTGTTGCACTAGCCTTAAGTTGCTCGATTTTGGTAGATAGTTCAACATTGAGATTAGCAAAGTTCTCATATTGTTCAAGCAAAGTTTTGTATGCTTCTTGTGAACTATCTAGCTTTTCTTTTATTTTTCCGAGCTTCTTTTGTTGACTAGTGCAAACTTTAGCATAATTAAGATTTTGTTGCACAATTTCATCATAAGAAGGCATTTCATCATCACTATCACTCCCACTAGAGGATGAGCTTTCATTACCTCGTGCCATAAGGCACATATGAGAAGAGCTTGATGATGAGTGCTTGCGCCCTCGCGTCTTGTGATGGTGTTCTTCTTCACTTGAAGAATCATCCCATGACCTTATTGATGTGAGGGCTTGGTTCTTGCATGTTGTTGGTGCAGAAAGTGACCAACTAGTGAATATTTATAGTTTTGCCGTACGTTGTGATCGGAGGTGGCCTAGCACTCAATGACACAGGGTTTATACTGGTTCAGGCAACGTGCCCTATGTCCAGTTTTGGTCGGTCAGTGACTTTATTCCTGAGCCCAGGTGCTCGAAATTTGCAGTGGGGTTACAAACAAGAAAGAGAAAGATGGGGTGTACAAGAGGTCCAGTTGGCTCTGGTCGGAAAGGCCGAGAGCGACTAGAGCTCCGCTATGAGCTAAGTGTTCAAGCGTGTGCTGGAGGTCCGAACCCAACGGTTCTGTGGTTGTGAGCTAGTGAACTTGATTGATGTTTCTTGACTCTAAAGGGACTCTCCTTTGTTGGAGGGAGCGCATCCCCTTTTATAGATAAAGGGGATGGCTTTACAAGTGAGAGGGTGAGGGTACGTATGCTACTCAGCCTTGTTGCCCATGCCGATGGGTATAAGATAATGGTAGGCGCCCACAACATTGTTGGTGTCACAGTAGAATGTTAGATGCATGTGGGAGGTTGCGTTGCCTTCTTCAGAAATGGTAGATGTCAGTACCTGCAAATACTGTTTGATGCCTAGAGGCATGTGAGGAGTTTCACCATGTTCACCTAGTACGGTAAATCCTGGCGCCCACAGCACTATCGATGCCCAGAGGCATGTTGGGGGCCTTAACGTATGGGAGTTAATGGTGCCCATAATACTATAGAGGGAAATGTCGGCGCCTACAATACTGTTTGTGTTAGGATGGTTGTAGAGTACTGTTTCTGCAGGCGTACAGGGTATGGTCCCTCATATTGTGGTTTGACTTGCGCGCCCTGGCTTGATTTCTCCGTTCGTCCCCTGGTTCCCTCCGAGCGGGCGTCCGCGGTCGGATGGCCCCAGTCAGCTCTGGTCGTGCCAGTCAGAGAAGAGCAGTGAGCAGGGTTCCTACGAACCCCAGTCGGAGACGTGGGGTTGGAGTCAGAAGTAGTGCTTGGGCTAGGCCTTCTGATCGGAGAGGCCGTTCGGAGGCGGCCGGAGTTTGAAGCGAACGCTCCGATCGGAGAGGTGGGCCAAAGTAGTCGACGAGCGGGCGCTGTTCCTCTTTGGCCAGACCTTCTGATTAGTGACTGGACCACCCTTCTGGCCTGTTGTTTTAGACTCTTGGGCCGGCCCATGATTTACGTGCTGTCTGGTTGGGCCAAGCCTTGGCATGGAAGCCGGCCCTCGAGGGACCACGGGTTTATGAACCCAACAGGAGCCCCTGAGCCCCTGGGCGGTTCGGGCAGAACCGTCTGGGGGGTTTTCTGTGTTGTCAGTGGGGGAGGTTTTCTGTTTCGTCAGCGGGTGCGCGCGAGCGCACCCACGGGTGAAGCCCCCGAGCCCCTGGGCGGTTCGGGCAGAACCATCTGGGGGATGTTTGTTTAGCGGGCGTGTGTGTGTTCTTAGTTTGAGATGGAGTTTGTTTTAACCAAGGTGTCGTTGTGCAGCCGAGGCATTTTAGTCGCTTGAGAGATTGGGTGAGAGGGAGCTCGTGGATCCTGGCGGCAGTGCGCGCCGGGGGATCGGGCGAGGTAGTTAGTTTGGAGACGACAGAGCTCATTGATCCTGGTGTCGATGCGCGCCGTGTGATCGAGCGAGGGAGTCAGTCAATGGATTTGGATGAGACAGAGCTCACTGATCCTGGCGTCGATATGCGCCGTGGGATCGGGTGAGTCGGAGTCATGGGGCAGGATCGGGGTCGTGGACCCAGGTGCTTAGAGCATAGTCGGAAGCGTAGCCGGATGGGGCGAGATCAGGGTCACAGACCCAGGTGTTTGGAGCGCAGTCGGAGCATAGCCAGATGGGGCGAGATCAGGGTCGTAGACCTAGGTGTTTGGAGTGCAGTCAGAGCATAGCCGGTTGGGGCGAGATCGGGGTCGCAGACCCGGGTGTTTGGAGCGCAGTTGGAGCATAGTCGGATGGGGCGAGATCGGGGTCGCAGACCCAGGTGTTTGGAGCGCAGTCGAAAGGGGCGAGTTCAGGGTCGCAGACCTAGGATTTTTGTGTCTTGAGCCCCCGAGCCCTATTGGGCCTTAGTAGGGGTCAGTGTGAGTGGTGTGCGTTACCTCATCCTCGGTTCCTCACAACCGGAGGGGCTGAGTTTTGTCGCTTGTCCTGATCGCTTGGGCTCGAGTGACGCGCTCGGTGATTTCGCTAATGGGTATGATCAAGTGGAATCTAGGTCCGTCGTTCGTGACGGGGTCGGCATAGCCCTCTTGTGACATTCCACTACTCCTTTACCTACAACCCGACAGATGCCTAGGTCGTTTCGGAGACCGACCCAGGTGGCCTAACGACCTCCCCTCGATGGAGATTCTGTGGGCTTGGCGAGAGGTTCTGGATCGAACGAGAAGGTTGAGATGACCTGGTCTGCTAGACTAGGCAAGGGCCGCATGGGGCTCATCTATGTTTTTCTCCCCTGGCTCTATTGGTTGCTCATGTCGAATGAGGCAACCGACGCTTCGTGACGCAACACGGAGCGTTGTGATGCATTTCGCTGCACGTGCGATGCTTAGTTCCCGAGCCCCCAGGCGGTTCAGGGCCCGAATCGTCTGGGAGGCATGGGCATATGGAATGAATGCGCGTATGGATGTATGAAATGATTATAAGGAAATAGAGGGGGTTGGCAGTGTTCACCTTGATGACTTGAGTGATGGGGTTCGGAGAGCTTTAGTCGGAAATGTCCGACCGAGACCTGTGCTCGTCATTCGTGACGGAGTTGGCATGGCCTACATGGGGCGTCCCTTCGCTTCCTACCTGTGTCTTGGTGTGTCTTTCTGAGTCGTTTGATCGACTTGGGAAGCCCAATGGTCTCTCCCAGCAGAGATCCCGTTTTGGGTTTTTCCAAGTCCCGCATGGGGATACGGAGAGCTGCCTGCGTGTGGTGACTCTTTGGTTTTCGCGCCCGGTCATGCGATAGTGGTGGGCCATACCCACGCCATGTTTCGTCTCGCCAGGCGGCGTTTCGTCTGACCTAGCGTCATTCTATCGGTCAGTGCGGGTCCCTTCGGTCAGGGCATGTCCCATCGTTTCCCATCCATATTGAATGGGGGAAGGAGAAGAGTTTTGCGCTCTGATCTTTTGCCCTTCTTTGGCTGCCGCATTTTTGCCTTAAATAGGGGGAGGGAGAGGGCTCTCTGTCGCAGTCCTTTGCCTGTTCTCCAACTATTGTCTCTCCTCCTTTCTCACCGAGAGTGCCTGTATGCTGTGGTAGTTCCTAAGTGAGAGAGGAGGTGAGCGAGGGGGACGACTTACAGATCCTTTCATGAATCTGGAGCGTGATGTCGAACTGGATACTGCCGCGGGTGGTGCTGGATTAATCTGTGAGGCCTTCTTCAGGGTGGATCCGTGTGTGGATTTTCTCCTATGGATCTTCACCGGGTGAGTTTTGTCGAAGGGGAAGTTGCTCAGGATCGTGCTGGTGGAGGGTCCCGTGCCTGCAACTGCTCAGGTTGGCCAGTTCATAAAGTTTGATGAGATCCCTTCCAGCCACGACGGCCATATCTCGGTAGCAGTGCCCCTACACAGGAGCTGCCTCGACTGCATGAGAAGGTCAGGAGCTCCATGCTCTTTTGCTCAGCATCTATGGGTGCGACGCCCTTGAGGTACCCGTTGCGCTTGCCGAAGTTGAGGGAGCAGAACCGAGCGGGTCCCTTGAGGTACCCGTTGCGCTCGCTGAAGTCGAGGGAGCGGAACCGGGCGGGGCACTAGCCATTGTGGTTATGTTCGGCGTCGTGTGCCGTGGTTTCTCTTTTGGCATTCAGGCGATGTCGTCGAGCGGCTGCAGTAGTATTTGTAGTAGTAGAAAATGTAATAGTTTGAGTTTGTGGGTGAGTCCCCATGTGAACAGTTTTTTGTATCAATGAATACATCAGTACTGCTTTTGTGATAGAACCACGATATCCGTTCCTTGTTTTTATCCTAGCATAACTTTCATTTTTATCCTTCTCTCTCTCTCACCTGCCATTAGTTCCATAGGCTGCAGCTGTTAAGAGCCTGGGCATGGCCCGTGGGGCTCGGCCGCTTGTAACCATAGGTCGTGGCGGGGTGCGTTCGGTTGGGAGTAAGAACATAGTCACGTAGGGCAATCCAAGGAATGGAATGTGCTTCCGTTCGGGGACAAAGTTGTTTATCATGTGATAGTAAAAAGAAAGAGGGGTAATATTCAATATTGTACCCATATGGAGCCCTCGAGCGACCTGCGCTGAAAGTGTTCAGGCTAGGGCGCTCTTACAGGAGCATGTCTTAACTAAAAAGCGGTTAGACCAAATTTAGGGGAAAAACGACGTAGCTATTTAATGTTTCAAGTGTTGGTGAGAACATTGCCGTTGTTGTCCTCCAGTCGATAGGTGCCCGGTCGGATTACTTCGGTCACCGTATAGGGCCCTTCCCATGGTGGAGAGAGCTTGTGTTTTTCCTTCATCGATTGGGTCCTCCGGAGTACGAGATCGCCGACTTCGAGTATCCTCCCTCTGATCTTCGTTTCGTGGTACACGGAGGGTTTGTTGGTAGCAAGCAGAGCGGATGACGGTCATCTCATGGGCCTCTTCGAGCAGGTCGATTGCGTCTTGTTGAGCCTCCGCGGCTTGGTCACGGTCGAAAGCCTTCACTCTTGGGGCGCCGTGGTCAAGGTCGGAGGGCAATACTGCCTCAGCTCCGTAGGCCAGGAAGAAGGGTGTGAACCATGTGGATCGGTTTGGGGTCATTCTTAGGCTCTAGAGGATCGCCGGGACCTCTACAGCCCATCGCCCGACGTACTTGTTGAGTCGGTCAAAGATGCATTACTTAAGTCCTTGGAGGACCATGCCATTGGCACATTCGACCTGACCGTTAGTTCATGGATGTCTGACCGAAGCCCAGTCGATCCAGATACCGTATCCATCGCTGAAGTCTAGGAACTTTTTTTTGGTGAAGTTAGTCCTGTGGTCAGTGATGATACATTTAGGAATGCCAAACCGGTAGATGATGTCGAGGAAGAATTTGACTGCCTCCTCTGAGCGGATGTTGGTGATGGGCTTGGCCTCTATCCACTTGGTGAATTTGTCGACTGCTACGAGTAGGTGAGCGAAACCACCTGGGCCCTTTTTGAGGGGTCCCACCATGTCGAAGCCCCAGACCACGAATGGCCAGGTGATGGGGATGGTTTGGAGCTCTTGTGCCGGCAAATGGGTTTGCCGAGCACAGAACTGGCATCCTTCACACCTGCGGACGACCTCCTCTGCGTCTCGTAGGGTGGTGGGCCAGTTAAAACCTTGGTGGAAGGCTTTTCCGACCAGCAACCTTGGGGCCGCATGATGCCCGCAAATCCTAGCATGGACCTTGAGGAGGAGCTGCCTCCATTGGTTGGTGGGGATACACTTCATGAGTACCAATGATGGACTCCGTTTGTAGAGCTCGTCACCGAGCGCGACGAAGGTCTTGGTACGTTGAGCGATCCATTGGGCTTCAGTCCTTTTGGGTGGGAGAACCTCCACGAGGAGGTAGGCGAGTAGTGACACTCGCTAGTAGGTTTGATTGAGTGCCAATATGGTGACGTTCGTGGGTGACATCGTCACAGAGGTACTAGGATCGGAACCCCCGAGCGTTGGCTTGGCATTGGGGTTGGAGCCCCTGAGCACCGGCTGGGTGTCGGGGTGTGTCTGGATTAGATTTTCTAGGATGCGAGTGGATGGCTCATGGACATCATTGATGAAGTCCCCGCTTTGGGATGGATCCCGCCTGGTGGCTAGTTTTGTAAGGATATCGACGGCATCGTTGTCCCTTAGAGGGACGTGATGTAGTTCGATCCCCTAGAATTTGTCCTTGAGCTTGCGCACCTCTTGGCAGTATGCTGTCATGAGGGGGCTTTTGTAGGAGGACTCCTTCATGACCTGATCAATGACTAGTTCGGAGTCGCCACGCACGTTGAGTCGCGTAGCACCGAGCTCAATGGCGATGCGTAGTCCGTTGATAAGGGCCTCGTATTCTGTGGTGTTGTTTGAAGCTGAAAAGTGGAGGCGGATGGCATAGTGGAGCCTACTCCTGTCCGGTGAGATTAGAACCACTCTAGCCCCCGAGCCAGGCGCCATTACGGACCCATCGAAGTACATTGTCCAGTACTCATGGGTGACGCCTAGGGTCGGTAGCTGGACCTCCGTCCATTCGACGACAAAATCCGTGAGAGCCTGAGACTTAATAGCGGTGCGAGGGGTATATCTGATGTCATGGCCCATGAGTTTGAGTGCCCACTTGGAGATTCGTCCCGCGGCGTTGCGGTTGCGGATGACATCTCCGAGTGGGTATGAAGTGATGACTGCAACTTCGTGGTCGGTGAAGTAGTGTAGGAGCTTTCTGGTCGCCATTAGCACGGCATATAGGAGTTTCTGCACCTGGGGGTACCAGACCTTGGGGTCGGTAAGTACCTCTCCAACGAAGTATACGGGTCGCTGTACCTTGAGTTGGTGTCCCGGCTCCTCCCTTTCGACAATTAGGGTGGCACTCACCACATGGTTGCTTGCCGCGATGTAAAGGAGGAGGGGTTCTCCCCGTTCGGGAGCAACGATGATTGGGGCTGACATTAGGGACATTTTGAGGCTTTTGAGAGCCTGCTGGGCTTCCTCAGTCTAGATGAAGGCGTCCGTCCTTTTAAGGAGCTTGTAGAGTGGCATCCCCCATTCGCTGAGCTAGGAGATGAAGCGGCTCAGGGCAGCCAGACAGCCGGTGAGCCTTTGTATGCCCTTGACGTTGCGTATGGGGCCCATGTTAGAGATGGCTGTGATCTTTTTGAGGTTGGCCTCGATGCCGTGCTCGGACATGATGTATCCAAGCAGCTTCCCCTTTGGAACCCTGAAAACACATTTTTTGGGGTTCAGCTTGATGTTGAACCTTCGAAGGTTCGTGAATGTCATGGCCAAGTTTGCGATCAGGTCGCAAGGAGCTGTTTTGACCACTATGTCATCAACATAGACGGCGATTGTTAGTTTCGGCCACTCAGCTTGATTAGGCTAATCGAGCGGGTTGATTTGGTCGGCGAAGCATTGCTGCATGCACCTTTGGTAGGTGGCGCCAGCGTTCTTTAGGCCGAAAGGCATGGTCACATAGCAGTATGAACCATACGGGGTGATGAACGAGGTTGTGAGCTGATCGGATTCTTTCATTGCGATCTGGTGATAGCCTGAGTAGGCATAAAAAAGGAGAGGATCTCGCAACCCGAGGTGGAGTCGACTATCTGGTCTATGCATGGCAAAGGAAAGTGATCCTTTGGACACGCTTTGTTGAGTCTAGTATAATCAACGCACATTCTCCACTACTCGGTCTTCTTTTTGACAAGAACGAGATTGGCAAGCCAGTCGGAGTGGAATACCTCTCTGATGAACCCGGCTGCCCGGAGTTTGGCGATCTCTTCGCCTATGGCCCAACGCCTCTCGTCGTCGAAGCAATGCAGGTGCTGCTTGGTGCGCTTTGAGCCCGGGATAAGGCGTAGTGCGTGCTCGGCGACCTCCCGTGGTATCCCCAGCATGTCAGAAGGCTGCTATGCGAAGACATCGCAATTGTCACACAGGAAGTCGACAAGCTCGCATTCCTATTTGGCCGAGAGCTAGGTCCTGATCTGAACCGTCTTAGTTGGGTTGGTGGGGTCAATTCCCACCGCCTTGGTTTCTTTGAGTGGACAGAAGGCCATCGAGGAAGTTGGTTTGTTGCAGTCCAGGACTACCGGGGCCGACGATTCCCCGAGCCGCGGGAGCTCGGACGAGTTGACGACCGCAGTGGCGAGCTCATAGTGCTCACGGTCGCACGTGAAGGCATGCAAAAAGGCGCTACTCACGGTGATGATGTCGTTTGGTCCTAGCATCTTTAGCTTAAGGTAGGTGTAGTTGCGGATTGCCATGAATCTCGCGTAGCATGGCCGCCCCAAGATGGCGTGGTAGGACCCTGGAAAGTCCACCACCTCAAAGGTGAGGACCTCTAGTGGAAGTTGGTCCAGCTGTCGAACATGACGGTCAGATCAATCTGTCCGAGTGGGTATGCCTGTGCTCCTGAGATTACCCCATGGAAGGGGGAGCCCGCCAGGTGGAGCTCCGATCGGGGGATGCGCATGGCATCGAGGATGTTGATGTATAAGATGTTGAGGCCGCTGCCTTCGTCCATCAGCACCTTGGTAAGGCGCTTCTTGCGGATGATGGGGTCGACGACGAGCGGGTAGTGTCCTGGTCTCGTGATGTGGGAGGGATGGTCCCTCTAATCAAAGGTGATAAGAGATTCCGACCAGCTGAGGAAGGAGGGGATGGCCGTCGCGGCGATGCATGCCTCTCTATAGCGAACCTTGTGCTGTCGCTTGGACCAGATGGCATCGTATCCACCAAAGATCATGATGCATTCGTCAGTGTCGGGTAAACCGTCCCCGTCCTTGCCTGCCACGCCTCCTTTCTTGGCCACCGCCTCTTTGCCGTCTCCCTCCTTTGGCTCACCGGCCTATCGGAGGAAACGTTAGAGGAGCTCGCAGTCCTTGTAGAGGTGTTTGATGGGGTAGGCGTGATTGGTGCATGGACTGTCCATGAGTTTGTTGAAGTGGTCAGGCAGCCCCTGTTAGGGCTGCTTGCCCGTGCGATCAGCCACGGCGACCATCATGGTGTTGTCCGATCGGCGCCGATCCTTTTTGTTCTTCTTGCCCCTCTGTGTGGAGGGGCCCTCGTCTAGGTCCACGCGCTTGGCCTTGCCTTTGTCCCGGCCTCCGCTGAAGACCGCTCCGACCGCCTCCTCGCCAGAGGCGTGGTTAGTGGCGACGTCGAGCAGGTCGCGGGTGGTACGGGGTTTCAGGCAGCCAAGCTTGTGGATCAGGGACTCGCAGTTCATCCCAGAGGGGAATGCGCTGATGACGTCGGCGTCAACGACATCATGGAGGGAGTTACATCGTTGGGAGAACCTACAGATGTAATCCCGCAAGGACTCGCTGGGCTCCTGCTGACAGCTCTTGAGGTCCTAGGAGTTTCCAGGGAAGACATACATCCCCTGGAAATTCCCGATGAAGACCCTCTTGAGGTCCGCCCAGTCACGGATGCTGTCGTGCGAGAGGAATTCAAGCCATTCCTGAACATGTTCCCCCACGCTAATGGGAAGATACTAAATAATGAAATAGTCATCAACCACTCCTCCGACCCGACAGGCAAGCCAGAAGTCTTTGAGCCAAATGCCTGGGTTTGTCTCCACGGTGTATTTGGTGATGTTGGCGGGTGGTCGGAAACGCTACGGGAATGGTGCTCTCCGGATACACCGGCTGAAGGCCCGTGGTCCTAAGCCCTTAGGGCTGGAGCTCCGGTCGTCTGGTCGGTGACCGCGCTTGGGGCGCGTTTCACCGCTCTCCTCGATGGTTCGGCCCGGATCTGTGTCGCCTGCTACCGTACGATGAACATCATTATCGTGTTGGGCCCGATGCCGGTTGCTGACGATGCTACGAGCGTCCTGGTGTGGATTGGGCCGCTCGTGTACCGGCGGTCGGTGTGGAGTAGGCGCCAGGTCGGACCGTGGCGCGGCTGCCGCCCCCCGAGCCACGCCTGACGGCTGTAGCGGCGAGCGAATTGAGCGATCCGTCTAGCGCATTCCCGTTCCCCTGGTAGGGAGAGAGGGCGCAGGTCGGAGTCACGACGGGGAGCTTTCCGCCTGTTGGATGGCGGCGGCTTCTACTAGAACTCGGAGGTTCTGGTAGACTGCCCGCTCCTGGGGGTCAACGGGCTCGGGAATGCCACGTAGAAGCATTGCCGCAGCAGCGATGTTCTGGCTAGCTCGGGCGAATTGTGGGAGATCGTTCCCCTCGTTCATGATGTCATGTTGGACCTAACGTGCGCCACCCGCCGGGCCATGCGCATGGGGCGCAATGTGCTGTACCGACTGAATCCGGCGTAGGCGGCGACTGGTTCTGCCGCTGTTGTAGTAATTCCTCAGCGTGCGCTTGCGCAGACATGAGGGCCCCCACACGTGGGTCCAGAGGGGTGTGAGTCTGCGCAGACTCCACAACCACTGGCGGCTGTCCCAGAGCGTCCACCATAGCACACTCCCGGGACAGACAGTGGCGGGGTGCCACATTGCCGATGCTGGAACCATCGCTCTCACCCTCGTCATCCGGGAGTTCATGGAAAACGGCAGGAGTGTAGCCTGCCATTCCCGCGAATTCAGATGCGAGGGGGGATGGCGCCAGCATCCTTCGGATCCCCCGAGCATACGCATCCGCGGAGGACGCGAGGCCGTAGGGGAGCCGATCGTACGGTGTTTGTGGCGTGGGCGATACAGTCCCTTCGGGTGATTGGTGGAAGATAGTAAATAACAGTACGCATATTACTTACAGTGGGGTTTGAGCAGAGAGTTTGCTCAGAAAGAAGCGTAGATGCCACGTCGTCGAAGTCGTGCGTCCCGGAGTCGATGGAGGGCGCCCCTCCAATGGGTGCTGGGACGTGAGCCTCCTCGTGGAGGTGTAGTACCCCGAGCCGGTCGGCGACGAAGTCTAGGTTTCCAAAGAGGAAGGCCTAGGATGGCTTGAAGACGGGTGGAGCCCACACCCCAATAGGTGAGAGTGGGAAACTCCAGCGAGCCGAAGCAAATCATATCGCCCGAGCCCGCCATGGCGAGGGTGCCAGAAAAGAGGGCCATCCGATGACCAAAAAGTGTTGAATGTATAGTGTCTTCCCCATAGACGGCGCCAACTGTCGGTGCAGAAAGTGACCAACTAGTGAATATTTGTAGTTTTGCCGTATGTTGTGATCGGAGGTGGCCTAGCACTCAATGACACAGGGTTTATATTGGTTCAGGCAACGTGCCCTACGTCTAGTTTGGGTCGGTCAGTGACTTTATTCCTAAGCCTAGGTGCTTGTAGTTTGCAGTGGGGTTACAAACGAGAAAGAGAAAGATGGGGTGTACAAGAGGTCCGGTCAGCTTCGGTCGGAAAGGCCAAGAGCGACTAGAGCTCCGCTATGAGCTAAGTGTTCAAGCATGTGCTTGAGGTCCAAACCCGGCGATTCTGTGGTTGTGAGTTGGTGAACTTGATCGATGTTTCTTGACTCTAAAGGGACTCTCCTTTATTGAAGGAGCGCATCCCCTTTTATAGATAAAGAGGATGGCTTTACAAGTGAGAGGGTGAGGGTATGTATGCTACTGAGCCTTGTTGCCCATGCCGGTGGGTACAAGATAATGGTAGGCGCCCACAACACTATTGGTGTCACTGTAGAATGTTAGATGCATGTGGGAGGTTGCGTTGCCTTCTTCAGAAATGGTAGATGTTGGTACCTGCAAATACTGTTTGATGCCTAGAGGCATGTGAGGAGTTTCACCACGTTCACCTGGTACGGTAAATCTCAGTGCCCACAACACTATCGATGCCTAGAGGCATGTGGGGGGCCTTACCGTATGGGAGTTAATGGCGCCCACAATACTATAGAGGGAAATGTCGGTGCCTACAATACTATTTGTGTGTGAGGGCGGTTGTAGAGTACTGTTCCTACAGGCATATAGGGTATGGTCCCTGGTATCATGGTTTGACTTGCGTGCCCTGGCTTGCTTTCTCCGTTCGTCCCCTGGTTTCCTCCGAGCGGGCGTCCCCGTTCGAAAGGCCCTAGTCGACTCTGGTCGCGCCAGTCGAAGAAGAGCGGTGAGCAGGGTTCCTGCGAACCTCGGTCGGAGACGCGGGGTCGGAGTCAGAAGTAGTGCTTGGGCTAGGCCTTCCGATCATAGAGGTCGTCCGGAGGCGGCCGGAGCCTGAAGCGAGCGCTCCAATCGGAGAGGTGGGCCGAAGTAGTCGACGAGCGGGCACTGTTCCTCTTCGGCTAGACCTTCCGGTCAGTGACTGGACTGCCCTTCCGGCCTGTTGTTTTAGACTCTTGGGCCGGCCCTTGAGTTACGTGTTGTCTGCTTGGGCCAAGCCTTGGCATGGAAGCCGGTCCCCGAGAGACCTCGGGTTTATGAACCCGACACATGCCTTCTTCTTTGTCTTAGGTGTGGGCTTGTTTGGACAAACTTCCACAAAGTGCCCCAACTCGCCTCATCCATAGCATCCTCTCTTTCTTTGCTTATTTCTTTGATTGGTGAAGATGATATCTTGAATTTGGATGAACACACCCTTGACATTGAGCCTTTGGATCATCTTCTCCACCTTGTTGATTAGTTTGATTGATTCTTCATCAAGGTTAGAGGTGGAGGAGGAAGATTGATCATCATCACTTGAATCTTTGTCATCATCATCATCATCCTCATCTTCTTCTTCATCTTCACTTGAGGAGCTTGAGCTTGAGCTTGTCTCAACTTGCTTGCCCTTCATCTTCTTTTTCTCGCTACATGCGAGAGCTTTGCCTTTCCTTGATGAAGAGGCTTCGCCTTGACCCATCTTACGTGACATTTCAAATGCCACTATCTCGCCAATGACTATGTCCGGGGTCATGGTGCTCAAGTTCTCTATGTTGTGAAGGATGGTGATGATGCTTGCATATTTCTTTTGTGGTAGCACAGAGATGATCTTCCTCATGATGTCCACATCATCTAGCTTTGTTAATCCTATTGAATGGAGCTCATTGATAATTAGATTCAAACGAGAATACATATCACGAACAAGCTCATCATCATTCATTGTAAAGGAATCATAATTTTGCTTAGCTAGACAATGTTTTTGCTCACGGACATTAGATGTACCGTCATGGCGCTCTTAGAGTTTTAACCAAATTTCATGTGCCGTATTTAAAGTGAACACTTGGTTAAACACATCCATGCTAAAAAATTCAAACAAGCAATTCTTAGCTCTAGCATTGAAATGTATTTCCGTTTCTTCACTCTTTATGGGTTTATCGGGATTTTTAATGGGTTTCATCCCATCACGAGTGACTCTCCAAACTCCCAAATCAACCACCTCAAGGTAGCAAGCCATTCTAGCCTTATAATAAGGGAAATAAGTGCCGTCAAAGTGCGGAAGCCTAGAGGTATTCATCCCAACCACTCTAAATAGCATAGGCCCAACGACGGTTAAGCCAAATGTCTAAATTGAGCCAACCGGCTCTGATACCAATTGAAGGGGACCATGACGCCTAAGAGGGGGGTGAATTAGGCAACTTAAAATTCTAACTCTAAACTATGGCCTCTTTTTCTAACCTTAGCAAAATCTATGCAAAAGATAAACTATCTAAATGTGCAACTACGGTTTTGCTAGTGTGTTGCTATCTCTACCGTAAAAGGAGTAATACAATCAATGTAAATGTGGAAGCTAAAGAGCAAGGTAGAGATATGCAAACTCCCGTCGACGACTCTGGTATTTTTACCGAGGTGTCGAGAAGCGCGCAAGCTTCCCCATAATCCTCGTTGGAGCCCCTCGCAAGGAATCCCCCGCAAGGGCCAAGCTCCCGGTCGAGTAACTCCGTGGATAGCCTCGGGCCTTCCCCACGTGCAAGTGGGTCTCCGACGTGCCTTCCGGCAAGCCTCTCCCGGATACTCCCCTCCATCTTCACTATCAAGCTTCCGGCCGAAACGCCGTGGGCCTTGTTCTCTCCGGTACACGGTGGCAGCCACACCACAAACGCGGTTGGTGTGATCTCGCAAGAATACAAGCCCCTCCGATGTACAACAATGGTGCGCGCAAGCACCGAGTGGTAAGAGGTATACAAACCTTACTAAACACTAGGCCTAAACCTAGAGCAAGCACATAAGCGGTGGTCTAATCAACCTAAGCACTTCACAAAGCACCTACGCTAAGTGGAGATCACTAAAATGGTGTATCAACACCCTTGGTATGTTTCTTCAGCTCCACTACCCTCATTTTGCCGGTTGGGGGTTGTATTTATAAGCCCCACTGAGAAAGTAGCCGTTGGGGACGAAATCCCGCTTTTCTGCTACTGACCGGACGCTAATCACGTCCTGACCGGACGCGTCCGGTCGCCCCGACCGTTGGAGCCGCGATCCACTGATCGGACGCTGCCAGCGTTCGGTCACATGCCACCATACGCGTCCGGTCGCATTTTCACCGCTCTAAAACCTCTCTGTACTCGACCGGACTCTGTTGTCTTGCGTCTGGTCGATCTGCCGCCAGCGTCCGGTCACTGCTTCTGCCGAGCCTCTTGATTGGGCGTCCGGTCACTGTGCTACCAGTGTCTGGTCCAACGTCCGGTCACTTCTGTGAGCTCGTTTCTTTTACGATCTTATGTACGGCTTGGTTCCTATCTTCATGCTTGGACTTTGCTTGATATCTTGGGTCTTCTCTTGTGCTTCTAGGGTCTTGCTTATGGTGTTGATCATCGGATCATCACGTTGTCTTCGTCCAAGTCACGTCTTGCATCCTATTGAACTACAAAACAATCACTTGCAACTTCATTAGTTCAATTTGGTTGTGTTGATCATCAAATACCAAAATCCAAAGTAAATAGACCAATGGTCCATTTTCCTTACACCATATATCATAAATCGTAGAGAAATCATAGTCTACTGAATATCCCCTATCATACTTGAGTGCTTAACATGCATGTGGTCTAGGGTAGCTTTTCAATTGACTTACACCAACTCTAAAGAAATTAATTTCTATCTTAGTCGGGGGAGGATGTGGTTCATTTTCTCAATCTCGCTTCTAAGCAACAATCTATACACTCCTTTACCATACAAAAACAAGAATTATATGCATGTTACATGCACCCTTATTTTTGCATATACTCCGAATCCTATATAAAAAAAATAAAGCTATGCACATATCTTTATTTCCTCAGAGATATATACTATTTATTGACTTGCTCCCTCACAATACTAGTTGACGTTAGGACAAGAAAAGTAACTACTCCATAAAAACTAATCGATCGTTCATTTGCTTTGTCCTAACATCAACTATTTATATTGTTGAGTGAAGGGAGTATATGTGCAGGTTTTAATTGTATAAAATTGAACACACCTTGTACCTTTCTTAATTTGAAATCATGTTTTGTTTATATAAGTGCACCTAGTCAAATTAATCAGCTAGTGAACGAAGTTTGGCAGAGTTGAAAAAAATATGCATAGTCAGAAATGTTTGTGGCTGTGTTTGCCGGTAGATTCAAGTCAAGAATGGAATTCAATAGCCCAGGCCTTGTTTAGATTGAAAAAAATTTCAAACCGATGAATAGTAGCACTTTCGTCTTATTTGGTAAATATTGTTCAATCGTGGACCAACTAAGCTCAAAAGATTCATCTCGTGATTTCCAACTAAACTGTGTAATTAGTTATTTTTTTACCTACATTTAATACTCTATGTAAATGGCTAAAAATTGATGTGACGGAGAGAGAGTGAAAAAATTTGTAATTTTGAGGGTATTGCCCCAATAGTAAATGTACTTTGTTTCTATAGGAAAAGAAGTCTGAAAAAGGACCAACTGACACAGTACCGACCTTGTTGTTCTCAACTGCCTACCTGTTGCGGCACATGGCTCTAGCTGTTCTACTCCTGGTACGAGCTACTACCTAGCTGAGCATGTCTCGCAGAAAAAAAGGCTACTCCAAGAATCTTGTTAATGCAAAGACATTCTGAAATCACTTTCATTCATTCATGTTATCAGCGCGGCAGACATTTTTCTGGTGATTTGCAACACCTCCAATAAAAGTTCATTTCATACTCTTGCTCAAGCTAAACCCTGTACTTTCAGCATATTTCGTTCTTATATATGTTGGAGCCAACCTAAGCAGGGAGAAGTCCCAATCCACAATTCATTATGGGCAAAACATAAGTTTTGCAAGTCAATGAATTAGCTAGAGAGAGAAAAACTGCATTATGACCTCGCTATGTTAAGAAACTGAACAAAAACGGACTAGTGTCCTCGTTGACTAGGAATTTTTCAGTGCGTTACCTGCTACGTACATTCGGATTTAACTCAGTTCAAACTTCTAGATATGTCTTTTAGATGGAGAAAATTTTTGGATTTAACTCCTGCCGCAGTCAAATTTAAATTGAATCCTATAAGTAGTTTGAACTTTACAAAATATGAGAACTTCAGAACAATCCCTCATCCAACACACCCACTTAATGAAGAGTATGTTTGGCATATGGCTTTATCATGAGAATGAATTAGTAGTCGGTATTCCAGCAACAAATTGAACTTTTTGCTTAAGCACTGTTACTTTTAAGGATCACCTATATATATACATTTTGGTAGTATTGAGTTGTATGCACGGACCTAAAAAAACTTAAGCTAATAGGAAAGATGGGCAATTCACTTTATATTTCAACACCCCCGGCCCTCACGCCTTGATACTACCATAGTACCATACTAAGTTGCATGTACCGACCAATTCAACTCAAACGTGGGCACTCTGTATTTCAACGGGTACTCAATCATGTGGGGAGATAATTTTTTAACTAAAAGATCCACAAGAGATTGAATTGCGTCAAATCTCACTAAGTTTGTTTTTTACCTTTTCAACCTACACCTTTATATACAATTTGTCTTTAACTTCTATGTCTCGATTTACTTTGCTTGGTTTTGACACCGAGCTAGGTCCACCTTCACCTGAAAATGATGGGAAATTTTTTCCCGACAAATGCGCGTGCCCCCATGCGTGCACAGCTTCTATATATACGTGGATTTTGGATGCCTTTCGTTTTCATGCAATCAAGCCATTTCCATTTAAAACATATCCTGATACCATGTCGTTTTCGTGTTATGCACTTTCAATTGTATATCCTGGTCATGAATTCATGATGAAACTAAAATGAGGAAGGAACAGATAAATCAACAACTAGCTCATACATGAACAGAATAACTAATCTTCACAAGATGGAATAGACCCCATATCTAACATAGCGTTGTGATGTCTCACCTAACATCAAACCCACAGTTTGTACCTTCTCATATGTCAAGTTTGTACCCTTTTCATAAACAGGAACTGAATAGCTAATCTTCACAAAAGAAATGTACCTACTACAGCCCCCACGCCTTCACAAGACTCTCTACCTTTTCTCATATGTGCTAACTAATGTGTACATGCATGTATGCATGTGTATAGGGTGTTGGTGCTAACTTATGCAATCAGCCAGCAACCAATGAATTTATTGGCATCAGCTATACGTGGAAAGCAGACATAGGGACCAAGCAGAGGCCCTTCTTCCTCATCAGCTCATTGTTATCATATGCACTTATCTTCCTTGATTGATGTGTCTATTGTTGTGTTTGCCCCATTTACATCACTGCATGTACTCTTGCGCTGTAAATACAGGAGAATGTATATCAAAGTGTGATTATTTTTTTTTAATAAAAATTGCTCTTTTATGTGCCCTGCTGGAGGTCAAACTATATAAAAGCTAATGATGAATCTCGTTAAATAAACAAATGATGAGTCTCTATTCTATCAACTCAGTGTGAACACTGCAGTCTGAAACCTCCAAAATAAATTGAAAACTATAAAACATGCTGCAATTAACTTAAGTAGTATTCGATTACCAGGCTTAGACAGACATATATCTCTGATCAGACTACTTGCACGCAAAAGGGGAAAAAAAGAGAAAAAGAGCAATGGCAAAAAAAAAAGTTGAGAATTTTTGTTGGGGTCACCTTAGAACGCGAAATCTCATCACAGGAATTTACTTTCTTCTGGTGGTGGGTGACATCTGAATCCCTGGTCAACTCAATCAACTGAAACAATACAATAAAATTTACTTCTTCCACCAGGAAATTGAACTAAATCTCCCAACAAACCAAAACTATCCAAATTTTACATGTGCAAAATAAACACACACACACACACAAACACAAACACAGAGAGAGAGAGAGAGAGAGAGAGAGAGATCTGTTGTGTAACACGTAATAATAAGCTTGTAAGTATGCTCTGACCTTAGGGCTACTGATAGGAGACGTGGCAGTATCCTCCAAGGACTCATCATACATGACCTTCTTCCTCCTCCAGCCCTCCCTGAGGCTCAACCTTCTCGACACCACCGACGGTTCGGCAAGCACCGGCAGCCATGTGGAGGCTCCTACTCCAGTATCACTGCTGCACTCCGATGTAGAACTGCATCGTCGTCCAGCTCCAGCATCGTCAGTGGAGGGATCACCAGCACGGCGGCTCACCTCCTCCTTGCGTCGCTGCTGCTGCTGCGTCTCCATGAAGTAGTCGATGTAGGACGTCCAGCCGCTCTCCTCGGAGGAGGCGCTGCCGCCGTCGCCGGAGAAGGAGTGGCTGGCTGTGGAGGAGAGGTCTTCGCCTGAGTTCTCCATCAGGATTGAGGAAGAAGGTGCAGGTGGGTCGTCGAGGCCTTGAGGGGGTGAAGTGTTGCTGTCTCTTTATATACACGGAGCCAGCGGTATTGAATGGTGGTGTGACTTGTTGCTTGTGTGTTGGAGGGCACAGCAGAAAAGGGGTTTACATACAGTAATTTGTGTCGGAGAGATAATAAGTGGCTGAAAATTTTTCTTTTTATTTATCAATGAAAACAAGTTTATTTAGTGTATGAAAGGTCCAATTTTGCAACTTTTAACCTGCAGTAACTAATCAAATTATATAGTATGTGTTTAGTGTACAAAACTTACTATCAATGGATTCGTATTCAAATAATTTTTAAGATGACATGGATGTTGGTTTTGCAATAGATTGACAGTACATTGTAAGAGAAAATAAATTTCAAAATTTAATTTTTTGGAGACCTTCTTCAAGAATAGCAACTTATATACATTGATGGATGAAATGTGACCATGTCTCTAAAAGACCGAATTTATATATGAAATTATTTTTCAGATAGTTCAACACAGAATGAATTTTTTTTTCTTGATCACGTAAAAGGTTTGCGCGTCTTTGTATTAAGATAGAGGAAAAGTTCAATACAACACGCCTTAACGGCGCCCTAAATGGTCACAAGAGATATATAAGGACGCTCGGACCCTCCCTAGTGTACTGAAAGCTATCCTGTTACATTGGATACTTGTCGGGGACCAATACTAGGGATTCCGAAGAGGAGGAGCTAATAACCATCAACGTTGATCTCCAAGCGGTCAAGAGCACGACTACAGCTCTTGCCGACCCCCAGGTACGCAAGCTCCGCCTCGCCTGACCCCTGAGAGCGGCTCCACCTTGCCCGACACCGAGGCCGCGGGCTCTGCCTCCCCCGACCCCCGAGGGTTGGCTCCGCATCGGCCAACACCAAGATCGTAGGCCCCGCCTCGCCCGACCCCCCAGGTGTTGGCTCCGCCATGCCCGACCCCTGAGGGTTAGCTCCGCCTCGGCCGACACCGAGGCTGCAGGCTCCGTCTCACCCGATGGAGACCCATACCACCGCCAACCACTCCAGGTCTAAGCGTATGGGCCTGGGTCAAAGCTCTGACACTAGGGAAGCGTCCGGCACGTCCCGATATAACCCGTGGCCGTGACGGGCCATACTTGGGGACTCACATTAGGAACAGCGTCGGGCGTAAAGGTACTGTTATGCCTAACCCTCATACGAACATTGACGGACGCGTCAGTTCACCGCGACGTCCGCTAGGACGGAGTAAAGCGCCACGACCGGGAGACGACGCCCGCACATGGCGCTAGGGACGGACAGGGCCGCGACGTGGAGCTGTCCCTATTGACGTCTACAGGGTCGGCAAGAGACCCGTAAAGGAAAAGAAGGACCCGGCGATCCTGGAGGACTTCTTCTCCTTCTCATTTTCTTCTCTTCCCTTCGCTGTAACCCCTGCTTTCTCTTGGCCTATAAAAGGGAAAGCAGGGCGTCTCGTTAAGGGCATCACACGCCGGACTCTCAATCCGAGCACATCCGAACACATAAGTATCGCACAGCGAACCAATCGGAACCCATCGCAACACACCACCAGAGACTTGGGACCTGTCCCTCTCTCGACCGTTTGTAACCCCTACTACGAACTCTCAGTGTAAGTAACACAAGCATCAGCAACGAACTAGACGTAGGGACTTTCTGCCCAAACCAGTATAAACCTCGTGTCCTCTTAGCACACCATCCGGGCCAGACGCGCAATAATACAAATTTACTAGTCGGTGGCAACTCGAAACACCGACAATTGGCGCGCCAGGTAGGGGACTTTTGCGCGTCTCAACATCAACACCAGGCCTCGGATGGCTAATCACAACCTCAGCTGGGTCTCGGGCGCGCACGTGCGCTTCAGGGACCTGGACTTCATCGTTAGGGCGGAGGGAGAGTTGGCAATGGCTCCCGCCGCCATCCGACCTCTCCACTCCATCGGCCTTGATGCAATCACTGAGGCGCTTGAGGAGCTACAGCTGCACGCGCCAGAGGCCCGTGCCCCCGGAAACAACCAACTCCTCAACTTTGACCACGGGAGGCTTGAGCGCCAGCTTGGCGTCTTCCTGGGACCCGACCGTCCTAGGAGGACCTGCGCCGCCTCACCTTTTCGTTCGCCAACGTCATGGCGTAGCTTGCCGGAGGAGAGCCGCTCTCTCCAAAATACCTCATCCAGAGCGCCCCGATAGCATTTCCATTCGGTCACCGCAACGCCGCAGAGACCGATGACCACCCTATGGCGCAACGCGCACCTTCATCCCCCATGAATGATGGGTTCGTAGGAATGACCGAATATGTCATGGAGTCTTTCCACGACCACCTCATGGGAGAATTGAGCCGCCCTCTGGCTCTGACTCCAGCAGGGGGAGTCATCACCCCTCTCATGCGTGTCTCATGGTAGGTACCCCCGAGGGACACGTCAAAAGCATCCACAAAGAGGAGGCTACCCCGATGAACGACCTCGACGATGAGGTCGAGAGGGAGACAGCGGCCCCGCCTCGCATGCGGGTGGAGTAGCTGAAGACCCGACACTAAGAGCTCGAGGAAGCGTGACTCTAGCTCAAGCTGGAACACGCGGAGCTCGATCGAGAGATCGAGCACCACGGAGACGGTGGGCGTGCATGCGCCATGGCCCGTGACATGAACTGGAGGATCATCGCGGATGATGAAGCCCTCCCACACTTCACCCGGACAAGCCAGAACATCGTTGCTGTGGTGGCCTTGCTCCATGGGCTTCCAGGGCCCGTGACGCCCGAGGAACGTTGGGCCCACTGTGAAATTCGCACACTGCTCGAGCGTGTGGCATCGCAGCAGGCCAAGAGCTCGCTGTCTCGATAATGCGAGCTCGATGCCAGCCAGTGCACGCCCTCAGAGCAACCCAACAAGGACACGTCAGTCCACCAAGCACCACAAGGCGGCAGGCAGCGCACCGCAGTCCCGGTGCTTGAGCGTCTCGGTCGCAACCATGGCGCACGCAACACCCTCGATGCCCGTAGACATGCCCATGATGATCCAAGAGAGCGAGCTAGCCTTGGCTATCACCCTCGTCGTGGTGGACGCTACAACAGCGACGAGGACCGAAGCCTGAGCCCTGGCCTACCGGGGCCTCAGGCCTTCGGCTGACACATCCTCTATGCCGCCTTCCCGCCAAGGTACCGACCACCAACCAACATCCCGAAGTACTCTAGGGAAACGAACCCTGGACTATGGCTCGAGGATTATCGGCTTGCTAGCCAAGCCAATTGAGCGGATAATGATGATTTCATTATCTGCAACCTTCCATTGTTCCTGGCTGATTCGGCGTGAACATGGTTGGAGCACCTTCCGCCCAATAGAATCCAAAGTTGGGCGAACCTAAAAGAGATCTTCGTGGGGACCTTCTAGGGCACGTACAAGCGCCCTGGGAACCCATGGGATCTCAAGAACTGCCGATAGAAGGCTGGAGAAACCCTCCATGGGTACATCCGGTGCTTCTCCCGGCAGTGCAATGAGCTGCCTAATGTTGCCGACGTTAGCATTATAGGAGCTTTCCTGTCTGGGACCACCTACGAGTCCCTAATTCACAAGCTAGGATGTAAGGGCCCACGAACCACCAAGGAGCTCCTTGACATCACCACCAGCCACGCCTCGGGCGAGGAGGCGGTCGGAGCGATCTTCGACCGCCTCAAGGGCAAGGCGAAGCGGCATGAGGACGCCGGCGAAGGCACCTCCAACCGTCCTGTCAAGACAAAGAACAAGCAGTGGCACGAGGGCTCGCTCGTGGCCACCGCCGACCGTAGGGGTGGTAGGAAGCCCGCGGAGGGCACTCTGAACCACTTCAAGAAGCTGCTCGAGGGGCCATGCCCGAATCATGCCTTCCCCATCAAGCATCTATACAAGGACCGTGACCTCATGAAGCGGTTCTTGTCTAGAGGCTCCAACAAAGGGGAGCACGGGAAGGACCCCAACCCGACCACGAACGGTGCCGAGGGGAAGGACGGTGGCTTTCCGACGCTGGATTGCTACCTCATGATCTTCGGAGGGTCGGCAGCCTATGACTCCAAGCGCCGTCGGAAGCTCGCGCCCCGCGAGGTCTATACGGTCGAGCCAGCCACGCCTACCCTCCTTCGATCGGACCAACTACCCGGAGAGTGTCCCGCAACCGGGGAGATACCCGCTCGTGGTTGACCCGATTATCGGCACAAAGTGGCTCACTAAGGTACTGATGGATGGAGGCAGCGGCCTCAACATCATGTATACCGAGACACTCGATGCTATGGGCATCGACCAAGCACGCATCCAACCCACTGAAGCAACTTTCCATGGCATTGTGCTTGGAAAGCAGGCCATGCCACTTGGGTAGATCAATCTGCCCATCACCTTCGGGGGGCCATCCAACTATAGGACGGAGACCCTCACCCTCGAAGTAGTTGGGTTCCACGGAACCTACCACGCCATCCTAGGATGACCGTGCTATGCGAAGTTCATGGTCATCCCCAACTACAACTACATAAAGCTAAAGATGTCGGACCCAGGCGAGGTCATCACCATCGGTACCTCCTTCCAGTGCACCTATGAGTGTGAGGTCGAGTGCTGTGATCACGCCGCGGTGATCGTTGCCTCCAAAGAGCTCATGGCCATTAGGAAGGAGGTTGCCGAGGAAGCACCCGACCCCAAGCGGTTGGCCAGGTCTTTTGAGCCAGTGGAGGGCGCTAGGGAGGTCCTCATGGACCCCAGCAGCCCCAAGGGCAAAGTGGTGTGCATTGGCACCAGCGTGCTCATCAGCTTCCTCCGCGCCAACAGAGACATCTTTGCATGGAAACCCTCGGATATGCCGGGCATTCTGAAGGAAGTCACCGAGCAAACCTTGAAGATCCACCCAGGCTCCAATCCGGTGAAGCAACGCCTACGTCGCTTCGATGAGGGGAAACGTAGGACCATCGGCGAGGAGATATCGAAGCTTTTAGCGGTCGGGTTCATCAAGGAAGTGTACCACCTCGAGTGGTTAGCCAATCCCGTTCTTGTACGAAAGAAGAATGGAAAATGGAGGATTTGTGTTGACTCCACGGGTCTTAACAAGGCGTGCCCAAAGGATCTATTTCCTTTGCCATGCATTGACCAAATAGTCGACTCTACCTCAGGGTGCGAAACCCTCTGCTTTCTTGATGTGTACTCCGGGTACCATCAAATCACGATGAAAGAGTCTGACCAGCTCGCGACATCTTTCATCACCCTCTTCGGATCGTTCTGCTACGTCACAATGTCATTTGGTCTGAAGAACATGGGGGCCATGTACCAGCATTGTATGCTCAAGTGTTTCAGGGACCTCATCGGGCAGACCGTTGAGGCCTACATGGACGACATCGTGGTCAAGTCCAAAAAGGCTGACTAGCTCATAGATGACCTTGAGCAGACCTTCACAAAACTCCAAGCAAACGGCATTAAGCTCAACCCAGAGAAGTGCGTTTTCGGGGTCCCAAGGGGTATGCTGCTCGTTTCATCGTCTCCAAGCGTGGCATCAAAGCCAACTCGGAGAAGATCTCAGCCATCACAAGGATGGGCCCAATTCAGAACATGAATGGGGTACAGCGAGTTACAGGGTGCCTCGCCACGCTCAGCCGCTTCATCTTGCACCTCGGCGAATGAGGTCTCCCCCTCTATCGGCTTTTGAAGAAGGCCAACCACTTCGAATGGACGTCCAAGGCCCAGGAAGCACTTGACATGGTCAAGCAGCTTCTGACGAAGGCCCCGATCCTGGTTCCTCCAACCGATGTGGTACCCCTTCTGCTCTACATTATGGCCACTACGCAAGTGGTCAGCGTCGCCTTGGTGGTGGAGCAAGAAGAAGAGGAGCACACCCTCAAAGTTCAGCACCTCGTGTACTTCATTAGCGAGGTCCTATCCAATTCCAAGACCCGCTACCCCCAAATCCAAAAGCTCCTATACACCATCCTCATCGCCAAGAGGAAACTACGCCACTACTTTGAGTCACATCTGGTGACAGTCGTGACGTCCTTCCTCCTCGGCGAGGTCGTCCAAAACTAGGATGCCACAGGAAGAATCATGAAGTGGGCACTCGAGCTGATGGATCAGGGCATTACTAATGCCTCCCGGACGGCCATCAAGTCCTAGGTGTTGGCTGATTTAGTCACAGAGTGGACCGAGGTCCAAATGCCATAGGCGGTCATCGACCAGGAGTACTGGACGATGTACTTCAATGGATCGCTGATGAAGAAAGGCGTCGGCGTGGGGATGGTCTTTGTCTCGCCCCTCGGGGTATGCATGAGGTACATGGTTTGCCTCCATTTCCCCTCCTCCAACAATGTGGCCGAATATGAGGTGCTCATCAATGGCCTACGCATCACCATCGAGTTAGGCATCCGACACCTCGACGTCTACGGTGACTCCTAGCTGGTCGTTGACCAAGTCATGAAGGAGTCAAGCTGCCACGACGCCAAGATGGCTACATACTACCGAGAAGTCTACCAGCTGGAGGACAAGTTTGATGGCCTCGAGCTCAATCACATCCCGAGGCGTCTCAATGAGGCGGCTGACGCGCTGGCAAAGGCAGCATCCGGCCGAGAACCAGTGCCAATGGGCGTCTTCGCTAGCGATCAGCATAGGCCCTCGGTTCGCTACGAGGGGCCGAAACAAGCCGGTGATGGACCGCCCACCCAGGGCTCAGGGGCTAACCAACCGTCAGCTCCATCTGACCTTGAGGTAATGGAGCTCAAAGAGGACCCAGCGACAGAGCCCGACCCTCTGGTTGACTAGAGGATGCTCTACCTCGACTACCTCCTCCGTGAGGCACTTCCGATGGACAAGATGGAGGCTCAATGGCTTGCGCGTCGTGCCAAGTCCTTTGTCCTTGTTGAGGGCAAACTCTACAAGCAAAGCCACACGGGGATCCTGTAGCGCTGCAGCCCCATCGAACAGGGGAAGTGTTTGCTGAGCGATATCCACGATGGGGTCTATGGTCACCATGCCGCACCTAAAAACCCTGGTTGGAAACATGTTCCGACAAGGCTTCTACTGGCTGACTGTAGTAGCCGACGCTGAGTAGGTGGTGCGCATCTGTGAAGGGTGTCAGTACTACGCTCGGCAGACTCACCTACCGACCCAAGCGCTCCAGACGATCCCCATCACATGGCCATTCGAGGTCTAGGGGCTCGATCTGGTCGGACCTCTCAAGAGGGTGCCCGGAGGCTACATCCACTTGCTTGTCACCATAGACAAGTTTACAAAGTGGATAGAGGCTCGGCCGATCTCCGCGATCAAGTTTGAGCTAGCCGTGTTATTCTTCCTCGACATCGTCCATCGCGTTGGAGTCCCGAACTCCATCATCACAGACACCAGCACGCAGTTCACTGAAAAGAAGTTCCTCTGATTCTACAATGAATACCACATCCGGGTGGATTGGGCCACCATAGCGCACCCCCGCATGAACGGGCAGGTCGAGCACGCAAACAACATGGTCCTACAGGGCCTCAAGCCTAGGATCTTCAACTGGTTGAACAAGTTCGGTGGACGATGGGTCGCCAAGCTCCCCACGGTGCTCTAGAGCCTGAGGATGACCCCCAACCGGGCCACCGACTACACGCCATTCTTCATGGTCTATGGTTTCAAGGCTGTCCTCCCAACCGACCTCGGTAATGGAGCGCCAAGGGTCAGGGCGTACGACAAATAGGGAGCCGAGGCATCTCTCAAGGACGCCATGGACCAACTGGATGAAGCACGTGATGTTGCCCTCCTCCGCTTGGCCAAGAACTAGCAGGCATTGCGATGGTACCATAGCCATCGAGTGTGGGGTCGGGCCTTCAACGTCGGAGACCTAGTCCTCTGCCATGTCTAGAGCAGCAAGGACTGCCACAAGCTCTCCCGCCATGGGAGGGACCGTATGTCATCGTGGAGGTGCTCTGACCAGGCACCTACAAGCTCAAGACCATTGACAGCGAGGTCTTCGCCAATGCCTAGAACATCGAGCAGCTACGTCGTTTTTACCCTTAATAAACGCACACTTTCTCTTATCAGTTTTTTTATCAAACTCCCTGACCTTTAGTGACACTTGACCCCAGCAACGGTGGGGGTTGGGCCTCACTCGGGGGATAATAAAAGCGTGCATATCTAGTAGGCAGTCTTTACGTCTGACCCTTTCTCATGATTAAGACCCAAAAGCGAAGTTTGCAGAAACAAATGCTAAGTAAAACTGGTCAGATTGCGAGAAACCCATGCCTCAGTGGCTACAACGTCTTTGCTCACCAGCATAATCAGAGTTTTTCCCGCACCCTGGGCTTTTTGGCCTTAGCCACGGAAAGAGCTAGTACACGTTTAAGAGTCTGTCTGCCTAGCAAACATTCTATGTGCCTGACCCCCTTTCATGTTAAGACCTAGGAGCTAGGGTTGCGGGAACAAACTCTGAGTATAACTAGTCAGACTACGAGAGACCTATGCCTTGGTGGCTACGGTGCCTTTGCTCACCAGCGTGATTAGACTTTGCTCGCCCGCACCCCGAGCTTTATGACCTTAACGAAGGAAAGAGTCGAAATGCACTAACCTTTTTATACAAAAAGGGGAGAAGGGCTGAAAGGTTGTTTCGCTATAACAAAATTTAAGAGCTTATCCACTTAGTACAAGGCCACTACCTAGCTTATCTGCCTAACTAAGTTTTTGGGTGTGATGTTCTCAACCCACATCTCCACAAGTAAGTCTTGTCCTAGCAGGTAAGACAAGTCGATCGGACTGCTTGGCCGCTGTCGAGAAACAGGAAGGGAGCAAAAGGATGCCCCACGTTGGTTATGTCGACCTCGTCACAAACAACGGACCCAGATTCCACTCGATCATGTCTAGACAGAGCTCCCCAAACCCATCACTCATACCATCGAGGTAAATCATGTACCCAAGTCGATTGAACGGCTCAAAGCCACTGTTGAGAGATGGGTCACCCTTATTTTACACACATTAAATTCACTATCGAGCCCCCGACCCCAGCAACGGCGGGGGTCGGGCAGCGCTCAGGGGCTGGTAGGAGTGTCTATGCGGTAGACATTCTCTGTGTCCAACCCTTCCTCACATTAAAAAACTAGAGGCAGGGTGTGTGGAGACAAGCACTAAGTAAAGCTGGTCGGACTATGAGAAACCTATGCCCCGATGGCTATGGCATCTTTGCTTGCCAGCGTGATCAGAGTCTTTGTCCCTGCACCCCGTGCTTTAGCCTCCACCTTCTCGGGAAGGGTTTGGAGGGGTCCACCTATGGAATCTCCATTGAGGAGAGGCCGGTAGGTTGCCCAAATTGGTCGAACGTCTCAGGCCACTGCCGAGAGACGGATAGGGAGTAGTGGGATGCCTCATGCAGGTTACGCTGGCTCCATCACGAATGTTGGACCCGGACGCCACACAGACATATCCGGTAAGAGCACCCCGAACCCGTCACTCGAGCCATCGAGGTAACTTTATCGACCCCCACTTTTCTTTTCCATTGCATGATCATTCATTCATCCAGACTCATGCATGCATGCATTCATACATTCATTCATTCATTCATCCATCCATACATTCATCCAAGCATTGCATAAGCAATTGCTGCATCACAACGCTTCATGTCACATCATGAAGCGGTAGTCATCTCATTCAATATGAGTGGTGACCGACCGAGGTTTGAAGGCTAGCCCATGAAGGGCTCGAGGCCGCCTCATGTCAAACAGAGCTAGGGGAGAAAAACTGAGATGAGCCCCAGTGGCCTTGCCTGACCCCTCTCAGAAGCGGACAGGGACATCTCAACCTTTCTTGTTCGATTCTAACCTCGAGCCAAGCCCACAGAATCTCCATCGAGGAGAGGCCAACGGGCCACCCGAGCCTATCGAACGGCTTGGGCATCTATCGGGAGGTGGGTTAAGGAGTAGTGGAATGCCACATGAGGGCTCTGCCGACCCCATCAGCGGATGATGGACCCGGATTCCACTCGAACATGCCCATTAGCGAGCACACCGAGCGCAACACTCGAGCCATCAAGGCAAGTGTCGTTATCTCAGCCCCTCCGGTTGGGAAAACCGAGGACGGGGTGACGCATGAAACATGGCCAACCCCTACCGAGCCCCATGGGGCTCAGAGACTCGAGCCGCCCGACCCTAAATTGGGAGACCAGGGTTTGAAGGCCAGCCCATGAAGGGCCCGAGGACGCCTCGCGTCGAACAAGAGCCAGGGGAGAAAACATAGATAAGCCCCAGCGGCCTTTGCCTAACCTGCCTAGAAGCGGACAGGGTCATCTCAACCTTCTCATTCGATCCTAACCTCCAACAGAGCCCATAGAATCCCCATTGAGGGGGCATCTGCTGGAAGGCATGTTAAGGAGCAATGGAATGCCACATTAGGGTTTCACCGACCCCGTCACGAGTGACAGACCCAGATTCCACTTGAACATTCCCGTTAACGAGCTCACTGAGCGTGTCACTCGAGCCATCGAGGCAAGTGACATTAGCTCAATCCCTCCGGCTGTGGAAACCGCAGACGGGGCGACGATCACAAAAATGAGCTGACCCTCGACCGTACCCCTGCTACGCGCGGGGGCTCAAGGAAAGTTGGACTTGCAAGGAGACCAAACACGTGGTCACAGAACGATGGCTCAGAACCTAAGGAGGGGTTACGTGCAAAAACAAGAGATGTTGTCTCCTACTTGTTTTGCTATCCTCTCCTCGATCTTTAGTGACACCCGACCCCAGCAGTGGCAAGGGATCGGGCCTCACTCGGGGGCTGATAAGGGCATATATACACCCTTTCTGAAATAGTATACACGCCTGACCTCTCCCTCACGTTAAACCTAGTGGCAGGGTTCATGGAAACGAACGACTGTGTAAGGCTGGTCAAACTACGAGAAACCTACGCCCCAGCGGCTGTGGCACTCTTGCTTACCAGCGTGATCAGAGTTTCCCTCCAACACCTTGGGCCCTATGGTCTTAACAAATAGAAGGGTCGGAACACATGAACCCTTTTTTACACATAAAAAGAGAGGAAAAACAAACTCAATCAAATAAAACAAAATGATAAGTTTGTTCGATAGTACAGAAGGGTCGGAGCTTGTTCGCTTGTTACATGAATGATTACCTGACCTATCTGACTAACTAACCCCTCTGAGGGAGAACTATGCTCTCTATCCTATCCACCAGGTCTTGTAAAAGGGGAGCCACTGCCGTCTCCATCTCCTCTAGCTCATGGGCTTCATAGCTAGGCGTGAAGCCGAGGCTCATCGTCTCCACGTCGATGTTGTCCCTATAATGAGAACAAGCAATCACGAAGGATTTGTTGACCCTAGCGTGAAGGGCATTCCTCTCGAGCTGGTGCACCCATGCCGTGATCTCGATGGCACGGGCCACGAGTGAACTAGTCCCCTCTGACTACACCACCTCCAGGTCGTCGCAGACCACTCTAAGGGTGGCACTCAGAATATCGAGCTCATCGCACTTCGCCTGAAGGTTCCTTCTCGCCTCGACGAGGTCCGTGGCCAGCCAGGTAGAGATGCCCTCGGCCTCCAGCCTCTGGGTTGTTGCAGTTCCAAGCTTGGCCTAGAGGGAGCCAACCCTTTGCTGCGTGTTGTCGTGCTCTTGGAGGGCCTAGTCACACTCCTCATAGGCCATGCCACGCGCAGAGCAGAGCCTCTCTATGGTTTTGAGCATCTCGTCTTGCTCCTTGCGCAGTCGGGTGACCGCCGCGGCATCCAGACTTGCCCTCTTCTCCAAGGTCACGAGCTTCTCCTCGGCTCCCAGCTTTAGCTCCCGCTGCTTCTCAACCATGGCCAGAAGGTTGAGGATCCACTGGCGGGTCTCGGTGTCCTTCTAGAGCAACTCGTCCTGCTCCCTCCTAACCTTGGCGGCCTACTCATCGTCCTTCCGCGATCTCACTAGTAGGGCCTCAAATGCCCTCTCGGCCTCGTCCGCATGCCGACAGGCCTTGGCCCCTCGTGATCGGAGACTGTCCACCTCCTTGGCAAGGGGAGTCAGCTCAGCCACCCTCTGCTAGGAGGCAACAAGCTGGACGGTCACCTCCCCGCGCATCCAGCCTCCTCGATGAAGCGGTCCCAGTTCTCCTTCTGCTCATGAAGGAACCGAGATTTCCCCTGGCTACGAGCGATAAGGGACTGAAAGGAGATGATGGTTAGAACACAAAAATACATAAAGAAACAAGAGGGCGAGAGGTAGGATCAAGTGAATACTCGGCCAAAGGAAACAACAACGTCACACAAGGCACCCCTAGCGTGGTCTAAGGCTTCCAGCATGGACGTGATCCCCACGTCAAGGCTCTCTAGCTCCATGCTCACGGCAGCATCATTGAGGGTAAAGAGCGTCGATGTCGGCTCCTACAGATTTATCCACCGGAGCAGGGGCTCGCCCCACGTGGGTGAGTCACTGCCTACAAACATCAAGGCTAGGGACGATTCCCCACCGGTCCTCTCTGCCACCACCATGACATCCGGAGACCCCTCGGCCGTGTCCCCCTCCGTCCGACCCATGTCAGGCGCCGTCGCTTGGGCCGCCGGTGGCACAGGTCGCACTGTTGCCTCGAGCGCCACCACGGTTGCGTCCCGCTGTGGCCCGCCTGTCGCAGCCTTTGCCACCTCCACCTGTGTCGGCGAGGTCTTGACCGACTATGTCGCGCCCACCATGGTCGGCAGTCCCGTCCGCCCCGTCGTCAACAGTGGTATCGCCTCCATCACCAGCTGCTCTACGATCTCTGAAGGCGTCCCTTGAGCCCCCATGCCCGCTTGTCCCACCATGGGCACAGGCACCACCGTGGGCGGCGCCTGATCGGCCGGCGATGCAATCACACCGACATCGCTCCCGCCCAAAATAGGTGCGACGCCAGCCGATGGCTGCAGCCTCGCTTGAAGGGCGACGCTCTTCTTTGGCGCCAGCGCCAAAGGATTATGCCGCCCGACGACGCTGCAAGAAACGAAAAACATAAGTCACGATGATATCTGACCAAAACAGGGAAAATAGAGGAGCTTATGACTCACCTTGGCGCTGTCGGGCAGCAGATACGTTTGGGGGGTGAACCCCTAGACCTCTACTCTGCCTTGTTGGGGCGAGGCCATTTCGAGCCCGCCCCCTGCTCATGGGCAGAGGGGCTCACTCCCCTTGGATCTTGGGGCATGATAGCGGAGCCACCCACCTCCGTTGGCACCTCGGGTGCGGTGGTAGGTCCACCCACCCCTGTTGGCTCCTAGGGTAAACAGATGGTCCGACCTGTCCCTGCTAGCTCCCCAGACGTGCCCTCCCCTTCGTGGAACAGGAAGGGTCTCAACTCTAGCAAGGATGAGCCGATATCTATCAGCACATCCTCGCTCTCTAGGTCATCCCACTCGATGTCATCGACTACCTTGTCATCGTCTTCCTCATCATCATCATCATCATCGCTATCGGTGTCCTCCCCTCGCTCCCATGCCTGCAGCTTCCACTGTATCTTCTTCCTCTTGTCCTCCTTTGCCTTCCTCAGTCGCTCGCCCTTGGCGTGATTCACCGCCCTCACGAATGAATCCCTCGGCAACAGAGCTGGGTGATCCATGAGGATGAGGTCCCTCGACTGGTTCCGCCCCTCTCAATGTTAGTATCAAGAGCTCGGGAGATCAATTGAAGAGGAGGCATGAGGAGGGGAAACTTATGAAGATGACATAGCCTAGTTTCGGCCGCATCGGAGGATGTCCTGGCACCGGGTAGATGAAATCGAGGGGGCGCCCGCGTCGTCCCACAAAGGCTCCATTGCCTCCTTAATGCGCTGTGTGACCTCGGAGTGGGAGAGGACTCCCTCGGCAAGTGCTGTCCCATCAAATGATGCCTCGGGCGCCATCGCATATAGCAGGAGCACGTGCCTCATCAATGGTGCCACCTCCTTGTGTGGTAGGCCCCAATGATGCTCGACGCCTTCAGGCCACTCTCCTTCAGGATGTGGATGGCAGCGAGGTGGTCCCAGATCTTCTTCTTGTCCTTCTCTAGGACACCCCACTTCCTCCACAACTATGGGGCCTCTTCGATCAGGCGCCTAGTGAACTCCGGCAGGGGGCAATGACGTTGTTCTTGAGATAGAGCCACTGTGAATGCCCCTCCTTGTTGGAGGTTGACAGTCGCATCGATGGGTACTCGCCAACCCGGTTGTTCTAGAGGTGGATGCCAACGCATCCCATCGGCATATGCAGCTCCTGTCTGTCGCACTTCTCCCTCTTCTTCTACAGGGTGACGGCGAAGAAGTGCCTCCATAGATCGAAGTGGGGACTAATCCCTAGGAATCCCTCACATAGGGTGACAAACGCTGCCATATGCTGGATCCCATTGGGATTGAGGTGTTGTAGCTTGATCTTGTAGTAATGAAGCAGCCTTGAAGAAATCTATGGGCGAGGGTCATGAACCCACTATCGGTGCAAAAAGTGACCAACACGTAAATATTTGTAGTTTTGCTGTACGTTGTGAACGGAGGTGGCCTAGCACTAAATGACACAGGGTTTATACTAGTTCAGGCAACGTGCCCTACGTCTAGTCTGGGTTGGTCGGTGACTTTATTCCTAAGCCTAGGTGCTACTACCTTAAGAGCCCAGGGGTGGCCCACAAGGCTCCGCTACTCGTAACCGTAGGTAGAGGTGGGGTGCAATTGGTCGGAATATTTAAAGCAAAGTTACGTAAGGTAATTACAGGAATGGACTACCCTTTTGTTTGGGTAAAAAAACATATTTACCATATGATAGTAAAAAGGAGAGGTGGTATTGCACCCCCCGTGGAGCCCTCGAGCGACCCGGGCCAAAAGTGTTTGGGTCAGAGCGGTTTATAGGAGCAAACGTTAAGTAAAAAATGGTAAGACTAAATTTTAGGGGAAGAAACGACGTAGCTGTTCGCTATTCCAAGTGTTGGTGAGAACGTCGCCATTGTCGTCCTTCAGTCGGTAGGCGCCCGGTCGGATCACCTTGGTCGTCGTATAGGGACCTTCAGTCGTCCGGATCCGTGCCCACCACGCTCCCTTTCTTGGCTGCTGCCTCCTTGCCTTTTCCTTCCTTCAGCCCGCCGACCTATCATAGAAAGCGCTTGAGGAGGTCATAGTCCTTGTACAGGTATTTGACGGGTTAGGCATGGTTGGTGCATGGGCTCTCCATGATCTCATTGAAGTGGTCCGGGAGGCCCTACTGGGGCTACTTGCCCACGTGATCAGCTGTGGCAACCAACGTGGAGTTGGCTGGTCGACGATGATCTTTCTTGTTCTTTTAGCCCCTCTGCATGGAGGGGCCCTCGTCCTGATCCTCGCGCTTGGCCTTGCCTTTGTCCCGGCCTCCACTAAAGACCGCTCCGACCGCCTCCTCGCTGGAGGCGTGGTTCATGGCGACATCAAGCAGGTCACGGGTAGTACGGGGCTTCAGGCAGCCAAGCTTATGGATTAGGGACTCGCAGGTTGTCTCGAAGAGGAATGCGCTGATGACGTCCGTGTCAATGACATTAGGGAGGGAGTTGCATCTTTTGGAGAACCTGCGGATGTAATCCTATAGGGGCTCGCTGGGCTCATGCTGGCAACTCTTGAGGTCCCAGGAGTTCCTAGGGCCACGAATCCACTGTCGGTGCAGAAAGTGACCAACACGTAAATATTTGTAGTTTTGCTGTATGTTGTGATCAGAGGTGGCCTAGCACTCAATGACACGGGGTTTATACTAGTTCAGGAAATGTGCCCTATGTCCAGTTTGGGTCAGTCGTTGACTTTATTCTTGAGCCTAGGTGCTCTAAGTTTGTTGTGGGGTTACAAACGAAAGGGAGAAAGATAGGGGTACAAGAGGTCTGGTCGGACTCTGGTCTGAAGGGCCGAGAGTGATAGGAGCTCTACTATGTGCTAAGTGTTTGAGCGTATGCTCTGTGTAGCTTTAGAGTGTCTAAAGCTATAGAGGGTGAATCAATGTAAGTGAACTGAGAGGTCTCTCTGTTGGGAGAGAGCGCATCCCCTTTTATAGATGAAGGGGACGGCCTTGCAAGCGATAGAGAGAGAGAGTACGCATGCTACTAAGTCTTGTTTCCCATTCTATCGGGTACAAGATGATTGTAGGCGCCCATAACACTGTTAATGTCAGATGCGTGTGGGAGGTTGCGTCGTCTTCTTTTGGTATGACAGACGTCGGTGCCTGCCATACTATTGATGCCCATAGGCGTGCAAGGGGTTTTATCATGCTCATCTGGTATGGGAGTTTTGCGGGTGCCCACAATACTGTATGGAAAATGTCGGTGCCCACAACACTGCTTAGGTTCTGACATGCCTAGAAGGTTGCAGGGCACTCTTCTGACATGTCTTGTTGGTACTATACTGTAGGTGTGCAGGGTACGGTCCTCGATATTGCGGTTGACTTGAGTGCCCTGCCTTACTTTCTCCATCCATTTCTTGGTCCTCACCGAGCGGGCATCCCCAGTCGGCTTTGATTGTGCCAGTCAAAGAAGAGCTGTAAGCAGGGGTTCGGCGCATCCACGGTCGGAGACGCGGGTCAAAGTCGAAAGTGGTGTTTTGGCCAGACCTTCCGGTCGGAGAGGCCATTTGGAGGCGGGCCGGAGTCAGAAGTGAGTGTTGTTCCTCCTTAGCGAGGCCTTCCGGTCAGAGAGGTGGGCCGGAGTTGGAAGCTGGCGCCGTTCCTCCTCGGCCAGGCCTTTCGGTCGGAGATTGGATTGCCATTCTAGCCTATCGTTTAGATATTTGGGCCAGCCCATGAGTTGTGCATCATTTGCAACATTGTCTGCTGGGCCGAGCCTTTGTTGGGAAGCCAGACCATGAGGGACTCCGGGTTTATGAACCCGACAGGAGCCCCCGAGCCCCTGTGCGATTTGGGTAGAATCATCTAGGGGTTTTTCGTGTTGCCAGTGGGGAAAGTTTTATTTCATCAGCGGGTGCGCGCGAGCGCACCCGTGGGTGTAGCCCCCGAGCCCCTGGGTGATTCGAGCGGAATCGCCTGGGGGGTTTTGTTAGCGGGCTTCAGTGTGTGCACTGTAGTGGGCGTAGTCTCTTCTGACCTATCGTTTTTGGGAGCATGGTCCCTGGTGTTTGGTCGCGGTCGAGGGATTGGGAGAGACAGAGTCATAGATCCAGATGTCGGGCGTGACTAGGGATCGGGCGAGACAGAGTCGTGGATCTAGGCGTCGGGCGCATCGAGGGATCGGGCGAGATGGAGTCATGGATCCAGGCATTGGGTGCAACGAGGGATCGGGCGAGTAGGAGTCACCGAGGGATTGGATGAGACAAACTCGCGGATCTAGGCACAGCCAAGGCGTTTGGGTGTCTTGAGCCCCTGAGCCCCGTTGGGCTTGGTAGGGGTTAGTTGAGTTTTGTGCGTTACCCTGTCCACGGTTTCTCACAACTGAAGGGGCTGAGCTAAAGTCGCTTGCCTCGATGGCTCAAGTGACACGCTTGGTGAGCTCGCTAACGGGTACATTCGAGTGAAGTCTGGGTCCATCGTTCGTGATGGGGTCGACATAGCCCTCATGTGGCACTCCACTGCTCCTTAACCTACAACACGGCAGATGCCTAGGTCATTCCGAGGACCAACTCAGGTGGCCCGCTGGCCTCCCCTCGATGGAGATTCTATGGGTTTGGCGGGAGGTTAGGATCAAACGAGAAGGTTGAGATGACCCTGTCTATTTGGGGCAGACTGGGTGAGGGCCGCTTGGGGCTCATCTATGTTTTCTCCCCTGGCTTTGTTTGACACGAGGTGGCCTTGAGCCCTTCATGGGCCGGCCTTCGAACCCTGGTCGGTCATTGCTCATGTTGAATGAGGCAACTGCCACTTCGTGACGCAACATGGAGTGTTGTGATGCATTTAACTGCATATGCGATGCTTTTGGATGTATGGAATGAATGAATGCATGCTTGGATGAATGAATGTTTATATAAAGAAAGAGAGGGGTTTGGTAATGTTACCTTGATGAATCGAGTGCTAGGGTTCTAGGAGCTCCTATCGGATATGTCTGACCAGGATCCACGCTCATCGTTCATGATAGAGTCGGCATGGCCCACATGGGGCATCCCTCTGCTCCTTACCTGTCTCTCGGCATTCACCTGAGCCGTCCAATCGACTCAGGAAGCCCGTTGGTCTCTCCTGGCGGAGATCCCATCGTTTGGGCCTTTCCAAGTCCCACCTAGGAAGGCGGAGGGCCACCTGCAAGCAGTGGCGCCTTGTTTCTCATGCCGGTGTGTGCGGTAGTGGTGGGCCATACCCAAGCCATGTCTCGTCTGACCAAGCTCCACTCTGTTGGGCAGGGTGCGTCCCATCGGTCAGGGCACGTCCCATCGTATCCCATCCTCATTGAATGGGGGAAGGGAGAGGGCTTCCGTCCCGTTCCTTTGCCTATTCCTCATCGGCCGCCTCTTCTTCTTCTTCCTTCTCGCCAAGAGCGTTTGAGTGCCGTGGTCATGCCTTGGAGAGAAAATGGGAGAGCGAGGGAGAGGAGAAAACTCATAGATCCATTCACGAACCTAGAGCACAATGTTGAGCTGGAGGTCATCTGTCGTGAGGGAGTTGGTGCTGGCTGCCTTCGCCGAGAAGGGGTTCCTGCCGCCGAAGGAGGTGGCGCACTAGAGGGCTCCTGTGGGGGAGGATTTCCTACAACCTTGGGGCGGCGAGGTTGTTTCCTTCCTCGCCTTTCATGAGCATGGGTTAGGATACCCCGTGCACTGGTTCCTGCATGGGCTCCTCAATGAGTGGGGCCTAGAGCTGCAGCACCTCAATCCAACTGGGGTGCTGCATATCACCAGCTTTGTTACTGTGTGCGAGGCCTTCCTCGGGATGGAGCCGCATGTGGACTTCTTTCGGTGGATGTTCTCTAGGCGAGCTTTGTCGGAGGGGAAGCTGCTCTGATCACACCAGTGGGGGGCTTTGTGCTGTAGAAAAAACCAAGCACGTCAGGCTTGTACCCCATGTACATCCCCTGTGATTCCAATCGGGGGTGGCACGGGGAATGGTTCTACATTAGGAACCCGGCAAAGGCGCCGTTCCTACCTTTCACCGGCAGGAGGCCAGAGAGGCAGGAGAGCTGGTCATGGGGCCCCACCAGCTGGCAGAAGAAGAAGGTGGAGATTATCGAGGTGGAGCTCCAGAAGCTCATGCGGCGTGGCCTTGATGGGGTTCAGGTGTTCCACACCCTCTTCCGTCGTCAGGTTGCTTCGCTGGTGGAGAGGGCGTGGCCGATGTGGAAGTACAATGGCCTGACGGACCCTGACCATGCGTTGTCAGAGGAGCTACCGAACGATGAGGTCTGGAGTCGGCTTCACCGGGTGCTACAGCTGAGGCCTAAAGAGATCCTCGATGGAAAGGCCGGACCTCTCAACGCCATGATGGTGTCCAAACTGGTATGCTCCCCTCTCTTTTGATTTTGAGTCGCCTGTTTCGTAGGGACTTGGAGTTTACAAGTCCCGGCCGCACCTTTCGAAGGGGCCAGAGGACATGGCCTGGCAGGCCACCCAGAAGGAGGCGGCGGTTGAGATGAAGAAGAAGAAAGCCGAGGAGGCTCGATGGAAGCATGAGAAGGAGATGGAGATCGCCCGGTGTGTGCGGGCCAGGGAAAATAGGAGCGACGTCGAGTCTGAGCTCGAGTCGGAGGACCCCACAGAGGTGGGCGATGACATGATCTTTTCCGAGGAGGAGGAGGACCGGGAGGTCGTCGCGACCTCGGTGGAGCATCATGATCCTACGGCCGCATGCGCTGGTGGTGAGCGGGAGGTAGAGAGGCGTGGCGACGTTCCCGTGCTGAGGAACCGTGCCGTGAGAGCGAACGCCGTCGGTGAACCAGAGGCAAAGCGGACGCAGTCACCGCGCCCTTCTGAGGCATCGCCGGCCTTGTCCCCACCTACTCCGGGAGTGGCAAAGCAAGCCAGGCGGTTAGAGGGGTAGGTTCATACCCACGCATCTTTGGGGCCAGCGCCGGCATGCGACCCACAACCGGGGGATGCCCCGGTGGCTGCTATGGTCGGTGCGCCTCGAGCCGGCGATCGTGGCGACACGTGGGATGAGCAGGAGTCGGTCGGGTCGACTCCCCCCTGGTTGAAGTGGCAGGGCATGGGTCACGTCCTGAGAGCGGTCCTCGCTCGGCGGGCCTATTGTTGTTGGGTTGGGGCTTCAGAGCCCTACCGCTTCTGTCCTGGTATGCCTTCTTTGTTTCTTTTTTATCTCGCTGTTGAACCTTCTGGAGTGCGACTGACCTATATTTTTTTGACAGCAGCCAGATGCTGACGGGGCTGAGCATTGCCCCAACTCCCATGCGGGAGGATTGGAGGTTGACCTTGCAGCGCACCGTGGCAAGCAGTGGGGAGAGCAGGGTGGTGGTGGTGGGTCCTTCACTTTCGGGGGTGGCGCCCCCTGGGTCGGTCGCCAGTACGGTGGCAGCGGTGGCGACGGTGTTGGCGGCGATCCCGGTGGTGATGATGGAGGTCGCGTCGAAGGTAACCCTTGTGGCCCCTCCTCCACCAACTGTGGCAGAAGAGGAGAGGGAGACCGGCGTCCCTGCCTCATCGGGCAGAGGGCCACACGGCTCACCCTCCTGGTCGGAGCTAGAGGTGCTAGGGGGAGATGCGCCCGGGCCGGAGCCAGAACGCCTGTCGGTGGCCCATGAAATTGAGGTGGTGGAGATCCCCTCCGACGACAAAGCAGGTGATGAGGTGGAGTTGTCGGCGCCATTGCAGGAGCTGGCGGTGGTCCGGTCGTCGGTTGGGCCTTCCAGCGGGTTCGGGGTGAGCCGTAATCTGGTGTGGCCCTGCCCTAGTGACCCGAGGAAGGCTTGGTTCATCCTCCACGACGACGAGGAGGTGGCGCTCTGGCACTTCCGGGGGGAGAGCAGAGTGACGATGGAGTCCAATCTCGCCAAACCAGGGTGAGGCTTGAGGAGGCCTTGGAGCGGGTCAAGTCCATCCATCGGGCGGTTATGGTTCACCTGGCCTGCGCCATAGAGGTAAGTTCTCTATGATTTGTTCTTGATTCCTTGCTTCCTTGCTAGTTGCTTCATCATGTTAGCTCCATGCTTTGCAGGGCTTGGAGGGGATGTCGTGCCGCAAGTCTCTTTTCCTCTAGGAGGAGCCCGCCTGGATGGCTAAGCTCGAGCGCGAGCTAGAGTCCGCCTGCCATGAGTCCCAAGACCAGGCGGCAGAGGTGACCGAGGCATGGGCGGCGGAGCAGTTCGTGGTGGAGCAGGCGAGCACCACCGAGCGGGGGCTTGATGCGGTGAAGGTCTGCCAGGCGAAGACCGAGGCAGTGCTACAGAAGTCCTTGGCGGACACCGAGGTGGCACTCCAAAGTTCCCTGGAGACCCTGAGACAGAGCGGAAGGCCCTGGAGTCAGAGCGGAAGGCCCGTTCGGAGGCCGACCAGGAAGTGCTCGCACTTCGGGGCCGGGTGATGGGATGAGAGGAGGCAAACACCCGGCTATGCGAGCAGGTGACTCGGTAGGAGGAGGGACTCACCATCCTCGAGAACACCCAGCTCGATATGTACCTTTTCTGCTTTTTGACGTGTTGGTTTCTTCCTTTAGCTTGCTTCTGAGCTTGTCGCCCTTCTTCCAGAGCTAGGTGGAAAGGTGGAGTCGTTGGAGCGGGACCTAGAGATGGCCAAGGCGATGATTGGCCAGAATGCGCAGGCGTTGGCCCAGTCCCTTGAAGAGCGACGTGCTCTCGAGGGGGAACTTGACCAGATATGCAATGTTGCCCAGCTCGTTGTCTCGGAGGTCTTTGGGTCGACGCCAAGTACTAGCACGCACGCCATCTGGTTGGCGGATGTTCTAGATGAGGTTCGGGCCCTCATCACCGATGGGCTGTTCTACGGGACGTCGGGGGTGTTGACTTCGGTGGTGACGTACCACCCGGACCTAGACTTCACCGCCATCTACAGCGAGTATGCCAACGGCTGGAGCACGGAGGACATCCACTCGCTCGGGGAGAGCTTGCTTCCACACGCCAAGTTGGTGGCTGAGCAAGTCTCCGCGCAGTGGGTGATGGATGCTCACCGTGCGGACATGGTCAAAGGCGTGCGTCAGGAGGACATCGCACAGCCTATGGATGGCGTGGAGCCAGGGCCGGAAGCGGACATCGCCCCACCTCCGACCGAGCCGAACAATGCCCAGTCGGAGGACGAGCAGCCCCTACCCTCGACGATCGAGCCGGTAGCCGATGCTGTCAGGGAGCTGCAGTAGAGTTTTTAGAGTAGAAATACTTTAGTAGATGTAAAAGATAATGTCGTGGGGGAGCCCCCTATGTAAAGTGTTTTTGTGTATTCATGAATATAGCAACTTTGTTTTTGTGATGGAACTACTTCGTTCAAGGAAGCTTGTCCCGTTCATTCCTTATTTTTACCTTGGCATAACTTCGTTTTTTATTCTTTCTTTTTCGCACCTGCCCGTTCGTCCCGTAGGCTACAACCTTAAGAGCCCAGGGGTGGCTCGCAAGGCTTAGCTGCATGTAACCGTAGGTAGAGGCGGGGTGCGATTGGTCGGAATATTTAAAGCAAAGTTACGTAAGGTAATTAAAGGAACGGACTACCCTTTCGTTTGGGTAAAAAAAAGATATTTACCATATGATAGTAAAAAGGAGAGGTGGTATTGCACCCCCGTGGAGCCCTTGAGCGACCCAGGCCAAAAGTGTTCGGGTCGGAGCGGTTTATAGGAGCAAACATTAAGTAAAAAATGGTAAGACTAAATTTTAGGGGAAGAAACGACGTAGTTGTTCACTATTCCAAGTGTTGGTGAGAACGTCGCCAATGTCGTCCTTCAGCCGGTAGGCGCCCGGTTGGATCACCTCGGTCGCCATATAGGGACCTTCAGTCATCTAGATCCTTGCCCGCCACGCCCCCTTTCTTGGCTGCTGCCTCCTTGCCTTTTCCTTCCTTCAGCCCACCGACCTATCACAGAAAGCACTTGAGGAGCTCACAGTCCTTGTAGAGGTGTTTGACGGGGTAGGCATGGTTGGTGCATAGGCTCTCCATGAGCTCGTTGAAGTGGCCTGAGAGGCCCTGCTGGGGCTGCTTGCCCGGGTGATCAGCCGCGGTGACCAACGTGGAGTCGGCCGGTCGACGATGATCTTTCTTGTTATTTTTGCCCCTCTACGTGGACGGGCCCTCATCCTGATCCTCATGCTTGGACTTGCCTTTGTCCTAGCCTCCGTTGAAGACCGCTCCGACCGCCTCCTTGCTAGAGGCGTGGTTCGTGGTGACGTCAAGCAGGTCACGGGTGGTACGGGGCTTAAGGCAGCCAAGCTTGTGGATTAGGGACTCACAGGTTGTCCCGGAGAGGAATGCACGGATGATGTCCGCGTTGATGACATCAGGGAGGGAGTTGCATCTTTTGGAGAACCTACGGATGTAATCCTACAGGGGATTGCTGGGCTCCTGCTAGCAGCTCCTGAGGTCCCAAGAGTTCCTAAGGTCACGAACCCACTGTCGGTGCAGAAAGTGACCAACACATAAATATTTATAGTTTTGCTGTACGTTGTGATCGGAGGTGGCCAAGCACTCAATGACACAGCGTTTATACTGGTTCAGGCAACATGCCCTATGTCTAGTTTGGGTCGGTCGGTGACTTTATTCCTAAGCCCAGGTGCTCAAAGTTTGCTATGGGGTTACAAACGGAAGGGAGAAAGATGGGGGGTACAAGAGGTCCGGTCGGACTCTGGTCTGAAGGGCCGAGAGTGATGGGAGCTCAACTATGTGCTAAGTGTTTGAGCGTGTGCTCTGTGTAGCTTTAGAGTGTCTAAAGCTACAGAGGGCGAATCAATGTAAGTGAACTGAGACGTCTCTCTGTTGGGAGAGAGCGCATCCCCTTTTATAGATGAAGGGGACAGCCTTACAAGCGAGAGACAAAGAGAGAGTACACATGCTACTAAGTCTGGTTGACCATGCCATCGGGTACAAGATGATTGTAGGCGCCCATAACACTGTTAATGTCAGATGCATGTGGGAGGTTGCATTGTCTTCTTTTGGTATGGCAGACGTCGGTGCCTGCCATATTGTTGAAGCCTAGAGGCATGCAAAGGGTTTTACCGTGCTCGTCTAGTATGGGAGTTTCGTGGGCGCCCACATACTGTAGGGCAAATGTCGGTGCCCACAACACTACTTGGGTTCTAACATGCCTAGAAGGTTGCAGGGCACTCTTCTGACATGTCCCATTGGTACTGTACTGCAGGTGTGCAGGGTACGGTCCTCAATATTGCGGTTAACTTGAGTGCCCTGCCTTACTTTCTCCATCCATTTCCTAGTCCTCACCGAGCAGGCGTCCCCGGTCGGTTGGTCCCAGTTGGCTCTGATTGCGCTAGTCGGAGAAGAGTTGTAAGCAGGGGTTCGGCGCATCCCTGGTCGGAGACACGGGTCGGAGTCGGAAGTGGTGTTTTGGCCAGACCTCTCGGTTGGAGAGATCGTCCGGAGGCGGGCCAAAGTTAGAAGCGAGTGTTGTTCCTCCTTAGCGAGGCCTTTCGGTTGAAGAGGCGGGCCGGAGTCGAAAGCGGGCGCCGTTCCTCCTCGGCCAGGCCTTCCGGTCGGAGATTGGATTGCCCTTCTGGCCTATCGTTTAGATATTTGGGCCGGCCCATGAGTTGCGCGTCGTTCGCAACGTTGTCTGCTGGGTCGAGCCTTTGTTGGGATGTCGGTCCATGAGGGACCCTAGGTTTATGAACCCGACACCCGTGCTCATGGAAGTGGGCGAACGACACCACATTGCCATCGGGCGGCGACGATAGCTCCTCCTCGCCGGGTAGCAACCACTCCTCGGCCAAGGTCCATGCTCGGAGAAGACCATGATGGACAAGACCTTCCATGCGCTAGAAGGTAATGTTGGAGCAGCACCATGCATCCATTGGAGGTGGGGGCGGTTGGATGCGGGCTTGACGGTGGCAGGTATGCAGAGACGGCAGTCGTGGCTCTAGAGGCAAGGGTGCAAGGTATCGAACCCTGGGGGCGAACCCTTTGGTTTTATAGGGACGATGGATGCGAGAAAACCAACTGTCTGCCTAGATCTCCATGCCTGCCATGATCTACCACAATGCCCCGCCGTGGGAAGTGCGCACGCAATCCCTATTCGTTCCCTCGAAAAACTCGCTGGACGTTTTGCCTCTTCGGGAGGGCCACGAGCCCATGACTCGTCACAAGTAAGAGGAATATGGATCAAAAAACACCTCTACAGCCCGTCTAGGGCCTAGGAGTTCGAAGGTTGGCCCATCAATGGGTTCGACAACCGCTCTAGGCACCTTTAGGATAAGGGATGGAAAGGGATGGGCCCGCAAGCGTCCAGTACCCAGGTGCACGAGCGCCACGGGCATCCTAGCCCGTAAACGAATCTCAGCCAGGTATGATCCATGGTTTCTTCCTAAAGGAACGCAGAGAGCCCTTGGGACCGGTTGAACAGACCCGAGAACTATGTGGATTGACCGCTAAGAATCTAAAGTCGGTCGCCAAGCTGGCCCAAGCCGAATCCCCGCGAATGGGATGCCGGGACCCCAGTCGAACTAGCCAGCTAACAAAACCACCAAATCTCATGGCCATACCCACGAAGGGGCTGACCTCTACAAGAGGGAATCACCGTCCCCAGGACATGCCGTGGGCAACAAAAGAAGGCCAGGGCCCTCAGAATCCTCCCTTTCGGAAAAAAACTCTGAAGGAGTATTCTACTCCTCCGTAGGCTCAGGGGCTACTATCGGGGTCCAATACTAGGGTACCCAAAGAGGAGGAGCTAATAACCATCAACGTTGATCCATCCGAGTGGTCAAGAGCAGGACTACAGCTCTTGCCGACCCCCAAGTACGCAAGCTCCACCTCGCCCGACCCCTGAGGGTGGCTCCACCTCGGCCGACACCAAAGCCGCGGGCTCTGCCTCACCCGACCCCCGAGGGTTGGCTCCACCTCGGCCAACACCAAGACCGTGGGCTCACCTTGCCCAACCCCCTAGGGGTTGGCTCTGCCTCGCTCGACCCCCGAGGGTTAGCTCCACCTCGGCCGACACCGAGGCTGCGGGCACCGTCTTGCCCGACGGAGACCCATACCGCCGCCAACCACTCTAGGTCCAAGTGTATGGGCCTGGGTCAAAGCTCTGACACCAGGGAAGCGGCCGGCATGCCCCGATATAACCCATGGCCGTGACGGACCATACCTAGGGACTCACATTAGGAACAGCGTCGGGCGTACCGGTACTATTCTACCTAACCCTCGTACGAACACTAACAGACATGTCAATTCACCATGATGTCTGCCAGGACGGAGTAAAGCGCTAGGACCGGGAGACGACGCCCACACATGGCGCCAGGGATGGACAGACATGTCAATTCACACATGATGCCCACACATGGCGCCAGGGACGCACACAGCGAACCGATCGAAACCCATCGCAACACACCACTAGAGACTTGAGACCTCTCTCTCTCTCGACCGTTTGTAACCCCTACTACGAACTCTCAGTGCTAGTAACATGAGCGGCAGCAACAAACTAGACGTAGGGACATTCTACCCAAACCAGTATAAACCTCGTGTCCTCTTAGCACACTATCCGGGCCAGACACACAATAATACAAAATTATTAGTCGGTGGCAACTCGAAACACCGACAATACTAATCAACCCGAATTGCACTGTCGGCTAGGAGGCTATGTCTAGGCTATCGAGCGATGGTGGCACTGCTTGTGCGGACCCACATCGTCGTCCAGTGGGAACAACTTGCATAGCGCCTGCATATTACCAGGGTCCCCGCTGAAGACTTCATCGTACGCCTTCAGGGCTAAGGTTGAAGGAGATGCCATCCCACTAGTTAGTCCTAGGCGCTTCAAGACAAGCTGCTCACCTCATTTGGATGCCAGGATATGTGATATGCTTTGCACCGCTATCCGCCTACTCCTCTTGGGGAGTACGGGCGGTGTACGTTTGCCATCGGCCGTGACATCGGGCAACTCCAGAAGTAGTGGTTGCCTCGGCTTTGTGATTTGCTCGGTGAAGCGCTTGAGGCGTCCACCGGTAGAGGTCGGGGATGGAGTGCGGTTGACATTATCCGTGGTAGCCACCACCGTCGCATCGCCCGGGGTGGCTGCCCTAACCAGCTCTGGGTCAGGGCACGTATCGACTAGCGACGTGAATTGTGGCAGCTCCAGCACTGGAGACATTGGAGGCGAGACCGACGTCCACTTGGCAGCCTTCGCCAGAGTGTCCACCCGGGATGCGTCTGCATCCTGAGAGGCTACAGCCAATCCCGGTGAGCTCCCAGGCACTAGTGCCCCTGCTAGGTTCACGACGAGCGAGGCGGCGAGCTCCTCCAGCATAGGGTCAACCCACGTGGGAGTCTCCAAACTCGCGCACAACTCCAACACTAGTGGATCTGGCTCGGGGAAGCCGTCAGGTACGCCCAGACTGATGTCCCCCCATCGGCTGACTCTGATGTCGCCATCATCGTCATTGAGTTCCACCGGCACCCCTTGCGGCACCATGCATGGCCCCGTCTGAGCCGCCGTGTGGCGCGAGCTGGGAGGCCCGTAGGTTGCCGCCACAGGCGAAAGTGGCATGGCCGGTCATCACCCTTTGTCGCTGACGTCCCCGCATGCCTAAGTTGCTCGCATTCCCTAGTGAGGTGGTGGAACTTGCGGCAGCACAAACAACGTTGTGGAAACTAACAAGTCGCTACTTGATGTGAGTAGGAATGGCAGTTGAAACATCTGCCATGAAGCTCCATGGGGATCTTTTGGGTCGGCGAAAGCTGCTTCTTCTTAGCCGAGGCAGCCGCCGGTCGCGTCTCCTGTCGTTGGAGGATATCCCATCACCCATCGAGTAGGGGGCAGAGACCCGACCGCGGCGGCCGAGGCATTGGCGAACAGGGATTCAGCCATCCACCGGCCGAGCGGGCAGGCCACACATCAGCTGGGGACGCGGTCGGCTGTGCTTCCTCTGCCTTCACCCAAGCCCCTGTCGCCCCGTGTTCGCTCCGCAATGGCTCATAACCATGGCTGAACGAGTTTGGGCGCGCGGCAGGGATGTAGCTATATATCAGCTTGGCCGAGCGGCGAATAACATCCAGATAGGTTTTTGGGAGGTCGTCGTCGGAGTCCTCGCTGTCGTCGTCAGCGTCCGCCCACCGACAGTGCTTCGTGCATCCTTCCAAGATGCAACCTGGGAAGAACGGGGCCGCCGTGACAGGCCCAAAAGTTCCGTACTTGGTCCCAGACAGCGTGGACCCGGCTGCCTGGCTATCCGTGGCTACCCCTGGCGGCGGAGGTGGGGCGCCGGTGGAGGAGGTGGCCGCGACAGCGGCGGCATCCTACTGGGCGACACCAGTGCAAAGGCCACACGGGCGGTGGCGGCGACTGAGCCGCACGCTCCCCTGCGCCAGCCTTCGCATGCGAAGGTGCAGGCGACCGTGGGGCCCCAGATCTGGCCCCGCCCGACTGCAGGGAGGTCGTGGCGGCATCAGCCAACCCTGGCGACTGAGGGGCGTGGGAGTCGGCGATGCAGTCTGACGCAGACGCAGCTTCTGCGCGAGGAGGGGCAGATGGCCATAGGGCATCAGATCTAGCCCCCTCGAGCGGCTGCAGGGAGGCAACGGCTGCGGCACCGGCCCCCGGCGGTGGAGGAGGCCCACCGACGGCAGACGCACGCGACGACAGTGTCCCTGCCGCGCGCACCTCCAGGCGCGCTCCCACGTAGGGGCGAGGAGGGGAAGGGGAAGCAGCAAGTGAAGAGGAGGGCAAGAGGGGTCCTGGCACCGGCGCTGGTGTCACACCCAATTTTAAGGATAAAATTGAATGTACAAAACTCGTGTGTGCCCAGGAATCAATCACACACACAAGCTGACAAATTACATAAAGTATCATCACGGTGTCTCATACATCAGAGTTAGAATAAAACTTAGTCTTATACATAACAGCGGAAAAATAAAAATATAATAAAACTCTCGTGGCCGTCATCATAGGGAAGGTCAACTGGTTGACCACAAG